>OW388148.1:10212500-10827500 GCA_936450015.1 Meganola albula
TGATTGGGAAAGAAAATGTACAAATTGACATAATATAGATGACCCTGAAACAGTAGTTTAAAAGTTTTTAGTGACAATATCAGTTTGATTCGTATACAAGATACGGAACCACGCCAATACTATTAATAGAGACTGGCTTACGTTTTAAATTCCCAGCGATTGTTGAGAGGGATGGCGTCATATCACCGAGGAGCCCGGTGTCGACTTTTGACCGTTTCAAGTGCTGATCTAATTTGCCGAATCGCGGAAGCATATGAAATTTAATCGATTTGCTCGACTGAGATTCTTATTCGATAATACCGTGAATTGTGCGGGATACCAGCGAATTAAATGCGAAATATTTTCGTTTCTTACTACTCACTCGGTAGTTGATACCTGACGCAATAATTATGACGTTTTATTAGTTAACTGATATAAAAGTGTATTTATAGAATGGTATTAAACGAGATGGCAAAATTTTAATGATCATAAAAATCTTATAAGCAACTACTTAAAGTAAAACATTATAAGAATAAAAGTCAAGATGACAGAGAAAGACAAATATTATAAACTTAAAAAGCTTATAATATTTGATGAATTTGAAAGATATTAAAGACGATTTATGAATAAGGGGTTATTGTTTAGTTGCCTTAATGACGTCTTTCTTTTTTTTCCACAAAATTAATGGCGACACATTTTGCCAAAAAAATATCTTGTGACATCATTTTTGAGTACAGTTCTTACTTAGTTATGATGTTACGAACCACCAGTCCCAAATTTTACGCCTATTTATTTGAGTACTCGTGATACTTACTTCACTTTAACGCTTTTAGATGTCCCACTGCTGGGCACGGGTCTTATCTCAACTATCTTACGAGTTGAGAGAGTCAAGGCCTTAATCCACACACTCTAGCCAAGTACGGGATGGTGGATGTGACATGTCCTCAAATGATTAGTTCTTAGACATGCCAGTTTCTTTCTTCATCGATATTGAGCAGCACATGAAACACAACAACTACACAATGATGTGTGAGCACGACCGGGAATCAAACCCGCGACCTTATATTTCTAAGGCGAGGCCCGTACCGCTGCGCCACCGCTGATCGAACACGTGATACTACTGCTAAAGAAAAATATCTTCCAAAGAAAAATTTTTGAATAAATTAATTTCATTAACTAAATTAAAACATTCGTAAAAATTTCATAAGGAATAGTGGCTGGATAACGTACAAATTCGTGGGTGTGCCTGGGATCTGCAGATGTACAAGATTTTTATAAAGTTCCGTTTACAATAGAGGTAGATGTAGAGTTACTGACTTACGGAACTTCTAATTAATACGAATATTATGTTACGGGAATAGCCAGACAAGGAAGTAAATATAGAATATATTAACAATTGATTTAACAAGTTCCGATTTGCTTAAATCGGAATGCAACTTAAATAATACTGTTTGTAGGTAGTCAGTAATAATTGTGATTAATATTTTTGGATGTCAAATACCTCAGTCCGCCTGTGAACATGAAGTCTAAAAAGATTGAAACGTCGGGATCTCAAATCTAAAATAAACCGCGATAAAATCCATTATAAAGTAGTTTTATTTCAATATTGCATATTGTTAAGGTTTTTATTATAAACGCAGCCCATTATTTTATTTTATACAACCAATATGTATGTACCTTAACACAACGTTTTCCTACATTATTTCCTTGCAGTCGCAGGTGAGATTTATCTTCGGATAATTGGATAAAGAACGTTTGCGAGGAGTGATACGGGGCGGAAGAGGCTGCTAGCAAAAAATGTAACAACCAATAATGTGTTACTTTTGAATATAAATCTTTTGTTTGAGTTATAGCAGCGTTTGTAAAGGACATTCACGTAATTGTATTTTAGAAAGTAATACCGTATTAAAAGAATACTTGGAATGTATTAAGATTTCTTTAATACCGCTGTTTGTTTAAGTTTAATTCTTTAAGCTGATTTATCTTTATTCTTTTTTAACGTTATTTCATGTTTTAATGTGATTTTGTTTATGAAGGAAGCCGAAAATCATTCGTGATCACGAGTGAATCGGCATGACGGGCTGGCGCGTTCCATCGTAGACTACCTCAATGCTTAACATCACGCAAAATTATGGTCAAGCGCAAGCCTAGAATAAGAAAGGAACAACCACACAACTGTTGTTTAATGTTAAGGTTTGTAATATAACATTTTGTTACAAACTGTAACTGAACTGCCTTGGTAGTCTAGTGGTAATCGTGTTTGCTTAATGTAATGATCCGAATCTCGGGTCGAGCAAAAAGTCGTTTCTAATATACCTACTCAGAAAATTATAGTAGCCTAATGTGCCGTACATTAGGCTACTATAATTTTCTGAGTAGGTATAGTCTCGCCCCGTATTACGTAAGGTCCTAAATGTAGCTCACGAAATGTGGGTGATATTTACCTCTGCCTACACCTTCGAGAGCGCTTTAGGTAAAAAATATTAGAAATTTATCATGTTATTAAAAATTAATCATTATCGAATACATGCAAATAATCACTTAATTTCACTTAACCCTTTTTAGTGTCCCATAGCTGGGCACTAGTCTCTGTCAACTAGTAAGATAGTTGAGAGAGTTTTAGGCTTTAATCCACACACGCTAGCCATGTGCCAGTTGATGAATACCACATGTCATCGAATGATTAGTTCTTAGGCATGCCGGTTAACTCGCGATGATTTCCTTCACCGATATTGAGGAACAGTGATGAAAAACTTCCGGAAAACTTGTGTAGGCACGACCGGTGATCAATTTCGCGACCTTATATTTCAATGGAGAGGACGATTCCGCTGCGACACCGCTGCTATAGTCTAATTCATTATTAGGAATCTAAGTTTAGCATGTTTTTACAAAATGATACATAATGTATACACTGTAATTGTGTTACAAAATGTTTTATAACATTAGAAGTACTACTAGTGTGTGAATGCACCATTACACAAAAATTTGAATTTAGAAACAGTTTAAATACTCGTATAACAACAGTTAGGTATTAAATCTGTCTACAACTTAATGAATAATATCAAAACCACTGATGTAACAATGCACGTAGGTTATGTAACTGCATTTATTCGATAGCCACATTAAATTAATTCTGTCAAATACAATGGATTAAAATAAGATGCAAAACACACCGCAACCAAACAACCAAATGAGCTTTTGCATAGTTCGAAATTATATGAATATGAAAAACAATATTGCGCACAAATTTGTTCAACTAGGTTCCTATCTATATATATGGTAAGTATAATAATGTAGAAGTTTTTTGTTTTGTAGTATAGAAGTCACCTAACTCCTCCGAAACAGGTTGAATGTTGATATTACTTGATATTGTGTATCTATGTCTGAATGAAAATAGGCCGACGACCTTTATTTCTTGTTCAGTTAGAACAAGAAATATAGGGTACGAACTTCTTTCTTCCATGGGTACGAATGTAATACGTGTGTAATATTAAATAGGTTTCAGTTGTTTTGATAACTATCTAAATGCAGCATTATTTTAAATTTTTTGTACAAAACGAAAAATTAGAAATTAAACTAATTATTTTTTTTTGCCCTATCCATGATTATTAACACAATTGTAACCAATTTGGATAACGGAAGCACTCAGAGACTACAATTATCGCTAAATAAATCCTGTCAAAATCCGTAGAAAAATTTACTAATTTTGACAGGATTTAAGCATTAAATACTTTTAATGCTAGATTTTTTTTATTCTGCAATATCCTTGCGCTTGACTGTTGCTTGATGTTAACCAATGATGTTGTCTACGATGGACGCGCCCGCCCAATATACCGATTCACTCGTGATTACGAATAATTTTCTGTGGCAAGGTGGCAGTGGAATAAGGCTTCATATGGTTAGAAACCTTTATGAAGCAAAAAATTCGGCCAACACTCTTAAAAGGTGTCACCAGACATCGCACTGGAACTCGGTAAGGCGGCTTGGCGGTGCAGCTTTGTCTGATGGGTGGTCACTAACCAGGGCTGACGCCTACCACCATTTAAAAAGTTAAGTTAGATTAAAATAAATTGACGTCTCTGAGTGCGGCAGATAGTCTCTTTCTTACTAGTTTATATTTCAAGAGATAGACAAAGACAAACGAATTATTAACCTATTTTAATACTTATAAGACGTATAAGAATAAGGGGAAGTTATTAAGTTTACTAATACAACCGACTACAACGGAGTTTTTAATTAGTGCCTTTGTTACATACAAAACCTAACAATAAAGTAACAAAGAAAAAATATTTCAATTCTGTGATTGTTCTTGTTAGTTGAAATATTTGTTTAAACTTGTACAAAACTACAGCAAAAGTTCGTTGTTTGAAATGTTACCATTGAAAATATCTACACTACACATATTGCAAGCACAAAGCGTATTTTTGGTATTCGAAAATACTATATACTTGGAAAGATAAAAATTGAATAAAATTAAGTTATAAATTTATGCTTTTTTTTGTTATTTTTTTTGTAGGAGAAGAAATTAAACATCATTATAAATTAAAAATGTTATGAAACCTCTGATCAAAACTTAAAGATACACAGATCACCCCTTTCTTTTTCGTCCTTTTATTTTTTTGTATTAGGTAAATAGTTTTTGAATTAGTTCACAATTTAACAAATGAAAACAAATTTACTATAAAAATTACGTCTTTGTTTAGGTAGGTACGTAAAAGGTTCAATTGATACTATGTAGTTAATTTAATTTTCTTCTCCTTGTTCTAAAAAAAATTTTGAGAAGAATAAAAAACAAGAATTATAATGATAATATATAATAACAAACACGCTCATAATGTCGTAAGCTAAGCAGAGTTTGTTATGGAAACCAGATAACTGGTATAATATAGGTATTATACACATATCTACTACTTTCTTTGTAATTATATACTCATAATAGATAATTACACCCCGACTCGAGACAAAAAGACATGTTCATCACACAAATGTCTGTGGTGGTCTCGGATGGAAATCAAACTCACGACCTGCGGTGTGAAAGCAAGTATCTTGCGACCACAACACCAGCCCGTCAAACTAACTGCTTGAATGAAAATTTTTGGCATTACATAATTAATTAGGTATCCGAGGTGAATAAAATTTGGTTACGATTTATATATACATTTTTATGAAGATTAGGTTTAAAGTTAAGTTTTAGTACCTTATTAATATTGAATGAAGTAAAACAGTTGCATCCAATCTTAATAAACCAACT
Organism: Meganola albula; assembly: GCA_936450015.1. Taxonomy (NCBI): domain Eukaryota; kingdom Metazoa; phylum Arthropoda; class Insecta; order Lepidoptera; family Nolidae; genus Meganola; species Meganola albula. The sequence continues at coordinate 10,217,731 of OW388148.1, forward strand.
AACTACCAACCAACAACAACCAGTACCAGGGTGACACGGTTACTGTGACTCAATAGAAATGAACAAAATTATATAGTTGCAACGTATATCCCTCTAAATAAATAAGTATTCAGGGACATTAACATACACAGTCATCTGATCCCAAGCTGAGCTTCTGATAAGGAAACCAGATAACTGGTAATATAGTACTTATTATATTTTTCTTTTGTACATACACATTGTAAAAAAGATAATTACACCCAAACTCAAGATAAACAGACTTGTCCATGCACACACATGTTTGTCTCGGGTGGAAATCAACCACGATCTGTGGTGTGAAAGCAAGTATCTTACTGAACTCACCACCAGGTCGTCATTTTAACACTAGTAGAGACGAAAATCTTAAAGAGTAACAGTGTTACATTTGTTGTCACTCGAAGAATATACCGAACTGCATAATGGTCATACCATTTTTAAAACAAACAGTACCCATTTAATGTGGTTAATAAACATGTAATCACATTTATGTACTAGAAGATGGGTCCGGCCGTTATGCCCCCATTCCGGGTTGCCCCCAGCCGGTATGCCCCCACATTGAAAAATTTGTTATTCCGGTTTGCCCCCGGCCGTCTTGCCTCCATTTTATTTTTAACAAGACGCTTGAGCAAATACTGTTGAAAACAAAAGTGTTTTTCAATTTAATTTATTTTATACTATGTGTCATTGTATGATAATTTGCATTACTGTAAATTAATAAAGATGAATAAATGTAAATGTAAGTTAATGTGATGATACAAACAAGAAAGTGCCTTTTACTTACTAGTAAGAAGTTTAAAAAATCACCTAAAACATTGTAGACGGATGTAGACAAACCCTCATCACTGCATCTACCTAATCTATTGTTATCTACATTGGCTGCGCACATCAGTCAGGATGATTATACTCTTAATTTCCATTTATTATTTTAACAATTGTCTACTCAACCGTACTGAATCGAATATCATGACAAAAAGAGAAACTAAGGGGGCAACGCGGCCGGGGGCAAACCGGAATAACAAATTTTTCAATATGGGGGCATACCGGCCGGGGGCAACCCGGAATGGGGGCATAACGGCCGGACCCCTAGAAGATACCCAACATGAACTAAATACTACAAAAAGGTTACTAATGGTACTCTAAAGCATAAACAAATACTAACAAACAAATACACCATGGATTATGCTACGTGATGACCAGACTGAGTTAAGTGCAACACATTATTAGAAATTCCGAACAAAAATTAACACACTCTACCTACAACGTATTTGATTTTTAGGGTGGTGAGTGATTTAGAAATGTATTTACAAATGGAAGCCCCAAACACACGAGGGTTAGCGTGACGTAAATTAAGAGCAGTGAATTATTCATTTCTGTATTACCTTGACCATTTCACAATATAGGCAGCAGCGCGGGCAGACGATACGAGTCCCAACACTAACTTTTAGGCACTTATTGTACTAACACTATATTTTATGTAAAGTTTCTTTTATTGTCTTCGTACGTAGTTCAGGATAAAAGCGGGTCCTGAAAATATGAATATTACGTTAGTTATGTAATTAAAAAGTTCGAATGATTACAAGGATCTGTTTCTATTCTGTAATCTCATTACAAAACTACGTGAATCATTTTACTGCTAGCTACCAACTTCGTATGGGTAGTGCGTCTCAAGATTTCAAAGACTTCTTTATAAAGATTTCTGTTTAATTTACTCTTAGATGAAAAGGTTTTTAGCATGATATAGTATGTAGAAACTCATTATTCGGTCTCAATGTTCTTTATTTACCATAACATAAAAAACTGACTCACTGACATATCAACCGTGGTCAAATTCAGCACACAGGCTTTGTACCACCACCCGACCCACGCTTCTTTACCGTAATAGGACAAGTATAAAAAAATACCTGTGCAGTAGGTATAGCATTTGGCGCGAAACAAGGGGTTTACCAGGAATATTTCAAATTTAGTGCAATTCCAATATCGTTTATAAGAAGTTATCGCTTTTAAAATATCGGTCCAATTAAAACTAGAATGTCCAGGTCATTTACGGAAGGTATTGCTGTAAATAGAGAGGAACCCTCAATCGAACTAATTTTTATTTTAAAAGGGTTCAGGATTAGTATCCTGTACTTGTTTGAAATAAGAATTAGTAAGTAAGTTTAAGTAAGTTAAAAAAAATATTTGCCGAAGCGTATCTTCATATTAACAAATCGTTTGCCGACCGTTCAACTCGCGTATCGCTATGTGAGGTAGAAAGTCATAAAACATTAATTAAATCACATAATGAACTATTTAACCACAGATAAAAGTAACGTAAGACTATTCGTCACTAATATCAATATCGCTTGAATCATCATCACTGTCTGTGCAGCTTGAGGAGTCAGAATCTTGGTGATAGGCGATACGCAAGTTAACCGGTCGGCCTATACCATAACTAACTAAAATCGTCACATACTACAAACTTTTCGACCGCAACTATTAGCAATGTCGGAACTACAAAAACGCTGCTTTTTAGCACGGCCTAATAAAGTTTTACGCTGAATGGGATCCTCTTAAAACTTCCGACTTTATTAATTTAGAAAAACTACGATAGCGGTCACTAGTAAATTTCAAACTGCAAAGTATTTTAAGACCTTAAGTGCAATAAAACGAAAATCATCAAAATGTATTTCCGACTTTCTTAATAGCTACGGTCGTTTTATTTGACAAAGCATATCTACGTATCAACAAATCGTTTACTACCAAAACCTACTAAAAAGATTAAAGAACAGTTTCCTAAAACACGTGTTTACTGTTTATAAACGAGTTACATGTTCCCCCGGTTTTGTGAGTAAAGTTTAAAACGCAACCACGTTAAATCGACAACGTAATGGGTAACCAATTTATGGTGCCTCCGACGCGAATATTGGTGATACTTTTTTATACCAGAGTTTTGAGTTTGCTCATCGGAATTAGTTTACATCGTTTGATCGGATATTCCGTTAAAGAAGTTAGACGTAGCTGTGTCTTTTGCGTTTTTCTGTTTGTTGATACTTTGTGTTGGTTTACGAGTCTTCGTTTGTATATACTTTTAATTAAGACTTGACTAATACTAGCTACGCTGTTCTATTTTTATAAATTCTAGTTAGCACTTAGGTACTTATAGACATGCGTGTTCGCCTAGTCGTTAAGGTCACGGGTTCAAAGTCCACGCCATCTCTTAATTTAATATCTAACATTTCATATTTTTATTCTCACAACTGGTCAAGATATTATTACGTAGATTAGAAACGTATTTTTGCTTGGAATTGAAACCAGGGACCTCGTGGTTATGAAGCGAACACGCTAAAACGAATATAATTAATGAAAATATCACATAAGGTAAAACGCTGGAAACAATTACCAACACAAAAAGAACTCGCTGTGTTTTCATTGCCAATTAGGAAACTGTTGATATATTGTGTAAGCGATAAGCACAGCGCAGGGGCTTTATCGCTGAAATCTGTGTTCAACGCGGGGATTAAGTTATTCCGGCAAACGGAAACGAACCGTCCGCGGCTTGTACCTAGAAGGAATTGCCGGATGTCTTGCTGCCAAGCGGTTTCCGAATTGCAATAACGCTTATTTGATATTTGAACAGTGGTTTATTTTTTAACAGACTTGAGATTAGACGTTATACTTGGTTTAATAAACTTTTGTATGTGATATAACGCAACGATAATGTAAGATCGAATAGAACGAAATGTGTGGGATTGACATAAGATTGGCAAGACCAATCCTATGTTCTTTTCTAAACTTTTCGAACCTTCGCTATTGCTTTTCTATGTAATTTGTCTAGGGACTCGTCTCATAATAATGTCAGACTAATCTTTATGTAACACTAGTTTCAATCCTTTCTTAATGCGCCCCTATATCTCAGGCTGTGCGTTGATATTATGTCAGTCAGTCAATCATTATACAATTTTTTTAAGCGGCACTAATTAGTACATTCGATGAAATGGCCAAATAAAGGTCTTAAAGGTCACTAGCAAAGTCGTTGAATGCAAATTTCATGATTTGGTTAAATAATACTAGGCTATTTTTAACCTCAAACAAAAACGAGTATTATAAGTTTGAAGTGTGTATCTGCATGTCTCTATATCTATATCACGGTAATAACCATTTATACACTTCAACTCTTTTTAGTGTTCAATCGCTAGGCACGGGTCTCAGGCCTTAATCTACACATACTGGCCTAGTGCGGGTTTGTGGATGTCACATGTCTTTGAATGATTAGTTCTTAGACATACCGGTTTCCTCACGCGATATTGAACATTGGCGAAACTAATTAAACTAAGATGTGTTGGCACGAATGGGATCGAACCCGAGACCTTATATTTAAAAGGCGAGTGTGATACCGCTGCGTTACTGCTGCAGCGGTTATACGAAAGGGCCGATTTATCTGAAGCTAAGTGATTAAGATGGTTGTTAGCTAGGTTATGCGTCTGGAGTTTCATTAAAATTAAAATTTATAGTTATGTTACATTAAATACAGGTCTTAGCAGGTCAGCTGATTTATTTTATATTACCAACAAGTAACAATAATAATAAATGTCAAAGTTGCCGCAAAGAATTAATGTTAGCGGTTAAGCATAAAATTGTATTCAATATTCTAGTCTAATTTTAGTTTCAAATTGTCACTATTGTGAACGCTTGTACTGGTTGTATGTAGGTTAATCTTTTCCCATTGTCATCAGTATTTTCAGCTTACCTCGAACAATAGGGCAATCCTTGTAAAGTATTTGTGAAAATAGAATACACCAAAATTGTTTGTCAAAATAAAAATGAATATTTGATTGTTATTTGATTAAATAGTAAAAGGGATTATTGAACATGAATACTAATCTTTTTTCATATGCTTTTGACCAATATCAACATAAGCCTGGGGGATATTGAATACCACTGCTGGATATAACGCATAGACTTCCCTCTTAGAACTCTACAACGATCAGTTGGCAGTCGTCAGGATCAATCAGCTGTCGGCAAATGATAGAATGATATCAGCCGGCCTAGTTGCTGGTGTCTATTTTAGAGGTTGCCTTTCCTGCCAGTTATCTACTGCTATTACAACTAAAACATCTATTATAAGTATATATTTACAAAAGAAAAGTATTATATGTATAGTATATACCAGTTATCTCTAAATAGGTTTTCATTACACAAGCTCTGCTTAGCTTGGGACCAGATGACCGAGTGTGTTAATGTCCCAAAAAAAACTCGCTAATTTAGGTTCTGCGGATTTTCTTATTACGGATTCTATGGCGTAAAGAACGTATTCTTAGTTAGCAGTGTTTTCTTGGTTTGTTTTTTTTTTGCTTTGGTTAATTATTAAGTACCATGAATAAAAATATGATGAGATAGCTAATAAAATACTAGAATGGAACGAAGCAGACATATTTAAGACACGTTAACCGCCATAACTTGTACGGATATAAAGTAGGTATTTCAGATAGGTGCGTACATATTGTGCGTGAACGCGCTACTGACACGCAAACCAACAATTACTGAAAGCCTCGGTGTTAAAAATTAATTTATATATAGCCTCACCTTTTAACTAACGATAACACTCTTCCAGACGAAATACGTCGCTGTTTTTACTCAACATGTTACGAAGCTATTAGAATCAAAGCAGAAATGGATTAAAGTCATTAGTAAAATGACGAGTTCAGTTTGAGTAGTTTTGATTTTCATGTCGTGTGTTTAGGCGTTTAACTATGCAGCTATCATGTCACAGCAATGTTTCAGTGCTATGCTAAAATAGCGATAGACAACCCTCTAATAGTTGAAAATAGCGTTCTTTTAAGGCAATAAGTAATGAGCTTACTACGTAGCATAGTGTAGGTAAGGCCTAGCCGTCTGGATACGTTTCCAAAAGGTGTGCGGAATATTTTTTAATTACTTATTTGTTTTGATTCTAAACAGATTAGAATGAATACCTTCTTAGTTTAGTTTCATATTTAGGTTAGTTTTGTCACAGAATAGGCACTAATGATTTTTTGGTTGCAATGTCTATTTTCTTACAGCCATATTCATAAAACAGTTAAAAGACTCTTCAGTAAAAAGGAACTTTGTCTCTTTCTTACTAGTATAAATGTCAAGATGACAGACAAAGACGAACGAATTATAAACCTATTATAGCTATAATGAGCTTAAAATATGTTTATAAATACGGGGGTTAGTTTAAATATTTTAAAAGTATGTAACCTTTAGCCGCGGGTTTTCTTTGGTAGACCTTAAGAGTTGAAAGTATGGAAACAATAAACAATATTTTTTAAGGTTGAAAGTGTTGACTCCACATTCGCTGGCCAAGTACAAGCGATTTTGTGTATCATGTCGTCATAAACTATTTAGTTTTAAGACTTGGCGCGTTCCTCACAATATTATACTCGTATTTAGCAGTGGCGAAAGAAACCACACAAAGCATTGGCACGCTCCAGAAAGAACCTCGCAACCTATATTTCTAAACTAAATCTAATGCCGCTGCGCCACCGCGCTTCTCTCATAGAACATTAATTGCAATGTTTATAAAGGTTATAACGTCCAGCATTTTCTTGTTAACTGTTATTTGCTTAGAATAAAACTTTTACGGGCAGTTAAATAGAGCTATCACCATCAATTGTCACCGGTAGCCAATAAGCGCTAACGGCAGAACTAACCTATCGGGGAGCCCTTTATTAGAAAACTTTCATCCGTACACCAGAGGTATGGAAAAATAAAGCTGCGATACGTGTTACAAATAAGACATTATGTCTGGTCAAACGGTCCATTTCCGCCAACTTTTAATCAATTGATTTACTACTTATGACATAACTAACTTAGCTCTCACGCTTGTATTGCCCGAAGGTGACTTATTTTCACCCCTATCCCAATGTTGCGTGATATTTAGCAACATTTTCTACTTCGGTATAATATTAGATAAGTGTCAACTACATTTTGCTGGCTATGTTTGGTTCCCAATGTTATTCAGGGCAAAGCTAAGGTCGTTCATCGAAAAAAAAATTCAACTTTGAGCTCTAAGAAGTAAGAACCTCTTTTTGCTCAGTATTCAACGAAATGAAGTCGCTTACAAGGACCAACGAGCCAATGTAATATAATACTATAGATAGTAGGGCAGTAAAATATTTCTTTTTTCGTGCACATTGAGTGAGTTCCTAAAAGCCACATACCTATTGTATTTTGTGCACAAACGTATAGTATAGCACCTCAAATTAATATAGATAGTCTTAAGTAATGTCTGAATACTTTGCATTGGTTCTTGGAAACTGTAATAATGCTAGTGTTAATTTTTTATAAATAAATCTTTATTGAATTATTACGGTATCAATTTTTGTCAATTTTTTTTATAGAATACAAAATTTTAATATGACAACAACGAAAGGGCGTGAAAAACATCATTTCTCGTTTTAATTCTAAACGTCTGATTTGGTAGTTGGTGGACTCGTGTTCAAGTGGATTAAAGTAACAAACGAGGGTGCAGTTAGACACAGATCACCATATAGTGTAGTTTGTACGGGTGTTGTAATTTTCACCTTTTGTCAATCGCTTGATTTAAAAACTTTTTAAATTTGCCCGAAGAGCGAGAGTGAAATGAAATTGGAGATCAGTAAAAGCAACTTGTATTTAAACTCTGATAAAAGACAGGGGTTATAAGTTTGGAACATGTATTTGTGTGTCTGTATATCTGTGTACAAGTTTGTGTTTGTTGCTATGTAGCGCCTTATTTTTAATTCGAAAGCTAAAGTGATAGAGATGGTTAAAGAGAAAATATGTGACAGGGATAATTAAGGTTTTAAATTAGAGTTACTGAAGTAATCATCATTGTCAATAATTCCACTGACTGGAGAATTATAATAATTCTGAATATTTTCAATCAGCATGCGGGGTGTTATGAGTTAGAATGAATGAAATGAAAACGAATGAATTACAAGTGTATATATGATTACATAAAGATACTTAAGTCAAAAATAAGTATTATTTACATAACTATTTAACGTCGGGGAGTGAAATTAGGGTAATATAAATTGTACAAGTAACACTTGAATAAACTGACATGAGTTCAAGTAAGAATTATGTAGACTTATACAGAACCTAAGGCTATAGATAACACAAAGCCTAAGTTTTGAAAGCGATGTGTAAGTAAGCGATGAAATATGGTTTTAAGTTGTAGCCTTTATGTTCCAATCATAGACTTATAACAAACTCTGTAAAGACGACTATGTGTGAGAGTAAGGCAACCATTTAAAATTTTTAAATTATTTACGTTTTATTTTAGTTAATTTCCGTAAATTTAATTGTCATTCATATGTTAGTTGTGTTGCTAATAAATGTATTTAATTAAAAGAAAGAGATAGCAAATCTAATGTCAACACAACTTGCTTTTGAATCAGTCGGCACAAGTCTACACAAAAGCAAAAAAAATGCTTACCTGTATCGTTCTAATAGTCAATTCTGCTACACTAAGTAAGTATAGAAAAGTTGACGCAGATCGCTAGCCACAGTTTCAAAGCTTGAAATATACTCGTAGACCAGTTTTTTATTTTTATTGAACGGATAAAGTACTGTAAGTTAGATTTGTAGTTAGTTTCATAGGATACGATGGAGTTTTACTGTTTCATTTTACTTTTGAGTTAGTAAAGTTGTGTTAAAACGGCGTATTATATAAATCGCCTATTCTTTTTGCAATGTAAAGGGTCCATAGCGCCATATGCTAGACAGAGTAGTCCGAAAAAATATATAAACTAAACGCATTTCGATTATCGCTATTGCCAGCCTCAAACGCTACCTCATGTCACTTTAATCTTTTTTGGTGTACCACTTCGGGGCGAGGTTCTTCTCTCAGCTATATAAATAAATAAAATATATCTCAGATGTTGAGAGAGTTTAGGCCTTATCCACACGCTGGTCAAATGCGGATTGGTGAATATCACAAGTCCTCGAATGATTAGTTCTTAGACCATACCTTTTAAAGAAGAGATCTATTCAGTTGGAGTAAGACAGAACTATGCTAGATTTATCATGCTGTTGAGGGGAGTTGGCGGCGTGAAATTAAAAATAGATTTTTTCTTTCGATATCATCGTCCCGTAAAATGATTCATTAATTTATACAAAGCAAACCGAATTGAAGACCGCGCCGGTACATAGCAACCTCCCCATACATATAATTGGCTTCAGGCAAAGCTGAACGTCTCCAGACCAGAAAATATCCCAATGAATTTTAGGTATAACGGATTTATCTTCCTAAGTAAGCCTTGTTTGACCTAGACAAAATCGCAATACCAACGAAACTTTACCTAAACTAAAATTCTATATTTAAAATGATTAAATCTAAAGTCGGCTACCTAATATTGAAAAATGAGAAAGAAAAAACTAAGCAGGTAAGAAAATTTTATTAAATTCTAGTTGTCAGCGGCAATAGACTTCATAAAAATATTTCATATCTTTTTTAATAAACTTCACTATAACAAAACCGCAAACCCATTAAGTATAATACAAATTTAACCGTAAATCTTTACATTCAATCCTTTCTAACATCTTAAATAATGACAAAGAATAACCAAAAACCCGTCTTTTGAGTTTCAATGAAAATACGGTTCGCTACATCAAATTTTTCGCGCTAACGAGACGGGACGGGAACAAAAAACGTTACAATATTAGTGGTGTGCTAAATAACAGAACATTATCTCGGGACAATATAACGGTCGCGGGGTCGCAATAACCTGGATTCACTCGTTACTTAATAGCCGACCGTCCGTCATCTCCCTCGTGATACTGATATTTATATTTATCGGGAAACCGCCTGTCTTGTTGGTTGTTTGAAATCGTGGAAACAATGCCAATAAAATTGGATGACGGTTATCTTACGGTTGTTCGAATTATTGGATTTAGTTATTACAGACAACGAGTTTATGATTGTTTTGTTGGTCCCGTTCACATGTCAAGCACAATTCGTTTTTATTTTACTTCAAAGACTTAATAAGCGGCATTTATAGCCAAATTATCTTCTTTTAAATTTATGAGTGGAAAAACTGAGTGACTGACGTATCAACGCACAAACCTCTGGGTCTAGACTCTAAATTTGGCACATAGGTTCCGAACTAAGTCTAAGCGGGCACTGCATACCTACCCACATTTTTCTCTAGGGGTGTACTAACAAAGGATTTTCCAAAACGGGCTGAGTATTGGAAAATCCTTTTTAGTGCACCCCTAGTTAGTGTCATAGACATAGCCAGAGAAATGTGGGTAATTTTTACCTCTACCTATATCGCCGGGTAAAAAATGCCTTTTTGTATAAACAAAAATGTGCCAGTTTTGGTGTAGGCGTTCATCGAGCATATAAACGACGCAAGCACCGCGCTAACGCGACGAGCACTTCTTTCATACGCTCGGGGAACGTACTTATTCATCACGAATGATCACCCCTGCACTTCTTCATCACCCCCGTACCGAGTGTGCACTGTTTACTGCATACCCAATACGCGTAATTTCATTAGTCATCAGGTTGTCGCATTTAACTGCTGCCAGCGATCTAAGGAAGATTTGTTGGTAAGCGCAACTTCAAATACGGCTATAGGCACTTGTTCGAAGATAAAGGAAAATTATCAAGTTTATATTTCAAGTTTCTAAAAAAGGTAGAGTTAAACATATCATAGAATATGTATGTCTACCCAAAAGAAAAATCTGTTTTTATAACGTGTATTTTGTTTGTATCTATTTTAATTGATAAACATTTTCAAATGCAACAATCGCGTTGTTACAAAAATATTCTGCGTATTCATTTTCAAATATGTTGCTTCAGCGCCGGCAGCGTACGGAGTTCGTTTGTTTGCAAAATAGTTATTTTATTAGAGTCTGGAATTACATAGGTATTCAAAGCTTTTTTAACGAAACCATTGTTTTCAACAACAGCACTCAGGCCTGTGGTACATAAAACTGTAGGTAGAACTACATTTTGCTCAATTTCGATAGAATGCAAGGTAGTTTTCTAACTGACATATGATATAGCCCTTTTTTTAAAACAAAATGCATTTTTTTTAATTATCTCTTACTGTATTTGTTATTATTAATTTTTACTATGCTAGTGTGCTCCTTGATGTTGTCGGGAGCCTATATGTTATTCAATTATTTGGTCCACTGAAGTAAGTTGTTGACCTATATTCAGTTATGTTTGTGTCATGTAATAATATAGCTTCATAGCAAAGTGTGGAATCTCCTACAGTGGTCTAACAAAAGTCTCGCAAAATGTCTGTTTCATTTAATCATTTTTAAAACACTGATGAAAAAGAGGTGTAACGCTATAACAATTAAAACTCGTACTACCCATCCGTTTGACAAATTTAATGTAAGAAAGAATTCTATAGATAAACTATGCTTATAGCAATTATAAGTTATGCTGAGTGTGGCTGCGTGGATGAGAAGCATACTTACTTTAATAATATGTGCCTAAGTTTATTTATGTAGTTGTGTGGGTAAGATGTGGTATGAAGATGTGCAGCGAGGTTCCTACCAAATCGTAGCTCGAGCTATAAGTAGGGAAAGTGAGTATGACACGCATCCATAGCACGCATTATTCCATACTAAAAAACTAGACAAGAGCAAGTCAAAATCGCGTGGAGAGTGTCCTGTTTAAGTGTAGCAAGGGAGCTAACCTCTCAGTTTTTAATTCTTGAGGTATAAAATCCTAAAAATATGGACAGCCGCATTGCGTTGGTGGGTAGGGATGCGTATGTATAGGCCGACCGTTTAACTCGCGTATCGCCAATCCCCAAGATTCTGACTCCTCAAGCTGCACAGACAGTGATGATGATTCAAGCGATATTTATATTAGTGACGAATAGTCTTACATTAGTTTTATCTGTGGTTTAATAGTTCTTTATGAGATTTAATTAATGTTTTATGACTTTGTACCTCAGACGATACGCTAGGTAAACGGTCGGCTTATACATATTTTTAGGATTGCGCATCCCTGTACTAAACAACACAATTAATACAAACCAAAAATCACAAATTATGTTTGTACTTAGATTCGATTACGAAAAATAACATTTCGACAGAGACAACGCGAATCGTAAATAAATCCTATTTCAGAATTAGTGCAACAAAGCAACATGTTTGAAAAGCAGACGTCATTAATGTTATTCAACGACAAAGAGAACGCTTATTACAAGAGAGCGTATTATATTTAAAGCACAGTTCCATGAGCAACGACTACGACTATACAACCACTACTTTAGATGCTATTCACTGCTAGCAAAAGCTTAAAATATAATTAAACTAGTTTAGTTCAAGAGATGAGATTTTAATCGAATATTCGAATACCACAAGTCGTAATGTTAATGTGCATTTTATGACTATTTATTAGTCTCTACGTGTATGTTTACCCAACCAGACAATCAATCAATAATCAAGAAACAGTTTATGACAACATAAAAGTACATAGACCAGTAAAATATGGTAATTAAAATTTCCTAATACATTTGAATATCATTAAAGAATAAAAAATAAATGTGTCTAAGATCCCTACCGCTAACAGAATTGATGATTTTGATACAGCTGCAGCTGTTTATAAATAATAAAACTGCATTTTATTTCGTTTACTTGTTTAAGACCTACGCTCTAACTTATAACACCCATCCTTTTGTGTCAGGATTTAAAAAGTGAAAATTAATATTTTGTGATAAGTAATCAGCGATATTACCTACATGATATACGACCATTGAATTTTGACCATTGCTTTGAGTTGTCGTTACTGTCCCTTTCTGAACGCGAGACGAGAGTATGACGTCTCTCCCTCTCAACCAATCAAAATCAAACGATGACACTGATCGTCTTGTGCGTTTTGCATCAGTCTAATGCCGCAAGCGCTCTCTATTAATCGCCTGATTAAGACCAAACCTTAAAACATATCATACGTACAGATCAAAAGCAGGGAATTGACAAGTTGTTATATCCTGTACATTGACGTGAAATGCAATTGGTATACACGTATAAAGAGGATAGCCTGAAATGATGCGTCAATGTATGCAACTCTGATAGCTTACTAATTGGACACGGCAACAATACAGAATATGATACTTATTCAAATGGAGGAAATGTGAATAGGTTTGGATAACAATGCTCTTTGAGATTCACTTGTAATTATTCGATCTTTTAATTTAGGTAAATATCACAACAACAAAATAGTTGATAAGAATATTATTAATTAATTAATTAAGATTTTTTTTATTTGCTGTAACGACGTGTGTGACTAAGACAGCAATAAAGTGCGATTAGTGTCACGATTTTAAATTCTTTTCTTTACTGTCACGGGTCATAGATGGTTATACTAATTCCGATCCGTCAACAGATGACAATAAGGCGTCACTCACTTAACTTTATATCTAAAAACAGAATTACTTTTACCAGGGCACAATAAAAACACAGTAAGTGGGAACTATGAGACAATAACGACAAACAGTAATAGTAGCTGTGTACGATGCTTCCGTAGCACAACTCGTAGCCGGCTGGCGTAGCAGCGGGATACTTCTAATGAGGGCACTGATACACCGCTCAGCCGCCGGCAGCCGACTCAAGCGGCCTCTATAAATTGGTTTCATGCATATTTATTTATTCAAATATGTATGAATTGAAATCTCCACGACCACTGAAATATGGCACTTGTGAACGAAAATTGAATCAACAGAGTAAATTAAGTTGACAGACGCATAATATTGTTTGAAATGTAAGAATATTATTGAAATAAAACTACAAGCATAATAGGTTTTATTGCGGACCATCCAAAACGTTTACGTAAACTAGAACAAAGCGCGATAAAATCGGTTTTATAGAAGATACTTTCATTTCAATAAGTACTATTCGAGTAGTAATGACGTTCATTCTTATAATGCATCTAATACATTTAATGTTAGCAAACAAATAAGTATACCTATGTAGGTAATTATTTTGTAGTAAATAAATGTAGGTAAGTATATTTTTTGAAATTTAAAATTGTGGTTTCTGTTTTAAAGAACTAACCAAATAAATTTAACTAGAGCAAAAATATTGTACCTAACTGTGATTAAATAGTTCAATAATTTCTTACTTATTCAATTTGGTTGACCCGTGTGAACTTGGTATTGGCATTAATAAGTAATACTTACTTATATGTCATAAAATTTGCATTACAACAAGTAAGTTACAACAAACCTTTTTAGACTAGGTTAGACTTATGAGAATATCGTGTAATAAGTTTAGAAAATCAGAGCCCTAATCTCAATTTAAAGTTGAACTTTAAAAAAGTGCATATGGTCGAAAGTTGCTAATAGTTTTTTGACGACTTTGTCACAGTAAACACTAAAGCTGAAGCAGTAGATCGACTAGGAAACCGTCGCCAGATCGAGCCACGTCACCTAACGAGCGCCTCTTACCTCGCCCACTACGATATGTTTACGGTACGCTCAAAGCTAAAGTCGCAATAAGTATAACAATTAATCAATAAAAATTCTTATAATCTTATAATAACACTAGCTCTCTGACCGACAAGAATATGAATTCAAGGATACGTTTTGAGTCGAACTACTGTCTTTTTAAGAATGCACTGTGACTTCACCCCGTGCAAACTGAGCATGCGAGTAAGTATAAAATACTTAGTTTCCCTAAAGCATTTTGTTGGTTAAATTTTATTTGGTAATGCGGTCGCACGGCATCTTTGTAGAGACAATTTGGGGATTGTTAACAAAACAATGCTGCCAGTATGGTAAACAGGCTTACGTAATAAAACAATGTAATTACTTGTGAAATCAAGTAAGAAGTCCTTACTAATATTATAAATGCGATAGTAACTGTCTGTCTGTCGTTCTTTCACGCCAAAACTACTTAACCGAATAGGACGAAATTTGGTAAGGAGATAGTTTGAGACCCGGGAAAGGATATAGGATAGATTTTATCTGATTGCACAAAAAATATTAATGGTTTATGGCGATAACTGGCCCAAGCACGGGCGGAGCCGCTGTCGGAAAGATATAGGCCGACCGTTTAACTCGCGTATCGCCTATCGCCAAGATTCTGGCTCCTCGAGCTGCACAGACAGTGATGATGATTCAAGCGATATGGATATTAGTGACGAATAGTCTTATATTACTTTTATCTGTGGTTAAATAATTCTCTATGAGATTTAATTAATGTTTTATGCCCTTGTACCTCAGATGGCGATACGCGAGTTAAACGGTCGGCCCATAGATATCTATTTAGGAAGCAATACCTAATTCTTTTTTATTGCTAATTATTTTCAAACCAAGGAATAATTCTTTAGTTTCGTTTATTTGTGCTTCTGTCACAAATACATTAAACATGTATCTATGTTTCTAGGCTCATTATAATCACATTGAAATAAACTTACTTAGTAATTAGGTAACTATATTATTAGAACGAATTGAAACATAAATAAAAATTCGTTCTCAAACTAAAAAGTAATTAAAGTTGGCAGCACCAATCAATACTTGTAAATTAAGATGGTTTAACTTGCAAAGGTAATTGGGCAAAAGTTCATCTTAAATATTGACAGAGTGACGTCACAGGGACATTAATTCTTTAGGCCCGTTTACACTTAGCTCATCGTTATTCTTTGAGTTAAATTGTTAACAGGAATTGTCTTTTCCTCCATTCTTTGAATTAAATTTAAGATGTTAAGCGTAAATCAATTTACAAACAAGAAAAATAAGCAACATTTTATATATTTTTGAAGGTTGAATTTGCCAGTTTTTGTATTTTTTTGAATTCGGTAAATTTAAGCAGCGGTGGCGCTATAGTACCTATAGGATTCAGCTTTGAAATATAAGTCAGCGATTCGAGTCTGGGTCGTAAGCAATCATCTGAGTTTCATCCCCTTTGATCAAAATCTATGAGGTAGGGTAGGATTTAGTAGAGACATCGGAGAGAGAGCATATCTTAGACAAACTACATTCTAGAACATGCGACATCCAATAAACCGGAATGGCCAGTATGTGCGGATTAGGTAAGGCCTATACTGTCACACCTCTTAAGACAGTTAAGAGTAGAAGATCCCTTGGTAAGAACTTAAGAAGATTAATAATGGTTTTGCTATAAGAATGTACGACACTAAATTAGTACAAAAAATTGTGTTTTTGTACATCAATATTTTAGGTGGTAAGTGTTTTCTAAAAATATTTTATTGTTAAAGTTAGTGACAATCCAGACCGTTTCCGTTTAGTGGGTCACTAATTCGAATGTATAACCAGACCTTAACAAAAACGACTTTGCCTACAAAGTTACCTAATATTCTTTCGCTTACTTTATATTATTAAGGCTTTGATATATTCTCAATTTAAGTTGCCTGAAACTCGTCCGAGAGCAGATTAAATTACATTTTTTCACAAACAACGTTATATTGTACACAGAATACTTTGGAAAGAATAAAGAGACCAAAATATCAAGAAATTGTTTTCGTGAAGTATGTATCTATCATAGTGTTGTGCAAATTTTGTAAGGGTGTACTCGTAAATCTGAGAACGATGAAAACATGATAAAATATTTACAATGTGTTAGCGAAAAGCAATGTACAAACTTATATGATATTTATAAACGTTTACTTTTCGCACTCAGCAGTGAAACACTGGGCATGGGACTCATAAAAGTGAGTTTCTTATAACTTAGAAATGACTTAGGCCTAGGCTACACTATGCGGAAAATGTTTATACATTTTAATAGGGATAAGGCACAGCAATTTTCTTTCCTGTATTGGCAACCCGACGGGAGACGTTCTATACAACAAACACGCAGTTTAATAACTTTGGTTGAGTTTCTAGATTTGAGTAAGGTTGCTTTACCTATCGACATCTACAGGGTCCGCAACATTCGAGAGATATCTTGTGGCAAGCGTTTAAAAGCTACGATGTTTGCACCACCAAGTAAGCCGTATACTAGTTTGCTAATTGTTATTGTTTTATTGCACATAAATGACTAATCACGGAGACACTACGTGGAAGATCAGTTGGCCCATTTTGGCAGACCGCTTGTTTCCGCGTCTTTTGTATCATCTGCGCACCAATCTTCCGTCGCGACGGCGGAGATACCGCGTAGTGTGGCGTAGGCCTTCCTAATATTTAAATATGAAAGAACTCCACCAAATTGCAAATGATAACTACACTTATTAACTTCAATCACTTCAGATCACTTCTACCCTTTTTATGATCCCACTGCTGAGCACGAGTCTTCTTTTAACTATCTTATGAGTTGACACACGCCAACTTTAATCAATAAAACAAATGTATTATAGTAGTTTTCAATTGAGTTATATAGTATTTATAGCGTACATTTTTACCTTTATTCCAATGTGAATGGGGAAGTCCGAGGCCAACGCTGGTTGTGGATGTAATGCCGGCAGTAGCGGCAGTGGCAAAGGGCAGGACATCATAGCTGAGCCAACCTACAACAAAAAAGAAAATTGTTACTAATTACTTCGAGCATCCATACCGCAATGATGCAGTGGTACCATCTAAGGGTGCCATAGTCAACATAGAAATATAATTCTTTAGTTCGGTAAGTCGTTAAAAATCTTTATGGAAGCTGTCATATCTTTAAACATCTGACTTCTAACTGCTTTCAAGAATTCTATTCTGTATCCACAACGTAAGGAAATGCCAAACGCTGCACTGCTGCCTACCACTACACATATAAGATATTTATTAATTAACCAGTCAAACTTTATCAGGGTACTTGGTTTCATAAAATAAACATAATAAAATAAATAAATTACTCGATTTTAATTTTCGACTATAAACTTCTTCCGCGTACAGTAACTAACAAATAAACGATGCGCGCGTGCTGTCTGTTTCTTGTATATTAATAATTGACGCTTAATGCACAATATTGCATACCTCTAAAATTCTAGGCTATTTACACATTATATAAATACATGCCGATTATACATGAATTATATGATATTAAACAACTCCTTACATCTTCAAGACTTAACTTATCAACACCCTGTAGTCAATAGAATAAAATGAATTTTTAGACCGTTTCGTATTGGGACAGTTAACGTGTTAATTTACATATAAGGTTTAATATACTTATAGGGTGCTTTGAATTTAACAACCAACATTGGAACGGAAACGTTTGTAACTAAGTAATTAAAGTTAATACAGTACAAACTAATACCTAACCAATAGTGTTTGATAGCTATTGAAATGATTAGAACATTATAGACCTTTAATTAGCTAATTGAAATACCTAAATGAGGAATTAATAGATCGCAAATCGAATGTTAATTCGTTAGATTTTAACATGAAAACGCTTAACATTTCATTAGCAAATATCATTTAGGATTTATTCATTAAACTGATTAGATCGTTATGTGAAAAGAATACACGGCGCTTTGAAACTAACATATGAAAATATTGTATCGACTTACTCATAATTGTGCAGGTAAGTATTTATGTCCATTTGCTTTTTTATTAAAAACAGCCAAATGACAACCGATTTTGATGGAATTATGTGAATTAATTGCGTAGACGGACAGCGAAGCCATAGATAGAAAATATCTAAAATAAATAATAGGTACAGGTAGCACATTAAATAAATAAATAAATAAATAAATAAATAAATTCATTGTAACAAATAAAACATATTATAATAAATTTAGTGTTCGTTAACATATCTCTAAGATGAAAGTTAGGTATAACTTAGTGCAGACGTGCCTGACTTATCTTTAGTAATATAATAACGCTGAAAAGTTTGTTTGGTTGAACGCACTAATCTCAGGGACTACTGGTCCGATTTGGAAAATTCTTGCACTGTTAGATAGCCCATTTATTGAGGAAGGCTATATGCCTACCTTTTATTCTATTGCTGTGCATGATATTAAATGTAGGTCACGCATGCGAATCCGCCGACGGAAAGCTAGTAGATAATATTATCGAACCTGAGTGTCGCATGTCAGTATGACATACGTGTCTGGGAGAAACATCGAAAACAATTTAGTTAGCGATGAATTCGAAAAGCCCGGGTAAACTGGGTAGATATGCCTCTCTAATATTCCGTATGGGGTGTTTGGTTCGCTGAAAACTTTATGAATAATATATGGCCCCGAATGCAGCATGTCCCGATCAGTCCGTATTACGGCTCAATACAGCCGGTGACAAATACAAACGTCAAAATGACGGACACACGATTGGATACACAGTTTTTTGTTTTAATTTATTTATGTAAGGAAGTTTATGATGGATGTCTATTACTTAGGTACTGTCACTCATCAATTTCTAATATCTAGTTCAGATAGGATAAAGATTATGTTATTTTCAGGGCTAGGATGAATTTGCACTTCCTGACTGCAGGTGTCCAATCTTTATCTTCATTGTAGCTAAATACTGACTAGTGTTGTCCTTAGACAAGTGGCATAAATGCTAAACGAACAGAATCGAATTTTTTATCTATATGGGAATGACATAAGCTTAATTTTTTTTATTCTGATATAGACTTGCGCGTGACTACAACTTGCCTGATGTTAAGCAATGATGTAGTCTACGATGGAACTAGCCTGCCAAATATACCAATTCACCTCGTGATTACGAACGATCTTTAGTGAGAAGGTGGCAGTGGAACGAGGCTCCGGGTTAGAAACCATAAAGGAGCAACAATTGTGACCCACCCTCATAAATGGTGGCACCAGACATCGCACCGAAACACGGCAAGGCCACTTGCCGGTACAACCACTAACCACGGCCGTGGCCTACCATTAGACCTAGTCTACATGATTGAAATTACATGTCGTAAGCTAGCGTTATATCAATATATTGAGAATTCTATTCTACTTTATTCGTTCAGCGTTTATTCCACTTGCTTATGAGTGGAACTTTGCCTACGTGTCATGCTGTTAGCATCGTTTTGATATTCAATTTTAAGTTAAATCTATCTCCATCTTCATCTTAACTCCCTAATTCTCTCAAATTTTAACTCGCGCTGGTTTTTTTTTAGAAATATTGCATCTAACTATGCCCTTTTGAAGATGCTTATACAAAGTAAATGAAGCCGGCTGAACAATTTCTTTTCAGAAATGCAGCCGTCAAATTCGACGGACTGAACGTGCTATTAAAAATTTCTCGGTAATGCAGTTCTGAGCTGACCGTTGAACGGCGGTCGTACAGAACCGCGCCGATCGCGCAATATAAAAAATTATGTACTCACAGAATAAACTGGTAGGTAATATCTGTACTATCGTCAAATCCTTTACTAGTACCATCGTAACTGTACAGTTTGGACACTTGGACAAATTATAGTTATGTTAAGAGTGCGCAGAGAAAAGATCACAGTTAAAGTAACCACGTTTATTGTTAGGTTAAGTTAAAAGTTACACGTAAAATTGTAGCGTTTATATGCTCTTTGTCTTTCTCTAATGTTACTCGCGTCGCGATTGATTACAAAACTAACTAAAACGACGCGTGCCCGGCGCAGGCAGCAGCGTAAGCAAAACGTGTACAAGTTGAAGACTGTACAGTAACTGTGTATATTTTATAGAATAAACCTTACTAAAACCTGTCCTGTATCCATCCAGGCATTTGACAGGCCTAATAACCCGCTTTAGCAAACATATCAAACCAAAACAAACGATACATTGTTATTATAAATCGGAAAGGACAGAAAGTTTTAATCGAAACCCTGAACGGTCCTATCGAGCGGTCCCAAGGGAGCTCTTGTTACAAATTAATTGAATATATACGAGTACTAATTGAATGACAAAACGAATTAACTGTGAGAACTGTTTTTGATAATTGCAAAAGTGTTAACATCAGTGAATTGGTAACTGATTGATAAAACGTTATATTTGATAGTTAAATAACCTTGTACATGGAAACAATTGTTTATAAGTATTTACATACTTATCAAACCTATTTGGAGTTCACTTCTAAATAGGTAGGTACTACCATTTTCAGTAGGTACTAAGACCCATCATTGCGAAAAGGTACCTACAGATTAAAAACTCATAAGTTACTTGCTCAGCTTACAAGTTCTTTTAATTTAGTAGAAAGGTTTATAACCCAACCCCTTTATTCATAAAACAATTATAAATGCCCTTTATAATAAGATTTAGCGAGACTAGATGTGTTTTATGTTTTATGAATAAGGCCGTTTATTTATCCACTATACGAATGTCTTAAGTACATGCGCGTACACCCGAATATGTGAATTAATTAATTACATTACAAATAAGATATTAACTGTAATAGAAATAGGTATGTAATACGAACATCGCGTCGCGTCGCTACAATAATGTGTGAAACTGCACATTCATAAAAATACAAGAACTTAGATAAGTAGCTATGTTTCCTTACATTTTCACAAGTACATACGGCTACACATCAAGCTAAACATTTCCAGTATAAGCTGATCTCGCATTGTACCTATAGGCTTTTCATACGTCGAGAGGTCAGTTTGTACAAATTCAATTAAGTACCTTTAACAGAGTAACAGTAAGATACATAGAGGTATTAAAAATATTGTATTCCATTTTAACAACCGATTTTAATTCACTCACAGTAGAAGCTGGTAGATGTGAAACGAATAAAAGGGTTTTATAAATGTAGTATAAAGTCCACCAACACATAAATTCCAAATAAATTCCCCCATTCTTGACTATAATGATAAATTTTAATACTGTCTATCCATTGACCACAGAGTAAAACCACGCGCTTCAACTATTCACGAAGCAAAGTTGTTATTATGACAGTTAGGTAACTCCATTAATTAAATTAATGAATGCATTAATACTGAGTTGGAGTTAGCAACTATGCTGCGGCCCGACAGCTACCGTGGCTTTTTATTATGCGCAGTTAATAAAAATCTTAGCAAAAGGCTTTAAACGTTAATGTTTATTACTCGTTTATTTATTACCAGCTACTAGTGGTGGTAATTATTGCGAATGCACATAATTTTCGTAAGCATGCGAATTCATGAGTCTCAGAATGCTAATTGCTGTTACTATGCTAATTGCTATAAGACTATAATTGATAATGAAGCAATGATTTTTGTTAATATGCGAAATTGTTAAAATTTTCATTCGCGAACTATATTAATCAAGGTTAAGTCATCATCATTTCTACCCTTTTTTGTGTCCCACTGCAGGGCACGGGTCTTCTATCAACTATCTTATGAGTTGAGAGAGTTTAGGCCTTAATCCACACACGCTGGCCAAGTGCGGGTTGGTGGATGTCACATGTCCTTGAATGATTAGTTCTTGGACATGCCTTTCCTTTCCTTCACCGATATTGAGCAGCGGAGATGAAACAATTCACACAAAGATGTGTGGGCACGACATTGAGTGGAGACTAGTCCCCAGCTGTCGGACACATAAAAGATAGACATGAGATATTCTGCCACCATACAAAAAATTGCCATCACTACATAGTATAAAACAAAGTCGCTTTTTCTGTCCATATGTATGCTTAGATCTTTAAAACTACGCAACGGATTTTGATGCGGTTTTTTTAATAGATAGAGTGATTCTAGAGGAAAGCTTTTAAGTATAAAACATTGCACCCGTGCGAAGCTGGGGCGGGTCGCTAGTACCTACTAAATAAAATAAATAAAGAATTCTGTCACGCTAACAATTATTGTGAATGCAAATTAATCCATTACTAGAAGAAATGGCAGCAGCTTCGACGGTTTCATTTTAGAATTAAAGAGACCTATGTGGTATTTCATACTATTACTATTTTTTTTGTACCGCTAGTTAAACTATCCAATTTTGCTAAGAAGTTTTTGTGAACTAGCTTATAATATTAACCGAATTGAACAACAGTAAAATTACAATCGTTCATAACAAATATTTTTCTAAAACAAAATACTTTTGCTTCCTATAAATTTAATCTAAAACATCATTACAATGAAATCGATACCTCAACTCCTTCCACATTAAATTAACGAGCGTAGCCTTAAGCAAACAGAAAGAAACAAATTTATTATTTATTAAAAACCACCCTTTCAAATAAATCAATCGAGGGCAATGATCGACGTCCTATCATTAGATCAATTGAATCCAATTATTTTATCGCTCAAAACCCTAGATACCTACCTTAATTAATTAACTCTTGTTATAAAAGAAAGAGAAAAAGAAAAACATTTATTTGACAAAGACGGGACACACGGAATCAAATAAAAAAAACACAAGAGAAAGAAAACATAAATGAAAACAGTTAAAAAGAATAAAAAAAGAGTAAGTGTGACCCATCAATGTCAAACATGGATATTGGTCAGTAAACGCTGTGAGTACCGAGGCGACCACAGCACTAATTTTCAGCCATCTCCATATTCCCACAGTGTCACCCCAGGCGCCTAGGTTGGCAAAAGACCAAACCTGCCCAAACTATTAAAATTGTAATATGTATTTAGCAAAGAAAGCAAATAGATAACTAAACACCATTTAGTAATTTAATCTTCCAAGAACCGCTAAAATTCTTTCGCAAAGCAGACCACGTGGCAATAAAGATAATAACAGTTTTATTAGCATAACAGAAGTTAAACTTTACCATAAATGAGGGGAAAATGTGATGATTCATGTTATTACCCTGTTATGTTAGCTTTGTTAGTAAATTAGATGACTTATGAGAAAATCTGTGGGGAATTAGATAAGTTCAACTTGTTTTGATATGCATGAGTGTTATGTGGGCCGGCCATATATGCCGAAGAATCGACAACGAATTGGCAAACGTAGCGGAGCACAACCTCAGACTAGGTGGAGTGATGATCTCAGTAAGGCGGCCGGGTAGAACTGGATGAGAAAAGCCGCGGATCGTGCTCAGTGGCGTGCTTTAGGAGAGGCCTATGTCCAGTAGTACACTAGAATAGGCTCATGATGAAGCCATAAATGATAGTACCTTTGAGTATCTTTCTTTCATTCATTCATTTCATTCATTTCGTGTTAGCAATCAAAGTTACTAGTACTGATAATTAGCAAGCTAAAGTGACAATCATCATCAGCCTTCCACGACTTCCACTCCTGGGCATAGATGCTGAGGTGATCACCTTAGCAGTAAGATGGAGAGGGTTTTATTTTTAAATTAAAATATTTTTTTTCCTATACCTAATAAGCTTGTGTTTGACTACATCTAGCCTGTTCTTAAGCAATTATGTGGTCTACAATGGAACGCGCTTAGCCAAAATAATTGTGACTTGGAAGCAAGCAGATTAATAGTTATCGGGAATATCAGGTGCATTTCACAACAAGCAAATGAGATATTTCAGGTCCAACCTGCGATTATTACTTCCCTGAAACAGCTCATTTTCTTCTGGATTTCCCATTTAAATATGCTAAGCTCCTTTTTTATCTGTAACACCTTTGTAACCGGCAAATAAATCTTTGGAAGTTGTCCAGAGCCTATCAGTCAGAAGTATTTGTGGCGTTTTTCATTTTTCTGTACTTTCTGGTGTTGTTGGGAGCTCGTGTCTTGTTTATTCCACGAAACGACACGGAAGTAAACTTTCACAAACATTGAGAAGGCATAGAACGCTGACTCTCAGCAGACACCGTGGCTTGTCTGGTTAGAAGACATGGTTCTGGTTACCGCATCTGTTGCCTGCAGCGTACACTAGAAGATCTTCGTACATCATGTGTAGATAGTGATACAAAGGTAAAAGCGACCACTACAGCAGCCACCGCAGCAAGGTCTGCAGCCCCGCAACACTATTTGCTATTTTAGGTATATAAACTTGAAGAGTACTTATAAATAGACCTAATAAAATTAAGTCAAAGAAATTGTTTTTATGACGAATTTTAGATATGTTTTTTATTATTTTTTATTAGTGTGTAGATTTAATTGTAATTTCATCGATGTCTGGATGAGTGACTATTGGTGGACAAGCACGTGGAGCACTTCAAAAGCTTTACTATTGTTCATTGCAACGTTGAGTATGGATCTCAAACTCAGGATGGGCTAATTTAATTATTTTACGTCAACAAGACGTGCAATAGGAAATGTTGTTAATTTATTTCAGCTATTCTTAGTAATAATTTAAACTGAAGTCTGCAAACGCTAGCTTGCAAAACCCGCTGTTGAGTTATGTAGGAGTTATTATTTTTAGGGAGAGTGACGTGAAACCGCAGTGACGTCATCACTTTACTGTAGGTGAGAATGGTTGAGTTCAAACGACGCCACTTCAAAAAGGGGTTCATACATTTTATTTTTGTTCTCAAAGAATTACAACTAAATCTTTTTATTGTTCTTTTTGTTTCATCAAAATTATGGTCTCATTTTAAAAATATTGCAGTTCTTCAAATATCTTTTAATATTTTAGTATCGAAGCACAGAATTCTTATACGCCGGCGTATAAGAATTCTGTGCTTCGATACAAATTAGTGACCCGCCACGGCTACTCACGGGCACAAATTTAGTATTTGTCTATTAGTGAAAACCGCATAAAAATACGTCCAGTAGTTATTGAGTTTATCGCTAACAGACAATATAAGCGACTTAATTTTATACTATGTAAAGATAAAGATTATTAAAGATGTTACATAATATTAATATTATTTTAGTCATACATATGTGCATCTAAAGTGCAGATCAAAATTACTGCTTATATTAAGCCATACTAGTAACGGAAAATAGCAATTTTATTAGAATATAACTAAATAATATTGTTGCTGTTAAATTTAATCCAGTACGTGTGTTTTATTTGAACAAATTGCAACAAATCTTAAGCATTAGGGTAGCGCAGGTAAGCTAGCAAAATTCCTAAAGTAGAACTTTACTAAACGTCAAGAAAGTCGTATTAATATACCTCATTACATCTGCACGGAAAGCGTTTCAGTTATTTTAAGGCTACCGTATACTACAGCTTCGCAAGAGCAGCAGTAGCGCACAGCAATATCGTAATCGGTATTGATATATAATTATTAATAGTCGCGGGTCCGATCAAGTCGTGCACACTGATCTTTATAAGTATGAATTGTTTCATCGCCGCTGGTCAATGCCGATAAAGGAAAATATACACATCTACCAACCCTCACTTCGTCAGCGTATCGGAATTAAGGCCTCTTAACTCTTAAGACCATTTGAGAAAATACCTGTGCCCAACTGGATAGGATACTTTTACACTTTAAACTAAAACTACATCTTGCAAAATTGTGCCAAAATGCATGAAGTGTCATGTCGCGCCACGACCCTTAAACAACTTACACGCGCCATCACACAACATAATTTACTAAGCGTCAGGTATTGTAATTTATCCTTTTAAAAACGGATCGAGCTGATTTTGTGTAACAAAATTCGCAATGTCGCAATACTCCCAGCAGCAATAACAAAACCAGTGTGCGATGCTACTCAGTACAACCCACTCTACTGTGCGGAAGCCTTAAAAGAACTCTAGAAATATCTACACTCAAGATTTTCTTAAGATATTTTTCTTCCCACTTACACGAACTTTCTCTAATCTTGTAATATAACTCTACCGATACGGCAAATTGCAATCCAGCTACTAATTGTAGTATAACTAACAATGTTTGTTATTCGAGAACAAACAGTTGTACAATATCTTAAGAATTAAAACTTATTCTAAGCGCTAAGTTAGCGATTAA
Organism: Meganola albula; assembly: GCA_936450015.1. Taxonomy (NCBI): domain Eukaryota; kingdom Metazoa; phylum Arthropoda; class Insecta; order Lepidoptera; family Nolidae; genus Meganola; species Meganola albula. The sequence goes on from OW388148.1 coordinate 10,244,327, forward strand.
GTTGCAATCATGCCGGTGCAGTACGGTACTAAGTTAAGATAAACAGGGTTCAAGCAGGGTTGCGAGTTAGCCCTAAGTTAATTTTGGCCGGTCATGTAGCAGCCAAATATTTGGGCCAATTTATGAGGCTATAGTAGACTTCATGCTTTTTACCTAGAAAAGTTCTAAGTTTACTAAAATACTCAAGGCTGTGCCTATAGTTGCGTTTGCAAGCTGTTTCTCCGACTAGCATACTTGGCTTACAAGGCATAATGTCCGGTTTATAAGGCATAACACACCCTGATAGACTTTTAACGCATGAAGTCCGGGCATAATATCCAGCTTTCAGTCCATAATGTCAAGCTTTTCTCGTAAAATGTTCCTATTTACTAATTTTAGGAGAAATATCTGAATATATACCAATTTTCTGATTTTTTATCAGAGCTCAGGCTTAACTTGACGCCAGTTTTGGCTACTTTTTAACTAATTTAAAAAAATTAGAGATTCTTAATTTGTGCCGCTTATTTTATGTTTGTTCATAATAGACGGATTTGTAAAATTAAATTAGTTTAAAAGAGTTCATTTTGTATTAATCCTATTTGACCTTGAAGTAGTTTATTGTTATTTTTTTTATACATATATTTTAAGATAATTCGACAACCCTACGTACAAGTCGTATTGTGCGAAGTCAGTTCAAAGCCATACTAACTTCCATTTGTTGTTTCAATAAGTTTGGCTCAATTATGTACCATGTTGGTCGCTGTGCGCATATTCAATTTACATGATGAGAGAGTTGTCTTGTGTGAACTATCGAAAGTTCTAGAAGTTCGTTTAAAACTTGTCCCTTTTGTTAAAGAATTATGTTCCGCAATGAAAACGTTTAGTTGCAGAGTTAACGATGCGACATTCCTTCGTTTGTCAGCTTTTGCAAATTATGATAATAACGGGTACAGCTATGTGCTGATAAATTTTGTAGACAACATGTATGCAAAATTCATACCTAAGTACTAGATCAGCAGAGGGCAGACAAAGCCCTCTTGCAGCCCAATTAATTGGGTCCAGGTGCGATGGATTCGGGCACGTCCATCGTCCATCGCCCCCCATACATCATGTCCCAAGACAGCTCGGCGGTGAAGTGTCCACGCACACCCTTTTAGATGTCGCAGGGGGAACCTCCCCTGACGTGAAGAGGCTGATCACCAGTCGGAGGTTGAAAAAGTATCGCGTGGATCCGTGGCGTAGGTGTAAGATGGATCACCCGGGGAAACCGAAATTCACGCACGACGTTTGCCTATGGGCATTTAATAAAAATGACAGTAGGCAGAAATAGGAAGCTGAGTTTTTTTTTTATTGCGCAGGATATATTCTGACCCCCGTATTTTAAGCTCATAACCTATAACTAAAATGGTTTATAATTCGTTTTTTTTTTATGGCCATCACTCAATTTGTCAATAATTCCAAATGTTGTTTTGTATTCTAATTCAAATATTATTTCATTTAGTAAACGTCGAAGCCTCAATTAATATACAGACATAACAATGTGGTGCATTCCAATATTGTTTAATGACCCAAATTTAATTATACTACGGGGAATACATAATTAAATACTTACATTAATTTACATAAAACTGGAAGAGAGCGGTTTGTAATGAGTAAAATTGGTTTACATTAATACCACAACTTCCAACTTTATGAAATGATTGGTAATGAATGAATTTGAATGGAATTATATCGGAAACATCATGGGATTGTTAAACTGTAGCAATTGCAAGAAACTAACATCCACTCACGGCTTCGCCCGGGAGATATTAGGATTAAGAGTAGCTTATATATAATCCAGACTAGAATTTATCTCTGTGTATTTCATACAATTCCGTCAAATAGTTTTTGCGTGAGAGAGTTAGAAACATTTATACAGCTACACACTTTTTCGCACTTATAATTAGCACAGGATTAAAGTGATATACCGTAGCGATAACGAAAGATTGAAAAAAGTAACAAAATATATTGAGTTGACATGAGATTGTCACGAGATTCATTAAAAGTGAATGTTAATTGCATACATTTTTTTTCGATCTTTTGAGTGATTTGTTAAGGGCCAGATATTAGTAAGATGACCAATCTACTTAAGGTACGGCACGCTCGGTGCAGTCAATCGAAAATCAAGCCAAACATAGGTGCGAGTTAATAAAAGCCCATTCATTGCGTGTTTCAATACTTTTAATTACAATCATTATTTATACGGAACTATTATATAAAAGTGTTTAGTTACTAAGGTGTGTTAGGATTTGAAAGGCCAAGTTTGGCAATGCTTGGTGAATATTTTAAATACTTTTTTTTTGTTTATGTGTTCTATTTCATATTTATTAACCTATCTTATAGTTATCTATTCGTCATTTGTATTTTTTGGCCTAATTAGTATGCCGGTTTTTTCTTGTGAATTGTATTCTAAATTGTGTGTTCATTCATAAGTAGGTATATTTAATATTGGTAAATAAATATATGGATATTATATTTTAGAACCAGCTTTACGTCACGGTTCCGCCCGCGTGAACTACATTTTATATCGTGCCCAATAGTGGGATAATAATATACTCCTGTCTTTCTTAATAAATGGACTAGACAGTACAAGAATTATTTCAGCCTTATCAATTCCTGAGATTGGCGTGTTTAACCAAACAAACAAACTCTTCAGCTTACATAAAATATAATTAAAATTAAAGGCCTATCAGATATTAGTTAGCCATAATAATAGTATAACCGTTATTATTAAAAAAGTCACTTATTTTTAAATAAGTAATTTAATAAAACTTATGTTATTTTAGCTAATAATATCTTTAAAAATTCATATCAATGCAATTTTTTTTTAACACACACGGTCATCTGATTCCAAACTAAACAGAGCTTGTGCTATGGAAACCAGATAACTGGTCATATACTACATATAATACTTTTCTTTTGTAAATAAATACTTAAATATTGATAATTACACCCAGACACTAGACAAACAGACATATTTAAACAAATGTTTGTCTCGGGTGGGAATCGAACCCACGACCTGCGGCGTGAAAAGCAAGTATCTTACCGACCACGCCACCGGCCCGTCATTTAAATCAAGCTAATTGTGTTTACGATAGCTGCAAATATTTCTGAATGTTTCTTTCACTTCATAACAAGATATTACCGCCGGTTCCCATCTAATTAATATGATTCAATTATTCGAAAACGAAATGAAAAACGCATTAAAAGTTTATCAGGAAGTTTGTAAATACTAATGCTAAGTTAATAATACTTTAGAAATATATTAAAATCCCTACGAATATTCATCTTTAAAAAAAATCTAATCAATACGAATTTTTTTTGACGATTCTGGATCAATAATAAACCACATTTCCCTTAATTGTTTGGTACATTTTTATAAATTTTTATTCGACATAAATTCATAAATTTTTGGATGAACTATTCGTAATAATATCTATCTATGAAAGCGCTCGGCGTGAAATTAGCGGTCAGTGACCCTAGCGAGCGCACAGTTGATGCGACGGCGGCGCAAGGGTGAGAGAAATATCAGTATCAAAAGTAAACATATTTCAGCGATTATTTCTTCTTTAGTACTAAGACATATAAAAATTAAAAATACATGTTTATTAGTATAAGTATATTTTTTCAATGTTTGTGCACTGGTTAAAAAGTTTTTCTGTATATCCTAAGACTTGAAAGTTTTGATCTAAAACCACACACGGGGGCCAGATGCGATTAGGGTATCACCAGATATCGCACCGGATCACGGCAAAACCGTTTGGAGGTGCGGCTTGGCCTGGCGGGTCTTCACTAATCACATCCGAAGCCAGTTTATTGTCACCTGATTTGCACTCCTTGGAGACCACGTGTGAGGATTCAGATTGAAGTTCCTAGAAGAAGGACACTCGGTCCTGTACCGATATTGACCAGCACCGATAAAACGATTCACACAAAAGTTGTGTAGGCGTAAACCAGGATCAAACCTTGACCTACTTATTTCAACTCCTAGGTATCGGCCTAGGAGTTGAAATAAGTAGGTCAATAGTCAATAGTTTTGAGTTTTCAACTATTAAAACTCAAAACTATAAAGTAAAATAATCATCACACAGGACAAGCTGATAATTATGTTAAATGCGGCTACTTAAATTATGTCTACCAAATGTAAACATGTAGTTTTAAAACATTGTTACAAAACATGCAGTGAAGCTTCTGACATTTAGGTGCTTATTTTAAGTCACTTATATTCTTCACAGTGTCTAAAATTCCACTTTTATCGTCCAAACAAATACAAAAGTGATATTTGAATGTAGATACTTCAAAGCTGTTGTATCTATTTGTACTGTCAAAGATGACTAAGTTTGCAGAACATACCTGGCCGCAGGGAGCATGTTGGTTTAAACTCAATGTCGTCATACCAGTGCTAGTTTCCGTTTGTCGTACCCATAGTTCATAGCTCTAATGAAGTTAGTTATTTTGCATTATGTATATGCAATCTCTTGTAAATCTATTTGCTAAATCAACTAACTCGAGGTACGTTTATTATAGAATTTTACAAGCTGTTTCACCGGTTAGCGAAGAAGACTATTAAAAACGATTTTATTTCCGTCATAGCCGATGTTCGAAGGACCAACGACTATAAGAAGGTACCTATAGCCATACAATTATTTGAAGTGGTCCAAATAAAAAGGACCTATCGAAACATAATGTAGGCACAATGGACGAGGAAGGTTCGTCAATACAACGCCACACATCGCATCACTCCAGAAACTGGTTTCTACTAACATTTGTGTCCGATTAATTGCATAGGCATTCTCTGCGCGCTTTAGAACCCGGCATGTCAATGGAAGCAATTACTCGTACCTCACCTACATAAACCCAAACACCTATTAAATCTCCTCATACCGGCCAACGTTTAATCGATTATTTAATAGATACTATTAAATTGCATATTCAGATATAGTATTATCTTCCCGCCTTTTGTTCCTTTCACGCTCTCGGGTGATGGATTGCTTACCAATAGCCGGGTGGCAGCTAGCAAACATCCACTCCATCAACACGGAAAAATCGACTTTATGAACGTCAAGCGCACTGTTCATCTACGGCTTAAGGTTTATGTTGCTTTGCATGATATCGAACAATTTCTTAAACAAAGATGTAAACGCCAATCGATGTGTCAGTAGGCTGATAGGGAAACTTTTCATTTTGCCGATGTACCGAGGGATGGTGGCTTCAAAAACAATTTCCTTGGTATTTGAGAGCTCATTTTTAACGTTATTGAGTGGTAACTTCTTTGAGTTTGTATATTATTTTGGCAGTTTCCATTGTTGAGGTGACGGATGGTTTCATATACAAAATGTTGAATTTGTACTTAATTTATTTTGTGATATATTAAGCAGCATATATTTTTGTTACACTTTAAAGCAAAACGCTGTTTAAACTGAAATATTTGTAAGGAAATAGTTATATAAATTCTACCTTTCGAGGGGAGAAGACTTTATTATAAAACAAAGTGAATATTCACCGTCTGAGTAAGATGTAGTGGCCGCTATAAGTCTACTTTGCAATTTTCGACGACACGGCTTACGTAGCGTTAACAATTTTTCTCCATTTGCCATAAAGTTCGGCAAGATTTCACGGTCTTATGGACCACATATACTATACGATATATCATCACGAACAATTTAATTAAAATTGTGACGATCGATCGGTTCCAAATTTTCAATAAAATAATCTTGTCTTGCGATTGAGCAATCAATACGTTTCAAAATTAATACAAAATTCAAATCATTGAAAGCAGAGCTAAAAAATAACGATTAATCATTGCGAAATACATAATAGCACAGGTTTCTATTTCAATATCGGATATATTGAAGCACATTTTTTTTCCCAACAAATAAATGAAAACCAATATCTTTTACCAACTACATTTTCCACCAAACCCAACGGAAAAATGGAATGGCAACAAAAACACATCTTAATTGTATTCCAACAGTTATGAAAATCAAATTAATTGGATTCAGGGGAAGTTTCACAGTTTCTGAATAACGAACCTTGTTTATTTTGCGTAATATTTCTCTGCCACGCTACAGAAAAATCGAATATACAGTATATTAATAGTATTTATTTACTTTGCAGCATACGGTAATATGAAAACCAATGGGCGTGCCACTGAACTGGTTTAAATCATAAACTCAAAGAGTAAATATTGTAAATGTATGAATAGTATCACTACCTCTTTCTGGTTCTGACACGTTGGTAACTAGGTGGAAACTAATTCTGAAGGTAGGTAATAATAATTTCTCTTGATCTGAGTCGATGTAAGTAGTTGCGATGTACGTACTCATAAAGTACCTACATAAAGTTCAGCGGTGACTCCAAAAAGGTCATCATAGGATGAATAACAAAAACTTTTTGCGATTTGATCCTGTAGATGTTTTGAGCTTAAGCCTATTGTGACTTTGGAGATTACAATTTTTATAAAATATTTGAACAAAGTAGGGTCAAGTAGGTGTCTAGTCGAAGATAGGCTGTAACGTTGTCAATATTTTAACAGTAATATTCAGGTTTTTAAAACAGAAATCCAACTTGATTGATTTCCTATCGCCAATATATACCTATATTCACAGTGCCGAAATTGCTTTTCTACTAAATTTCAGAAACATTGTTGAGGCGTTTTCGAGATCCTGAAAATACCTATGCGACGATAAGCTCGTTTCAAGTTCCTAATAGATTGTACTACGTTTATCGCCACTACTACTGATCTTCTTCATTTTTAATTTAAGGTTAACCCTTGTCGGTGCATCTGATGAATTTCTTTCCATTTGGCTCGATCTAGAGCAGCTTCTGTCGCTTTCGTATACGACATGACACCAGCCTATTACAGATACCTTCTATAAATTTATTTGTACTCGCTAACATAGTTTATAAGTGTCAATTGTTAGTAACTAACCATTATGAATCACTAGTTTTCCGCCCGCGGCTTCGCCCGCGGATGTCAGTTGTCGCGCTAAACCATTAACCTGTTTTTTCGCAGTCGGATAAAACTATCCTTTCCTGGGTCTCGAACTATCTCCATACAAAATTAGTTCAGTAGTGTAGGCGTGTAAGCAATATTTTGAAATCGGCAAGCCCCCATAGGCATGTCCATAAATCTATAGGAGTTTCATAAAAAATATGTCTCTCTTGGTTGTCACACCGTTGAAGGTCGTTTTTCTACGGCTCTTAGACCATAATGTAAGTTTTTCATTTCTTCTTCTTCTTTGAATTATGGCCTCTGCAGAAATTATTCCGCAATTTTGCCAGTGTCAAGTTTAAATAAGTATATAAGTTTTTAAAGATTAGTAGTAAAAAACTAAAAAACTACGACTTTCTAAGACGCCATTCTCCCAAGTTTTTCATTTAATATCCAAGAACAAATAAAATTTAAATTTCGAATTCTATTAATCGGATTGAGTTATGAAACATGTCATTGTGTCAAAATAAAAAGTAATTTAGCTAAAAAGCACGAAGGAGTATTGATATCAACTTCAAAGAAAATCTCCCTCAGAATAATTTCTCAGGCTTCGCCCGCGCAGTATTAGGATAAAGATAAAAAAATTTGGAAAAATAAAAAACACGTGTTTCATTATTTGTTTTAAGCTATATTTATACCGAATTTGAAGTGAATCAGACCAAGGACTAAACAGTTCTGCAAAATTTAATTTTTCCAAAAAAGCTCATTTTACACTCCTCCTGGGGGTAGTTTTGGGAAAATAAAAAACACGTGTTTCATGATTTTTTTCAAGGTATATGTATGCCAAATTTGGAGTGAATCTGACTTGAGACTATACAGATCCAGAGAAACTTTAAGTTTTACCAATAAAACTCATTTTCCACACCTCATGGGGGTAATTATGGAAAAATAAAAAACCCGTATCTCATTATTTGTCTTAAGGTTTATGTGTACCGAATTTTAAATGAATAGGACCAAGGAATAAAAAGTTGCATACAAACTTCACCCCTCTATTTAACCCTCTTACGGGATGATTTTTGAAAATATTGTTAGCCTATGTCCGATTCTAGGGTATACACTAACTACATTTCAAATTTCAATAAGATCGGTTCAGCGGTTATGGAGATACGCGGTAACAAACCTTCACACACACACACACACACTTACTTTCGCATTTATAATATTAGTAGGATGATGTCAGATTGAATAAAGTAATTTAACTTAATTTTAATTAGAGAAGATTCTCGTCCGCTCATGAATACCCATAGGCTCTGGGGTGCTTTATATTTTAAACTGAAATATGTATTCCATTTCCTCTTTATGTACATTGTCTATTTAATGCATCAGAAAATATAGAATACTGTCCATTTAACATAAATCTGTTACAGTTGGTTTTATTAATTACATTTTTGAAACATACAGTATATTTTCTTCATTTACAACAAACTTGTACTAAATGAATAAAAATTCTAAACTAAACAAAAAAAAAGTAATAAACTAATGCGTCAAAAATTCTATCGCATCGCTATCGTTCAGGAACGTATTCAGAAGGCTAGCAGCATTGCCGCGTTGGAAAGTAATGTTGAGCCTTTGCCTGTAATAAAAGGCAACCTTTGTGTTCTCAATTAAGCGTGTTGAAAACTTGAAAAGGGAACTTGGCCCCACAGTTCCAGTGGGTCTCATCCCCAAAATGGCACAAATGCGTAAATATCAATTATAATCTAAATGATAAACGGTTGGTAAGAGGAATGTTTAGCAATTCCACGAAAAACAACCGAACATTTAATACCGACTTTACACGGAAGAAGGTCATATGCGACAGTACCAATCCTTAGAATTAGAATTAATTCTGCTAATTTGGAGGCAGAAAATGGCGTGTGTGGGGAGAAGGGGTATGAGGTTTCGAAACGCCATAAAAAATGAATCTTACTTTATCTACAAATACACCTGTACAAACATAAATGAAATAGACTACAATACATGAAAAACGTATCGTCCTGCTCTGATCACCCCTTCTTCGATAATAGAGTCGGGTCGGGCCTTTGTGGGACTCGCCCAAGGCACATAGAACTGCTATATGTCCATTTAATTTATAATACTAAAATTAGAAAACCTTACACTACCCTTTTAAAGGTTGTAATATCTTTAAAACGTCGCTGAGAATAGGCAGATGGGTTAAGCCGTCAGTTCTCATGGTCATTTAATCCTTTTAACGTGTTTCTCCGGTAACATGGTGATTATGTACGTATTATTTACTGTAAATATCAAATGAATGCTTTTTGATACGATTCTGAATCACTTGATTGTTATTTGCCTACGGCGTATTAACATGTTAGTCATTTGATGGCATTCAGTATTAACCGCCTCATTAGTTCAATGGTAAGCGTGTTCGATTAATAATCATGAGGTTTCAGGTACGAATCTTTTTTCGAAATAAAACTTTCTAATTAACTTCAGTTTTGTAACTTTTTTAGATATTGTTATAGTAGTAAGTACTTACATTATTAAGGTTTTCAAAGACTGTTTACAAAACACCTTTTAGTTATGCGGTTTTCCCTATCCATTGAATACTGAGTATTGTTATAATCAGAGGGAAATCTGGTGTAAAACATAAATACTGGGGTGTAGAGATGGTTGCGGCATGCGGGCTGACAAACAAAGAATACCGCAGCCACCTACCCTCTTAGTTTAGACTTAAGCCACAAACTGACAGCGATGCTAAGGATTTAAGTGATCTAAGGGAATATCAGCCAGTTTCCACCGGCTATGTTCATCGGGCAGCAAACTTCGAGTTGCAACTTAGATTTACTAAGTATAATAAATAAATAAATATTCTGGGACATTAACACACACGGTCATCTGGTCCCAAGCTAAGCAGAGCTTGTGTTATGGAAACCAGATAACTGGTATATAATACTTTTCTTTTGTAAATATATACTTATAATAGATATTTACACCCAGACTCGACACAAACACAAATGTTCATCACTAATGTTTGTCTCGGGTGGGAATCGAACCCACGACCTGCGGCGTGAAAAGCAAGGGTCTTACCGACCACGCCACAATATCAGAAAAGTCTTAAAATAACAAATACAAATGTTAAAAAAACGCATACTTTAAATTCAAATTCTGTATTTCAGGCCTTTAGTCCACATTTTTACATTGTTCTATATTTACTAATAAAAAAACTAAATTAAGTTTAAAAAATTGCCATCAAGAATTAATAAATTAAATTAATTTTTTTTAGAAATGAAAGATTTAAAAATCGGAAATACAAAATAATATTTTTAAAAATTAAAACATAAGAATACAAAAATATATTAAAATTAAAAAAATATGAAAACTACGCACACTGGGACCCATTCATACAAAGTAATGCTTAAATCTCGATTTTAAAAGAGATACTTTTTACATGTTATGGTTTTTATGGGAGCTTTATTACATTGACTATGTGTATAACGGTACCTATAGGTAACCCTCTTCCACATCACTGCCTTCCAAATGTAATTGTTCAACTTTAGTAGATGTAGGAATAAATGTCTAGTCAAAACACGTATCTAAGCCCTGTAAAAATCAAAAGCAAAAGTCGCAGTTAAATTTGTTATCTAGTAATACTCGTACTACACAGGAATAAATCGGCAAATATCAAATTTATCATAAAAATCACTGTCACAAATGTACATATTTGTTATTTACATACATCAAAGATTGCACATCACATAAAAAACAGATAAACAAACACGACGCACAAACGACTCTCTTTGCTGTCGGCTATTCGAAAAACCACAACATTTCTGCAATAGTCCATGTATATTTTAAAGTTATTAATTGAAACACAACAGAGGAAAACCGTTTATCCTGAAACAATTTTCGGCCAAAACAAACGGTATCTAACAACCTACTTGGAACTGCAGGAAAAATCTTTATAATTATTATCATTCTAATGTAATTAGGTAGGAACATGCATACATTTCTAATTGCAACCATTTATTTAAAAACAAATCTAAGATCTTATAACAAAATATCACTAATAAATTCTTACCTAAACTGACTACAGAGTACAAACAAAATAAAGTTGTGGACAATATTTAATAACACAAAACGCTAAATTTCTTACGGACTTTTGTCACTTCCTAAGATTCTTTGGGTAAAGAGGAAATCTTCGTCATTGTATATTAGCTTTATTATAATAGCTAAATAAACGCGAATACTTTTAAGGCCCTTTAAGTCAAGTTTAAATTAAAGCTTGCTTATGTCTGAAATTCGGCAGCGTTTACAAAAGCAGCCAAGATGCGAGGGGCCCGCCTCGGGGCTCCCCACTGAGTAGATTTAATTAACAAGATATGGGTCTCTTTTAACCAAGTCTACCTACTTTTTGGTACATTGGAGATTAAAATTCAATGAGCCGACAAGATATTAAACAAATTCTGAGACTATAGTTTTACGTGTAGATACGATGAGTTAATTAATTCAAAAATTAATCAAGTCAAAGTCTGTACCAATAAATTATTTTTGTATTCATACATAACGTTGATCGGGAATGCGAGATACCATTTTAAAATTTTGTAATTCGATTAAATTTCAGATGTAAAATTGTTTTCATTATCAATTTTGTTTGGAGCATTGTTTCCGCTCGTGAATCTCGTAAATTATGTAGGCACACTGTATGGTTCCCTGCAAGCCCTGAGGCCAAGCTGTACAGTGTTAAAGCGAATTGAAAACCGGTAATCGAATACGCGCAATGGGAGCTATGTCAATATTTTAAATTTAAATATCAAATGAGTGCGTAGGTACTGAACGGCTTAGTATTTATTTTGTTCGTCGTGTATTCATCTCTTTTCGGATATAAAAACATGATAAATGTACTGGAATACTACAATATCATTATTATTATTATTTACGTTTACGTTAGTATAACCTGAAAGTAAAGGTGAATAGAATCTACACTTTATCGTCTATGTTTTAGGTTGTTTATCACGCACACTGTGAGATGTTACTAAGATTTTTAAGTATGCTGGCACATCCACTTCTCAATACATCAGCTGTCATTTTATACTGTCAGAGCGTCCATCTAGAAAGCTGTCCCTCGAAAATGTCAATATAAACGAACCAATGAACGCCGAGCACGGGCGAAGCGGCCATCTTGGAAGGGCTGACACTTTTGTGTTGGACAGTTGCATCGTCGGGAAGTACCAGCAACCACGTGCTCGATGGACGTTACGCTTTAATCTAATGTAATCTTAGCGATCTGTAATTATCTAGTACAATTAATGATTGTGCTATCGAGAAATCAGGGTGAAGTAATATTTGCCGTAGTTATTTTATTGGAATACCGTCTTCTTACCCAATAATTTACGCCTACCTAAAGTTGTCTGATAATCCTGATTTTTAGTCTAAAGCCTTCAAGTATATTGAAATAAATTGTTGCTAGACCCCGTCTGTTTATCAAGAACAAGTAAGTTAAAGCAGGTAGAACATATAACCCAAGGCTTTTTTTGGTGACTTTAGATACATAAGTGCGGGACCCTAAAAATGTAATATCCAAATTACGTTCCTGACCAAGTTTCGTAAACAAAGTGACATCGTCGATGAATAAAAATAAGGGGACGTGACGCGAGATGAAGAAGGCCACAACTTTGTTGTCATTTAAGGCTCCAAAACATCTTTCGCGCCATCTGACGGCGTTGTTAGGCGGGAAAATTAAAAAAAGAACTCAACACCAGCTGTCAAACTTAATTAGAATATTTCGAAGTATACAAAAATTTTTTCACGTTTCTCGGGCATGTTACATAAAAAATAACGTAAAATCTTAATAACTGCACTAAAGAGCCGCGTCAGAAAACAATGTTGAGTATTTTTATGAGGCACCTTCTTTAAGGTTAAACATTTTCCATATAAACTTTGCTTCATATTTTTACTTTTTATGTAGTGATTTTCATCATGACTAAAAGTAATTGTTTGGTATTTAGTAGTAGTTAAACAGGTACTCGATTGCTGAATTTGTCTTGGTAAGCTTGCTTGGTAACATAAGCTGTTATTTTTTTAATTTTAAAATAGGCTTGCGCTTAACCACAATTAAAATGACATAGTAAAATTGATCCCACCAAAAATATTCTGTAAAAAACTAGTAAAGTCTGGAGCTGCTTGTTTATCTCTAAAAAGCAATGAAATCCAGACAAAGTCGTGCCAAGTCTGAGTTTCTTTACTGCGATTTCTGTATTATTACAGTTAATGTTATATGACTTGGCCGTTGAAGGGTACACAATCGTACAAAACCAGGTGCTCCATGACCATTGCACCAATCTGTCGCCAGAACCGCTACCCATTAATGATGGAAAATTGCCACTTGGAAAACGTTGATTGAATAACCAGTCAATTGTAGGCTTGATAAAGTTGCGTGGGTCCCGACTGCGTCAACATTTGCCATTTTGGTGCAATGGTATCATGGAGTACCTGGTTATGTACCCTTTAACGGCCAAGTCACACAATATTTACTATAATAATAAAATCAAACACAAATAAACTCAACGACCTTTAGTATATGGATAACAAAGCAGAATACCGATAATATTTAGACTAAAACAATAATAACCTACATCCTGAAGACTTCTTTTTTTTTCAATAAATAAACCCGATTTGCACGTGAGACATTTCGAGTTATAATTAATTTGGATAAAACATAAACAATAAGTCTAAACGTTTCTTTTATTTTTCTTTTTTCATTTTGTTGCTGTCCCTGTTAGTCTGATATGAAAGTACTTAATTATTTTTCCGGATTTTCGTATGGATATTTAGGTAGGCATAAGTTAATCCCTAGGGAGATTACGAGTCAAAACCATTAGTGAAAACATTGTTTTACCTGCACTGGATAAAATAAATGAATATGAAATTATATTGTGAATTGTAATCCTCTTGCAAAATATTTTACCAAATAAAACTTGGTAGAATCTGTGATAAAGGATATTTGTGTGTCAGCGCAATAGAGGCATGATTTTTGTGTACTTAGATTATAAAAACATAGGACACGACTCGATACTTCGTTGTTTACCTTTCCAAGTACGGAACTCAAAAGTAAAATGTTCCAATGTAGTGGTTTTATCGGTTTACCTGAAACAAAAAATACACATAATATCAGAAAATTTTAAATAATTAATTTACGCACTTATCCACGAAAAACATCCTTACGACCTGAGACAATTACTGTAACACATGACAAAAAAGTTTTACCTAACAAAAAACGATTTCAAATTTTAATGGGATTACCTATCTTCGAATACGAGTAGGTACTCAATTATTTAAAAAAAATGCAAATGTGTAGGTATAGTAGATATTTATGACTAATTGACATCCAAAGAAACATAAAAAAACATTGAAATTGAGAATCACCTCCTATTTGAAGTGAGTTAAAATCTATGTAACTATGCACACAGTGTAGTGATTGCTACCTATATTGGTTTGTTCTGCACAAAAAGTTTTCATTTAAAGTCATCCTCCAGTCAACAGGTGGCGTTGTTGGCGGGTCGCCAAGAGTTCACAACCGTCGCCTTATCTACTCCACTATTGAATATTATAGATAGTAACTAGCATGCAGTATTTGATTCTGAATTTAATTAAATTGTGTGAAATAAAGTCGGTTAAAGAAAGGTGGTTAACATTGAAATAAAACTATTGTATAACGGATTTTACCGCGGTTTATTTTAGATTTTAGATTCCGACGTTTCAATCTCTTCAGACTTCAACTTCACGGGTGGACTGAGGTATTTGACGCCCAAAAATATTAATCACAATTATTACTGACTACCTACAAACATTATTCTTTAAGTTGCAATCCGATTTAAATAAAGTGAGCTCACAGTGTCTTCGATTCGGAGTTGATTTTGCTTGGGTTTTGGTACAAATAAATTAAGCACTGGGATCCACGCTGGTCGTATTTTCTTTCTCTGTTAAAATTAGGATGTTTTTTTAATTTCAATAGCTTCGCGGATCATTCTTGTGCCCTGTGCCTAATATGTAATTTTATTGTTATTTGTGTCTTTTTTGTTGACTGTTTTAACATGAATCTTTCTTTATTTAAATCTTGTTAGTTAAAATTAGATCAGCAAATGGTTTTACTCCACATTTAAATAAATGTATTTTTAAAGGGTTTCCCCAAGAGAAAACTAAATTAAAGCCTACACTATTCTATTTTGGCGTGAGATTATAAGTTCATATGACAGTGTTGGGCCATATCACCAGTATCACTCACTTCAACCATTTTTATTGTCCCATAGCTGGGCACGGATTTTCGCTAGACTATCTTACAAGTTTTTTTTTATCATTATTTGTTATAGAGGGTTTAATCAAAGTTGAGAGAGTTTAGTGTCAAACGACTTCAAATGAAGTCGGTTAATGAAAGGTGGTGAAACATTAAAATAAAACTTTTTTTTATCAGACTTTATCGCAGTTTATTTTAGATTTAGGTGGGATTTAGGTGGGTAAAACGTCGGGATTTAAAATCTAAAATACAGACATAATCCGTCACACAATAGTTTTATTTCAATGTGTGATATTCGCGTAAATTTAAGAAAATACTAAGGTGGTTAACATTTAACAATAAATAAACATTTTTTTTTGCTGATTTCAAAATAGGGCCAGTTAAATTTAAAGTCCCTATATATTGTTCAAATGTTTTCTTTACTAACTTAGGGTAAAAATGATGTATAGAAGTTATGTGAAGCAATTTTAATTAATTTGCTTTGTCATCTACTACCAACTATCACAAGGTCTTTGTAATAAGTATTTTTCGCATTAATTGCTTTTTAAACAAGGTCCGTCCGCTCGTGAAGAAACGACAAAAAAGAAGCAAAGAGTAATGCCGTGATCATATAAATATATTCATATATATTCTTTCATATTCATTCGTTGTAAGTATCCAGAATTAATATTAGTTATATAAATCTCAAAGCAGGTATTCAAATTGCGCTTTAGTCAGAGTTCGATGAATTTCAAAAATTTTCCAATTATTTTTACCATAAACAAATAAAATTAAAAATAATAGCTTTAGATAAAATGAAAATGGGAAAATATAAAAATAAAAAGAAATTAATTAAAATTGGCGAAATTAACGCATAACAAACATATAGTCGGAATGAGAAACTTCTTCTTTTTGAAGTCGGTTGTAATTTGGTGTAGTTCGATCTTTTTCTATTCCGTTTTCTAGTTGGCAAAGAGCTATTTACAACTTCTATAGGTTTAAGGCTGTCTTATTCGAGTAAAGTAGGCATTTAGTGTTCTTTCAATCGCGCGCGCAATAGCTTGGTCCGTATTGCGACACAGTGTAGACAAGTAGTAGGTAAGGTATTTTATGTCACAGTAGATATTATTTTCGTGGTCTAACTTCATTTACATTGATGATAAGTTTAGGAATACAGTTTAGTAAGGTAAATAAAATACAGAGTAAAAAAATACAAATTTATGTATTAGTTTTAAAACCAATTAGAATACACCTTGGCTTTCTACTGTTTATCTACGAGTGTTATCTGTGAGTAAAAATTAATTCTTCACATCTAGTAATTGAAGTCAGTGCTAAATCGGTAGATACAGTACCTAAAATAAATGTTCGTAGTATAACAGCTCGAAGTTTGTGGTTGTGGCCGTTAAATATCAATAGGTCATTTTTATGTATGGGACCTAAAACATAGCCCACAAATTGTGGGTGACATTCACCTCTGTCTTCATCTTCAGTTAATACAGGCGTGAGCGCTTTGTTATTAATCAATAAGATAAATCTATCCATCGATTGCGTTTTTAACAGGCACATCAGGTAACAATCAATCAACTGGTAAATGTGTACTGGTAGGCTTCGGCCGTGGAAAGTAACCATCCATCAGACAAAACCGTACCGCCAAGCGGCCTTGCCGGGTTCCGGTGCGATGACTGGTGACACCATTTCAGAGGGTGGGTTTGAATTATTACTCATTTTTGGATTTTAACCATATGGAGCCTGCCACTGCCACTTTATCGCCGAAAATCACTCGTAATCACGAGTTAATCAGTATATTGGGCAGGCACGTCCCATTGTGGACTACATCATGCTTAACATCAAGTTAAAAAGGCAAGAAAGAAAAGAAACATGTAAAATAAGGTTAACATTTCTAAAACTGCATGATGAGTAAGAGAAATTTTAGAAGAATTTTTGGCAAGATTTTCACAAATAAAAGTCATTATATGAGTATTAACAAAAATAAAACCCTGTTGTAAAGTAACCGCACCACTTTTGTCACCACTCCCTAATTTCTTCATTCTCGCCTCATTTTCCTTTCCCTATAAGTGCCTCTCTCTCTTCTGTCTGACCGAGTGGTTTTATTGCAACTTCTACGAGTTCGGTCCATCTTTAAAATAAAACTAAGCAGAGTGGGAATAAATATACTTACTATAGATGGAGTAATATATTTCATTCAGAAGGCCACTCTTTTTCAAAAACAAAGGTCTCTCACTCTGTCATTTACTCATGTACCTATTAAAAATCTCTGAAAGTACTAGACATAGGATGATAATATAAGGCAATGTAAGAAACTCGTGCACAAAGAGGTAGAATATCAGTAAAATTAACGGGGCGGAAAGCTATAGAATAGATGTATTTTAACTGTTATTTATTTTTTTAATACTATAAAATTGAGTAAAAGTATATGATAAAATCAAAGTATCAATCTAGTCCACTCCAAGTATGCTTTGAATTTAAGGGTTGCAAGACGAGGATTTTTTAAATTTGCCGCGGTTTTCGAGTGACTTCTTTCGTTTGCCAGACTTTAGTAGGTATACTATAAGCATAAACAACTTCATTCATCAACTTGGCACTGAGTTACAGAAATTGAGTATAACCATTTTATTTTTCTTCTTTTTACACCTACTGATGTTATTTATACTGTGGTAAGTACGTAGCGGAATAAAAGCGCGCGCTAGAGAAATTTGGCATAGGTCTCACCTCGGTAACGTCCCGCCGGACACTGGCGAGAGCCAAACGAATCAAAAATCACTAAAAAGATCGATTAAAAAAATAATAAATGCAGTAGGAAAAATCAATTCTGATATATCCCTAAAGGTACCTGTGAACATTATTTTAAAAAATAAAACATGATATCAAATCACTTATTTTGGAAATAAAACCGAAAAAAGAATATTAAATTACAGAAGAAGAGGTATCTTCATGAATTTATTCTATCGAGCCAACTTTATCAAATCGTGTTTCCAGTCCTCGTATTCCTTAGATTATATTCTCGACTATATGAATACATTTTTTTTCAGATTTTTATTTTGCTTTTCACTGCTTCAAAAAGTGTTTCAAAATACATGTTTTTGCGGATTTTCGCTAAAACCTGGCCTTAATCGGTTTCATATCTCAACTTGTAAATCGTAAAGAATATTTCGATTAACATATCGTCACGCCCGTCCTACCTGAAGGTGTAGACAGAGGTGAATATCACCCACTTATCGAAATAGGAGGCGAACGTATTACCGTTTATCGGGCTCAATTCTAAACCTCAAGCTGCGACTATGATTCTCTGAGTTTATTAGAAAAGTCTTTTTATTCAACCCGGGAATCGAAGCCGGTTATAAGGCGAGCACGCTTAATAGGTAGTGGACCGAGGCAGTTATTATCAAATAATTAATATTCATTCATAATAATGGGTATATCACGAATTAAAGTTTCTCTAGTTTAAGGGCCCTACGTCACAAGCCAGGGCAAATTCTGCGGTATGGTTTGTAGTTCAAACAAAATGTCTTCAATTTGGGTAAGAATTAATGGATGAGATTACATTTCGTAATCGTGGGTGACAAGATAATCTGGGTATATGAGAAACTATGATTGGTGTTTCAAAACCGATAAATGTTTAATGGTTAAATTTGTTATTAATTTTTACAGTTAGGTTTTCTTTGTTTTTGGTTATGTTTTGACCTTCTGTTTTAACAGTGTTCAAAGCCTTGTGGAATACCAATCCAAGAGGTATACTTTACCTTGTTAAAATGTCTTTGGCTCCCACCATCTTATTTAGTTATTCTGTCAGTCCAGTAGTAAAGAAAAGTTTCTGTACGGTAGGCTAGAACGTTGTTACTTAATAAGTATTTAGGCATTTCTTGAAGTGGTAGGCTTGCAAGAGCAGGAATTAAATTGGGATAATAAACTAAAAACATAACCTTAAACTCTAACCGTGTTTGATGTGTTGAGTACATAATATGTGCATAACTTATCAATAAGAATGTAATTGAATGATTTTTGATCAAAGAGCTTAACATTTTTCTACTACGTGACCTTTTCTCCGATTTTAAAAAAATTACCTTATCGCTGCACGTCTGGTTAATGTTTTGAACACTTTATCAAACCAATTCACCTACTGTACAAACATAATACCTAAATGTGGATTGCAAGTGGACTCAATATTTTGAAAAATAAATTACTGCAAACTACTCATTATATAACTCAAATAACCTGCTTTATTAAGAAAACGACAAAGACATCTCATTCCATAATGTTCTTTATAAAGGAACCATTTAAAATTGAATATTTCATACACTGGTGTTGCACCTGGAATGTCAGAATTATACAAAGTTCTTTAAACAGTCACTGTACTATGAACGTCACTATGAATTATTCAAATTTCTTCTTGCTATTTTTCTTAATAAACTCTAGGAATGAACCTGACAGTACCTAGCGGTTAAGATTTCTGAATAGGATAATAATGTGCGGGTTAAATTACCGTTTATGACTATATACTTAATGTCGCCAAGTAAGAAATTAGTTATGACGTGAATAATAGAATATCGTGTGTAATTTTCTTTATTTTTCCTCGAGATTAAGTGCATGCAACAGATAGTCTCAGTAGGCCTCGGTCCGCTTAAGAACATGGTAGTACAACAGGTAGGCTGGCGAGCAGCCAACAGCCTCTATATTGCTACGCTTTGTGCTACGAACTACGACCGCACGATCGTAGCCTCCACTCTACGCTGCACTACACTTAAACGACTTTCACTTCAGCTTGAAACTTGACTTTGCTTTATTTTAACTTAGAAAATTCCTGACGATCTTATTAAAAATGAAATTCTCAAAGTTAACCTTTTCTATCATTATTCCCTAATTTGATTAAAAGCGGGCGAGGTTTTTAATTAGTTAACTAAACAGCGCTTGTAATTAAGGCGAATAAAGTTAAGTCAGAGCTCATATTTTCGGAGATAAAGGTCAGTCGACAGTTGGCTTAAAATTCTTGTCTGGAGTGAATATTTTACTGTCCTAATCTTGTACAGAAAAGTTCGCTACAATTCATAACATATGTCTCACGACTGTATTACGCAAATGGGAAGGCAGGTGAATACCACACAAATTTTGTCTATGTTTTGGTTCTAAACGTAATTACGGACGAGCATCGAGCCGTTTGAGTACCTACCATTTGCAATTTCGGGTTGTTAGTAAGAGTTTGCTAGTGGTTCGAAACCGGAACCTCTTACGGTTTTAAGAACACGTTTATCACTGGACCAATGAAACAGTCGTTACATTTCCTTGGGTAATCTTAAAGGGGGTGAAGCCGCTGTGCTCAGCCATACGAGACGAATCACGGTAGTCTCATTATAAACCGTGTCGCCAAACTGCGAAGTCGGGGTTAAGCGTGCATATCATTCCAACGTTTACAAATTTTACTGCCCATCTCCTTTTGTTCTATGTAGGGGTGGGTTCTACACGAATTGTTGAGCTACGAATTAACAATATTAATACGATACCTGCCTTATTGATCGAATGGTAACTGCGAGGCCTCGGGTCAAGCAAATAGACATTTCTTAGTCCTGGTGATACATTACAGGGTGAAGATTCATATTACGATGGCGCGCTAAAAAATGGTGTACTGACTACGCGATGTTCTTGTCTATATAGGCAAGTGAAGATTTAGGATTGTGTTATGTTGTGTGACCGAGACATAGGCTACAAAGTATGGATTTGTAGCCACGCAAGTGAATATTGTAGAGATAAATCCCTTTGGTGCGCGCTAGTTTACCGACGCGACAGTGCGCCGATAGTACATCGTCTTCGCTGCAATTATCTACCACTCTACTCGGCCACTCTTATCATGTTAACACGAATATTCGCCGTGGCCCGCTAATAGAGCCCCAGTATAGTGATTGAAAAAGTGTTAGTAACAATCAAGGGTACTAGGTGCGCTCTCTGTTATGTATCTAAACATATCCAGCTAATAGTAGGCTATATTATCTGCCTATAACTTTGAGTAATACAAGCGTAAGCGCTATATTATGATAACATATATTGTGGAACACATTTTCTGCTTGCATAGCGCTGTTAATACAAACAATTGTTTTATCAAAATATTTACATGAAATCAAACAAAACAAGTTCCGTTTTTATTTGAAAAGAACAAAAATATTTATTTGTTGTCATATAAAATATCGTTGCTATCCGGATAAAAAAACAAATGCGTAGTAAATAATGTAGGTATGTATTAAATAAAATACAGCTATTAGGTACTTAATTGAAATGCATAAATGGTCAAATGGTTTTTAGTGTCCCGTTGCTGGGCACGGGTCTTCACGAGTTAAGGCCTTAATCCACAACGCTCGACAAGTGCGTGTTGGTGGATATCACATGTCCTCCAATGATTAGTTTTTAGACATGCCGGTTTTCTCACGATATTTTCATTCACCGATATTGAGCAGCGGCGATGTTAGAACTCACACAAAGATGTATGGGCACGACTGGGAATCGAACCCGCGACCTTATAAATCTAAAGCGAGGCTGATACCGCTGTGCTGGTTTATCTGTGTCAAGTACAATCCGTCTCGTTGATTATTTTGGCTATTTTGTAAGGTTTCCTTAACGTATTTATACTATTTCCTATCAAATGTTCGGAAGATTTACAGATAGTGGTGTGTGTGAACCTTATTAGGTCTTAAGATTATATGTACATATGTTTTTATGTACCCCTGTAGAACTTCCACTTTTTCAGAAGTCGATTAAAAATTTATTTAATTTCCTAACCAACTATTGGCAATCAAAAGTGTACCGCAGAGTAAATAAATCGGTTCCTACTCAAATGGAGAACAAATAAGTACACAGACGAAAAGTTATTCCAGTCGGTCGTTTATCAGGAATCTTCCGCAAAGTTTTTACGGTTTGATTTGTTACAACTCAAATACAACGATAGCAAAATGTCTACTAGATGGTGCTAGCAAAAATATGAAAAGCAAACAATTAAAAACAGTAGAAAAAACAAATAAGGGTAGCGTGAGGGTAGCTACCCTCTTGGATGCCTCTGCTAGGACCCCTTGGTCACGCCATCATGCGTGAACGGCTGGACCGATTTTGATAATTCTTTTTTTTAGAACATTCCCTAAAGTACGAGGATGGTTCTTTGAAGAGAAAAATTAAAAAAAAACAATCTCCTCCGAAACGTTCTTAGCGATTTTTAAGGAATCTTATATCTATATTCGATAGGTCTGAGAATCGGTCGCAATCTTTTTTCAGACCCGGTAGGTGGCACTGCTATACCGGGCACAGATATCTGCAGGGTCTGCTAGTCCCTGATAATAATATAAATACGAAAGTAAATCTATCTGTCTGTATGTCTGTTTCATACCTAAACTACTAGGTGAATTTAAATTAAATTTAGTAATGGTATAGTCTAGAAACTAAGAAAGGACATAGATTACTTTTTATCTCAATACCATGCGAGTGAAGCCGTGGCCAAAGCTAACGCCTTATGATCTTCAATGTGATATTTAATAAATTATTATCTATAACAATAAACCTTTCCTTTTTGTAGCTCTAACTCTCAGAAAAACATATTTTTTTATTGAAAATTAGAAGAGTCCATATTCAGTTACCAAGCGAGACAGAAACTTTGCATTTAACGTTGACTACGTGTTGTTAACTCTTCCATTTATTCTAAGATCTGTACAAGTTACGGCTTCACGCTTTGCAAGTCTATCGCCCCATCCGTTTGAACTGCTTGCTTATTTGGAAATGTTTAAAAGTTCAAGTATTACCAAATGGATTTTACTGAGTGAATATCTATTTATCCACTCCTTGCCGTTTTATAAGGTTAGGTTTATGATTCTGGTCAAAAGTATTTTAAAAGGTGGGCTGGACTTGTCTTTAAAATATACGTGCACAGGTCGCACCCAGATGGGCCTAGACAAAGTAACTACTACTGTAATTAATGACAATCTGTAAACATAATGACAGCGAACATCGAAAAGAAAAAGGAAAAAATATGTCGATAAATTGTGACGAAACCTATGCTTGAAGGGACGATGGCATGGCGGTGAAACACATGCCTTTCACGTTAAAGTAATTACAAAAAAAAAGTAGTTTAATGTATTAAATTATCAGTTAACTGGTTGGGCACAAGTTCTACTTAATTTAGTAGGGATGAGATGTCCGTGTGTTAATAGCCCCGGTTATTATTATTATTATAATGGGTTTGACATATACCTACGAAAATCAAGTGTGAATCGTGTTTTAAACCCATACGTGAATCGAAAACAATAAAATCTTTTCGATATTCGTTACAGCTGTTACAATACAAGGTGACTTAGCCTAGGCCTCCAGAACCCTGATTCTCACGCCACGACATTTATCTAGAACTCAACCCACGTCATTTGTCAGAAAAATGTTGAATGTCTATTGAAAAACTAAAAAAATACGACTCGAAATAAAAACTATGTACTATACGTACATAGTTTTTATTTCGAGTCGTATTTTTTTTTTTTAATTGTTTGTTTTTTTTTTCCTCAAAATATTTGCTCTGGTTTTCCTGTATACTTATTGATTCAATTATATTCCTAATGCAATCTTACGAAGTCAGAATCATACATAACAAGCTCATATCTAACAAGTACACGTAAATGGCATAATCCTCGGTGAGGGAAAGCATCGCGTTTTCCGTCACCGGTCTATAACAACCGCTATTGTAAGAGAGCTTATTGTGCAGCGGGATTGGTTCCCCAACGAAGAAAGCGCTAGGGAATCGATTTAAAATTTTCCTTGGAACCACAGTACAATGGGCTAATACTTGGATTCAACGTATCTTGAACATGGGATTTATGATTATGTATGATAAATGAACAATTGGCTGAATTGGGTTTTGGAATCGTTATGTTAAGAGGCACCTGAATCACAATTGCATAAAAAAGAAAAATTAATTATGATTAAGGTGCCTGATTGAGTAGATACTTATTTAGTTAATTGCACTGGGTTTTTAGTTTAGTTAGAACAAAAATAAGTCTTTACTAATATTTTAAATGCGAAAGTAACTCTGTCTCTGTGTCGTGCTTTCATGCCAAAACTACTCAACCGCTTTGAATGAAATTTGGTATGGAGATAGTATAAGACCCGGGAAAGGACATAAGAGAAGTTAATGATAATATGCGCGGGTTTAGCCGCGGGCGGAAAGCTAGTATATAAATAAGATAAAGGAATAACATAGTTGGCGTGGTCGGTAAAATACTTGCTTTTCACGCCGCAGATGGTGGGTTCGATTCCCACCCTAGATAAACGTTTGTTTAAATATGTCAGTTTGTCTTTGTCTGGGTGTAATTATCTATATTTAAGTATGTATTTACAAAAGAAAAGTAGTTATGTATTACATTTAGTATATTACCAGTTATCTGGTTTCCGTAGTGCAAGCTCTGCTTAGTTTGGGATCAGATGACCGTGTGTGTTAATGTCCCACTATATTATTATTATTATTTATTTACAATATAACATTCAATTGGACAAGAGAACTAACTGAATAACATTCTCAATATTAACCTAAATAAAGAACTAAAAAATGCCTAACCTTAACTAATTCGTTAATAAAATTCTTCTGCATTGTTACCTTTCGGGAGTAACAGAAGCCTAGCTACTGATTCTTTTCCCGAGATACGAACCAGCCTTCATTTAAAACTAAAATTCTTTATAGGTATTTGTTTTGTTTTATAAGTAACTAGCGGCCCGCACCAGCTTCGCCCGGGTAGCTTCAGCCCACGTACCACAACAATTTACAAAAAATGTGATAAATAAAGAACAGCCCAACCGATTTTGTGCAAACTTCACATAAACCATCTACTAAACAGTCCGAATAATGCCTAAACATTTGGTTTGAATAGGTAAGCCTGTTTTTGAGTTATAAAATTACAACGAAAAGTGGCATTGATTTTTATTTAAATAGATTCTTAGTACATATTAAACATTATGAAGAAGCTTTTAAAGGGAAACAAATATTTACTTTCGCAAAGAAGCTTCAAGGCTTTACGTTTATAAAATGTAGGTACTAAAATCCTAACAACTGTCATCTAAACTCAACTAAATCAAAACAACAATTTTCTTTGAAGTATTTCCACGTTTTGATATGGTTAAATATTTAAGTAAGTAATGCTTACCTAAAAGTGTTTTTGAAAGAGTAAAATATATTTCTAGGCAACCTAAATACACGTACATCAAATCGTACGTTTCGTATTTCAACTAACAAGTTAAAAAATACGTAATG
The DNA here is from genome assembly GCA_936450015.1 of Meganola albula. Taxonomy (NCBI): domain Eukaryota; kingdom Metazoa; phylum Arthropoda; class Insecta; order Lepidoptera; family Nolidae; genus Meganola; species Meganola albula. The sequence goes on from OW388148.1 coordinate 10,269,827, forward strand.
AACATTTTGGACCTATCAAATCAACACCAATAATTAGAATTTTCTGTGTTGTGTTTTAATTCAAAAAAGTTATCTTAATCTGTGTAGTAACAAAATGTGTTTTTTAACAAAATAGACAAACATCCAGCGCATTGTTTGTATTGTACTAATTAACCCCCAAAAACACTTTTCTAGGGTTTCATAAAAAAAATAATAACATTAATCTGTAATGTACACTGGTACACTTAGAATCTGCTGAGCGCATATTTGATTATAATGCGTTTACTGGATTTCACCATACCATTCCTGGACACGAGATGCTGACGCTGCGCAACGTGACAACGATCGCGCCACCGAATCGAACGTGGGAAACCGGCACTTCGGTTGAATCGGTCGAACGTAGTCGCTTCTTAATTTTAATTAATACTAGCTTTCCGCCAGCGGCTTCGCCCGCGTTTATGTCGGTTATCGCGCCAAAACTATACCTTCTTTTTGCGCAGTCGGATAAAAATTATCCTGTGTCCTTTCTCGGGTCTCAAACTACATCCATACCCAATTTCATACAAATCGGTTCAGTAGTGTAGTAGTTAGCAACAAAGATAGACAGACAGAGTTACTTTCGCATTTATAATATTAGTAAGGAAGTAAGAATAAAGTTAAATTGTAATTTGTAACTTTAATTAAATTGTGTTAAATTAATTTTGTTTTTTTTTAAATCAACCGTCTGTAGCAATCTTAATTAGATAGTAAACACAAAGTAGATTGATAGGTTAACGTCGTATAGGAATGGCCATTTCCCTTTAACTTTCTAACTCTTTTTAGTGTCCCATAGCTGGGCACAGGGCTTTCCTCAACTATCTTATAAGTTGAGAGAGTTTAGGCCTAAATCCACACACGCTGGCCAATGCGGGTTGGTAAATGTTGCAAGTCCTTTAATGATGAGTTCGTAGACATGCCGGTTACCTCACGATGTTCACTTTCACCAATATTGAGCAGTGGTGATGAAACGATTCACACAAAGATCGGCACGACCAGGGAATCAAACCCGCGACCTTATATTTCAAAAGCGAGACCTAATCCGCTGCATCACCTCTACTCATAGAATTTTGATGTTTAGTAGTTACATTACCCGAAGGGGTAGGCAGAGGCGAATATCACATATACATTGCCAGCTGTGTTTAGGCCCATAAGTAATAGGGGTCGAACCTATTGCCGTTCTGAAGCCGTACTATGAAACCGTTATGCATTATTATTGTAGTTGTGCGAAAGAGAAGTTGCTCTACACATTATATAGCGGCGTCTCACTTGCGCAGCTACAACAATATTGCTTTAAGCGGTTATGGTACCCTGTTTAGTAGTTTAACATTCGATTAACTAAGGGTGAACCTGAGCCCTTGTTATACTCAGCAAGTCTAGCACAACTTATTCAAACTTGAACGTTTCTCAAAGTTTGGAGGGAGTCATTATACAAACAGTAAATATCCATGGAATAACTCTGGTGGTGCGGTGCATGGCTCATTTCGTTCAAACTGAAAGTATTTTGTATATGTTTCACGGTTATTTGATATGACAGAAAGTTACAGACATAAACATTTGAATTTCAGGTGTGGAAAACTTGTTAACGTACGTAACCCATACAAATATTTAAGTTATTAATAAGTCTAGAATTTAACACATACACTTCAACCCTTTTTAGTATCCCACTGCAGGGCACGGGTCTTCTCCCAAACTGTCTTACGAGTTGAAAGAGTTTAGGCCTTAATCCTCACACGCTGGCCATAATGCCAGGGTTTTTAAAGCTATGGAAAGTTTAGTTAACTAACAGCAGCTAACTCTTACGGTTTATTGTAGATGAGTAGGTTTTAATAATGAACATAAATATCAAAATAGAGTTCAAATAAATCCAAATAATTTGCAATTTTTTTGGTTTTATGGCACAAGGGGCCACCAGATTTTTTCAACTTGTAATGGAGTCGAAGATTAAAAAGATTGAAACCCTCTACTACACAATGTGTCAGAAAATATCAGATAGTTATGATCTTACGGGGTCGCATATCAGTTTTAAATAAAATAACATCGTGATCTTTCGTTTTTCAGGTTGAGAGGCACCATACTTCAAGAAGATGGGTTTCTCCTAAGAGGTCGTATAAAATAGTTTCGTAGCCGTGCTCCATAAAGCCCACCGTTATAAACCCGCCATATCCACACTTTTGTATTCATTGACCGTAAAAATATTTTCTATTTTGCGAGATTGAATTTGCTCTAACATTGTTTGTAGGCGTTCTTTGCAGGTAGACCGTAAATAAATTTTATTTTTATGTGATATACGCGTCTCTGGTTTATCTTCGTTACAATTTTTCGTGATGGCGAAAACAATGTTGTCATTCTTGGGATATTGAGACCCCTCTAATCTGATGCTTCAAATCAATGGCGTTATAAATTCTATCATATCTGAATGTCGCTAGCTTTTCTGGTCTAATTTTGTTTTTATTAGAGACAGCTTGTTTACTACGGAAAAATATGCTAATACATAAAGTACCTACCTACTAAAAATAAAACTAAAAAAAATACGTTTGTCCTCGATTTTTTTGTTAATAACAATGGCAAAGAGGATAGTACACGTGCAGTTAGTAAATACTGTGGTCTAGGCCCAACGAGCACAGTAGACCCATTTCCATTTTTATACAAATTAGATTGCATTACCTATGGTGCTTAGTCCATTTTGATATGTCAAATTAAACCTCTCCCCTTTTTCTATGCTGTCTCCCGCTTTACCTGAAGGGAAGTGGACAATCTTACTTTCCAACTCCTTCTATTATCTTTTTGATTAAATTCGTGCGGGATCCAAGACAGTTTAGATGTCCGTGGCCTTGCCTTGATTCAAATCCCAAATATGAAAGAAAAAAGAAAGAAAACACATTTATTTGACACACACAATCAAATAAAAAAAAATACATGTAAATAGAAAATGAAAAACAAAAGAGTATCAGTGTTTCTCAACAGTGTCAAACGTTAGGAGTAGCAGAGGCAGGATTGCGGTGGTGAGTTAAGTCCCAAAAATACCTGTTCCGAGTTATCGTATCAGTTAGTGCTCACGTGATCACGAGGAGAGCAGCGGTATCACGCCTTTGAAATATAAGGTCACGGGTTCGGTTCCCGGTCGTGCCCACATATCTTTGTGTGAATTGTTTTATCTCCGATGCTCAATATTGGTAAATGAAAACATCGTGAAGAAACCGGCATGTCTAAGAGCTAATCCTTCGAGGATAAGTGACATCCACTAACCCGCACTTGGCCAGCGTGTGTGGATTAAGGCCTAAACTCTATCAACTTGTAAGATAGTGAGAGAAGACCCGTGCCCAGCAGTGGGACACTAAAAAGGGTTGATGTGAAAAGTGATCACAAGGATAAATCTTTCGCGATGGAAAAACATCTGTATACGTATATAAGGATGTATTTATGTATGATGATAAGGAGGTATGACTTTGTTTTTGGGTAGGCAGGCACGTATAGAAAAGCTGTAGTTTAAGCAAAAATAATGCCTATTCATCTTCCAACCTTTTGCTTCTTACGACACCCAAGGGAAAGTATGTGGTATCTAGCCAATCCTACAATTTCCTTACAAACAACATAACGTGAGATGACAGTTTTCAGTACGTAACAATTATGATTATATGTTATCAAAAATTTTTCATTGAAATAATACTAGGTACATAGCTTTGTTCATTATTGCCACGCCAAGGTGTGTGACAAAAAAAAACTAAATATATGGGTATATAATTTTTAAAATATAGAGTGCGAAGTTTGGGCAAACATAAGACCTTAAATCAAAATCAAATTTTCGTCTTCGTAATTTGTATTTATAAATTATTTCTGTGGAACAGCATATTGCAAAATTAAAATTTGTTTAAGCATATCTTAGGCATAGTAAAACTATTATCCTATATGATTAATAGTGTACGTGGTGAGCTATTATCACACAATCGACGTATGAATCGAAGGTAATTCCCGAGAAATGGATCATCTGCTTCAACAGACCTTTGTGGCCACGAATAGGCTTAATATTAGTCTAAAGACGTATTGAATGTGTCACAGATCTAATCGTACTGGAACTGAACTATCTTGTACTGCAATTAAGACATAATAGACAACAAATTTACTTAATTTATTTATAAAGTAGTTAGTAAATCCTTTAAAAAGTAGTTTTATTTTAACAAATTTAGGTATATACATACATTATAATATATAGGTACAAATATCACTACCTACATATTATGAAACCAAGTCCTCTTCGCCGTATGTCTGTATTATGTAGATATATACGCGATTACCTTAAAAACAATGGAATGGTTCCTTTAATAATTAATATAAATTCTAGGACATTAACACACACGGTCACCTGGTTCCAAGCTAAGTAGAGCTTGTGTTTTGGTAACCAAATAACTGGTAGGTATGTACAATACATATGACACTTTTCTTTTATAAATTTAAACATATAACAAATTATTACACCAAAACTCGAAACAAACAGACATGTTCATCGCACAAATGTCTGTCTCGGGTGGGAATCGAACCCACGAAAAGAAAAGTAAGTACAATAAAGGACTCGTAGTAGCTACGCTAGACGCACCATGCAAATTAGGCGCACATTAATCGTTTAAAGGCGGATAATCAAGCTCACCACTACGTCTGCTATCTACGAGTAAGTACAATAAATTATTTGAAGGATTTAATAATACACTACAGACTCTAATCTCTACGATATTTTTTTGTTTGGTATCTAATAAGTTTATCCCTTATTAATTTATTTCAGTATCTAGTCACTTCTAGTTAAGAAATGTATATCTATCTTTTATTAGTACTCTGCATGCACAATGTATAACAGGACATTTCAATACGTACAATGTTACGTGTATGTAGAGAATACACGTACAATTAGCAAGCGACATCTGACCCGAGCTTGTAAGTGATCACAATTTATGTTAATTATATTAATTGCACAATTTTAACAGCACAGTTTCGGTGTAATTTGCAATCAAAATCATAATGACATAAATAAGCTGAGTATATTAATTTCAAAACAGTCGAAGTACAACCCTTTAGTATCCCCTTGTTGGGTTTAGGTCTTCTGCGAACTGTCTAAAAAACTTACTGCACTCGCTGATCTAATACAGATCGGCAGATTTAATAATATCTTTGATCGCAATTATGAGAAAACCGTTCCTTTAGTCTAAACGTTTTAAGCCAAGTCGGTTTTCTCAGTATTTTCTTTTATCGATACCTATTAAATTCTCATTCATAGCTTCATCAGGAACCACGTCGGAGCACAACAAATTCATTTGAAGAAAACACTGAGACGATATTGAAATAAAACACATTAGTAAATGCAGAGGCGCATATGTACACACAGACACACACATGCACATGCACATAATTACCCTTGCATGTTTAGACAATAATAGACATAGTTTAGTATTTTATTTATACTTAGGTAAAAAGGTAGGTGCTTCACAAAAATTGTCATGTATAGTCTTAGAGAGAGCGGAGTCTCCTAACACAAGCATGCTTGCATATAAGGAGGCCCAAATTACTAGCTGTTGAGAACAACATGTGAATTAATAAACAATTTTTCATTTCATTTTCATTTGATTCACGACGTGTATTGACCGGAGCTCAATTCACTAGTGAAAATGTCTTATAAACACTATAAGCTCATTATAGCTAAAATAGGTTTATAATTCGTTTGTCTTTCTCTGTCATCTTAAAATTTATACTAGTAAGAAAGAGACAAAGTCCATTTTAACTAGTTTTATAAGATTCTTACGAATAAGACCGTTAACCTATAAAAACGCTAAGATTACCAATTATTCTAACGGTCTTATTCATAAAGATCTTATAAGACTCTTTAGGTAAAATGGACTCTTTCTCTTTTCCTCTTCTCTTGTCTCTTTCTTACTAGTATAAATGCCAAGATGACAGACAAAGACAAATAAATTATAAACCTATTTTAGTTATACTGAGCTTATATATAAGACGTTTATGAACACGGGGGTAAGTATATAAGTATCAGTATACAAAGCAAACATAAAGCTTCTTAGTTCATAATAGAAACTGGACAATTGTGACGTCATTGTCCCAGTATTGTCGCTATGCTGCAATCCCCATTGTCTGACCGATTGATTACAATTCCCATCCACCATGTACTGTATACTAATGATTCACACAGGTGCGTGACGAACGTACGTAATTACATCGAGCTTTGATCCGATTAATATACAATATTATGTTAAATGCCATTGTAGATCTGCTATCCCGAGAAGGGGAAAATCGCTAAAGGTATTGAGTCCATAATTGATACAAATTCGTATTTACATCAATTATGAACTCGATACAATATGATGGTTATACAAAAGTAAGTCTATATGGATGGTAAGGTTATATGAATCAAACCTTCCACCACTGAAAAAAAATCGCAACCTTATTTAGTCTGCGATTTTTTACTGCACTAGTCTTAAGTCTCTATGTAGGTAATGAATGTATGTATCTATTTGTTTACTCCATTATTCTAATCCTTACAAAAAAAATAATAATAATTGTCTAATGATCCTCTACGTGTTGGCTTCGACCCCAAGCACGCCTTCTAAAAGTCCGGAGCTCCTTAGCTCCGAGATAAAAAAAAGACAAACATAATAATAGTAATAAATAATTAATATTATAAATGCGAAAGTTACTCTATGTATCGCGCCTTTATGCTAAATGTACTCATCTGCATGATATTTGGTATGGATATAGTTTGAGACACGGGGAAGGACTTATGAATAGTGTCTATCAGACAGCGCGAGCAAAGAATAATGCAACGGAAAATAGACATACTTACGCGCGAGTAAAGCCGCGGTCGGAAAGCTAGTAATATCTTAAATGTATAACATTGAGCACAATGCATACCTACATATACTAATTAACAAATATTAGTAAGTAGATGAGCAGTGGTGGCGCAGCGGTACGGGCCTCGCCTTAGATTTATAAAGTCGCGAGTTCTATTCCCAATCGTGCCCATACATCTATGTGTGAACTGTAAAATCGCCGCTGCTCAATTTCGGTGAAGGAAAACAAGGTGAGGAAACCATCATGTCTAAGAACTAATTATTCGAGGACATATGACATCCACCAGTCCGCATTCGGGCAGCGTGTGTGGATTAAGGCTTAAACTCTCTCAACTCGTAAGATAGTTGAAAGAAGACCCGTGCCCAGCAGTGGGACACTAAAAAGGGTTGAAGTAGTCAGTAGATAAATGAATAAAAATGAACTAGGTACTCCTGCAATGTCTAAACTAAAACAGATTTTTTTGTTCCTTATTGTCAAGATATGGATTGTGTAGGTTTTTAAAATCGGGTACTTACACCTTCCTTGTGATGTATTTAAGGACTTCACTATTACAGGTAAATATCATTATTATTATCATCCTAAATAATGTAACGGCGTCTACTAATACAAGTCAGTGAACACAACCCGCCCGTATTGAGCTTCATTATAAGCCTCATTACCGTGTCTCCCTTTAACCATTTCTTAACAATTCTACACCCTTCCACCCTTCTACCATTAACCTGAAAAAACGCGGTCACAAATAAATGAAATAAATCTTATAAAATCAACGAACCGACAAATTCCCATCTTCGATCATCAGTTCCGCCGTCTCCATAACTCATCCGATTGAACGGTGGCTTAAAAACATTCGACTTAATGTCACATTTTTCCATTAGCCCGACGCGGTGTCACAGGCGAATAAATCGACGACCTGTTGCCTTACATACCGGAATACGGCCGACTCACTACAAGCCTATGCAAATTGTTCTTTAGTTTACTTCCCTCAGTACTTTGTGATCGCAGTCTTTCTTATTTAAGCTGTTGATGGCTTTTGTCGACTTTTGTTTTGGTAACTTATGATTAAGCGCGTTATTGTTTTAGAAATTGAGTAAACGAAGTGCTAAAGTTTCAAAGTTGTCAAAACACATCACAGCAGTTAGGGCGGAGTGGTATCAAACTCGGCTTTGAATAGGTAGGTCGTGGATTTGATCATGGATCGTACCTACACAACTTTGTGTGAATTGTGATGGGAACATTACATTGTGACTTTCACTAACCAGTATATGCTTAGCATCTGTGGATGAAGGCCTAAGCTTTCTAAATAAACTCGTAAGAGTCTGAGGTGACCAGTGCCCAGCCTTGAACAGGGTTGTTTACATGATACAGTCGCTGGAAACCCCAGGACATTGAATAGTTTTCGTCAAAGGAGAGTGATGATTATGTGCCATAACAAACCTACGTGCGGGTGGAAATATTGACCAGAAAACTTGTACTTTTACATTACTAAGTAATATACAGTCGGTTTTTTGTTTTAAAGTAGGTAGGTAAAATATTTTAACACACTATTCACAAAATTTAGGTACTTACCTGCCCCAGTACTTACAGTAAGATTTTTTCCAAAATAGCATGACAAATTTCGTGAACCTTATTGAAATATTCATAACAAAGCGAAATAAAAACGGCCTCACAAAATCCTACATTGTACATTTTAGAGAAGCATTTTTAAAGATTTATCAAAAGCAAGTGATTTTAATGTTTACAATACACGAAACACGGGTAATATTCTAATATTTTCTACAAAAAATATTGCAGATTCATCAGCTTTTTATCATTATGTTTTGCTTACTTAAACAGAACCCGTCTCTTTACTTATTTATATAACATGAATAAAGGTAACAACAGTAAGAGGAGAACAAAGCTTAGATAGGGTATTAAGGGACCTTATTTTTTTCTATATAAGTTAAGGAAAAGTAAAGAAAATTTCGTAGAATACTATTCTTTGTATAATATTGGACATATGAAGGGAGATACAAAAATAAAAGTCAAATATATCCGACCTAAAATAAATATATCCGATTTCTATAGAAATGTGATGTCTTTCAGAGGCAACTATGTAATTCGTATTAATATTAATACGTAGTTCTCAGATGCGTCGTTTTCCACGTAAAATATGTGGCGCGAAGACTCAAACTGACCTATTAACTTTCGTTAACCTTTCCACTTACAAATTGCACGGGTAGTATCTTCGTCTAAATTGTCACTTACCGTTGGTATCTTCGAATGCTTTTTCAGTAATAAGGTAATTTAAACAGTACCTACTTAGTCCAATATATATACCACAGAGTACAATATATTATCATATAATCTTATTCCCCCATCCTCGTTCTTTCATCCGACATGTAAAGGTACAGCTATGTGTCACCTATATATGGTCGAAATTCCACGAGTGCACACATCGCGTTGCCGCCACTTTTACTATGCTAACTGTCAAGTTGTGGAATTCGCTGCCAGCATCTTTGTTTACGTACCTATAGCTATAATATGTTCATCTTCAAGTCACGAGTGAATTGGTATATACTGGAGAAGAGGGTTCCATGTCAGACTACATCATTGCTTAACAACAAGCAAGTTGCTGTCAAGTCAGCCTTATAGGATAGGATAAGGAAAATGCTAGGGAGATGAAAAGGGATGACGACTCTGACTACGCAGACGCACCTAAATTACGGTGTTCCTGTGTATGACAGTCAAAAGTATGCAGGTCAAGATCTTAATAATCAAGAAAGCGCTAATGATCACTCTGTTGAGCTGGCTTCGATCATCGATTACATTAGCCCATCAGGAGGGCTGTAAACTTGATTGCTAACCTAGTACCCAACCAAAATATAAAAAAAATATGTTTTTAATAACTCAAAACGAGGAAATAACATTAATAATTCAAAACAATTCTGATTAAACAAATACAGTCAAACTACTGTTATGTAAACAATAATGGAGTACCTCACTAAAATATTTATTAGTTCCTTGAGTACATCCGTTTCCCGTTCCTTACCCAGCGGCCACAACTTGTCAATAAGCCGACATTGACAATTTGGGCTCCGATATTTGACAGAATGCTATGAATATTGGATATCCCTGAACTTCATTTGTTTATTCGGTTGTTTGCCGTTCGACAATCTGGTAAAGTTGTATAATACTAGTTTCTGCCCGCGATGCCTTCCACCAGCTTGTATATCAAAAGCATTAAAATGAACATACCTATAACCGTGATCTAAGTTACGCTATATGCTAATGTATGTAATAGGCTACATGTGTACAAAATTGCATCAAAACCTGTTGATTTTTTTTTCTCGTGTAACTAACAAACATGCATGTATCCTCACAAACTTCACATAGTAGGTAGTATGAAGGATTCGAATATTTACCAATCTTTATGTACACAGTTGATTATTTACGTATGTAATATAATCAGAAAACATCTCATAAAGAAAAATGTATATATTATTATGGTTTATTTATTTAGATATTTCAGTTATTTTGTAAATAAATAGGAAAAGGCTTTGTCACTGAGGTAGCGTAATAACGCGCGTTAAATCGCTGGAGTCGCGCTATTGAGTAGTAGGTAAAGCGCTGCATAGTGTGTGAAATACCTAAGTTCTTCCTGACACCTTTACTTAGTGCTCAGATTGTTAGGTAAATTTAAATATGTTCAAAAAACGCAACGCAGCGGTATAACGTGAATATACGAGCATTTTAACGCGAGCCAGATACGACATCCTACCCAATGGAGTTTTAAAAGACCAAAATGTACTTTACAGTTGCTGTCCAAACGTAGTCGAGAAGACATAGAATTTGTGCCCAGTATACTTTATCCACCAACCCACACTTGGCCAGCATGTGTATATTAAGGCCTAAACTCTCTCAACTCGTAAGATTAAAAAAAAACTCTTGCCCAGGAGTGGGGAACTAAAGAGGGTTGAAGTGTACTTTATACTCGAAATAGGTATTCAAAATTCGCGCCTGACGTTTGTCTACTATAATTTAAAAATGACAGAACAAGGGTAACGAAGCCATTAAAATACAAGGTGGATTCCATACATTAAAATAGTTAGAGAGCTGGATTGAAACGCAGGTTATTTAATAACCTAGTTCAGGCTAGCCGACACCTCTTCTGTAGAAGTAAGTAGTTTAGTCTTATATATGTACATAGAACATAGTCATAGACTCGTAGATTATAGATAATAAATAGCAGTAACCAATTACATTTAGCTTAATATTGTATCTAGCTCATGTATATGCCATGAAATTCAATAAACTTATTTTTATTTTTATTTATTTATTATTATTTTATGTAGTTTTACATAACAATACAACTGAATTCTACCAAGGAAACACATAAGTACAATCTTGCATCTATTAATTAAAACTAAGCTTAGAAGTCCCACAAATAGTTTCTAACGTTTCATAGTCGTAAACAAAAAGCAAAGAAAGCCCATCTAAGATATTAGCAATCCTTTTTAAGTTACATTCAAGTCTGACAAATGAATATTTAGCTAGGGAGCAGGTGTCTCCTTTATGAGTCGCGGTCGTCCTCCGGCGAAACATAAATCAAGATACCACCCGTCTGTATAAAGTACTCCGTTCATAATTATAAAGGTTTTAATGGCACGTCCTTACAGAAAAGTTTATAGGTAAATAATTTAGCATGGTGCACGGTCAGGTATGTCACTAATGGTGCCATTAAAGTCTCGAGTTGTTTATCTATATACTTCAATATATTCTATACTTCAATGAAAATACATTTTTTTTTAGTTTAATCTTAAAACATACTGAACGTCAAATTATTATTAGTATACAGCTATATATTCGTATTATCGAAATTATTTGCTTAAGGATCAGCACCCAAGCAATTAATTTAGATAATACGGGTTATCTAAGGTATAACGTCGTAACCGCAAGGTAGATATAAAACCGTTTAACTTCAGTGCCCTGTACGAGTTCTCAATACGAAAAATGTTTTCATGAACCTGTCAAGTTAATAAGTTAAATGGACGTAAATCTACAATTTATTTTACCTATTCTATTTCTAATTTATTTTATTCTATTTCTAACCTTACATTGTCTTATAATAATCGTTTTGAACAAAAAAAAATATGAAAAACCGAATTTTGACAGGTTCGCGATAGTAATCGAAAACTTTTTTCGTATTGACGAGCTCGTACTAAGGGTACAGGTAGAGTTCGATTTTTTTAATAGCATGCTAGTTTTATATACAGCTTCAACGCATACTAGGAGAGAGGCAAAACTGTTTAAGTCTAGTTTGTACACAAGTACGTAATCTATCTAGATATTTAGTTGAAAAATTTATTTACACGTTAAAAAAACATAGCAGCTAGAAATAAGTGCAATTTAAAGTTCCATGTTGTTTTTAACATTAACTATCTACAAAAATATAAGTAAACTGATCTGAAAGAAACAGGTAGCCAAAGCGTACAAAACACTTAAAGAACACGTTACTTCCTGAGACACTACAACAGCTTGAGCTAAGAAAAGTCGATAGTATACTTGTCGATAAAATTGCAGATAAGCAGTCAAATAAAACAATTAATGAGGTAATTAGACCATAAAAAGGCCATATATAGGCCAACAAAAGTCGTTGAACGCAACAAGGTATCAAAACTATGCTTTTAAGCATTTTTCGTGAACTGTTGTATCACAATTTTGAAAGATTTTTTAATATGGCTGTAACTGACGACAGGTCATTAGATAAAATAAAAAATAAAAAATTCTGAAGAAGGTTTGTGACCTTCTTTAGCTAAATGATCTTATCGATAAACACAGTGTCTAAGGGTGTAAACTAGTCACATCACTATTAGGGCGGGCGGGTAACGGGCGGACGATTAGCCGTGGTGTTTCTCTAGCCGCCACCGCCGTGGAAATAGAAAATAAAGGCGCTGTGACATCGACGTTGTTGCCTTTATTTACCGTTTGAACGGGGAAGTTTACTTGCCTATGTTGAGTGTTTAAACTTTAGTTACTTTTAAATAGGTACCTAGTAGGTACTTTAATATTTAAAAAAGTAATTTTAACACTTTACTGTACCCATATAGTTTGAGCTGTTTCAACTCCAGAGTAGATTTGGATTTGGCATCATCTTCAATTAAAAGGTTTAAATTTAAGTTAATCAAGTATTATTCCTTCCTTTTGATTCGAGGTTTATATGCTACTATACCTTCCTTCAACCCTTTTTAGTGACCCATTGCTAGGCGCGGGTCTTCTCTTAACTATTTTACAAGGTAAGAGAGTTTATTAGATCGTTTTATCCTTAGATTACAAAAATATGGAACCAACGTCTGAGTATAGGTAATCTTAAAAAAAGGCTTTACAAAACCGGTCTAGAATTGAGGAAGAACTGGCAACCATTTAAATAAAAAAGTACATAAAACCGACTTCGCTTTTTAAGAAGCCAGTTAAAAAATATTAACTTTATTTTATATTATGCAATAATATAGACACAAGAATAATAATCATTCGTAATTATGAGTGAATCGGTATACTGGGCTGGCGCGTTCCATCGTAGGTTATATCATTGCTTAATAACAGGCAAGTGGTAGTCAGGCGCCAGACTATCGAAGAATAAAAAAAAAGAATGTACTACTACACCTAGTGTCAGTACTAGCACCATTACCTACTCGTAATTCAAACGCTCCTTCTTTGTTTATACGCTACAATTTAAACGCGTGGTTGTCCGTTACTACGTGACCGCTTTACGTATTTATGCAGATGGACCACCCCAACCCAGCGTCACGTCTACGAAGAATTCAACTAACGGACCCAAATAGACACACTTATTATTGGTGGAAAGTAAACGAGGCTTAGTAAACGTTTCGTTCGTCTAAGATTAGTTGGAAAAGTTGCGATGTGATTTTGTTTTGTGACGTCTGTCTGCCGTAAGCCTTTGCTAATGTGAAAATATGCTTTAGGGCTTTGGAAACGGACTTCTAGCTTTTCTTTATTACGTGCTTAGTAAGGCAATAGGTATTTATATGATTACTTCGAATAAATATTATAGAATGACAATGACTTAATAAGAGAAGGCTGTGGTCCTAAAGGACATAAACTAATAAGGTAGAAAAGATATAGACAACAGGCAAGCTAATGCTTATATAATTTGTTCAAGTGGAATCTGTCAAGTACTTATTTAGAGAGGCGTGGGTAAGTAGATAAGCTAGGAGAAGACGTTTTAAAAGATACATTAAAAAAACGGGGACAATGTAACTGGAAATCTCTTTTAAAATTGTAAAATATACATACTCTGATCTCATTTCCTTTAAAGGAGACAGATGCACAGCACTCAAAACTCCGTGGATGTACATATAAACTGATGTATGAATATAAATTAAGTTATGGAAGAGGGTTTATATTGTAGCAGGTAGCTCTAAGTCTACTTACGACCGCGAGAAAAGGGGTGATGGTATGTAAGAGTATATCAAGTCAGACTTAATAATCTAACGGTTCTCCGTTTTTCCACTGAATCTCACATCCCAATACAGATAATGAATAAAGCAATAAATCACGTACGTCAACCAAAAATCGATAATGAGCCTTATCAGAATGTTGTCTGAACGTCTCGACGGACCCAAACCTTGTTCCGACAGACCCCCGTCACATCGTTTTGAAGAAGGAAAATCCGAAGAATTAGGAACGAGTGATTTGGAAAAGCATTAGGCGTTAGTGAATCAGATGGCTGATGGCTCACCTGTTGGTCTAAGAGTTAATAGATATACCTATCAATCATTCAATAAGTGAAAGCGATTTGTCAAGTTAAGACAAATGGTGTGTGAACTGCTGATAACAGAGAGTACCTACTTAATGAACGTGAGATGGTTAGACTAGAATTTAGAGCTCTTGCTCACTTCAACCCTTTTTAGAGTCTAACTGTTAGGCACGGGTCTTCTCTCTACTATCGTGCGAGTTGAGAGAATTTTGGCCTTAATCCGCACAAGCTTGCCAAGTCAAGGTTGGTGGACGTCACATGTCTTCGAATGATCAGTTCTTTTAGACATGCCGTTTTCCTCACGACGTTTTCCTTCCCCGATATTGAGCAGCGGCGATGAAACAATTTACACAAAGATGTGTGTACGACCGGGAATCGAAGCCGCGACCTTATGTTTCAGAGGCAGGCGCCACCGCTGCTTTTACAGGTGGGCTGTATAAGCTCAAGACTGATCTTGGTTAAATAGACACTTTCAGGTTTTAGGGATAGAATAAGTGTTAAAAAGTGCTTGGCGGTATAAAGTACCTAAGTAAGTAGAGAATTATGCTAATAACAGCAAATATATGGCGTATACTACATACCTACAATGTTTTAGGATAATTGGTGTTCTGATATGATGAGACTGATCCAGCGAAAGAGCTCCGTTGACGACGGCGGCCGTAGAACAACAAACTACAAAACTCTTTCGCTGGATCAGTCTGCTTGCGACCACGACAGGTGCAACCCGTGTCGAAACGTAAAGCCAAATTAAAGGTGAGCGCGTTAATTGCCCGTTATGATAAATATATATTTAATAATGTTTAAAAGTATATCTGTTTAAAGATATCGCATATCGCTGGAGCAATGTACTGGAGGTGCATCTAAGGGAGCTTCAAGCCAGCAACTGCAGAGAGGACGCTGAGTATCGCAGAATGTGGTGAAAACTTTTATTGGATGTCGAGACAAGGCTTCAACTGGACACATTTTGGATTGTTAAGCCAATAGAGTAAGTAAGTATGATAATGATAGAAGTTTTACCCACAATTCGTCTATTTCACTATCTATTTATATAATCGATCAATAGTAATTAATACATTTTTGTATGAATCTATCCACTCATCTTCACTAAATGTCTTATTAACTAGAGTAGATAGTAACATGTACCTACAGAATCACCTTGAATTCACTTGATACGGTAATCGTCATTTGACCCAGAATTGAAAATAAGTCAGGTGGCTCTGTAGGACGTCAGATAAAATATTCGCACGCCCTATCAAATTAAATAAAAACTTAAAGGCCACGTATTGAAAATATTTCTAATAGGAAATATGATACGCCTTTTTCATTTTATTTCTTGCAAGAAATATGGACAGGTTTGTTACTTTTAGCAACCTTGGCAGCTGCCAAGATTCTTAAAGTATCAATGCTGAAAATCAGTGCTGTGGGTCGCCTCTGGTTTCACAGCCGTTACGAAGCAATGTCTACTGAGATTGAGACTGATGGGTCACACTGGTTTACAAACTTGTTTTAGTCGTAAATTCCATTTTTCTATTTTACATGTGTTTTTTGTTGTTATTTGATTGTGTCACATAAATGTTTTTATTACTTTCTTTCTTTAAGGAAATGCAAGTAAATTGAAACCAGACATTATACGTGAAACATTGACTTAATTAATTGACGACTGAACGTAAAGGATTAAGTTCTAGGTATAATACATTTTCTCGACCACAGCAAAGGTATATTTTTTTCTGTTTATTAAAAGGCGTCAAGAAATAATCTATAAAGGCCATAATAGCTTGAATAGCAACTTATATTGTTTTTTATTGGACAACCCACCACCGCAAGCCCGCCACTGCTTCTCCTGTAATCGACAGCGGTGCGCCGTGAAGTGACTCGAGAAACGAACCCGGCCAAGCCCCGGGACACTTAAACTGTCTTGGATCCCGCACGAATATTATAGGAAGAGTTGGAAAATTAGATAGTCCACTTCCCTCCAGGCAAAGATAGGTTATGAAAACAATAAAAATTAAAAGAGGTCCTTAAATTAAAATTAAGAGCTGCCCTCTACAGTTATGTAAACATTTTCTTTACACTAACATTCTCCTAAAAGTAACTAACTCAACAAAAAAATAACTTCGGTGCAGTCGTCCGGAATTTAAGTAGTTTTTGTTATTTTTATATAGAAAACAGTTAGTGTACCTACATATGCGCGTTTAAATAGGTAGGTAGGTACATACACAAGAACACATAAATATCAGCATAGATTTATGCGCTAATAGAATTATGCTCGTCCCATAAAACATTCCTTTTGTCCTTTTGAAAGGACACTTGTTTCGCAAACAAACCTAGATTATCCACAGATTTGCCGCAAAAATGATAAGTAAATAACAATATTTTAGGCAAACAACTTATGTATCCCTAAGCTAACATTGCGGAGAGCCCACGGGGCCCTCTTTTGTGAGGGTACATCTTACAGTTCGTTACGTAGACGGTGAACCATCTGTTATTTTTGCCCGTTACATATTTTAATGCTCCCGAAGGAGGTTTTCTTCCCCCTTAACCGTTTCCAACCCATTGGACGATTTAAATGAAACATTTAAATGCAATCTTCAGTTCTGATCGCGTTCACAGTTTTTACAGTTTCAATATCTTGTTCGAGAATGGTGATGATTTTATTAGGGTTCCTGATTTGCAATAATTTTAAACGGACCCCTTATATTTAGGATCTCTCGTTTAGCAGTCTTTTTACAATCAAGTGACACCAATCTACTAAGACGATTAAGTAGGCGTAATTATGAGGCATTTTAATAATAATAGGATATATAACAATAACGAATTACGTTTAAAAATATAGGTATGCGTAAAACTAATGCTTACTTGATATAAAACGGGAAAAACAAAGAACTAAAAGGAAATTAAAAAATTGTTGAAATTTCAAAAACTTCCGCAGCATTAATTATGAATACAGGTTTTTATTTCGAAGTCTTCAGCGAAAGAATATGATACATGCACATATTATGCGCAGCATATAAATATACTCGTACTAGGCATGATACCCATGATAGGTACCTAAGGTACCATGCTGATGCATCAATTGTGTGACGGGCCTGTGGCGTGGTCGGTAAGATACATGCTTTTCACGCCGCAGGTCGTGGGTTCGATTCCCACCCGAGACAAACATTTGTTTAAATATGTCTGTTTGTCTTGTGTCTGGGTGTAATTATCTATATTTAAGTATATATTTACAAAAGAAAAGTATTATATGAAGTATATTACCAGTTATCTGGTTTCCATTGTACAAGCTCCGCTTAGTTTGGGATCAGATGACCGTGTGTGTTAATGTCCCACCATATTAAAAAAAAAAAAAAAAAAAAAAATTGTGATGTCACAACTAAGGACAACCACTACTACTCGTATCATAACTATTTGCTAAAAGTAGTTAGAGCTATATTATTATTTTTTTATACAAATAAGGCAGCCGTGTTTCTCTTAGAGAAATATAAAGGCATAAATATCCCGACAGTCCCTTCTCAATATACCTATTACCAAAAATGGAGTAAGTACATAAAAATAATAAACAATTTAAAAAAATCACCGACACACAACGGTAACACTAGAATTAAGAGTATCGCGTCATTAGGTATCATCATAAGTGTCTCCACAAAATCAGTCTCTTATATGGGGCAGTATATACGTTTCTACAATAAACTTCCCATTTACATTAAAGATATGTTAATAAAAAAAACTATTGTAAAGTCCACACTAAGTAGTAAAGCTTCTAATGAAATTTCGGACTATTTCGCGAATAAAACTGTTTGGGACCAACCCGCTCTAACATAATACAATTTTCTTTTTGACTTACTTCAAGTGGAGTTAAAATTTATAAAGAAATAAAAATCTACAAGACGAACAAAAAAAAATATTTAGTCATCTATCAAAAAGCGCTTTCGTTTCTCTTTTATTGTGCGAACTGTCAACTTGTGGAATTCGCTGGAATAATCTGTCTGACTTCAAGTCACGAGTGAATCGGTATTAACTGGGTAAGCGCATTCCATGGCTAGATGTGGTCAAGCGCAAGCCTAGTATAGAAAAAAAATCTTGCCTATCCTGACTTCAACTCTTTTTATTGTCCACTTGCTGAGCACGGGTCTTCTCTTAATCCACACGCGCTGGCCAAGTGCGGGTTGTTGGATGTCACATGTCCTTGAATGATTAGTTTTTAGACATGCTGGTTTCTTTACGATGTTTTCCTTCACCGATATTGAGCAGCGGCACGACCGGAAATCGAACCCGCGACCTTATAGTTCAAAGGCGAGGCCCGTACCGCTGCGCCACCGCGGCTCGCCTATCCTAGTGCCAAATAGGAACAACTTACGTAACAAGGAACAACAACGTAACAGCACAAAAGGGCCAGTCTTTTAGTAATATAAAAATTGGGTTGTGGTGAGATTTCCTTACTTAAAAATGTACTTTATATAAATAACTAAGCTCTATTGAAAAGAACCCAAGTTTTTTTTTACCTGGTTCCATAAAAATAAAATAAAATCTGTCGACCATAATACTTATACGCCCTTTATGCATGCCGATGGTAAGAAAGGAGCATACGAAGACCTCACTTCAACTCGACGACCCATAAAATGTTACTTTAGGATAATCTACGCCTCATATCTGCTCTGAATCGTAACATACTGTAGTATGTAGATTGTAAATCACTATTAGCCACTTGTGTCAGGTTTATCTCATTCAACCCTTTTTAAACAGTTAACCATACCGCCATTTCTATACATTAGGGTTGCCAATCATCCTGATTTCCCAGGACATACATACGTACATACAATCACGCCTTTTTTCCATGGGGGTAAGCAGAGACGCGCCACTTGCTACGATCTAAACATACTTTCTTAGCCTCACTAATGTTCATACATCTACTACGCACCTGTCTTTTTTGCAGGACAACTGTCCTGGATAGTTTCTAAGCATTGACCTGTGTTTTTAAAGAGTTCTGATAAGGGCCATGTTTTAAAATTGGCGCACCACCACTGAAAACGATCTCCAACCGTTTCCGTCCCTTGTTTTATTGACCTTGTTTTCAGTGCATATAACAATTATGTACTGCTCATATTATTATTATAGTCCTGGCTTTAAACTGATGTGTCCCGTATTTCTACCATCAAATCCTGGATTTCAAAGTGTAAATATGGCAACCCTAGTATACGTACCTATTATTACTTTTTATATTGTTACTAGTTAGACTTAGCTTTCCACGAGGTGTAAACACGTAGGACCTAATTATAAAAACGTTCCTATTAATAGGTATAAAAATTTCTTTTACACATATCACAGATAATATAATACTATCACATATGTAGCTTGAACTTACATTAACAGACAGTACAAAACAATAATAATTGCTCTCATAGGTGCAGGTGAATTTTAAGGAATTTCACACATTTCAGCTATTCATTTTTATTACTTTTGCAATACCAAACAACTATTCAATCGCTAATAGACACTTTTTTACTTTAGTATTTTCTTAAATCTACTCTAATATCACACATGGAAAAGAACACACACACACACACACATTAATGTGTTGGGACGTCAAATACCTCTATCCCTCCCCGTGAACTTGAAGTCTAAAAAGACTTTAAAAAATGTAAAATAATATTTAAATGCTTTAAACTTTAATATAATTTTAGCTTCATTGGCATGACAACATGTGTGGGTAGAACCTAGCAGAACAGTTTCAGTTTGTTCACCTACTAAGCCAAAGTTCGTCAGTACAACTTATTTAAATTATTAGGAGCATCAAATCCGACTACTTCACAATGAAGTAACTCACACTTCCCCGGATGTGTGGGCAGAGGTGAATTTCACCCACATTTAGCTGGCTATGTATAGGGAGCGAGTCTATTGCGGTTTATAGGAAGCAGTTCCCAACTTCAAGCTACATACTACAAGATTTTTCTACATTAGAAACATCTGCTTGACCCGAGACCAGTGCTCGGAGCTCGCAGTACAGCGAATACACTTACCACTAGACTACCGAGGCAGTTGCAGGGACAATAGGTAAATGAGAACTTGTGAAAATGTCCCAGAGTACCAACACGGCAAATAACAAAACACTTTGTTATATTCCCTACGCAGTTCAACAATTCTGCTTTAACAGTGAATAAGAAATTTCAACAATGGATGCTACAATACTGAATATTCTATCTAAATAGCAGTACATTTGTCTCAAAAGCTTTCTGAGTTAAGCGCTATAAAAAATGCATAAGGTCGCGAAAGAAGAATATAAGAGTCTTACAATTCTGACTCGAAGGGCTGGCAATTGATTTGTCGCGTAATGTTTTGTATATTTTTTACAAAATATTACCTAATCTAGGATATCTAAAATATTACCTATTCTATTGAGTCAAATTTCAGCACCATAAAGTTTTCAGTACAATAAATCTTTCGAATAAGTAGTATCATGAACCTGTCAAGATATAATAAGATAAAATGCAAAAAGAACTACAAAATATTTTGTCTGTACTTTTAATCCATTTTATTCAATTTTAAGCATTACGTTTTTTTAAAGAAGGAAAAGAAAATTAATTCGAAAATTCATTTTGATAGATAGTATTCAAATCGTAGGTTTTTACTTTTTCCGTATTGACGAACTCGTACTAGGGGAAGGTACGGTATAACTTAAGTTATCTCATGATAAAGGACGACGGGTAAGTAGCCATAACCCTAACTAGAACTATTAATTTCTACTTCTTTTTACTATCACAAAGGGATCATTTACATTAGACCGGGCCGGGCGGGCCAAGCCCAGGTCCGATGTGCGATGTCCGGACGGGACAGACAAGTATCGTGCGATGTGTAAACTGCATCTACAAAATGTGTTTCAAATTCGTACCCCGTCCAGACCACGTACACGCACGTCCCGGTCTAATATCAACGCTACTTTCACTTGGTACTTGTCAGATTTTAACGACGAACATTATCTGACTTCAGAACCAAAATGTATTAGTTTTTTTTTACTAAACGCAAATTAACAGGGAATTTTTATAATCATTAATTTTCATCGAATAGGTAGGTTAGTAGTGTTTTAGTCGACTTGGTAGGATAAAAAAAAATATATTCTTTCAAATTATAAGTCTTCGTTCTATACAATCCTAAATCCTAATTGTCGTCTGCAAACTGAATTTTAACTCACAACGACTTTAAGGTGACCTAAACCATTTAATGAATATGCATGATTGCCTTAAAAATACTAAAACAAAAATAACAATAAAGTTTCAAGTAAATAGGTACAATGAAACGAGCAAAAAGCTGCTCAGCTAGGTATTTTCTGGATTAAATTTTAAAGAGCATACCTTAATAGCATTTTCATAAACAATTTTTCATAAAACGTAAGCTGACATTTTCTAAAATAGGTAGATATTTCTTAATAATTGTGTCTGGGTTATACAAGTGGGTACCGACCTTCACGATTTGATCGAGTTCTTGATAGGTATGATGATAAATTTTTACTATTTACTTTTATAGTCTGCAAATATTTAAGAACGTAGTACCTACTTACGAAAGTAGGTAGATACTAGGTATTAATGTCTCTATTTGTTTTGCGTCTTTTGTAAATCCTAAACGAAATTGTTATCAAAAACCGATTTTTGAAAATCGTAGTTATGTAAGGCCTTTTTAATATTATTATGTTTTGAGTACACTAATAATTTGGGAAACAGGTGCTTACAAGTCAGTTTTTATAAATTTTTACAAAATAAATAAATTACTACAAACGTTCAATCATAAAGAAACCATCTGAGACCCATTTTTTGCAGTCGGGATAAAAAAATTACAAATATTTATTACAGCGCCATCTACAATCTGATGGTTGTACTTATAAGTAAGCAGAACTCACGCACGTAGACACCTAGCTAAACAGGAACCATCGTTGTACGCTCCAGCGACACTAGCGCCACGCAGTTTAAATGGGAAACAAAAGTTTTCCCGCCAAACAAGTTACGCCGCAACGCACGTTGTATTTTGTTTTCATGCTTACCTGAAACAACAAAAAAGTTATTTTTAGTAAGAAATACTTAACTTTATCCACACGAGGTGCAGGTTTGTTTTGTAGGAAATTATTTGTCCGAAACCTTATGTATTGCACCTCGTGTGGATACGTCCGCACGTATATTTATAACTAGTACATAATTATATTAGTATTCTAGTCAATATTGGTCCATCCGGTTGTGTCATCCTCGCTTCCTATCAAATATCAAATTTCTGCTTTTATTTTCTAAATTCAAGTATGCGTCATAGTAGGAGATATTAAATAAGTTCGAACTGTATGCTTACTAAACTTGCGTTGGTCAAATATGAAGTGCAATAACTTCGACTTTTCATAATTTTGACTGATAATATTTTCACAAGAGACGCTAAACTTTATATTAGACCTGTTAAACAGATACTAATTTAAGCTATTTTAGGGGTATCTTGTGACAACAGGATTGCGAGCACTATACCTTACATACCTAATACATACAAATCCCAGATTTAAGATGAAAATCTTACTTAAAAATATCAACAACACAAGTTCACGGAAAATAACCAACGTTCTAGAAACTTGATGTGTTGATTTAAATCAATTATTATTATAGTGTAGAAAATAATTACACGTAAGTATGTAGGTTTCTATTTAAACTTCTATGAAGACTTGGTTGTGTAGCATCCATCCATCATTCCTACATAAAAGAACATGTACCTAAAGCGAGAAGTCACATGAATTACGGCAAAATCCTCTACTATACGTGCCGTAAAAGGGTCACAAGGACGTATTACATACCCACTCTAGGGAATGTGTCATAGAGGAATTCTTCTTATTTATTTTTTTAACAACTAGGTTAGTGGAGATGAGAGACTTGCAAGTCGTAACGCAACCCACTCTTAAGCAAGTTTCTATGGCATATAAAGGTCATCTGTACGAGTGATCCAGCAATAGATGACCTTTATAAGGATATTAATAAATAAAATACCTGAGTATTATTTTTTCCTTGATTCTAGATGCAAAATAGTAATAAATTGCAACTTCAGCTGTATAAAGTAATACATAGTTATAATACCTACAAACATTCTTCAATTGTACGTGCGTCATTCTTGCAATTTGCTCTCGATATATCGACCTAACTGTTTCTACGTACTGGGATTTGAAATATCCAATTTGGATCGGAATTGGTAAATCAGATTGAATAACAACTTTGGTACAAGTCTGTTTTACTTCTAAACTGTAATTGAAGTAGAGCTGAGACTACTTTTAACACAAATTAGTGCTTTTCGAGAATTCGACTGTTCGAAGCAGTGTTTTTAGATCTTTTACGAGTACTTACAGTATCTAATGGTTTTTGTATTTATCAAACTAAAAAAAGAAAGAGTCTTATAAAAAGAATTTAGAGAAAGGGACATGAATACTGGGTTAAGCAGCTTATGCGAAATAATGTCAAGGAGGGGAAAAATAGGATAGAATGCAATTCATCAACCAGTGCCTCCTCTCGTTACAACATACATAGCCAAAAACATGGATACTTACGGTAGAACTAGTCCGTCAAATCAAAGTAAGCCAAGTCAGTCATTGAAAGAGCTATGCTCAAACGCTCTCTGAAGGTTTTGGACAGTGATCTGACAGGGAACTAGAGTAATTGACATCCAGCCCACTAGTAATCTGAAGTTAATTAAATTAAATTAACGAGTGTCAAGGGCTCCTGGTGGACAAATTCTACTGCGAAATATGCCCAACACTTGGTAGATGTAACACGAGACAAGAACGCTGGCCTACACCTTGGCCAAAGATTGCCATTCAATGTGGTAGCTTACTTGCTACGCTACCAACCGACATAGATGCGGAAGAGTTTTTTGATGCCCATCGCTTAGATATTTTTTAGAAGTTCTATTTTATGTTTATTTATTTGCTTGAAATGAAATGAAATGAAATGAAATGAAATGAAATGAAATGAAATGAAATGAAATGAAAATATGCTTTATTTTTTTTGAGACGCGAGTCTACTTAAAAATAGTCCAATTTCTTTTCCTACCGTGCAGTGAATGACTGGCAACTACTGAGAAACACTGCCAAAAAACTCAGTAGGCTTTTTTCTTTTTTAAATGAAGTACTTATATCTATTACATTTTGTTTGTTTATTGTGTTGAATTAGAGCGACTTAATTCCAAGCGTTTTTGTCCGTTACATAGTCTGAAATTTTATAATACGCTTTCTTACATAACGTAGATTTTATAGTTATTTTAAATTTGTTAATAGTCATTTCCCTAATATTATTTGGAAGTTTATTGTAGAAACGTATACACTGCCCCATAAAAGAGTTACTGATTTTGTGGAGTCGAGTATGATGTGCTACAAGATCGTTCTTATTTCTAGTATTTAAATTATGTGTGTCGCTTATTTTTTTAAATTTTGTAATATTTTTATGCACATACAATAAATTTTCATAAATATATTGAGAAGCGACAGTCAAAATATTTATGTCTCTGAATTTCTCTCTTAGAGAAACACGGCTTCCTAGTTTGTAGATAGCTCTTATAGCTCTTTTTTGTAAAATAAAAATGGTTTCTATGTCAGCCGCATTTCCCCAAAGAAGAATTCCATAAGACATGATACTATGAAAATAACTAAAATAAACAATTCTAGCAGTATCCTCATCAGTGAGCCGTCTAATTGTTTTGACTGCATACGCAGCAGAACTTAATTTTCCGGACAGTTTATCTATATGAGGAAGCCACTGTAATTTAGAATCTAGTGTGATGCCTAAAAAAACAGATGACTTAACAGGGTCCACCTCATTACCATTAATTTTAACATTTGTTTTTGCCTGTCTTACAGTAGGCATGGAAAACTTTATCACTTTAGTTTTTTTATCATTGAGTAAAAGATTATTCACACTAAACCAATAGACCACCTTAGAGAGTGCGTTGTTTACTTCGTCATAATTGCTTAATTGTCGATTAATTTTAAATGTCAATGAAGTATCATCGGCAAACAACACAATCTCATGGCTATCATTAACATAATAAGGTAAGTCATTAATATAAACTAGGAACAGAAAAGGGCCGAGAATCGATCCTTGAGGTACACCCATGGTGACTCTTGACCCTGAGGACTTAATTCCATTGACATCGACTTTTTGAATTCTATCACTCAGATAAGATATGATAAATTCAAGAGCTTTATTCTTAATACCATAGTGGTGTAATTTCCTTACAAGAGTTTCATGTTGCACACAGTCAAAGGCTTTGGACAAGTCGCAAAATATACCCAAGGCATCCTGCGAATTCTCCCAAGCAGCATAGATACTTTTTAATAATTCAACACCTGCATCAACGGTTGAGCAACCTTTGGTAAACCCGAACTGTTTCTTATGTAACAATTCATGTCTATTAAAATGTCTGAGCAACTGGCTAAGTATTAATTTTTCAAAGATTTTACTTAAGGTGGGTAATACAGAAACAGGTCGAAAGTTTGATGGATCAGAAGTATCTCCAGCTTAGGTTAAGTTACTTTGTAGGTGTTTCTTTTACTGTCTTGACAATTATATTTAGATGTTAAAATAGGAACTCTACTTTTTGTAGAGATATTTTCTAACAAGCTTTCCGAACGCGGCTCCGCCAGCAAGTAGGTATGTCGGTTATCGCGCTAAACCATTAATCTCTTTGTGCGCAGTCGGATAAAAACTATCCTGACACGGTTAAATAAATACAACAATAAGTATTCAGCACCTAACAATTATATGACTGGTTTATGTCACCATTCTGTTGACGCGACGTAACCCTCGTTAACTTGCAGGCATGCATCTCATCTGAATATGCAATACTGTAAAATGCACTTAACTACAACGGTACTTTAGCAGCACGCACTGTAAACAATTTGCACTGAACCTAAACTATGCAATGTTCAAACGAGGCATAGTCCTATTGTTTGAACTTAAATGAAGCATTTCGTTTTGAAGAATATAATAATAACGCTTATACAGCGATACTTAGGTATTATTCGAAGGTGTAGGTAGATATGAATATTACCTTCATTTCGTTGTACATAATATGTGACTAGCAAATTGCCATTTATCGGGTACGATTTCTAGCTTCGATTTTTCTATAAATGTCTGAGAGATTTTTCTGACATAGAAGTAGTTTTTTAAACGTAATTCACGCTGGGTTAATCCCCGGGTATTTTATTCAAAGACTCGTAACGTCTAATATAAAAAAGTAACACACCTTTCCTCGACCCACGATTCTAATTTTCGAATTCACAGTTGTAAAACTAACATGCTTATCAATATACTAACGAAGTATCATGTGAATATTAAGTATTATTAAATGCAGTACGCCGTAGTAAGACATAAAGGTGAAAATCGGTGATCGTGTCAAGGTATATTAATGTTTCAACTGGAAGAACGGATGTGAGGGCATTTACCTATGCATAATGGGCCATTTACACAAGGACAATAGCTGGAACAGAACAGTAAGACAGGGTAGCTAGCCACTAAAAATACACAGCTTTGGATTTTTCTCAAGCCTGTTGTCCCTATTTACATGCCGCTTTTTTAGTTGTCCTGTCTTATTATCACGTCCCGGCTATTTTCCTCGTGTAAATTGTCTATGCCATTATCATAACCCTCACGTCTATATAACCCAAAGGTGTCACAGACAGCCCTTTGTGCAGGGCATGTATGGAGGAGAAAGAAACAGCCACTCACGTGGTCATCTGTTGTCCAGAAGTGGCGAAGTACAGGGCGGAACACCTTGGATCGCCAAGGTCACTCCAGGAAGCCGTCGGCTTCAATAGCGTTGCCAGCCCAATCACGCAAAATAGGCGCACTTACAGGACGTCGAGTTGCGGAAAACAGCCCGCTCCAATTAACTAACTAACCCAAAGGTGTAGGCAGAGATGAATATCATCAATATTCTGCCGGGTACCTGTACCTATACGAAATAGAGTGCGAACTTATTGTCATTTAGGGGGTACAATTCCCATCTTCAATAAGTTACATCGTTTTTAAAATAATAGGCTCGTGTTTGACCACGACTTAACATCCGGTAATAATTTAATAATAATTTGGTACGATGGGACGCGCTTACCCAGTATACCGATTCACTCGTGGTACCAGTGATTTTCGATGAGAATCTGGAAGTGGAATGAAACTTTATATTATGGTTGAAAAACATAAAGGGGTAACCCTCATTATGGTTTTATTATTCTGAAATAGGCTTACAACTTGCCTGATGTTAAGCAATGATGTAGTCTACGATGGAACCACCAAACATCACAATGCTACCAGACATCGCACCGGAACACGGCAATGCCGCTTGGCGGTGGGGCTTTGTCTAGTGGGTGGTCACTAACCACGGCCGAAGCTGTACATATTGATTATTATTAGAAATTTGTCTATAAAAATATATTTTTGATTTTCCTGGGACGCAGGTCCGTCCGTGAACCTAATTTCAAAAATTAATTTGGCAGTTCTGCTTACTGCCACGGCCAAGTGCCACGCCTAGTTATTATAACAAACTGCCGTAAATACATAAATACATGCCGTAAATGCACATCACATGTCGAAACCATTAGAGCTGTGTAGTATGTGAATAGGCCCTCAAATGGGGCTTCTAAATCAAAGATCTACGTGTTCTAGAAGCGCTTGGGTTTTAGGGATAACACAGCTAGCGTCCGAATGATTTACTACCCGCGGTCGCTGGCTTGTGCTAAATGATCTGTATGTATTCACCAGTGGCGAAGGAGCAAACAAGTTCTTCCTTAGGAAAATAATATCTCTTCACTACCATCACCGATCGTTTTTAAACTTGATGCTATATTTATTTTTGTTGTTATTTAAAACTTTTAGGCGTTACATAATATATTATTAAGTACGTGTGAGGCACGAGATAGGGGAGAGGGAACAATCCTGGCTTTGCTAGATTATTCCAGAGCTTTTGATGCCATTAATCCCACTCTACTTCTTTCCAAATTATCCTTTTATGGATTCACTGTGGACACTGTAAAGTGGTTTAACAGCTACCTGACAAATAGATCACAATATGTAGAGATCCATACAGAGGATGGCACCATAAAAACCTCAGAGCCACATGCAGTTAAAAGAGGAGTACCTCAGGGTTCAATATTAGGGCCGCTTTTGTATATCATTTACAGTGCTGATGTAGTGCAGTCTTTTGTCAACTGTAAATACCACCTTTATGCTGACGACCTACAAATATTCATGTCTTTTAAACCTGAGGAAACATCAAGAGCTGTAAGAAAACTAAATGAGGACCTACAAAGGGTTGCCAAGTGGTCTAAGCAGAACTCTCTAGTATTGAACCCTCAAAAATCAAAGTATATGGTGTTGGGAAGCAAGAAACAGGTAAGTACCATACTATCTGCTGACCCCAAAGTACTTATACTAAATGATATTGTAGAGAGAGTGGAAACTGCATGTAACTTAGGGCTAATCCTGGACCCGGAATTGCGTTTTGAGGCACACATACAGAAAGTCATAAGTAACTGTTTCTACAGACTGAAGCTACTCTACAGTATACGGCAATATCTTAGTATACCTATAAGGAAGCATTTGGTAGATAGTTTAATTTTATCTAATTTGAACTATTGTGACACTGTATATGGGCCATGTCTTCTTGCACGAACTGTTCGACTTATCCAGCGTGTACAAAATGCATGTGCCAGGTTCTGTGTAAACATCCCAAAAAGATGCCATGTGACCCCTTATCTTAATGAGCATAACATGCTTAAAATGGCTGCTAGAAGGAGGTTACATCTAGCCTCTCTACTTTTTGGAGTAATAAGCACAAAATCGCCTAAATACCTTTATGAGAAGCTAAACTGGATACAAACACATTCCAAATACACTGTAAGATCTGGAACGAATCCTCTGTTGATGCCCAAGCACAGAACTGCTGCCTTTAGAGGAAGCTTCAAATATGCTGCAACTCACTGTTGGAATGACATCCCACCACCAATCCGCAGCCTGCAAACAAAAAAATCGTTAATAAAAAAGCTAAAACTGTATCTAATCAACATTCAGAAAGATTTATATTAAGTTATTGCCAACAGTGCCAACGGTATTAAAAATATTACATTATTTCACATACCTCAACGGTTACGGCTGTCTAGCATTGTGTTGCGATGGAACTCGTGAAAGCCTTTATAATAATGGTTTCACTTTTTATCCAATTCCAAAAGTTTTAGATCTTGACCTTGGCTTTATTAAATTTAGTATTTATATATTATTATACAGTTTATCCATGTTTATATATTAATGTATTCAATGTATCTATCAATTTCACAATCAAATCTGTTTTATATAACTTAATTCTCGTAGTTTTGTATTGAATTTTACGATTATGTAATGGTTGGTGACTTGGTGATAGATAATAATCACAGACTACTAAGAGAACCTAGCGGTTAATATTTGCTTTTTTTTTTTTAAATACATGTTTTTTCAGTTTTTTGTTACACAAACAAATTATGCAGGTTTGATCTTTTGACAACCTTGGCGCCTGGCGTCACACTATGGGAATATGGACATTGCTGAAAATCAGTGCTGTGGGTCGCCTCTAGTAGGCACTCACAGCGTTTACTGAGCAATGTCCATGTTTGACACTGATAGGTCACACTTACTCTTGTTTTTAATTGTTGTTATGTTTGTTTTTTTTTTTCTCTTTCTCTATCTTTGTGTTTCTTTTTTTTTTTTTTTTTTATTTAATTTTGTGTGTCCTGTCGTTGTCAAATAAATGTTTTTCTTTCTTTCTTCTTTCTTTCTATATTGACCATTTCCTAAAGGGAAGCCGATAGGCTTGTATGATCTCTTCGCCACCAACTCACTAGTAGGAGGCTTCAAAAGCGGCTATTCATCGGCTAGTTGTCCCACCAGACAGTACAACGCAAAATTGTGATACCATAAATGGAAACAGGACTAAGAAGAGTATGGGACTTTTCCTATTTCTCAGCAGTCTCTAGTCAGGAAATTAGTGGTTTGACATCCCCGTGCCTCGTAAAGCCGTCGGTCCTACGACCGATCTTTCACCGATAGTGTCGGTTTACCCGTTCCACCAGACTCTGAGAATGTTGTGATTATAGACTACTGTCTTTGCGTCTTACTACCTGTGTTTGCGCACGTATATGTGCACTAGGTATAATAATCTTCTGAGTACTTGGCTTATTAGCTAAAGACTAATGGGTCGTCCCCAAACACAGCCGAAGCCCAGTACCTGTTTGTTATAACCAGATTTACACTACTCGGGAATCACGTGGAAGGATTCAGTTAAAAGATGCACTATCGACGAATGTGACTAAGTTCCCAAAAAAAGGGTTTAATTTTGATGGTTATTCTAAAATCTATACATCCTTGTTGCCATTACATGTGCGCCCGCGGCAGAAGACATGAAGTGTCATACATAAAAGGCATTATAATATGGCGATACGGAATTTAAGAGCTCAAGGTCTCTAACTAAATTGTTCCACTTATACTCACTTCAAAAAATTCATATTCATATTAATTCTTTGTTTTTTTAATAACATTCCTCAGAAAATATTGCAGAATAATGAAAGATTAAGTAACAACTACATATAAAATCAGAACTATTAAGTTGTTTCTTAATTTTTTGATAGGTAAAGTACTTTTAACATAGACGCTCATACAATGTCGCCCATGCGCATGTGACCGCCCGTAATATTCTGAATATTCATGAAAAAATATCGAAAATAAACTTCAAAAGGGGGGGTCTATCTGTAACATTTATCATGTTATTCAATTTTGAATTTTTTAAGTAGAGTTTGTAGACTTGCTTTCTATTTTTTGACACATCTCCGAAGTTTATGGGTCGATTTGTATTTTGTTTATTATTTCCAAAAGCTTATGAGTTATTTTAACAGGTTAATTAACATTTTACTAAAAATTATCGACTACGAAAAAAAAAAAACGGAATCGAAGTAATTTTTTCGGTAAAAAATTGTGTATTTATTTTAAAAAAACTAGTGTAACTCCATAAATTATCCCCATAGGACCACTTTTTTAATCATTATTTGTAATCTACTACATAACAGCTAAAAATTCACAGAACATTACTAATACCTATCTCTAAAAAAAAACCAGCAAACAACTTGTTGAACATTTGCAACTATTCAAATAAAAAGGGTCGCTCAGGTAGAAACAGGTTCCTAGAAACAGCTTTTTAACAATTGCGTCCCTACCACGTGCACACCCTTGTCGGCTAGCGTTACTTCATTCAGTCGCTTGATTACTGACCCCGTGACGCTACGTGTTTTGTGATTTGTGCACTACTTAATCTTGTGAGGAAAGTTTGTTAACTACTCGTATCATTGCAATGGTACGATTGCGTGATCTACCGCCGTCTCATGTGGCTGACATGCATTTCATTTACGGTGTTTGTAATGGAAATGCACGCGCTGCTGTCGAAGAGTACAGACGTCGATATCCAAGTAGACCAGTACTTGGGTACCGATCCTTCATTGCCGTACATCGTCTTTTTTGCGAAAGAGGATTATTTCCGCAACAAAATGAGCCCGGCGTGATTGTTGATGTAGACGTGGAAGAGGATGTGTTACGATTAGTGCGCGCTAACCCTATGCTAAGCATTCGTCTTCTATCGATAAGAGTAGGTATACCAAGAATAAGAGTTTGGAGAATTCTCAAAAAAGAAGGCCTGCATCCTTATCATTTCCGACGTGCACAACATTTGGAAAATGTCGATTACGGTGCGAGATCTGTTTTTTGTAATTGGATAATTGCACAGCAAAGAGCTAATCTCAATTTTATGAGGAAGATTTTGTGGACAGATGAAGCCACGTTTACAAGGGCGGGTATAACAAATCATCGCAATCTTCATGTGTGGGCCACTGAAAATCCACACGTCATTAGAGAAACAACTTTCCAGACTCAATTTTCCATAAATGTATGGGCTGGAATGATTGACGGTGAACTTATTGGCCCTTTCGTGTTACCAAACAGACTAGATCAACACGCATTTTTAGATTTTATAGTCAATACGTTGCCGTTGCTTTTGGAGGAAGTACCGCTGGAAACAAGAAGGCGGATGTATCTGCAATTAGATGGAGCTCCAGCACACTTCGCACGACTAGTTCGTGATTATTTAAATCAAAATTATCCGCGATGGATTGGCAGAGGAGGTCCCATTGCTTGGCCGCCGCGATCTCCCGACCTTACACCCTTAGATTTTTATCTTTGGGGCAACATGAAACAAAAAGTGTATGCCGTGCCCATTGAAAGCCGCGAGCAATTAACGGCTAGGATTTTTGCTGCTGCTGCGGAAATTAAAGAAAACCGTGAAGAATTACGTCGTACAATAAAAA
The DNA here is from genome assembly GCA_936450015.1 of Meganola albula. Taxonomy (NCBI): domain Eukaryota; kingdom Metazoa; phylum Arthropoda; class Insecta; order Lepidoptera; family Nolidae; genus Meganola; species Meganola albula. The sequence goes on from OW388148.1 coordinate 10,302,814, forward strand.
GTGTTGCCATGAGAGCTTTAGTTTGTTTACAGGAGGGTGGGGACCATTTCGAAAATCTAATTAATTAAAATTCTTGTATTTTTTATTTTTTAAGTAAAAATCTGGCTATTGCTTGTTTGTTTTTATTTCCATTATCATCCTCCTTATTAGTTTAACCTTTTAGTACTCACTGCTAAAAGCGGGGACATTTAATTGACTTTCACATTTTCTTTTCCTAAATTTGACTCTTAGAGTTTTAGAGTTTTACTTTGGATTTAGTTACAGTTTGGTTTAATAATGTTCTGTAAATTTTTAGCTGTTATGTAGTAGATTACAAATAATGATTAAAAAAGTGGTCCTATGGGGATAATTTATGGACTTACACTAGTTTTTTTAAAATAAATACACAAATTTTTTCCCGAAAAAATTACTTCGATTCCGTTTTTTTTTTCGTAGTCGATAATTTTTAGTAAAATGTTAATTAACCTGTTAAAATAACTCATAAGCTTTTGGAAATAATAAACAAAATACAAATCGACCCATAAACTTCGGAGATGTGTCAAAAAATAGAAAGCAAGTCTACAAACTCTACTTAAAAAATTCAAAATTGAATAACATGATAAATGTTACAGATAGACCCCCCCTTTTGAAGTTTATTTTCGATATTTTTTCATGAATATTCAGAATATTACGGGCGGTCACATGCGCATGGGCGACATTGTATAGTATTGTTTTAGACTTACGCGAATTTAAAAAAATTCAATATAGAAAACCGGTTCCTACCAACAATAATCCGTGAAGCTATTGAAATTAAAAAAACATCCTAATTTTAACAGAGAAAATGGTTGGATTATACCACCAGCTTAGGACCCAGTGCCTAATTTACTTGTACCAAAACCCAAGCAAAATCAATTCAGAATTCAAGACACTGTGAGCTCAGTTTGTTTAAATCGGAACGCAACTTAAATATTAATGTTTGGAGGTAGTCAGTAATAATTGTGATTAATATTTTTGGACGTCAAATACCTCAGTCCGCCCGTGAACATGAAGTCTGAAAAGACTTTGAAACGTCGGTATTAAAAATTTAAAATAAACCGCGATAAAATCCGTTAAATAGTAGTTTTCAATGTTTTATTCAATAGACGCTCATAGACATCGAATTTTGCCTTTCATTTTCGTGGCTGGGCTATCACCTTCGTCCGTAGTAGTGCACCTCTTTTCTAAATCCCTACACGTGGTCCCCAGGCGCGGCGGTGCAAATCAAGGGTGTAATACAAGCGTAAGCCCTAATGTTATTATAAAACCTTATTTAAACTCTTATCATATACATTAATTAAAATAAAATCTTTAATATACGGCGATAAAAGCCGTTATAAAACAGTTTTATTTCAATGTGATATTCACGTAAATCTAAGAAAATACTATCATACATTATTCTGTCTTTCTGATTTAACAGTCTTAAATATCAAAATATTTTCGTACCTATACATACATCTTTCAAATTTCCATATATAAAATAGATACGTCATTTATCACGCGTGCGATGCTTCTGACCCCATTGAATAAATGTATATTTTTATTATTTTAGTAGGTATGTATTGCTGTATGAATTAAAATCTTGTCTGCTATATTTTACAGACATTATAATCAAGTTTTTTTCGCGTTTCACTTTGATTTAATAAGGATTCGTAGTTTTTGCGTGCAATAGCAACAAAAAGACAACCGTGCAGTCCACAAAAACTTTCGCATTTATATGATAGTAAAATATAAAAAAAAAAGTTTTTGAAATCGTTACACACTTTTGCACAAATTTTAAGTTAATTGCCTTATTTGTTAATAAAAAATGAAAATGAAAATATGCTTTATTTTTTTTTGAGACGCGAGTCCACTCAAAAACAGTCCAATCTCTCCTACCATGCAGTGAATGACTGGCAACCACTGAGAAACACCGCCAAAAAACTGAGTAGGCCTTTTTTTTTCAAATGAAGTACTTAAATCTATTACATTTTGTTACCACTTCTAAATAATAAAAAAAATACTGAATAAGTGTCGCTAGGATTGTTTTTTATGAAAACAGAATTTCTTTTAATTTACCTACCTACTACAATGTACAAATAACTTCTAAGATGTAATTGATGAACTCTAGATCTTTGTGATTTCAGAAAAAAAAATTAACATTAGGTACAATCTTCTCTATAAAAATTAATTAACAAGTGTTTGTAACGCTTAAACTCAAGAACGGTTTGTGCGATTTGGCTGATTTTGGTTTTAAATCTTGGTACAGGTCCAAGGAAGGTTTAAAAGATGATAAATACACAGTACGAAGTTTGCCGGGGCATCTAGTCTTAAATAAAATTCTCAGGTGCACATTTAGGTATACAACAAACAAAAAACTGTGATTTATTCAACACCGTCACACAAGTGTTCGAACAGAGTCCCAAGTGTCAGGACACGAATTCATCCCTCATTATATATGAATTATTCAACTAAAATATAATCGTGGCTTGCGAGTCCCAATGTCCCCTTTGCACTACATAAAACGTACTCTCCATCAATGTTTTTCAAACTGTGGCTCACGACCCATGGGGGGTCATAAAGCACAACCAATGATTATGACGACTTACGACGATCGAATGGAACGTATAGTATATGGCTAAAAAATTGTTTCACTTCCACCATATCAAGTGTCACACTGCTGGGCACGGCATAAACCAACATACGCTGGCGAAGTGCGGGTTGGTGGATGTCCTCGAATGATTAATTCTTAAACATGCCGGTTTCCTCATAACGTTTTCCTTTACCAATATTGATCAGTGGCGATATAACAATAAACATAAAGATGTTTTGTCACGACCGGAGATTGAACCCGCTACCTTATATTTCAGAGCCAAGACTGATACCGCGTTGCCACCTACCTACTATAAACAGAACAGTGTGAAATGACTTGCACCCTGATCTCGACTTGTCGCATCCAGCTACTACCGGCAACCTTTGAAGCCGCTCTACATTACGCTAAGACGTATTCTTCACTCAACATAATTACCCTAGCGATTGTCGGGTTTTTGACAGATATACAGATTTCGGTCATTGGCCAGCTCACCGCCAGTTCAGCTAGCTAAAATACCTATCATATTAATAGCTACAGGTAAATATAACCAAAAATTGTAAAATCACTGAGACTCGCTCTAAGGGGGTCGCCAATTAAGTGTAAGTTTGAAAAACACTGGTCTATATAAATAACAGTAGAGAGTGACGTCACAGACAGGCCGTTTGTAAACGAGATCGCATTTGAATTGTTATGTTGTGCTGTCTAGTTCATCTGTGAACTTCTATGTGATTTGTGAACAAATGGCTATTGTGTGGGGATGTTGATGTCTGCTGGTTTATCACTACAAAATACGAATTACGAGTGAGATTCTCATCTAGAAATTGAACTAATAGATCTGAATTAGATGCCTAAGTATTTTTTAGACTATTTAGGTACGCCGACTGTCAGTATTATCGCAGTAGAGCCGTGATAATACTGAAACGCAATTAAACAGAACGCGACATATTCACGACAAAACAGACACTAATGGGGTCTACACATCGAACCCGCCGACCCGCTCATACGAGTACTCGACTTTTTAGTCGGTGGGTCAGTCAACGACTCACATTTCATTCACACACCTTTTCGGCGGCGCGGTACAAAATCTTTTTGGTCGCCGCCGGGAGACAGACACGCGTGGGCACGACAGGCGGGTTTTGTGTGTAATATACATTGTCCTTTAACATACTGTTATTACAAATAAGTTATACACTTACGATCATTTCATCTTTTAAATAAAAAACGAATCAAAAATCAGTCCCTTCATTTAAGAGCTATGATGCCACTAACTGGTACACAGATATGTAGATAATTTATATCATCACTTTTGAATCAAGGGATATAAATTCATGTGACAAAACGCACTTCATAAACTAAGATGCATTTAAATTCTGTCAAACAAAAGTTCAGAGGAACCGCATTCATATTTACCACGGAACATTGAATAGGCGTGAACGACAGCCCTCGCAACTAATATTAGTTTCTCGTTTCATTTGGCTTGCTGTAAATTTTACCAGTTTACTGTTTGGCAGAGACGTCGACAAACTTATATTTGCTACTCGTAAATTAGTTACCATTGTGCTCCCACTTTAGGGCGTAACAATAGAGAAAATCTAGTGTACAAAGCGGTTACAGACGAGCGTCTTTTTTGTACGCATACAGTCATTCCTACATAGGCACACGACTATACGTATAATTTGGCGGTACGGTTTGTTTTGGGGTGTATTTGAAAGTGACGGCGAGTATCAGACAGTAATAAGAGTTACAGCTTTGACCAGTAACCGTATTTACTAGTTCACATTATTTCAGTTAAGTAAGTAATCCAGCCAGTTAAACTATTGCAGTGACGATCTTTTAAATATATATTATTCCAGTCTTTCAAAGGCTGTTAAATCCAGCCCCGGGACTAATTTTGTTGGAATGGGTATATTTCTGTATCTATTTGCAGTTATTGGAATAATGTAAACTAATTGTTATTCCGATAGTATTCCAAGCCAAAGATAGAATTAAGTTCTGGAATGCCACTGGTATCATGAAAACCGGTATGTATACCTACATATGATTGAGTAAACCAGCCCAGTGAGGACTGTTGAAGCTTTTGACAGACGGAAAAATGCATCTAAACGATGCAATAAAGTCCAGCATTGTGTTGAATCTATTTGCTGGATTATTAGCCTGAAATAACGTAATCCGTACTAATATCATGTAGCTGAAGATGTTGCTCGGTTGAACGCGCTTATCTCAAGGACTACACGTCCAATTTGAAAAATTCTTGCGCTGTTAGAATGCCCATTTACTAAGGAAGACTAGAGGCTTATCCCACTGTTCACGTGGGCAGAGTCGCAGCCGGAAAGCTAGATAATATTGCCGTCTGTAAGTAAAAGCCAGTCTATTCGCACATGCAAGCGCTTCCTAATAAAATTGTATAAAACGCCAGTCTGCAACCCCACAAACACTACACTCGGTAGACGAATACAGTTTAACTATATACTCCATTCGATTTACGATTCATCAACTGATATGAGCATGTGACAGACTTGCGCAGGTGATAAAATTGATATGTCTCCGAACAACGGTTTGAGTGGTCGTGAAAATGTCTGGCATACTTTATTCATAATACGCTACAAACCGAATCTACTTTGACGAGTGTAGTAAAACGTCACAATGTTTACGTGTAATAAATCTTATCGTGTTTTAGTTCAACTAGCGCTCCCAGCTGGGACTGAATCCTATCATCATACCACAGAAAATATAATACAACTAGATCATAGTAACGGAAGGGTATTTATTATGAAGTTTTACACACGCTATCGTAGTGAAGCATTTTTGAATGAATTTCAACGCAACACGTAGGAAATTAGGTATACAACATAGTACCTACTCACCCCAAAAGAGTAGTCTGAGTCAAGAACTAAAGATCTTCTTTCTATTAACTCAATAACAGGTTCTCAACAATTCAAACTAAAGAACATATTATTATACGTACTTAAATCTGACAAAATTATATTATTTGTCGCCTTTTGAGGTCGAGAATTCAGTTTTTACGAGGTATTACGAAAGGACATATTAAATGAAGATTCAATATGTTAGGGCGGCGGGCCCGTGACACCATTAGGAATTGGTGGCACGGGAAACCTTCGGAATGTAGTGCTCCGTTTGAGAGCGAACCTACACAATGTACATTCATAGGTAGGAAATTGTGTGAAAAATATTTAGAAGTTGGATTTCTTAGAGCAAGCGCATACATAGACAAGACAGTTTGAGACTAATTATTGCTTAACAAATCTAAGAAGATTCGGAAACTCCGAACAAATTTTTTAATAGACAAAAAACAGATCTGCAATAGATGTTATAAGACAAGACCAAACAACAGCATAGCGACGCATGTTCAAAGACTTGTCTTTGTGTGAGTTTTTATGCATATAAATAAGACATCCTGCGTGTAATATTTTCACAGTTTTTTTTTAGTTTTTGTGATGGTATTTATACTGCGACCAGAAGTCACTGAGAATTTTATCAAAACTTTATAGTAGCATCCCTACGCTCTAACATACAGTAGGCATTGAAATCAAAGTCATGTTACACTACTGCTTTACTATGGAAAATATTTAACTACTTATATACCGATACGCAAGCACATGTCATTTTCTGGCGGTAGTAGTAAGTAACTTTAGACCCGCACAGACATAAATTAGAATAGTAGATGAAATAAATAATTAATCACTTTAGTTAATAGCTTTAATACCTACTTTTGAGAACACAAATATATTACAAAAATAAGGAAATAAAGAAAAGGGTCCGTTATTTTCAAAGTTGAAAAAGAGACTACTACTAAAGATTGATACCTCAAAATAATCATAAATAGTTTTGAATTTAGAAAGATTGAGATTTTAAACGAAACGTAAGAATGATCAGGAACGAAGAAAGGTGGAAAGGATGAAGGTAGGTTGTAATAACCTTGTTACAATTCTAACCGACAACGATTACATAAATTTGAATCAGAGGAAGTCAAAGTGACTTCAAATATTAATTTTCGGGTTTATATTTAGTTAGTTTGAGTTAGTTTGTATTTTTAAAACATATGTATAAATATAAAACAAAGTAATTGAATTAAATAAGTACCTACTTTTTACTTACTTACACTAGGTACAACTGTTTGTACTCAGTACTAATGAAATTATTTACGATGATAGTTATTTAATTGAATCAGCCAATTGAACAATGACATTATCACACGTCAGTTTCAATTAACGTCGACAGTCGAGGCACCCATAAATTCAAATAGGTACCTAACTAGTCATTAAAACATAGTATATTATGTAACGTATTAATTTCTTATATGCTTGCTACTTAGGAGATTTAAGCGCAAGACTGTTATAGGTACATATATAATAACATCACATAGGTGAGCGTTAATTAATCACGTGATATTCGAGGGTAATTGGAATTGGAATAAATCTCGAAATATCACGTGTTACATTCATGGTTATGCGGGATTTCTATAACAAAAAGCCACACGTTGCTTAATTTTTACAGAATTTAAATGTAACTTTGTTTAAAGGTCTTTCTTTTTCATTTTTAGTTCTACCATAAATCTTGAAATCATATATCTTGCATAGAGGGGTGGAAGTAGTACAATCATCCACCACCCTGCACTTGGCCAAATGTGTTTCATCTCTAAGGGAACCAGAATTGAGATCTACACTCTCTTAAAACAAGACCCGTGACGAGATTTAAACAATTTCAAGATCTGCAACTTGGAATAGTTTAATAATAGCGCCAGTAAACTGGAACGTGCAAACGCAGCATTGGCACAGATTCCAATGAAATGAAAGGATATGCGCGGTGGAAAAGCTCTCGAGTAACCCCAGGTTGCTTCAATATCTTGACTTGGAAATCTTTAAGTAGGGGAAATGGGAACAAAGACGAACGCTGCACAATTTTTACAAAGATATATTTATTTAAGTGCTGTTTTGTTATTTCTTTGTATTATTGCGTACTTAAAAAAATGTAGCTTAGAAAATGTAGCATAGTAGGGCCATTAGATTAATTAGAGTGACGATCTCTGCTAGGGAACTGGCAAAAGCTGACGAGATTAACTAGACGTTTAAGAGATACAGTCCGCGTCCAGGGCCCTGGGTGGCGTTGAATGAATTCTACTCATAAGCGTTAATCAACGTATAAACGAAGTAGACTGAAATTGTTGGCCAAATTTGAACTCTAAGAAACGTAACAAGAAAGATCAGGTCAGTAGATGTAAGAACTCGTTGAACGTCAAAACTTTGAATAAAAACGTTCAACGGTTTACGTTGCAAGTTGATATTGACTGCTATTAGTAACACGTTAACTCGTCAACGAATTTAACTAGATAATTAACTTGTTGACGAACGTAAATTAACGTTAACGAAAAAACCATCAGCGACCCACCACTCTATACTCACTCAATCACCAAATAATCCAGTCTGAGAAATAAGAAACTATCCGGTGGACTACGCATCTACGCTCGTTGGGGCTAAACCAACTGCCGGTCCCACGTACTTACTAAACACCTACATTCCACCTTTACCGTCACTTACAACGTTGAAATCAATGACAAACGTGCAGTCAGTCTAGTGTAAAAAAAACCAACCTAACTGATAACAATAAAGTGGATTGGCAACCTCGAATATTAAAATAAATATTGTTAAAATAGTTAAAGTCTCGCTACAAGTTTGATTGACTGGGATATACTTACAGAGTGCGACTCGCACTGTGTAAGTATATTTTGTTCTAACAAAATATTCGATGAATTGAACCAGTCTGATTTAGGTATCCTGCAAAATACAATCGGCCCTAAACTACCTAAACTACTAGTAAATCTGTACCTATACCGTCACGTTTGAGCGGTACAAGAAAGGGGACCTACGTTTATTTTAAGCCAATAAAATAAAAGATTTCTTCGAAAGAATGATTGACGAACAACATACTTAGAACGAACATCAATTTATTAAATATCAAAGAAAAAGATTTAAACTACATATTATATTACTTTATTATTTCGTTACAATCTGACATCTACACCTATCACGTGGGCGGGGGTCGACAACTCAATTTAACCGTGGGCTTAAAATATCCTACAATTTTAGAAAATTGAATACTTCTTAGTGTTGATTTAATTTTTTTTTTCAATATGTGAACACTTACCTACTTGAAATGACTAACATTTACCAAGTAAAAGTTAGTCCCGCCCTAGTTTCAAACGAGTATAAAAACACACCAGACCCACTTACAGCATACATGGTATAATCTTAGGAGTTCTTATAAGTATTTCAATATATCTCAAGTACAATATTAAGGAAATGTTCATGTTTAATATTCCTATGTTTAAAATTCATTCGGTACCTACGTACCACGCCCCTCTTTAGGTCTCCCATTTGCATAACTGTAACTTCAAACTCAATCAGTCCATTAGTTTCGGAGCAAATGGCTGTAACGACGGACTTACAAACAACTGAGTAAGTAAGTAAGCTTTCACCTTTTGAGGTTTGGTACCCTAAAACCAACCAAAATTAGGTACGTATCAGAAAGTTTCAACAAAGCAAATGAGTCCTACTTTGAATGGATCATCTTATTCCAGGGGATACCTACAAACATCATTATCAGGACGATATGATACAAGGTTATGATATAATACCACGTGGCATATTGAACGTAACATAGTCACCAAAGATCACCACCACCTACGCAAGTGAGCAGAATTGAATGTCTGGAAGCGATTCTATTTCGGCTTCCAAAATTTGATTCATGCACTGGTTGGCTTGTAAAAATGCTTTTAGTTAACACACGCAAGATCAAAAACTCGCCGACCGTCACCGGAAGGCGCATGCTCTAAACACGTATCATAAACCTAATCTAACATCAAACTAATAATTAAAACAGCATATCATACATCAGAATCGACATCATGACTGAATATAGCGCACTAAAGCAGTTATATTAAGGAAGAAACTAATAAAATCTGGATAATCGTAAAACGGACTTGGGCGCTGGCCAACGGTCTACAATGAAAAATAATTCGACATACAACTCGATGTTCAATGAATTTAGTTCAGGAGTTAGCGTTTATTGCATTCGCAGTGAGACTCCGGACAGTTATTGCATCATCACCGCGTGAAGTCCCTGAAGTTAATAACGAGGATCGATAGCAGATCAGATGTTGGCTCTTTAATATACTGGACCATACCTTCTTACCATATCACTGGGTATTACAAAAAATATTGGAAGTGCCAATAGACAAACGGCATATTTTAGAACTAAACATATGAGGGCGTGAGACACCCATCAATCCGCACTGTAGCGTGTGTAAATTAAGATTTCAAGTCTCTCTGAACTTTTAAGCTACTTAGTTGAGACGTGTACATATCAGTGGGAGACTAAAGGGTTGTTATATTTCTACTATCTACATAACTTCTACGATAATAAGACACTGTAATAAAAAACACGGTAAATCATCAATTTTTGGCAATGTCGCTTTCTTCTTGACAAGTTGATTGGGATTTGTTAGGCTTCGTTTACAGAGATTGAAAGAAAACTAAATAATTGGATGCCTAGTACTAAAATGATGACAAAAACAAACCAAATGTACGCCCAAAGTATCATGACAAGCACATGTCAATTTTTTGTTACTCCTAATGACTATTACTAGTATACCTTCTCTAATAAAAATAACAAAAGACAAATTGAGAGCTACAATTGAATTGTATTGTGTTTTTCTGAGCTGAGTTAGATGAAGGTTTCTGAGTAACAAAGATAGATAGATTGCCTAAGTACATTAATCGTTCAGGTAATGCGAAAGCGGGATCGTGCAGCCTGGCAAGTGGGTTAACAGAGGAATACCGGGAAAAGAAGGTGAGTGAACTTCTTTGGAGCCTCATACCCAATGTGTGACGACCTGATGTAGTAGGACTAATAGAAGGTTTCCTCTACGGTTACTGTAAGCTGGCCAAGTTCGCAGAAGATATTGTGGACAAGTGTGTGCCTAAACACGGGTGCACTCTCTATTTCCTACTTATTAGAGTTCAGTGAGTGAAACCGGTTGACCAACACAACCGATGGTGATGTCTTAACATGCTCTCAGAGGCACATACAAACCCGTGTTTCTTATTAGTAGGTTTCGATCCTATTATTTGGCTAATCTCGCCGCGCCGAGCATAGATAACAAATGGTAACTTACAATGATAACAGTAGTTTAGGCACAACATAGGCAACCTACTCCGTAAAATATCATCGAAATCCAGCTATACCTATCAATATTTAATGCGATAATCTGGGTTATTGGATTGACATCAAAAATTATCATAACAATCATTATTTTGATATAGCTCAAAATTAGGGCTGCCAAAAGTATGTAGACTGTAGTTTGTAACTAAATTTGAACTTCATTAACACAGGCTAAGTTACAATAATAACGATATTTCATATTCGTTTAATGTTTAATTACATTTACGAATAAGTCTGTCGGCAAATTAATTCCGATCGCTGAATTTGATAACTGATTAGTGATACATCAGTTACTTCATTAACTAGGTGTTTATATTAATTTAATAAGGAATTTAGCATCTACGTATTAATTTATTGGGGCATTGTGTTGACAGTTAGCTGGACCGCACGTCAGACATACATTAACCTTTTAACCGCCCCGTCAAAAACTAATGCTGTGCCTGTGTTGCTTGATCCCAATTTTTTTGAATAGACAAAATATATCAACAATGCAAATGTAGCTGCAATGGACGAAAAAGAAACAAAAAAACTGGATGTAAGTACAGTTTTTGTCGCAAATATGCGATATTAGCGGTTAATAACGTGACCACTGCAGAAACACTACCAAAAGTTTTGTTAGTTTTAACTAAGCAGGAATCTTATTTTCACTTATTCATACCAAAAACCAAGCAAAAGTAACGACAGCACAAAATATCAAACCACAGACAATAATATTATTTTAAAATGTATGAAAAAGTGATTTATGTAGAAAAATTTACTTAGGTAGGTAGCTACATACAGCTACTTACCTTAGTAAATTTACGCGCTAGGATGCCACAAACTTGTAGAAAAAATACATAAACACTGATAAAACACACGTTTTAACTTGTAAAATTGCTATTTTTTGTCGGAAGTTATTAAAATTTGTTCGTACATAAATATTCGACTCCAAATTTCCAATCTTACTGGAACGGCATTAAGATATACGCATTTTTTTTTCATCTTGGTGTGATTTTTATATCGAACAAACATTTTTGCCCACCGTACTGAAAAATGTGAAGTTGTTGCGCATTCCGGTCCAAGATGGCGGATTTCCAGTCCTATTCTTATTTGAAACGCATAGTATGGCACAATACAAAGGAAAAACAATTGCGGTAACCCTAACCTAGCTGAGACAAGGGAGCACAAAACCGACTGCCTTAATTTATAATTTAAGTCAATTTGGGCCAATTTAATTCCGCGTCCATGCCGCTTAACGACTGTGCAACATAACTTGGTGTTATCTCTTTCTCACTTTACTAAAGTATTATAAGAGCATCTCATGTATCAATTACGCTGTATCGACTTTGGTGCTAGTTACAGATATATTTCAATATGATTCGACGTTTATATCGAATACTATGATACACGATGTGACGTTTGGAACCATACGTTGATGTTAATTAAATAAAGGCTCTAGAGAATTAAGATTTTGAATTTAAATTAATGAAATCTGAGCTAGCAGCGCTTTACTAGTGACTTCTACAGTAAATTTGGATGGATGTGTCTACATAACTCCAAAACTGCTAATAGGTATGGAGATGCATTACCTATAGTCTAAAGTAGCACATGGACTTTGTTCCGGTAAGGCGTAAGGTGCATCTTACGTGGACGATGTTACAGGCCAAAGCAAGTACCTACTAGCAAAAAATTTACAAATGTCATTATCAATGCCCAAAATCAATAAATTTAACATTTCTTGAAATTGGAGGCATATGAATTTTTTGACCGATAAGCAACGATGGCGCAGCGGTATCGGCCTCGCCTTTAAAATATAAAGTCGCGGGTTCGATCCCCGGTCGTGCCCACACATCTTTGTGTAAATTGTTTCATCACCGCTGCGCAATATTAATTAAGGAAAACATCATATGGAAACCGGCATCATTCGAGGATATGTGATATCCCCAACTTGCACTTCACCAGAGCGGACTTGTGTGGATTATAGTCTAAACTCAAATTGCGCCTAGACTTCACTCTGCAATTTCAAAACTTTTATAGTACCTACATATTTACTATAACACGCGCTACACTTACACTGTATAAGTCATTTATTCAGTAAAATGCACTTGGTTTACAGTTTTAAACGGGAAATTAATTCGTAAGATAGTATTGTCTTAGATTTACGCGAATATCACACATTGAAATAAAACTACTTTTTAACGGATTTTATAGAAAGAAAGAAAGAAAGAAGAACAACGACAGGACACACAAAATTAAATGATAAAAAAAGAAAACACATAGAAAGAGAAAAAAAAACAATGTAAAAGAAAAAAAAAATTAAAACAAGAGTTAGTTAGTTATCTCGGTTCATTTTAGATTTACACAAGACAAGACACAAGACTGTGAGCTCAGTTTGCTTAAATCGGTACGCAACTTAAATATTAATGTTTGGAGGTAGTCAGTAATAATTGTGATTAATATTTTTGGACGTCAAATACCTCAGTCCACCCGTGAACATGAAGTCTGAAAAAACTTTGAAACGTCGGGATCTAAAATCTAAAATAAACCGCGATAAAATCCGTTGAAAAGTAGTTTTATTTCAATTCGTAAGATAGTTGAGAAAAGAGCCGCGCTTAGCAGTGAGCCACTAAAAAGGGTTGTAGTGAGTAAATGTTTACAATAAACATTCGTATGTACGTAGGTACATCTGAAAACAAAATACAATCTACCTCACGTAGATTCATGTCTTCATTCGGACACGGATTTATAGAACAAAGCTCTACAAATTCCAGGACTATCTGCTACCGGCTGGTTTATGGAATCGAGGCTGCGGATTACGGGAGTAGGCTACAGAAACAACGTAACTAAATTGAAACATCTATACATAAAGGATTAGGGGATAACTAAGAATAACCGGTTTCCGCAGGAATATTATATAACCTGTCAAATAACAACTGGAATGACGTTTTGTGTCAATAACTTATCCAATTGTTGTTATCTTTGTGACGTGTTAGTTTGTATTCTAGATTATTAAGAAAATTAAATAATGAGAAAAATATCATAAAAATATAAGTAGCGGTGAAAAAATGGATCGTGAGGAAACCGGCATGTCTAAGAACTAATCATTCGAGGACATGTACACCCACCAACCCGCACTTGGCCAGCGTGTGCGGATTAAGGCCTAAACTCTCTCAGCTCGTAAGATAGTTGAGGTGAGACCCGTGCCCAGCAGTGGGACACAAAAAAGGGTTGAGGTGATTGCAACTTAGACAATACCATCCATAATCAGTTACCTCACATAACATAATGCTCACATACATAATGTTAGACCCATCATGACAAAAGAGACTAGCCTCTCGCACACAGGAGTTCAGGGTTTCTCAAATACTTATAAGCTCAAAGTTGGGAACAGTAACAGGTACTTTACTAATCGCAAAGATTTGTAGACTACGAAATGTACGTGATGCTACCTCTGTTTCCCTTCGAGTAATGTGTATGTGCGCAAGTGTGAGCCCGAGATATTATTTTAACGCTACATCATTAATTTAATATACCTACAAGTACCTTCAATTACGTATAAGTATTTACTTACATCAGTATACAAAAAATATAAAAAGAAAAACACCTAAATTGATATACCTTCTTAAATCTATTTGATGGCCCTTGTGATTATAGGTAATTTGTGGAGCGTGTTTGAGAAATGTTTTGTTTGTATTTTCAAATGTAAAGACATTATTTATAAGACCAAAAAAATATGAAAAGCGTACTTTAAGAGACAGTTATGAAGGTATACGGTGCTAGCTCCTTCCTGATTTTAATGAGATCGCCAATCAGTGAAGTTTCTGAGTGCTGGTCGTAACAAAGGTATGCTTAGAACCCCGTATTTTTTGCTTCAATTGTTTTTATTATTATTTTTCCATATTGTGACAGAAATGATCTTTAATATAACAAGGATTATTAAGTTAACCATCCAAGTCCGTCGTCAGGTCAAGGGGGACAGGCAAGTTGATAGAAATAAAGATTGGGAAAAGATGAAAAGGAGGAACGCTGCTCCTCTTGCTGCGCTTTATACAGGTTGTCCCGTAAATAATGGTCCAAGATTAAGGAGACGGCATATTAGATTATTTCCAAAAGCTAATTTGAAAATTTACTGTAAGTCGAAATACAATGATGAACCTTTGAACTTTTATTTAAAGCAATCGTAACTAAAATACGACAACATTTGTAGTCACAGCATTAAAAATACTGACCAGTAGACGGGAAAACATAAAAAATATTTTTATTTTTATTTTAGACCCTTGGGAATTTTTGGGAAATTGGTTAGGGAGGTGGTAGAAATTAGTTGTTGGGAATAATCTGATATGCCATCTCCTTAATCTTGGATCATCATTTACGGGACACCCTGTATAAAGCGCAACAAGAGGAGCAACTTTCCTCATCATCTCCCAACCTTTTCTATCAACTTGCCTGTCCCCCTTGACATCCTCCTCAGCATTGGACGGACCATCAACGGGATACCCTGTATAAGTGCAGCATTTGGCAGTGGATTTTCCGCGTGGACTACACAATTATGGCTGAGTCCCATCGACCATTCAATGATCTAAATAAAAATACAATTTGTTCTTGAACTGTTTTTGATAAAATGATAATACAATATTTACATTTATCATGCAAAATAAACCGCCCTTTCACATCTAGCTTAATATCATTTTAATTTAATGCTATAATTAAATGGGCTGTAAGACATTCATTCATTCCCTCATTTTACAACTTTACAATGTCATCACCCTAGGTCAAGTAATTTCTGAGATTTTATGATACGTGACTATGTTAATGTTGATTCACTTTTATTGGAGAGAATTTACATTTCATCTACCCGGTTTTTGAAATCTATTCTTCACTTCAACCCGTTTTAGTGTACCACTGCCGGGCACAGTTCTTCTCTCAACTATCTTACAGAGGCCTGGCCTTAATATTTTCTTAATTTACACGCATATCCCACATTGGTGAATGTCACATGTTCTCGAATATAGACGTGCCGATTTCTTCACGACGTTTACCTGAGCAGCGATGGAGCAATTCATTACAAAGTTGACGCAACCTTATATTTCAAAGGCGAAGCCGACACCACTACCACCGTTGTTCGATTTTTAATCTTCTCAGTTTTGAAATACGAGATTCGAATTGTTATATTACTTCTAAATCAATTGTCGATTGTCATCCGGCTCAAATCACTAAGCTCCCAGAAATAAACATCACAGACTTTGTAGTGAGATATAACAAATTACTGAACACTGTAACTGTCGTGTATTCTGACATATACTTTCAATTAATCACTAACAATGACAGACCTAATACCTAGCATTACTCAGTAATAAATATTTTAAAGCTGTGTTCTACTATAGACACCGCATAACTGGCCCTTTCGCTCGTCTAACTGTGGTCAAGCGCAATAAAAAAATAAAACAAATATTTTTCGACCACAAGCAAATTTTTGACGGGCCAATGTGACATGATCGGTAAGACACTTGCTTTTCACGCCGCAGGTCGTGGGTTCGATTCCCACTCGAGACAGAAATTTGTGTGATAAACTTGTCTGTTTGTCTCGAGTCTGGGTGTAATTAACTATCTTAAACTATATCATAAGTATAAAAGAGAAGTTTTATATTTATGTACCTATAGTATTTACCTGATATCTGATTCCCTTAACACAACCTCGCTTAGCTTGGGACCAGATGACTGACTGTGATAATGTTCTGAAATAATAATATCGTTAATTTTGATAGGTTTGTTTTAGGAACATAACAAACATTAAAATGAGCTATCTTCTTCGATACTCCGCTAACATTTGACGATTACTATTTCATACAATTTTGAACAAAGTGGCGCATGATAGGTACCAATCTTGTTGGTGGGTCTACCTAAACATGCCTGGCGACACTGATTTAGTAACAATAAGTTGCTTCAATACATTGTGAAGAAACTCATTAATGCTAAATCTGTTAAATCAAAACAAAGACGCAGCAGACATTCCAATATGACCAATGCCATATAACTAAAGGCTATTCGGTTGACTGCGATTTTAACTTTCTATGTAACTAATGCATGTACCTGCATACTATTTTATATATTTTTGTTACTATTTAAAACTTTTAGGCATTACATAATATTTGATTAAAAAAAGTACAATTCTAAAGGGTTGAAAGTAAATATTGTATCCTACATTTGGTGGAATATAAACGTATTTTTGTTTAATTTATTCAATTTAAAGGGAAGACTATGGGAATCGGCTTGTTTGGACTGTTCGCCACTAGTATGTACAGTGTACCTGCCTTCACAACAGGTATATTTTGCGATGTCTGAGAATGTAATAAACAGGACATTTAAATTCTCAGACTAAAAGCTTTGGATAATTATCATTTGTTTCAGTTTGATGGTCGTGAAGACTGTTATTGCTGAAAGTAGGAAATTAAATAAGAAATTATGTTGTTACTGAACGTTAAGTAACCTAGTTCTTGTTGTTGCATTTCAACGACTTATACTTTTAGGCCGATACAAATAGTAGTTTTGGGGGCTGAGCCACCTTCGTCTGTGGGTGTACACCTTTAATTGAACCCTCACACGGATACCACCAACTGGTGGTAGGCTTCAGCCGTGGTTAGTGACCACCCACCAGACAAAGCCACAGCACCAAGCGGCCTTGTCGTGTTCCGCTGTGATGTCTGGTGACACCATGCAGAGACGGTGGGTCACAATTGTTGCTCCTTTAACCATATGGAGGCTCATTCTACTGCCACCTTCTCACCGATAATCATTCGTAACCAAGAGTGAATCGGTATGCTGGTCTGGCGGGTTCCATCGTAGACTACATCATTACTCAATATCAGGCAAGTTGTAGTCAAGTGCCAGCCTATCGCAGAATAAACGAAAAAAAAGTTAAAAGTAAATAAAAGCTTGTAATCTAAATATATAAAAGAAGCAACTGACTGACTGACTGACATATTAACGTAGATCCTAAAACCGCTGGATCTGGAGACTCCAAATTTGGCACATAGGTTCCTTTTGGGGTCTAGGTGTGCACTAAGAAAGGATTTTTCAAAACTCACCCTTAAAGGGGGTGAAACGGGGTTCCAAAGTTTGTATGGAGAAACAAGATTAGTGAGATCAATTTCGCGGGCTAAGCCGTGGGCGGAAGCTAGTAACTATTAAATATCGGTCATGTTTCCTTTTTACGTACATTAGTAATTAACTACCTATTTAATGCTGTGTGAGTGAGAAATAAATCTAAGTATTAATCAAAGCAAGTGTGTTCTTCAATTATAAATCTAAATTAAAAATTTAGTAACCATTGAAATAAAACTATTCTACAACGAATTTTATCGCGGTTTATTTTAGATTTTAAATCCCGACGTTTCAAATTCATTCATTTTCATTCATTCATTCTTTTCAGACTTCAAGGTCACGGGTGAAGTGAGGTGTTTGACGTCCTAAAATATTAATCACAATTATTACTGACTACCTATGTATTTAAGTTGCGTTCCGATTTAAGCAAACAGAGCTCAGTGTCTTAAATTCGGAGTTGATTTTGCTTGGGTTTTTGTGACTACATTTTCTTTTACAAAATAGCTTCTTTTTATACCGCTAAGTTGGCAAATAAGCATACGTTCCATCTGATGATAACCGGTCGCCGTAGCATATGGACGCTTGCACCACCAGACGTATGCAAGCGTTGCATTTAGACACTTTAATACTCTATTTATAAAGGGCCTCATCACTTCAACCCTTTTTTTAGTATCCCACTGCTGGGCACGGGTATTCTATGAACTATCTTATAAGTTGAGAGTTTAGGCCTTAATCCACACACGCTGGCCTAGTGCGGGTTGGGGGATGTCACATGTCCTCGAATGATTAGTTCTTAGACATGTCAGTTTCCTCACGACGTTTTCCTTCACTGATATTGAGCAGCGGAGATGAAACAATACACACAAAGATGTGTAGGCACGACCAGGATTCGAATCCGCGACCTTATTTTTCTAAGGCGAGGCCCGTACCGCTGCGTCACCGCTCCTCATGCTGTAGTCTAATGGTAGGTGACTGAAATAAAGGCAAAAACTGTAGCAGTGAAATACTGAAAATATTGTTAGTACCTGCAGATATTTTAAAAGGTTCATTTCCATTGATCAATTTACTGAAGAGTGTCAGATGGGGGAATGGTAAGGATTGCCGGAAGCACTTGCCGCAGATTGGCTCTGATTGGACCGCAACTATAAGGGGAAGACTAAACGAATTTAGCTGGCCACATTTTACTAGAACTCTTAAATCTAAAATAAATCAAGATAAAATCTGTTATTTTAGTTTCATTTTAATAGAACTCTATATTTAAATTAGAAGTTATATTTCTGTAATATAATATAACTAAAAGTTAAATAGGTTAGGCATAGGCTTGCAACGAATCCCAATCCAAGGCTAAATTGCAACGCTTCGAGCATCGCCGCATAGTTGCTAAGTCTTTTGGTCTTTTATCGTATACACTTTGGATAGTGTATGGAATTACACAATCTTATTCCACCATCCCCGTTCTTTTATCGGACAAGTAGAGAATCGGTTATACGCCACCGATAGGTACACGGTGGAAATTGTACAGGTACACACAAAGCGCTATGTTTCCACTATTACCTACTGTGCGAAATTCCAAGTTGTGGAATTCACTGCCGGCATCTATGTTTCCCGATAGCTATAATCTGCCTGTCTTCAAGTCACGCGAGAATCGATATTTTCTGGGTAAGTGCGTTCCATTGTAGAATACATCATTGCTTAACATTAGGCAAGTTGTGGTCAAGCGCAAGCCATAGAATAAAATAATAAAAAATGTAATCATAAAATTAGTTATGCAAAATACATGCCATACATAATAGTGGGCAAAGTATAGTACCTACTTACCTAAAAGGAGCTAGCAAAAAGTGGATGATATGCACCTGCCTACACTTTTGGGTAATACAGGTGTAAGCGCTACGTACGTTAGTAGGTACATTTGTTTTTATTTCTATGTGGAATTAGAAAATGCAGACTGACTACATAATATAGTCTTCTATAGGTGGTAATACTAGAAACTGCTCACAGCGGAATGAGCGCGTCCCAAAACTTTAAAAAGAATGCAACAGCTGTCCGGATTAATTTTATACTGAATGAAAATATGTTAAAATTTTGTTCAGTTCTATAATTACTCATGCAGGCGAAGAAATGGGAACGGATTTATGTTGTTAATAGTTGGTTTTGATGTTGATATAATGGTATATTAAGATTCAGTTTGGTGTACACACCGACAAGATGCCACTTTCTTCAAATATTGTATGAAATTGTAATCGACAAAAGTTGGCGGGGTATCAGAGAAGATAGTTAATTTTGATTCGTTCGTTGTCCTTGAACAAATCAATCAAAATAAGCTTGTGGTTGAACAACAATAGTTGGTAAGACATATGATCAAAAAGCGCAAGTGCCCAGGGCCCCGATTTATTCTTTGTCTACTAGAGATAAATGTCTAAAGTGCGCAAATGTCGAAAAATGGCGGATATCATTGACAAACAACAGAAATCGCCATTTTTGTTAGACAAATGTCTATGAGATAAATGTCTAAAGCGCGAGAATCGAGGCCCAGGTATAAGTACGGCGCCTAAACTAAACTAATGCCTAACCTAAACTAATAAGACAAAAAGTTTTTCCGCGACATTATATTCCGGGAACGTATATTCAAGGCTCCTTTGCCTAAATATTTTCCATAATTTCGCAACTAAATTTAATTTGTTAAATGAAGCGTTTGCCTGTTAAAATTAATGTGAATGCTAACTAATCCATTGAATGAATGAATGATCCATAATCTAGACATGTCATTCTCGTGTCATCTAATTTTCAGTTCTAAGGTGATGTGTTCTTAGTACGAATTTTGAGTGATGATGAAACAAACAAATGAATGAATATGAATGAAATGAAAGGAATGAATGAAATTACATAATAAATACACCTATTATACAATTACCTCTGAGATTATGATAACAATAGCGAACATATTGTAATATACAACAATAACTTAAAAGCTACTACGAAGCTATTTATAATGTTGACATAGGTCGCGCACACGCTTGAACAATGTATCGTATATTTAGTAGGTATGAGAAGTTACAAGTTATGTTTGACTAGCATGTTTGCGTAGTGGTTAGTGACTAATGCTAAGCCAGAGGTAGTGGGTTCGATTCCTACCCAGGACAAATTTTTGTGTGATGAGGATTATTGTTTGTTCTGTGTCTAGTTATTTATCGTATTTACAAGAAAAAAGAATTTAAGTAGTCAACTACTCAGTTCCTACTACCCATAACACGAGCTAATATAATTTCTTAATTGAGATTTTATGGCGCTATGTGTATACTGTGTAAAAGTGCTCATTGTACACCGACATCTATTAATGTAAGAATCAGGTTTATGTATAATCTTATCAGCTTTACTTCTTAGTAGAATAGGTTACATAGTTTAGTTATTCGTTAAATGTTTCAGTTAGGTAGGTAAACTTTTCTCTCAAATGTGTTGTGGAGGTGACTGGAGGATCGGGTGGTAGTGACCCTCCAGTGTAAAGGGAAGATCTTCCAGCAGGGCGAGGTGTAATGCCCGGCGACCGCGGTACTCCCTCCGACAGTTCTTGTCGGGAAGTTGTATATATGCTAATCGTCGGTGAAACTTCGCTTGTGCGATTCAGGATTGCTATGACGTCATGTCTCTTGAGTGGCGTTAGGTATGTGACGCCACAGTGTTATCTTTTTTTATATAAATAACTGTTTCTCCAGCTCTAGGTTTAAGAACAAAACTTACCGACACAATCAAATTATCCAATATCTTAACTTAGGAATGAGCGATTCTTATGTCAACAATAATGATCTTTGATCAAATGCCAGCTGCAATCCGCCTCCGGCTGTCCCGTTTTATAGGTTACGTTCTGTGGAATTAAAAGTTTGGAGTAGGCATTCTAAAATATGATAGATTAATACTATTTATTATTAACTACTCTGGTGGTCCAGTTTGTCGTGTTCTTAGAGAATCTTGATTGCAGCTTGAAGTTTATAATGTTCCCCATAAACCGTAACAGGCTCGCCTCCTAGTATGGGACCTAAACATAGCCGGCCAAAAATGGGTGTTATTCACCTCTGCCTATACCTTCTGTTATTCAAGCGTGATGCTATGTTAATAAAACTATAAGTGCTAAGTAACTGAATTTCCTAGTACTAGACCTAAAGTTTTCTGTCCGACCATTCAGAAAAACTCATTTCTATTAACCAATATAACCAATTAAATCTGTAAAAAATATAGCTTATTAGACAGCACTAGCAATTTATTATTTTTTTCCAAATAGTGATTTGAGGGATTAAAAGTATGTTCATTGGTTTAAGCGTCAGAAGCCAACAGTCAGACCAACACAGTTTCACATTTGTAATAATAGTAGATATAGATACCTATTTAATCATTTTCAAACGTTTTCATTTAGTTTATTGTTGTTATTTAATCCTCACGAGTTTCTTTAAGAATTGTTTGAATATTTTATTTGGTATTTACACTGAGTAACCAACCCGTAGAGGATTTTGTATTATCTGTTGGTTAAACTGTTCTTATTGATTTTATTCTACATGAACGTAATACCAGATAGAATTTATTAATCTAATAACCAATAAAGAAAGGACAAAAATAAAATATTAAAACCTCAGAAGGTAAACAATTTTGTCTAATTTATTAATATTGTGTAGGTAACTAATTTGAACAAGAATCTGAAACAAACAAAATCAACACGTTCTTCATATTAATTTTGACACATATTTTCTTGTTTTTTGATGAAGTGTAGCAAATATTTAGCGTTTCCAAACCACAACGTGTTCTCATGCCAATTTAGTTAGAGTACCTACCTATAGCTTTATTGCAAGACCCATGCCAAGTCGTAAAGATGGTAACAAGATGGAGTAAACATAAATCGATGCTGTTACTGCTACTCAATAAACTTCGGTATAATACGTTTAACGTTGCGTTATTTCGCATACGTTACGCTTATTTCAGCAATAAACAATACAATAACAAAGTTACAGAATCTTTATTATTTAATCTAGCTTTTGTTAGTGATTTCGTTTGCCTTTAATCATAGGAAACATACGTAATTAAATTAAATTAATTAATTGAATTAAGCTCGCCTGTGTACATTGTTGTTTCCTATTTATAATTGTATGTGTAAGTGTTTTGTGTACAATAAAGAATAAGAATAAGAATAAGAATACTCGTATATTAGAACGAAAAGTATTTAACGTATCAATACAGGTGATTGTAGTGTTTTGCGTTTAGTTGGTAATTCTGTAGAGCACTGATAATCCTTTACCGCGCTGTTGAAACACGTCCGCTCGCCTTGACGTCTGGACAAATAAGAACTAGTGATGTCAATAGTACATTTAGATATTTAATCGCTCGTTCATTCACTCCTACATTGTTTATGGCGCCACCAGCGCGGCATACACATTTACAACACCTTCACTCTAACATACTTATACTTTGCAACTAAAACCAGTCAGTAGGTAATTAACAAGTGAATGAGTAACAAACAGCTATCCATTTTGACAAAATGGGTATTAATTGTATTACGATAAATAGAATGATTATTTAACGTTCAAATATCGTTGAAAGACAACCAATTTAAATGAATAATGAAATCGGTGGAATTGTAGAATTCGAGTAAAACCACAGTTATTTCCAGTCTTGAACAACAATAAAAAACAATTCCAGTGACTTGGCAACTTGACAATAATAATTTTGACTAAGCGACCGCTATCACTTTGAGTAATATTTCTTTCATTTACAAGATCATAATAAAAAAAAGCATTAATAGATGTTTTACTTTGAAAATAAAATGTGACAAGTGTTGTGTATTCAGTGAAAAATTGTTTCCGGTCAAACAATTTGAGACGTTGTGTATCCCGTGCCCTATCATGAACTAAATACAGCTAAAATTTCACACAAAAAAGTTTGGTTCACCTCGGCCTGCTTTCAGGTAATTCAGGTGAAATTATGTTACACTAAAGGCATCTCAGATTTGAAATTTAAATGCAACATAGTGTAAATTGTTATAGAGTAATCTCAACTCTACATTACTAGAACAGTGTTAAGATATAAATATAAGTAACAATATAAGTAATATAAGTAACAAGTTTTTGATAACTAAAAAGAATATAGAAAGTCGAAGTCACTAACAAAAAATACGGTCTATGATTTTATAATCAACTAGCTGTAATACCCGGCTTCGCTCGGGAGTTGATATGAGGTTACGTGGTAGTTGAAATAAAAAAATAAACTATGACGTAAAAAGTAAAAAATATATATATATTGAAAACATATATATTTACATGTATTTACATTATCATGGATATATATATTTACATGTATATTTAAACATATATATTTACATGTATTTACATTTTCTCATTATTTATACTACTTGTTTATAAACAACATTTTTCATTTTATTGTCCGGGGTATATATATATAAATTTTTCGAATTTCCTACTCTTGAGCAAGCTACATAAAGCTGACCGTGAGAGAAGCAGGATTCTTTGAGGTTGATGCCACAATATTTTAAAGTTTGCCCTTGCGCTTTGTTAATTGTAAAACTAAAGGCTAATTTAATTGGAAACTGCAATCTTTTAAATTGAAATGGCAATTCAGAAGAGATCAGTGGTATTCTAGGTATAAATACTGTGTGTCCTTTGTTCTTTCCAGAAATAAGTTCAGCTTCAATGATATTATTCGATAGCTGTTTTACGATCATCCTCGTTCCATTACATAGTTTTGGGGAGTTGAGATTTCTAAGTAGTATGATTGGAGATCCAATTTTCAGACGAAGGCAGTGTAATGGCATTCCTGGTACTTGTAAAGAGTTTAGAAATTCAGTAGGGAAGTTGACACTTTCTTCAATGGTTACCATCGTGTCGATCGATTTATATACTTTCTCTTCACCAGGTATTTTCTTTAGAATATTAAAATTGATATCGTCAACAATATTATTTTTAGTGGCCAAAATTGCTCTTTGAAATAACCACTCTACGTTGGTATAGTTCTGAATAATATTTGGATAAATTTTGTCGATTAGTTCGTTTTCAGTAGTGGCTATGTTACAGAAATCACTATTGAGTTCAATGAGACCGGTCGTTTGGTCAGTAGGATATGTACCTTCGCCTATTTGTAAAAGCATTTTAGCAAAATGTGCTGTTGTTTCATCTTT
Source organism: Meganola albula (assembly GCA_936450015.1). Taxonomy (NCBI): domain Eukaryota; kingdom Metazoa; phylum Arthropoda; class Insecta; order Lepidoptera; family Nolidae; genus Meganola; species Meganola albula. The sequence continues at coordinate 10,327,890 of OW388148.1, forward strand.
TGATAATTCAACCCTCATGTTTTTTGTTAATTGCAGTATTTGTACTTCTGGCCAGAGATGTGACTTTTTTAAGCATGCATTGATCTCGTCTGCTGGTGTTGACTTGGGAATAACTGGAAGTGTTTGTCGAAAATCTCCTGAGAGTATGAGTAGAGCTCCTCCCATTATTTCAGAGTTTTTTCGCAATTCTTGTAATGTTCTGTCCATGGCTTCTAGTGATTTTTTATGGGCCATGGTGCATTCATCCCAGCAGATAATTTTAGCTTGTTTTAGAAGTTGACCCCGTCCAGATGCTCCTGAGACTTTACATACCGGGAATTGTTGTTCGGCTATATTCAACGGTAGTTGTAAGGCAGAATGAGCAGTTCGTCCTCCTTCCATAAGTGTGGCTGCAATGCCGGATGATGCTAGTGCCAGTGCGATGTGTTTTTTAGCACGTATTTCCGCCAGTATTAGATTTATTAGAAACGTTTTACCGGTGCCTCCTGGTGCGTCCAAGTAAATAATTCCACCAGTGTTGTTATTTATTCGGTTCATTATAACGTTGTAAATTGTTTTTTGATTGTCATTGAGGAGTGGTTTATTGTGAGCAATGTATTCAAGTAGTTCATTGACGTTGTAGCTTTTTTCCTTTGTAATTTCGTAGTTTAGCATACTGAAAGCATTTCTTTGTGGTGCTGGCATTCCAAGTTCTACTAAGGTCCGGTTATTTATTGCTAAGCATTTATCTTCTAAGCGAATGAGTGTTTCATTGAAGATGTTGTCACTGAATTCTATAGTCAGTTCTGGATTAGCTTGTCGGATTTGGTACAATATATCATCACTCATACTCCTTTTGAAAGAGTCCCATAGCTGTTTTGGGTTTGATGGGTTACATGTTGTTAGAATTATGGCGAATAACTCTCGAATTTGTTCAGCTGAAGCTGTGAGTGTGGCTTCTTGTAGTGTTAATTCCCAGTGGTTATCGTTTTCCAATAATCCTAAGCGTTGACATGCTTCTCTGTACGTCTGGCATAGGTAGCCGTCAATAGTCCTGAGATCTGTGAAACTTGTTGGTCCTCGTATTTCGTGTAACAACATCCGGAGATAGAAACATTCGGCATTGTTTGGATGTACAGTGTATACTCGACCTATTGTGTTAGTTTTCATTATTTCTGGATGACCCTCTTCTGGCATTCCTTGTTTTCGTCGTTGAAAAATTTTTCTTGTTTTGTCCCACGTATAATAAATAGGGACGTCGACATACAGTAACGTCTTTGCGAATGGATCCGTTTGGCAAAGTTGGAAAAAAGCTGTTAATGTTGTGTTCTGAGGTGGTTCGCTTGCAATTTTTCTAGCCGAGTCTTTTGTGAAGTAAACTCTCTGTCCATTCTCCAAATGTACTGCTAGATGTTGCACAGCTGGTTCGCGTTCGTGTATGGGAAAACTAAAAATCCTCCACGCTGCTTCGTTACTGTTGATGTATCTTCCCATTTGGTACATGAGTATCTCATCATTTCTGTTATTTTGTTCGCTATTTTGGACTATTTGAAATACTGCCATATCACTACCTTTGTTTACGTACTTACATATATATTTAATAGATTTTACTGAATTGCAATATTCAACGTTTATGTGTGCTTGGAACATTTTAGAAAGTAGTGGGTTATATGGTACTACCCATTGATTATCTATTTCCAGTTCATCTCTGCCTTGTATTCGTATTTTTGCTGTGAAACCACCGTTTTTCGGTGATCGTCTTCTATATTTGGGATAGCCGTCATCTTCAGTTTTTGTATCGTCTACGTATGGTTTTGGATATTTTTTTGTACATTTTCCATCACGCATGCATGGCGCATTAAAGTTTAATGGTCCACATGGTCCGTGAATCATGTTTTTCACTACTATGCTGTATAGTTCCGGATCTTTTTGTGGATTGGGAAATTCAGCTTGGATGATTTTGTCGATATCCGTGAGATAAATTTTATCGTGTAGCCATATGAGATTGTGTGAGTGAGGTAATCCTCGTTTTTGCCACTCGATTGTATACATCCAGCATCTAACGGTTCCAAAGATGTGGTATTTTGTGATGACTTCAATAAATCTTATTTGTTTTTGTCGAAAAACTCGGGCTATTATGTCGTGTCGATCCATGGAGGTTTGTCCATATTTTAGTTGTTCTTTGATTTCTGGCCATGATGAGTTGCATGTAAATGTTATGAAGAGATCAGGTCGTCCATATTTTCTTACGTAGGTCATGGCATCTTGAGTATATTCGTGCATATGTCTTGGACTTCCTATGTATGATGAGGGTAAGATTACCATTGTTCCAATATCGTCAATATTGCCGTCATTTATGATCGCATCTCGAAGGTGGATGTATTCTTCTGTGCGTAGTTTCTTCTGATTCAGTCTTATGTAAAGCATCCGTTCTGCTTCTATTTTTGCGTACATATCTACCAGAAATTGTTGGAATAAACGGCGAGTGTTGAGAATGTGATTGTATATTTCATTGTCTCTGATCATTAAGCGGTAAGCATAGAACTCCTTGGAAGTGACTTTTTTGTTTGTTTCTATGCCTGTTTCAGGATGAATTTGTTTTATATTGAAATGATAACCGTCCTCTCCGTGCAGAAATATTAAAGGATATTGAAGAGAATCATATGAACGGTGTGTCTCTGCAATGCGTTGTAGTCCTTTTCTTCTTCGTTGTAAAATTATGTCACGGCTTGTATTTTCATTGTCCACAATTACGATGGCGACTTCATCTATCTGAGGTGCATTAAATCTACGTTCGTGTTCTCCACGTGGTCTTTTATCGGCTCGAATCACAATTTTATAGTCATCAGAAATCATGCGATCTAGTGTTGTTTTGAATATGTAAATCAGTTGATTGTATTTGTGTAAGATCCTCTGTACATCTTGGATTATTTCGCGTTTCAATCCATTAAAATGTGTACTTCGTTGATCAATTTCTTGTTCTTCATTTCCAATGAAATATACTTGCAGAAATTTATAGTCATCGTTAGGCATTGGTAGTAACGATCCTATTTTGTGATAAATTTGCCCTTGAATTGAAAATACATATTCAAATTCATCTCTATTAGTGTTAGTCGAAGTAACACCGAAAGAAGTCATTTGAAAGCAGGAGTTGTATGATCTTATATTTTGAAGAAAGTGTTTTGATTCTGGTGTTTCCCCGGTCATGTAATGTAGAAATTCCTGCGGAGGTGCTTCCAGTGGTGGTAATCGAATTTTTCCATTCATGCAACAGAGACCTGGTGTTTCTTTACTGAATTTTTTCGCGTGGCAAAATTGGCAAATGTTATTCATTTTTCCGATCACAACATATTTATGATTGTAATATTTCTTCGTCGATTCGTAGTGGAATGCTTCCTTTGTTAGATTATCTTTTAAAATTCTCGATTCTTCAATAGTTTTATTTTCGCTTCTTTCTTCGCTTTTTCCGCTTCTCAGGGTGCTCATTCTGGTTCGTTGATTTTGTAAACGTGCTTCGCGCTGTTCTTCCGTTTCATTTCTTCGATATTCTTTTTGTTTCCGCCGTTTCGCTGCAGAACTGGCAAGATCTCCACCTCTTTTACGTCTAGGCATTATATTCTGTAAAATATAAATTAAATGAACATTTTATAGACAAATATATTATTACGTAAACGTGGGGCACGTTGAGACAAAGAAAACAAAATTATTTAATCTTCAAGCGGTCGCGCGATATTTTGTTTACGGCCAAAGTATATCGATTCAACGCCGCGCGACTACTTGAAAGTTAAGGAAATTACAATTAAAAGAAAAGAAAAAAAAACCATTAGAATTAATTAAATACATTATTAAAAATACTCACATTTAATATTTCACAATAAAGGCTCACAGATAACTTTTTTTTTTCTTCACTTCAAGATCATGAATTAATTAAACACACTATTAAAAATACTCACACGTGATACTTCAAAATAAAGGCTCACACAGGTAACTTCTTTCTTTTTCGTTTCGAAGTGGCTTGTTCCGCTGTTCAAATCGAATTAATTCTGGCGGGCGACACCGGGCTCTTATATATTCAGAAAGCTAGGCTCTAGGGTATTCCAGAAAGTTGGCTTTATGGAGACTATACACATGAAGTGTATAGTTGGCTCTAAGATATTCGAGAAAGATGGCTCTAGGATATTCAAGAAAGTTTGGGAATATTTACTTTCTCACACCTTCTAGGTATAGAATGTTCTCGACGTTATCGTTCGCCGTAACAATAGGTTTTGCAGCTGTAGCATACGCAGTAAAGGCGCGAAATTTAAAAACTTAAATTTTAAAATGTTTTCAGAAGTAATTTGAATAACTAAAATGATATCGCTTTAACTCCAACATATAAGTTAGCTACTGCTGTATAAATACACAAAATTTAATAACTTTATTATGGTAACAAATGTAATTTAAGACTTTATTGAAATGAGAATTTTAAATTTCGCGCCCCAAATAATCGTTCTTTTAAGTCCATATTGTGTACAATGAATGAAGTTCAACTATTTGACAACAGATGGCGCGACTACACTTACTTTCCAAGTTGAAGGGTTGGAAAAGCCCTTATATCTTTAAAAACACACCCTTTAGGTTAAAACGGGAACTTTCTTGTTCGAGGGGGGATAAAGGGTTATGGTAACAAATGTAATTTAAGACTTTATTGAAATGAGAATTTTAAATTTCGCGCCCCAAATAATCGTTCTTTTAAGTCCATATTGTGTACAATGAATGAAGTTCAACTATTTGACAACAGATGGCGCGACTACACTTACTTTCCAAGTTGAAGGGTTGGAAAAGCCCTTATATCTTTAAAAACACACCCTTTAGGTTAAAACGGGAACTTTCTTGTTCGAGGGGGGATAAAGGGCTATCACACTATATAAGTCCCTTTATCGTGATGGGACTCCTTTTTAAGTTTTATCGGCACGCACATTTTATCAACTTAGTTTTATTATATATAATGATATACAATTAGTAAATTACAGACATAAAAAATAAACTAATCTACAGAGAACTGAATAAAAACTTGGAACGTAAAAAAAAACTTATTTAAGAAACAGTCTTCGAATAGCTTTGAATTTGTAACTGATGAAAGAACATCGCCGATACTCGCGCAGATTGTAATAAAAAGACCTTTTTAAATCCGTAAAGAAATCTTAGAGGCAACAAAAGCAACTGGGTTGGGGAGACTGCCAAGAAATGTGCAGTAGGTAGGGGAATCTAGGTAATCCTCTTCAGTTCAACCGCATTGGTTACAGTGTGTGACTGGCTGGAAAGAATTAATACTTAAATGTTAAAGTGCTCTCACACGTGTCGTGTACATCGCGTTAGTTATTTATTTCGAATTCTAATTTCGAATTACGTTGATATTTACCAAAAACGTTCGTTGATGAAATAATTATTAATTGAATTAGGCAATCCTAATTGGCAGTTATCGACATTGATGACGTCATTATGAAGCCTGAAACCTCACCAGCTCCAGTTAAGATAATTATATGAATAAGTCTTAAAGCGTCGAGCGTTGGTTTCTAAGTTTGTGGCAAGTGCTGTAGACGAAACACTACGAAACTACTAGAAAGGGGACATCATTTACCAACCGTGTGATGGGCTTTATGCTTGAAAGTTACTGCTTAAGGTTTTGTAATAAGATAAAAACAACAAATAAACGCTTAAAATTTGATACCGTGTGTCTGATTAACATGCTTCGATACTTTGTAATTTGTCGACGAATTTTTATTTTATTCTTATTCTTTAATGTACACAAAACACTTACATAAACAATTAATAAATAGGAAACATCACATGTACACCTCGCTTATCCTATTCAGCTATTCAGCTCGCCTAGCTTAACTCAAATGTGAATTTTCTTTATGCTAACTTCCGCCCACAGCTTCGCCCGCGTGTTACTTATTGGGATAAAAAGTAGACTATGTGTTAAACCAGACCATAATCTATCCCTGCGCTAAAGTTCATCTAATTCTGTCCAGTAGTTTTTGCGCGAAAGAGTAATCAACATCCATACATTGTTACAAACTTTCGGGTTTATAATATTAGTCAGATTATCTTAATACTGATGTAAAAGCACCTTAGGTATAGTTGGATCGGTTGGGAGAAAATGTTGCTAGTAGAAATAAGCAATGCACGAGTTTTACTTCTTGTTTTGTAGATCGGATGTTTCCAATAGCTTAGTGTTTTAGGTGTAAATATTTTAGCGATCCAACGTCTAGACTTCCTTATTGAGTTTTATGTATAAGAGTACCTAATATTAGTACTTATGTAAGTTCAAAACAAATACTATATTTAATTATTAAAAAAAATGGACTTGGACAAAAGTCGTAGGTAAGTATATATTGTACTTGAAGAAATCTCAAGCGTCCCACGTGTCCCAAATTTGAGTGCTTCAGTGCTATTCTGTCCGGGTAAATTAGATAGTAGACTCAGCTCGTGTTAAAGGGGCTAAATTATAAAACTAGTTAATCAATAGTAGTTCTTGTTACATTACAGAGGAAAGCATCTTAATCAGTGCGTAACTTTTTTGGTGGCGATGTATCAGAAATAGGACCAGACGACGATTTGATTAGATGTTCAATAAGTTTCGTAAATTTTTATTCGACATAAAATTGACGATCTAGTCGCAATCATTGGTGAAAGCGCGCGGTGCAAAATTAGCGGTCAGTGCCTCTAGCGAGCGCACAGCTGATACGGCATCAAGCGGGTGATCATACGCTTCAACCATTTTTAGTGTCTTTCTGCCCGGGCATTGGTCTTATACCAGTCGACTTTAAAAAGAGGTTAAAGTGAATTGTTTCATTTCAATGATAAAGCAAGAAATACGTGTCTAACATTTTTTTATCATAATCGATTTTTCATACGTTGTTGTCATCTCTATTGTGAGCATTACTTAGGTAGAAACCTATTTAAAATTTTACACGTCATGAAGGAAGGCAGATGAGATATCGAGCGTACATTTTCACGCCAACTTGATGAACTACTACTAAGTTAAATTTCGTCTGCATACTGCTAGCCTTCACCAAGTCATCTATAACGCAGGACTTGCAGATGCACGCTTCGTGTTAGCAATTCACCAACGTCGTTTCATCCTCATCTGTGAAGCTCTAGTCGTATATATCATGTCATGTCTTATTAATATCGTCTACAATGCTAGCTGGGCTATGTAATTTATAGCCTAAATCCAGCAATACTGGCATTTTCTTAGATTAAAATTTGGACGTGCATAATGTGATCAATACCTAAAATTTTGATTTTTACCATATGAAATGTAACGCACAGAGTAAGGTTTATTGTAAAATTATTATGAAACAAGTAACAAGTAACTCACAAAAAACACAATACTTTCAATACACAATTAGACAATAATAGCTCCGTATACAGAAGTTATTTCTCTCAGCCCTGGTTATAATAGTTACATAGAAATTTTTAAATCATTAGCGATCCCATTTTTCAATACCCAGATTACTTTCTAAAACATATTTTAGACGATTGAAACTCGTTAAAAAATTAAAAAACAGTTATTGAAGATATTGAAAATTTTGCAATTTTTTAAAAGAAAAAGCTTGCTTTGACATCTTTTTTAACAAAAAAAGGTAAACAGAAATCTCTTTTTATTAATTAAGTAACTTATCTAGCTAAAATACCGCAGGTGCAGTCTTACAACTTTAATATTCGAAACTTAAACTTGAAGTAAAAAACGTTAAAAACAAAAACGAAATGCTTAAAACAGGACAAAGCGGTAGCAAGTTTAAACGAAGTCGTCTAAGTTTGAGCAACAACTCTTTCAGAACAGTCAATATTGTCGGAGTATTTCTGCCGAAGCCGAGTGTTGCAGACAGGTCATCTGGTAACAAATCTCGGAGCTTGGCTTCAACTCTAGTGCTACTATACTTGAAGACAACTTAGCTATAATATTTTTAATTGGCTCTTGGGATACTTTTCTTTAGCTTTATAGATTGAACAGTGGGTTTGTCCTGGAAATATTAGGTTTTCTTTTTGTAAAATGTCTTAGTTTACTATTATAAACATAATTTATCCTAAATCATATTTTTTACTAAATTAGATTGTGTCATTATTTTTAGTAAATTAGCTATTTCTTAAAAATAAATTGGAATACATATTAAAGTGGTTAATTTTAATTTTTAACTAATAACTTCCGCCCGCGGCTTCGCCAGCGTACTCCCCGTTTTACCTAGTCCCTGACTAGAGGACTACTGAGATTTGAAAAATCCTTTCTTATCCCCTAGACCTCATACGGATTTGGACTGCGCGTTTACATGTCCGTTTCTTATCCTTACTTACATAATATTATAGGTAACTCTGTATGTCTATCTGTCGCGCTTTCACGCCTAAAATACTTAACTGATTTGGATGAAATTCAGTATGAAGATAGTTGGAGACCCGGGGAAGGACATAGAATAGTTTTTATCTGCGTAGTCGGATAAAAATCATTCTATGTTCGTCCCCGGGTCCTTGAAAAGAGGTTAATAATTAAGCGCGATAAACGACATAAGGGCGTGGTCGGAAATGTAGTTTTACATATTTAGATAATTTAGGATGCCTTTTTGCTTTTATTAGTTACAAAATTTGGAACAGTAGATGTTATTCTTTTGTTTTTACGTGGCAAGGGTTTTTTAAAAGAATGACGAAAAATCAACTTAGCAAAGTTAAATGGAAAAGTTTGCCACTCAAATTGACAGCGTTGACCCGACCCTACCTAAACGAGGCTAATAAAATCGGTTTGTGATTTGGTTAGAAGCAGAGTTACAACTCTATTATGTCCGCAAAAACTGAATTTGTGCTAAATTTTATAAGATAGAGTAAAAAACAATGTGCACAGCAAGCGAGGTGCTGTACAAACTCGGAGACAGGTTAAATGTTTTATTGTATTTGTTATAAGTAATTTTCACAAGTTTTAAGTATTTAGAACTATCATTTAAAAAAAATAACTGATAAAGCCTCTAAAAATAAATAACGTAACCTTTTTGAACCTCCTGTCACTATGTGAAAGCTAATTTAAAAAAATTAAAGCGTTCTAATTTAGAATCAATCCATTTTTTTATCCTAATAGGCTTGCGCTTGACCACAGCTTACCTGATGCGAAGCAATGATGCAGTCTACGATGGACCACCCTTACCCAGTAAATACCGATTCACTCGTGACTTAAAGACTGGCAGATTATAGCTATCGAGAAACATAGATGCCGGCAACGAATTCCACAATTTGACAGTGCGCACAAAAAAGTGGAAGAGCCATGTGTGCCCGTGGAATTAAAAAAAAATCAAAAAAATTGTCCATTTAAAAAAAATTTAATAAATGAAGACGCATAACCATAAAGTAGTTATTTCAATCACAAAATTAATGATAGATACAATCAGGAAAAAAGTACCTAAATCAGACAATGCTCACAATTCTGTTGTCACAAGGGAAGCCAAAATTTAGGTTCAACCTGTCAAACCGATACGCTGCTATTTTAGCGATTTTTAGCGTCTCTAGTGACAACAGGATTGCGAGCCATATGTTTTGAATTGATATATTATTATGAGCAGCGGTGGCGCAGCGGTATGGGCCTCGCCTTATAAAAATAAGGTCGCTGGTTCGCATCCTGGTGAATTGTTTTGCTCCGCTGCTCAATATCGGTAAAGGAAACATCGTGAGGAAACCGGCACATCTAAGAACTAATCATTCGACAACATGTGACATCCACCTACCGGCACTTGGCCTGCGTGTGTGTATTAAGGTCTCTAAACTCTCTCAACTCATAAGATAGTTGAGAGAAGACCCGTGCCCAGTTACAAGACTACTTTGCGTTTATCAAGTATTAAGTATACACTATTATTTTTTTAAGGACTGAAGTAACATAATAATTTTGTGAAAAAATAAAGGTAATCTAGTCTATTATCGCTAGCGAGAATAGAATACTTATAATACTAGCACATAGCCTCTTCAAAATGTTTGTTGATTAAGGATTCTCCCTTAACAAGTAGATAATAAAAAATCTTCTAACTCCACAACAAGTTAGTTAACCGCCCTCGTCAGTCAATCAAGACTTTGAAAAATTAATCTCTTGATTAAAAAGAAATCCTTTACTGAGCTTTAATAAAATACTTTGTTTGGAAGTAAAATTAAAAGGTAAATTTTATATTTTCGGTTGCCCCTGTTTTATGTGCCTTAAAGTTTTGATGTTGTTTAAATTACCATCTAAAATTCTAAGCACTTTTAAATTAGAAATCTGAACTCCAACATTTTCCAGTATATCTAATTATTTAAGCGTTTCATAATATGTTACGTAATTAAATAAGTTCGGTTGCAGTTAAGTTTCGATCAAAACAGCTCTTTTCGTATTCTCGTAATTTTGATACCAACCGCTGTCAGATACGCTCGCGTCAAGTTCGCGTCACGCGACCTCTTTAGCGTATGTGTTATTTAAATGACAAGTACAAGAATTCCATTTTGCACTAAGACGTAAATTTTATTGCAACTGCACCACAACTTGATCGGCGCGTCAAGAAATGTGGGCTGTGTTTCGTCTTAACCAATTGCTGTTCCCATTTGACTGCGACTTGCCATTTCCTCACAACAACATACAATAATATATCAGTAAAATGTTTTCAATTTATGATTCCACTTGAGATGATAATAACATAGTCCCAACAGTAAGCATGGGTAATATTCTTAAAACTACACCATGCAATTATATATAAGTATATTATTTTTAACTAGTTGACCCTGCGAACTTAGTACCGCCTTACTTCAAATTGACATTAAGTATTATTCCAAACGTTTATATGGTAAAAGTGCTTGTTTTAGACCTTTACAGGCAATTTTTTAATTATTTCTCTGCGTAAAAACCATTTTCGCACTTCAAGGGATATTATAAAAAGAATTAGCGTCAACCGACGGTTCAGCCGTTCTCGAGTTTTGCGCTTAGCAACACATTTTTATGTAGTGATTCATTTTTATTATATAGTTTTGTTCATAGACTAGTACTGATTCTCTTGTTCAGTAACCAAACTGAAACTAAATCTCTTCCAACTGCTAACAAACGTTTACGTCCCTTCATTTATACAAGAAAAGATCTTCAGTTAGCTCTTCCCTTTCTTCTTCTTTACTACAAGTATCATGTTTTGTAGTGTAATGCAAACGCACAGCTACATTTTGCCTTTTGATAGCATGCTTTTTTTTTCGCGTCGAAAAACACACTGTAGCGCAAGGCGTAAATTAGTTTCGACATTTCTAGCTTATAACTATAGCGGTTTTTCTCTCACGTTGCATGTAAGTAAAACATAACCAATCCTTTATATCCTGGTTTGGTTATTGAACCACAAAATCAATGCCTCTATCTATTATACCAATATATCGAGGGGACACTTGAAACAATAATGTTCCAAGAATGTTCTTGGAACTTTCTATCCAATGTTCTTTTTTTGCCTATAAGCCGTATAATACGGCCATTGCCGTATTATACGGCTTATAGGCAAAAAAAGAAATATAAGTAGGTACGCACGAAATCTACGGCATACGGCAGCAATTTCAAATTCGTATAACACTTGTATTATTTTTAAATTTAAAGCAAACACTTAGAATAGCTTAGGGCCGCTTTTTTAACTCAAAACTTTTTTAAACCGCCTTTTTAAACCCTAGGGCCCTTTTTCTCTAAATACGGCAATTTTCATGATAAAATACGGCAAGCCTTAAAATTATTTAGAACACCATTGATTGAAGAAAAGGGTGACCGCCTGAACGTTAGTAGTTCATACATATTTTATATACCTATAGTGTAGTGACAAAAGTACTATTTCAACAAAGGTTTACGTTGATAATCCGTAGGTACTAAAGAGTTACACGTGTAAGTATATCCCTAAATAAATCCGGTCCGTTTTCCGTTTGATATTGATATAAAATTTTTCCGAATTTCATAACTCAAATATTAGGTGTATACATTTGTTATAGGTTAGATGCCCTTTATAAATGTGTTATTTGTTTATTCAATACCCTGGGACTACTTTGCTAAGGCTTAAAAAATTGTCCGTGTGCTACAAAATATAAGATGTTTTTGTTCCGGACGGGCTGGAAAAATTCAATGTATGAAAATCTAGCTTACGCCCTGAACACCTACGTGTTCATAGACCTCGTGATGTCGATTTATACTCCCTGGAATACTGCCCACTACTGCCTTGTTCTCCTATCCGCTACGGGAAAGCCACCGGGACACTAAATGAAACACCGACTTGACAACATACGCACACACTTGAGATTACTGCTTGATCATTACTTTTGCTGCAGTGGTAGATCGCAATTACGCCGTGCTACACCCGCCGAATAGTGCGGTACGCTTAGCTACCTCGAAACTTTACCGTAACGACGACCGCAGTAACCTCTCCTGTGTTAACTTTAATTTCATTTTAAAAACTATACATTTTGGTTCCTAGCTATTAAACTATTAGGGCTAGATCTATACGGTAAACACTATTAGCAAGCCTACCTAACCCTCTATCTAGGAAGCCTAAAGTTTTGAACCTAAGTTCCTAGGTTTCGCAAGTATAACGAGAAATGTCTGCAAATTCTAGGCACTTTAGGTGCAGTTAGTACTTTCACTCGTTATACTTGCCAAACCCTAAGACCTAGGTTCACTATCTCCTACCTATTGATAGATAGCCTATCTAGGTACAAATTAAACACAAAACTATAATTCATTTATTAAAACTTACAAAGTTATAGCGGACTTTCTAACAACGTCATACAACTTTCTTACAAATTTTAACATTTTACAATTTTACTATAAAATTACCTGAAAATACATTACATACTGCTTATACTGTTTAATTATAACTTGTTTTCGCTAATGTTAATAATAGATTTTGTATTTTCCAAAATCATTAAATATAGTAAAAACAAGTTATAATTAAACAGTATAAGCAGTATGTAATGTATTTTCAGGTAATTTTATAGTAAAATTGTAAAATGTTAAAATTTGTAAGAAAGTTGTATGACGTTGTTAGAAAGTCCGCTATAACTTTGTAAGTTTTAATAAATGAATTATAGTTTTGTGTTTAATTTGTACCTAGATAGGCTATCTATCAATAGGTAGGAGATAGTGAACCTAGGTCTTAGGGTTTGGCAAGTATAACGAGTGAAAGTACTAACTGCACCTAAAGTGCCTAGAATTTGCAGACATTTCTCGTTATACTTGCGAAACCTAGGAACTTAGGTTCAAAACTTTAGGCTTCCTAGATAGAGGGTTAGGTAGGCTTGCTAATAGTGTTTACCGTATAGATCTAGCCCTAATAGTTTAATAGCTAGGAACCAAAATGTATAGTTTTTAAAATGAAATTAAAGTTAACACAGGAGAGGTTACTGCGGTCGTCGTTACGGTAAAGTTTCGAGGTAGCTAAGCGTACCGCACTATTCGGCGGGTGTAGCACGGCGTAATTGCGATCTACCACTGCAGCAAAAGTAATGATCAAGCAGTAATCTCAAGTGTGTGCGTATGTTGTCAAGTCGGTGTTTCATTTAGTGTCCCGGTGGCTTTCCCGTAGCGGATAGGAGAACAAGGCAGTAGTGGGCAGTATTCCAGGGAGTATAAATCGACATCACGAGGTCTATGAACACGTAGGTGTTCAGGGCGTAAGCTAGATTTTCATACATTGAATTTTTCCAGCCCGTCCGGAACATTTGCTGGTCCTTCGAGCCGGATCAAGACTTCGTGGACGTCACTACTGGAAGAAAACCTGGAATTTTTCTGTCCTATTTCATTAAGCTTTGTCAATTTGTTATACAAGAAGATTCAAGATGCCGATAACAACAAGGTCCAAAGGGAAGGCACCCGAAGCGTGGACGGTAGAGGTACGGGAAGGCCCGTCAAGCGCAGCGGCGCTACGTCACGAGGCCCCTCCACGCTCGCCGTCGGTGGCAGAAGACGCGGTCAGTACCCAGCCGGCTCCGCCCACACAGCCACGCTTATCGGCGGTCCGTGAACACGAAGACAAACAAAGCACAGATTGCGGTTCGGAACAGATAGTGCGACCCGCCACCGACACACACGCGCATACTGAAACAGGACAGGAAAATAGAAAACGTAGACCAGACGCTTCAGTGACGTCGACGCGATCCAATAGAAAAGTTTTGAAGGCTCGTGAAGACTTACTGAGGATCCAGCTACAGTTAGCACAGATAGCTTTACAGAAGGCTGAGGAGGAAGCTGACTCTGATTACGATGAGGACGGACATTCGAAAGCTGACTACGTCCGCTCATGGTTGGAAGAGGCACCGGAACCACAGCCCGACCCCACAGAAGCCACCGGGAGGAACACCGACTTGGCCGCGCACCCCCAGGGGGGGGTCACAGGGGGACCACAGATGGCAGATGTACCTGCCAGGGTTTTAACAGGAGATGCACCTTTGAAGAAGGGACCGTCTCAACAGGGAGGAAGTTCACTGACGCCGTTCATCACCGAACTCACCTCCGCCATCGCCGCGCTCGCTGAGAAGAAGCCGTCTGATGTGACAGTGCTGCCTCACCCAGCGGTTTCAAAAGTCGTGATGACTTTACCGACGTTCGACGGGGCGCACACAGAGTGGTTATCGTTCAGAGCGATATACGACACCACAAGAAAATATTTCAACGACGTGGAGAACACAGCAAGACTCAGAAAAAGTCTCAAAGGAAGAGCGCTAGAAACAGTTAATTCGGAGCTGATCGGGAACGCGCAGCCTGATGAAATCATGAAGGAACTGGAACTTCAGTTTGGAAGACCGGACTCAATCGCTCAAGCAGAAACAGACAAGTTGCGAAGCATGCCGCGCTGCGGCGAAGCGCCGAAGGACATCTGTTCGTTCGCTAGCAAGGTAAGAAGCAGTGTTGTTACCTTACGTGCTTTGAAGAAAGAACATTACCTGATTAACGCCGAGCTGCTGCGTATCCTGACTGAGAAGCTACCGAACTCGCTACGCGTTCAGTGGTACCGAGAATACATAGAAAAGTATCAAGCGAAACCGGACCTCGGCTGTTTCAGTGAGTTTATCAGTGAGCAAGCGCGCTACTGCAGTGCTTTTGCCCCGGCCGAACAGACAGCTCAGCCAGCACGCCGCGTGGTACAGAGAACGCACGCCGCAACTGAAAAACACACTGCGATATGGGAAACAGTTCCAGCCTCAAGCATGAAGTGCCGCATTTGTTCACAAGACGGACATTATGCTTCAGAATGCGCAACTTTCAGGAAGGGAAGCTCTGACAAAAGGTGGGAGCTTGCGAAGAAACACGGCCTTTGTTTTCGGTGTCTACGCGCGCGCCGCCAGGGACATACGTGCAAGCCCAAGAAGTGTGGAATAGAAGGTTGCACGGCCACGCATAACACCTTGTTGCACTACGAAAGGAAGGCAGAGGCATCGAAAACAGAGACGCAAGAAACAGTGGCTAGTTCCAGTTTACAAGCTAACTCGCAAGCTTACCTCAAGATCGTTCCTGTACGATTGATCGGACCGGCGGGAGAAGTACCTACCTTTGCGCTGTTGGACGATGGATCAACCGTCTCCCTCATAGACGAAGACATAGCCAACCAGGTCGGAGCAGAGGGGCAGATAGATCCGTTCACCATCCGAGCCATCGGTGATACCACCATAGAGATGCCCACATCACGCAGGATTGAGCTCCAGTTGGCGAGTACTACAGGGAGAGAGTCCACCTTATGCGCGCGCACAGTACCAGCTTTGAACTTAACACCGCAACGCGTAAGTGCAAAGGATATCTCTGACTGCAAGCACTTAGAAGATATCAAGACCGATCTTATCTATGACGTTGGCATCCCGAAGATACTTATAGGACAGGATAACTGGCACCTTCTGGTTGCGAGCGTCATACGAAGAGGACCGAGACATCAGCCTATAGCATCGCTCACCACTTTAGGATGGACTCTGCACGGTGCGCACGCAAGAAACACAGTTCGTACAGTACATTTTGTTCACCAGATGTCTGCACCACAGAGCATAGAAAATATAGACAAGCAACTGAAGGAATATTTCGCTTTGGAATCGCTTGTAATAAACCCACGTCGTCCGAACTCAGATCCGGAGCAGCAAGCCGAGGATATTTTACAGAAAAATACAGTACAGTTAGAAGACGGACACATTGAAACCGCTCTTCTATGGAAAACAGAAAATTTCGTCATGCCTGATAGTTATGAAAATGCCTTGAAAAGGCTCACCACAATAGAAAGGAAGCTTGACCGGAACCCGGGACTCAAGTTGAAGTACACAGAACAGATGAACCTCTTAATAGAAAAGGGATACGCAGAAGAGGCTCCGCTTGAAGGTACGAAAGGCAGAACCTGGTACCTACCGCACTTTGATGTCCACAACCCGTTGAAGCCAGAGAAACTTCGCATAGTTCACGACGCAGCAGCCAAAAGCAGAGGAAAGTCGCTGAATGACTATCTGCTTACAGGACCGGACTTACTTCAGTCATTGCCGGGCGTTATGATGAGATTTCGCCGCCACCCGGTAGCCGTGACAGCTGACATTTCAGAGATGTTCATGCAAGTACGCATCAAGCCTGATGACAGGGACGCATTGCGATACCTATGGAGAGGCGACAGAAGAGATGGCGCACCCAGAGAATACCGTATGAAGGCGACCATCTTCGGCGCAGCTAGCTCACCATGTACTGCGATATTCGCCAAAAACTGGAACGCAAGAAGGCACGCCGAACAGTACCCAGAGGCAGTAGATGCGATAGTAAATAATCACTACATGGATGACTACTTAGACAGCTTTCCGGACGAAAAACAGGCGTCACAAGTAGCGAAGCAAGTTCGTGACATACACCGAGAAGCATGTTTCGAACTTAGAAAGTGGGTGTCAAACTCAAAAACAGTTTTAGAAGACATAGAACCGACCGAACATCGTGGAGAAACCGTCTCTATCGCCGGCAAGGGTCACGGAGAGAAAATACTCGGACTTATTTGGCAGCCGAGTACCGACGAACTAAGCTTCAACCTCAAGCTCGCTCGTCTGCCCGTGGACATCTTGCAAAAACCTACGCCAACAAAGAGGGAAGCACTCAAGATAGTTATGTCGCTATACGACCCACTAGGACTTGTCTCACCAGTCACCGTTCGAGCCAAACAAATACTACAGGAAGCTTGGCGGCTGGGAATAGACTGGGACGAAAAACTCTCAGAAAATCTTGCCCACCAGTGGACTCAGTGGACACAGCACTTAGAAAATTTGAAGGCAGTCAAAGTACCAAGATGTTACCCGGGATACAGCGCAGCCTACCAAATCCAGGCCCACATTTTTTCGGATGCGAGCTCTACCAGCTACGCAGCAGCAGGGTACTGGAGAGTGACCACTTCGGACGGACGAGTATATGTTTCGCTCGTCGTTGCGAAGGCAAGAGTAGCGCCGCTGAAAGTTACTTCGATCCCACGGTTGGAGCTACAAGCAGCTGTGATGGGTACGAGACTGGCCGCAGCTATGTTACACGAACATCGTGTGAAGCCCGAAGCCACTATTTTCTGGACAGACAGCAAGACAGTCTTAACTTGGATCAGAAACGGGTCCCGAGCGTACAAACCTTTTGTCGCGCACAGAATAGCGGCCATAGAAGACAGCAGCACAGTACAAGACTGGAAGTGGGTGCCTACCAAATTAAACATAGCAGACGTGGCGACACGCGAAGTACCGAGCAACTTCGACTCAAACCATGAGTGGTTCACCGGGCCTGAATTTTTGTATCAGGACCCGTCGTCTTGGCCTACAGAAAAAATAGTTATCTCTACACACACTGGAGAGGAACGTACCACTACAGTGACAGAAGACAGAGAGGTACAGAAAGTGTCAGAATCGATTCCTGACCCAGACAAATTTTCAAAATGGGAACGATTACTCCGCACAACCGCCCGAGTATTGCAGTTCATTACTCTGTGCAAAAATAGAAAATTTCAACAGCAAGTTTTGTACAAACGTA
The DNA here is from genome assembly GCA_936450015.1 of Meganola albula. Classification (NCBI taxonomy): domain Eukaryota; kingdom Metazoa; phylum Arthropoda; class Insecta; order Lepidoptera; family Nolidae; genus Meganola; species Meganola albula. Next base: position 10,345,873 of record OW388148.1, read on the forward strand.
CTAAGAAAAACTTGGAAAATGATCCAGATTGGCGTCGTGACAAGAAAAACACGAAAACACAGAACCAGCCTACGGGAGGTGCTAAGCTCCGCCCCGCGCCGGTGTCCCGACGATGCTTCGTGTTTCTCCCTGCAGAGCACCTTCACGACGCCGAGGACTTGCTTGTGAAGGCGGTACAAGCGACCTCCTTCGGCGCCGAACTCCGGGATCTCCGGCGCGGGAAGGAACTTGCCCGAGACAGCCGCTTGTACAAGTTGCCTATAGAATATAGTAACGGGATCATCACCCTGAGAAGTCGCATAGCAGCCACAGAAAACATAACAGAGAAAACAAAGAGACCACCTGTTTTGGACGGCGATCACAGAATAACACAGCTATACATAGATTGGACTCATAGAAGCTTGCATCACAGCGGGACAGAGCTTGTGATAAATGAAACTCGTCAACACTACTGGGTATTGCGCCTACGACCGATTACAAAAAAAGTAATCAATAGTTGTTTGCCGTGTCGTATACGCAAGGCGCAGCCACCTGTACCGGCCACTGGGAACCATCCAAAGGCACGATTAGCCCACCATCAGCGACCTTTTACCTTTACAGGCTTAGATTACTTTGGTCCGTTGTCTGTTACAGTGGGAAGAACGCACCAGAAGCGGTATGTGGCCCTATTCACATGCCTCACCTCCAGAGCCATTCACCTAGAGGTGGCCGCCAGCCTGAGCGCCGACTCCGCCATACTGGCGCTGCGGAGGTTCGCTGCGCGCCGCGGGTGCCCCTCCGAGATCTACTCGGACAACGGCACGAACATGCACGGCGCCGACAAAGAAATGCGCGACGCCGTGGCCGACGAGGCGAGCCGCAGGGGGATCCGCTGGCGATTCATAACGCCGGCGGCGCCTTTCATGGGAGGCGCATGGGAGCGCTTAGTAAGGAGTGTAAAAAATACTCTGTTCACAGTACTTCACGACAAGCACCCGCACGAAGAGGTCCTGACAACTCTGCTGTGCGAGGCAGAGTATATAGTTAATAGTCGCCCACTTACACACGTCTCTGTTGACAGTGAGGAGGCGGAGGCGATCACCCCGAACCACATCCTGCTCGGGGGCACGGCACGCTTGCCGTCCCTGGGCCAGTTTGACGAGTCCGACTACGACAGCCGAAAGCACTGGCGGCGGGCCCAGATCCTCGCAGAGGTGTTCTGGCGCCGCTGGGTGCGCGAGTACCTGCCCGAGCTACAGTACCGGCGGGAGCCCCACGGGCGCGGTAACGCGCTCGCGGTGGGCGACCCGGTGCTCATCGCCGACGGCAATCTGCCCCGCAACACATGGCCGCGGGGGCGGATTGTCGCCGTCTACCCTGGCCCTGACGGCCAGGTACGCACCGCAGAGGTGCGCACACCGGCGGGAGTCCTCAAACGCCCCGCCAAGAAGCTGGTACCGCTACCCAAGTGACGAGGGTGGCGCTCACCGACGTCTGCAGCACCGCCTGGGCAACGACGGGTCGACGCGCTGCTGCACGGCGGGAGAAATGTTCGCGACAGACTTAGTGTTTGCGATAGACTTAGACTGTGCCAGACATTATTATCAGAAAGTTAATTGTTATCAGTTATCAGTAGGTTTACTGTTATCAGTAAGTTTATTGTTATCAGTAGTTTTTGGTGTTATCAGTAAAATTCAGTATTGAAAAATGTGATAGTGCATATCGTAGAACATTTTAACAACAAAATTATTTCTAAGAAAACTGTTAAAATGTTCTACGATATGCACTATCACATTTTTCAATACTGAATTTTACTGATAACACCAAAAACTACTGATAACAATAAACTTACTGATAACAGTAAACCTACTGATAACTGATAACAATTAACTTTCTGATAATAATGTCTGGCACAGTCTAAGTCTATCGCAAACACTAAGTCTGTCGCGAACAGTTTTTTTAGTTTGACGTTTCTATACGAGTTTAGTTTATAAATTTAATTAAACTACAAAATGAGAAATGCAAAGTAAATGTATTGCAAATAAGAGTAAAATCTTAAGAGTTCAAATAGTGATTAATATTCTTAGCTACAGATACAGTTATTAACGTTCAATGCCAACAATGGCAGGAGGGACAGAGCATCACAGATGTCAGTTGACACCTACGGCAAAATTCATCTATATATAAAAAACAACGGCTGAACGAATTTATCTTATTTTGGTCTTGAAATGTTCGTGGTGGTCTAAGGAACGTTTAAAAGGTGAGAAAAATTCGACTAATTGCCGGGAAAACCATAAAAACAGCAGTCGATTGAGGCAGTACGAAGTCTGCCGGGTCAGCTAGTCTGAAATAAAAAAAAAATAAGCTTTTCTAAATTTTCTCCCACGTTCGCTAATGCTGTGGAATGAGTATTAGCATATCTGTGTCTAATTTGTTAAATCATAGCCGCTAAACATAATATGGTCCAATTTTAATGCGGTTTGATAGTTTAGGCAAAAATTAAATACCTCAATAAAAAAATTGTGACATTGGATAACGACACTATTTTCAACACCATGCAGTAACCAAAGTCGACTTTTAATAATTAACAACGAACTAGACTTTAAGTCTCTATTAGACCCCGATTCTCGCGCGTTAGACATTTATTTCGAACTCGACACATGTCGAAAAAATAGCAAATGTCGATTGAAAACTAGTTTTCGTATTCTCAAAATGTCACGTAAAAGATATAAGTGTACCATTCATCGCGCGACATACAACGAGTAGTGTATAAATGGACATTATAAGTCGATTTCATTAGTTTTAACTTTACTAATGAAATCGACAATCGAATTGAGATCCTAGTCTGTGCTAATCCTAACAGTTCTAGATATAGACAAAATGGCACATTCGCGTTGATGGCGGGGCAGTGAATAATTGGTTTGCACTCATAAATCATCCAGGTAAATGGAAACGTAAGTTTTCGTGCACATGCACCTCCTAAGAATAGGTTTGGCAAATTGTTTTTCAGAACGATTCGGTAGTTCGGCACAATTTGGTTAGTTGAAGATTTAAAATGTGTGTTTTATGTGCGATACTCTACAAAACAGTATTTGAAAGCTGACTGGTACCTACTAGATTTCACTTTGTTCAAAAATTAACCAACTTTTGGCGATTATAAAATCGCCAAAGTTGGTGAAGTATCGGAAAGATAGCTCATTTTGATAGGTCGGACAATATGTTGTGGTTAGACATAAGTGAGCGGGGGGCTGGGCTGGTATTTGGTCGGTGTTTAACGGTTAAATTTGATGTAGATTGATAAAAAATTAAAATATATGAAAACCCTTAACAGATCCCCATACAGATAGGTGCCTACACTCTCTCAGTAACTTCAACCCTTTAGTGTCCCTTAGCTGGAGTCCGAGTTGGTGACTGTCATATGTCCTCGAATGACTAGTTCTCAGACATGCCGGTTTATTCACGACGTTTTTTTCACCGATATGCTCAATATGCGCGTGATAATCGACCCCGCGACCATATAGTACCTATATAGATAAAATTTATAACTCCCGGAGGTTAAAATGAACTAGGCGTTTACTACGTAAATTACTGGTCTCTCCGAAGTTCCTAACAAAAAGCAACAACGAACAAATCGACGGAAAAACCTATCAAAACTTGAGAAAATTCAATAAAGACACTTGAGAAGTTTGGTAAAAGAAGCGGGAATATTTTTATGAAAAAACGTATCTCAATTTATGTCACCGGTAAAATGAAAATATCGTAAATTCGTAATAACCTTAACACCTTGAATCAAGTCTGTTTTGCTGTACTTGATTGTGTTAAAATCAATTTTATTTGTAGTATTTAAAATACTTTAATTAAAAACTGCAGTTTTGTGGGTACAGTGGCAAGCATGTTTGCTATTAATCTAATCAAGTTGCATGTAGTATGTTCATGGTGCGCTCTTTTGTTCTGATGGGCAGGTAGCACTGCATGCTGCTTGTAATCCTTGGTACATACCTATCTAAAAATTTCAGATATGTGCCAAGGATTCTTTTAAGATATCTACCAAAGAATCTTGGTACACATAGAAAAAGTGACAGATAATTATGATGAATAAATATTTATTTTAATTATAAGAAAACATTTTTTGTGAGAAATCTTTACTCTTCATAATGGCCCCCAAACAAATTTTTATACGGGGCACTAAGGCACGTTACACCACCGATATAATTATGCTTTTATTTTACTCTATCGTACTTTAAAAGGAAATATTCTATTTATAATAGTCTTTAAACAGTACCTAATTAGTTTCGCAGTACTTTGTACTTGTCAGACAAACAGCAGAACAAGATGAAACACTGGTTAACTAATCACTGTCTTAACGTGAAAGTGACTATTTAGTCGTAGAAAGGGCATAAAATAAACAATACACGCATATAAAGCTAACATTAACAAATCAGTAAGATTTGTTGGTGCCATTGGCTTAAAAGTATTTGCAGACATGATAAAAATAAATATAAATTAATTCGCTATTGAATATTGCACACAGAATGGTATTCTACTCACATTATTGTCCATGGAGCTATATATTATCTATTCTAGAGATAATAATTGTTATTACCTGAAAAAATAAAGAAGAATTTTGTCAAAATAAAATATACGTGCGTCATATTTAAGTACAAATAGTGTAATCATCGTAGCCTATGTAGAGCATTACCGCCATATTACGCCATTGTTCCGTACCTTCTTGATTATACAAGTCACTATAAATTTGATAAAAACGCAATGTTATTTCTATTTAACAGGCTCGCCTACCGCCTATAGCTACTATATTGAACGTGAACCAAACACCTAAAGGCGAAATAGACGTGAAATAGTGTTGTGTAGTGTTGTTTCGTTTAATAGTAGAGGGAAAATCGTAATATCGATTAACGTAAAACAACACATCAGTCCAGTTAGCCGAATCTGACGTACAGTCGTCCCAAACGCCATTAATCAAATCACGACTATGTGGTTTAATGGCAGACTAATTACAGTTTGCGCGCGAATCACCTACACATACCGTCGCAGTAATTACTGCATTAACTCGACTGCGGAAACGCTTAATACGGAATAATGCTGATTACATATCGCGATGCGGGTGCTAACCAAAAGTTTGCCCAATGCCCAGTTCGAACGTCAATCACGTGTCGAACGCATCATCTCATTGTGATGTCAAAATGAATACGTTCAAATTCCCAGCACTATGTTTACGTAAATACGTTGGTACATAGGTTGTAGGTGAGGAAGCTGAGTCACCTGCTTCCATGAGAATACACCTTCAATCTGATACCCACCCCTGGCCCTTCGTAATACGCAAACCATGTTACAATGACAATAGATGAAGTGATAAATAAAATAAATTTGATTTTCACGCCGCAGGTCGTTGTTTGATTCCCACCCAAGACCATTCCATTTGTGTGCAAATTATGTGTTTGTCTTGAGTCTGGGTGGTAATCGCATTTTGAATTGCATTCTAACCGCATCATTGTTATACATCAGGCAAGTTATAGTCAAGCGCAAGTTTATATTAGAAGTAAATAAACTTTTTCGTACTTATCCCGTATTTTTCGGTTAAGTAAACTATTGCAAGTAGCTAGAATTATTGTTATTTATTGAAGGAAATACGTCACTGGTGTGTTCGAATACCGAAATCTTATACTATAGAGTACTCCCAGCAGTCTCATAAACGAGGTGATAAAATACTACCTTGCCTTAACGTTTACCTCTGAATGTCGTTTTATGGACATTTTATTCACTACCCAAGCGAGCATAGTGAATGACTTCATATGGGTATTTTTAATTTTAGTGTAAAACCAGTAAGATCACTACCGGAACAACAGAGCAACTCGCTCCTGGGTGTGTAGGCCAGGAGCACGTTGCCTTCTATTTCAAGAGTTGTCGAAACGCCTAGTTGACAACACACACGTAATCAGTTGGCTTAAATCTAGATCAAAAGATCAGCATTGTAATCCCACGGTAACACTGGGCTTCTGAGAACGTTACTAAAAGGCCGATATTGAAAAAATTTCCGACACGTGAATTTAACATGGGTTTTAGATTATGTTTATTAAGGTATTGATATATGAATATAAATAATAAGTATGTAGGTATCACCGTTGGCTCAGCTAACGAGTAAACATCACAGGTAGATACTTCCTTTTTATTTTATTCAGGTTAATTTGAGAGAGTTATTCTTTAACTTTAAAATTTTCTTGTAATTGTAGGTACCTATTACATATTTTTTTTAAATCATCGTAAAATGTGTAAAATCAGCATTTAAAAAGAAAATCATGCACTGTTTGTAACACTTAATTGAAAGTAAAAACACGCAGTATTTTATCGATTTGTTCTGGTTAGTAAAACCAATACGATTATTTCGGGGCATGTGACTTTTCAATTAAACATTAAAAGACCGTTACATACTTAAATGAACTTTTAAGGTATCTATGTTTAATTTCGCACACTTGTTTTATATATTTATTGATAATAAAGTATTTAATATTTTACACGTGCAAATTTCTCAGATAAGAAAATGCATGAAAATTGTATAAAACCTGATAATAATTACTTTTTTTTAACAAATTTGATTTCATATTTTTCATTACATCGGCAACGATTCTGGTCTTCAATTATCACGCTGACTAAGTGTTGGTGGATATTGATCAATGGCGATGAAACAATACACATAAAGATGTGTCAGCACAGCCGGGGATCGAACACGTGACATTATATTTCAAAGGCGAGGCTGATACCACTGCGCCACCGCTGCTCCTCATAAAATTTTTTAGTCAGTTTTTACCATACGGGGTGGAAGGGACAGCCCTCCTTAAACTGAGATTTGAATTTAGTTTCTAAATTGAAATCAATTTTCACCGATTTTATTCTGTTTATTTTATTTTGTTATCTCGCTTTATTTCAATTTTCAGTTACTACTCTGAACGCAGCAAATTTAAAGCTAAAATGAAACGTCCATCAACGCTTAGTTTCAAGAACGATGCGTGACATGACGTGGCGCCAGTGCGGAGGACTAATCCCATAGTGGAAAGGTTGGCCGTATAAGTTAACAAAGCACGAACATCAATTGTACCTGTTTACAAAGATGGACCCAAAAATAACATTAAGAACTATAGACCAATATCTATCTTGTCCATCATACCAAAAATATTCGAGTCACTTATATATCCGTATCTAAGTAGTCTGGTCAAAACGCATATTATTGAAGACCAGCATGGTTTTATGCAAAAACGATCAACGACTACCAATCTAGTTGCTTTTACTGATAAAATATCAAGTCAATTAGATCAGGGCAAGCAAGTGGATGCTATTTACACCGACTTCAGCAAAGCATTTGATAAAGTTGATCACAATACACTAATGCTGCGACTTGCTGAAGTTGGTGTTGGAGGACCTATGCTTGACTGGTTTAAATCATATCTTACCGAACGAAGATCATATGTGGTAGTCAACGGAGCACAGTCTTCTGATTTTGGCGCTATGTCTGGCGTTCCGCAGGGTTCGCATCTCGGACCTCTACTATTTTTAATACTAATTAACACTATCTCAGAGTGTTTCCATCATACATCAACTTACCTTTTTGCAGATGATCTCAAAATTTTAAGAACTATTGAAACTCCTGAGGATGTTAGACTGGTTCAGAATGATATAAACAGACTGATTAAATGGTGCGAGCTCAATAAGATGGTTCTAAATGCTGACAAATGCGTTCATATATCCTTCAGCAGAAAAAAAAATAGTCTCCAGTCATCTTATAATATACACAATCATATACTTAAAAAAGTTGATTGTGTACGCGATTTGGGCGTTTTAATGGACAGTAAGCTAACATTTAATGCTCACATGGATAACATTTTACTAAGAGCGTCCAATATGTGCGGTTTTATATCAAGGAACTCAGTTAACTTTAGACGTCCAAAAACTAAGATAATTTTATTTAACACTTTAGTTCGCAGCATTCTAGAATACTGCTCACAAGTTTGGACTCCCTTTTATGAGGTACACAAAAATAAAATTGAACGTACTCAAAAAAGATTTCTGAATAATCTCTCATACACCATGAAATTAAAATACACCTTAACTTCGTATAATGCCCGTCTAGTACATTTTCGAATGATAAAACTTATGGACAGACGCAAGCTCCTCGATCTTTTATTCCTTTTTAAACTTCTTAACAATCGAATAGACAGTTCCCAATTAATGTGCCGAATCAACTTCTCTGCTCCAAGCAGGTTACCGCGTGCAAGTGTTTACAGACTGTTCAACTTACAAAGAAACAAAACTAACCTTGGCCTCAATTCACCATTAAATAGGATGTGCAGATTGTATAATGATCTCTCACGATTGTTAGATTTGGACATTTATGGAGACACCTTGATTGATTTTAGAAGAAAGATCCATGATTATTTTAAGCCTTAATTTATGTAGATTTGTTTTGTTTTGTTTTGTTAATGTTAATTAAGTAAAGTTTATAGCTCCTGTTACCCACCTTAAATAATTTACCAACTTTTTTGTATATTATATATTATGATAAGATAAATTCTTTAAGTTAGTTGTGGTTGCCTGTAAGTGAGAGAGCACCTGGATAGTATTTTTGCATTTGTTAATTAGCTTGTATGTGTATCTCTTGTTGGTAATCCTTAAATAAATAAAAAATTGGTTGCCTGTAAATTCGGTATACGGGCGAAAGTTTTACGTGACAACGACTTTGAGTGGTAAAATAATTTTAATGTGAATATTCATTCGTATAGTAGGAAGAAGGATGAAACATAGTTGAGTGGGAGAGAGACGCAAGGCATTCGGCGGGCCTCTCTCTCGTTCGGTGACTCATCGTAACGTTACCGAGCGTTACACTTTTTCATAAGTGCCTCCCAGCCGCAACCTAATTTAAGACGTTGTCACGTCAATAAATAAACATCGGATAGGTACCCATAAAGTTACTGTACTTATTTCATGTAGTGATCATCTCAGTATAATGAACGGATTTCACCTTTTCAGTTTGTGGAGGGCGGACCTTTCCACTCGGTATTATTATCAACCTTCTATTCCTTTATCAACTCAACCGCGATAACGTCAAGTTGGCGCGCAATCGCTCCCTACACGTTAGAAAGGTATATTTACAAGTTAAACTCTTCGGGCAATCGTTTAGTTCTTATCAAACAGTTAGGTTTGTGTAGGAAATTGATGGCTACAACCAATTTGCTGATACTATCAGTGAATAACTTAGAAAATTGGAGGTAAGAAATACACTGCCTTCACTACTTCCATAACTCACTGTTTGCGGTTATACATAACAATATTTGGTATGTCTACAACAAAAATGTGTATAACAAAAGCTTTATTGACACAGTACCGATGAGAATGTATGTAGGTAAAAAGTGGTAATTTGAAAAAGGGAAGACAGAGCAAAAATTGACAATTATTTCTTGGTTACCAACGCCGACTTTCAAACTACTAAATAGCATCAAAAAATGCATTACATACTTCTTATGTAATGCATTTTTTGATGCAATTTAAAACTTTTAGACGCTATGTAATATTTCATTAGGTAGGTACGTTATTTTGACTAATTCCTCAAGGAAAGCCTTTTTTGTCAAACTTGCTAGGATAACTACTTGGTATCGAAAAATAAACATAATACAAGACAAAAATATTTTTTGGGCGATTTTAATTTTTGGCTATGAAAAAGTAATCTATCATCTTCCGCGTATGTACACCGTACAGAACCTAATACATTATGTGATGGCGATGGCGCGCGCGCTCCGAATGTTTTATAGAAAGGTACTACTGTACGGATAGCATGTTTAATCAATTACACTGAATGAAAATACTTGCATATCTTTTAAACGATAGTTTATCAAAAAAATATATTTGGTGAATTTGAATATATAATAAACAACCAAAGACTTAATTTATTTACACCTTGTATAAGAAAGGTAGAGTACCTACAGCGATTTTCTTCACTTTATGGACACATCGATTGGGGAGATAGCTTCACCTTTACAGAATAAACAATGCAATAACTTATGCTTGTATTCCAGTAAATTTAAAAAATAAACATGTAAGAAATACAATTACATACACCTACATATATTCAGAAATTTCACTTATTTTGTGAAATCGATACACCAGACTCATGAGGATGAGTAATCATAAATCATGAATGGTGGTGTTCATGATTTATGATTATTCAAGAACAACCTACCAATTAACGTCCATATTTATTCTATCGATTATGAATGATACTAATTATGCCACATTGACTTTTGAACGGACTGAATTCACCGCATAATGAGAATTAATAAATTTTACTGACCACTTAGCGAATTAGTCAGCTGCACAGGTGGACCAGCTGGCCAGGCGATTATGATAATAGCTGAAAACGCATGCGCCAGTAAACACTTCATTAAATTCATGCATAATGCGCGAATTTTGTCGACTATTTTCTGAATTATAAATGAAATTTGCGAATTGTCTTGTTTATATGAAATCATAATGAGATTTAAGTTGCACCTAGTCCGTCCAGGCATTTATTTATACACAGATTTTCTGTTTCTAGGTCTTGTTCTGTACAATGAAATTAATATAATACTAACAATCCTATCCTATCCTACTAATATTATAAATGCGAAAGTAAGTGTGTGTGTGTGAAGGTTTGTTACCGCGTATCTCCATAACCGCTCAACCGATTTTATTGAAATTTGAAATGTAGGTAGTGTATACCCTGGAATCGGACATAGGCTAACAATATTTTCAAAAATCATCCCCTAAGCGGGTTGAATAGAGGGGTGAAGTTTGTATGCAACTTTTTATTCCTTGGTCCTATTCATTTAAAATTCGGTACACATAAACCTTAAGACAAATAATGAGATACGGGTTTTTTATTTTTCCATAATTACCCCTATGAGGTGTGGATAATGAGCTTTATTGGTAAAAATTAAAATTTCTCATTATCTGTATAGTCTCAAGTCCGATTCACTCCAAATTTGGCACACATATACCTTAAAAAAAATCATGAAACACGTGTTTTTTATTTTTCCAAAACTACCCCCGGTGAGGGTGTTAAATGAGTTTATTTGGAAAAATTAAATATTCTATAACTGTTTAGTCCTTGGTCCGATTTCCTTCAAATTTGGTATAAATAAAGCTCAAAACAAATAATGAAATACGTGTTTTTTATTTTTTCTATTTTTTTTATTTTCATCCTAATATTAAGCGGGCAAAGCCTGAGAAATTATTCTGAGGGTGATTTTCTTCAAAGTTGATATCATAACTCCTTCGTAATTTTGATCTAAATTACTTTTTATTTTGACACAATGACATGTTTGATAACTCAATGCTACGAATAGAATTCGAAATTAAAATTTCATTTCTTATAAGTATGGTCTAAGAGCCGTAGTATTTTTAAGAAACTCCTATTGATTTATGGATATACCTATGGGCGCTTGACGATTTCAAAATGTTGCTTACACTTCTACACTACTGAACTAATTTTGTATGAAGATTGTTCGAGACCCGTAAAGGATAGTTTTATCCGACTGCGAAAAAAGGGATTAATGGTCTAGCGCGATAACCAACATCCGCGGGCGAAGCCGCGGGCGGAAAACTAGTATATAATATTACTGGGATAAGCTAAGACGAAAAAGACGGGTGTTCTAAGGATGACGAGAGAATATGTCTGTGTATCTGTGTAAAAGTTTATGGCATCCTATCACTTAAACGAATGGACCGATTTAGAGAGGGCTTTCATTGTTTAAAGGACTAAGTTTTTGAGATTGTTTTTAACTAGATCCCGAATTTCAGTATTTTGATTTATGGTTTCTCCTCCCCTTAATAAAGTCTGAAGCTGTTTTAATATATCGAATTCCCCGTGAAAGTTTATCAAACAGTATACGATAAAGAAACAATGATATAACACGAGTGGACCAAAAACAATTGGTAGTTTGAAACGATACAGACGCGATTACTACTGCCGTATCGAATGAGTTTTATAAACAATTTAATCACCGATTGTTTTGCATCTCCGTTGCCTACACAAACCTATTGTTCGATACAGTCCGAAGAAATTTAATTCACACCAACTGCTAAAAAAGTATACAATGAAGACACTGAGGCAGAGCTACCACGGACGATCCGAATAGTCAGTATCCAATGCGAGATGAAACTTCGCTGAATACTTAAGTGTAAAGAAAAGAAAACAATATAAGAAAGAATAATTTGGTGTCAGTTGCAACGACGTTGGTTCGTTGTACGAGTCTGTTTGAAAGTTCGTACGCTACTACGATCCAGTCGTCATTGTTAGTAGGACCTAAATTAAAAAAACTAAAGCAGTGTCATTATACCTACTTCAAACCATGTTTTATCCGATATGAGTGCTATTTATCTGATCAGGTTGTAAATCTAAGCCCAGAGTTCTAAAGAGACTCTTTAATGAGTACATACAAAAAGTTTAAACAACATTGATATATGATGCTAGTTCACCATTGTTTGTACAGAAGTGGATAAAGATAATTATATTTTTTTAAACTTTGTATTGAATAAGTCCAATACGTAACTTACATCACAAGTGTATAAATTTAGAAATCAGTTAAGTGGTATTACGGCATTGTTCCAAAATTCATTGTACGCTCTTCACATAAATAAGCAATCGGTATCCTTGAACTGGATTGTGAGAACGTGACATTGAAGCGAAACTTACCCTACCATCGGCTATTGCATACTTCAGTCTCTCTTCACCCGACTGGCACTCTTCCTAAAGAATTAAAGTTCCATTTAGAAAGGTAACCCCAAGTCGATATGACATTCCCACATTGGTAAGTCGCTAACGTGAGAAGCGTTAAATGTTTCTGGCACCGGCATTGTTCATCGAAATTTAGGTCATGATGCTGAGAAGATTCGGTTCGAAATCCTTTAATGATTCGAGTAGCTTTATTTTTATTTCAAATTCGTCGTTGGCGGTGCTCAATGCTGTGTGAACTGAGATTTATAGCGACTGTGAAAAAGTTACGTTTGCAAGACTTGTACTCTATATGCATGGAGGCACTTGGAAGTCGAGGAGAATCTTAATTGTACTCCATTGAGAGATTCCAGACAGCGGTATCTTTATTTTAGAACGGGGACTTGTTGCACGTTCATTCGCATAAAGCTACGTCGCTCACGTGTTCCCTGCACATGTTAGGTAATGTTTTGTTGGCAATGCTTTTGTTCTAATTCACTGAATCTCTGAAATCTGGTTTCAGTAAACTACACTTAATTCTATTAATGTTTTGGCACTTGTATGCTTCTTTGCACATTAAACTCGTAAAACATTTATCCACAACACACGAACCAATAAGCGTTCAAGATATTCGACATATCGTAAAGAAACTCATTTATGACACTCCATAATCGTAAATAACAAGAGCAATATTCCCGATACCCTCAACCCTCGTAATAATGAGAATTACTACTAAGTTAACCTACTGTGACTGTTGTTACAGGCTTTCGGAACGATATAAAATGTTTATCAATGTTTTTATGTCTCTTTCATCTTTATATAGGAACGGAGTTTATTAATTCCTAACTACGAGTAGCATAATGCAACCTCTATTAAATCGTGATCCTCGATATTTTGGATGTCTAACTACTAATGTTTTTACTGCCATTTCAATGTGCTCCTCAATACCAAGCAAAACGTTTACTAAAACAATTATTTGACGGGCACTAGATTGTTGTTTAGACGTCTCAAAGGAGTTCCTATTGACCCGTCGCGTCGCCGAGAACCCTCTTCAGGTCGTCGTACACGAGGGCCACAAGTCACTGAACGTGACCTCTTATTGGAATTGTCTGCTAAAAGTGATTTACCTTGGGACAACTGTGACCGATTTAGATTTCGGTAGACTTTGTGAATTTATACTTACACTGTAGAGTAATTGGACATATATTTTATTGAACCTGAATAGTTTTAGTATCAACCCGTTTACTTATTACCAGGAAAATATGGAATAAAACATTTTTACGTTAAAGCTCGTGATAGTTCCTCAGCAAGTAGTGAAACTTGGTTATCTTGAAATATACTTTAGCAATAACTTATAAGGTAGAATTTCCTGTGAAAGTCGCATGCATGAGCACATAATTAAATTAAAGGACTATCTTCGAATGTGGGACAATTGAATGGAAATGGATGAGCGTGTTAAGTCGGCATGTAATATCTCATATTTGCATCTGATGAAGCGATAAACATGTCAACGTTTACAAACTAATTGATGTTGTTATATATACCAATCCATTGTTATGTTTAATGTATGTGAGCAGCGGTGGCGGAGCGGTATATAGCCTCGCCTTAGAAATATAAGGTCGCGGATTCGATTCCCGGTCGTGCCCACACTTCTTTGTGTGAATTATTTCAACGCCGCTGCTCAATATCCGTAAGGAAAACATATTGAGGAAACCGTCATGTCTAAGAATAAATCATTCGAGAACATGTGACATCCACTAACCCCCACTTGGCCAGCGTGTGTGGATTACGGCCTTAACTATCTCAACACGTATGATATTTCAGGGAAGACCCGTGGTCAGCAGTGAGACACTAAAAAGGGTTGAAGTGAAGTGAAAGTGAATTTGTTACGTACAATGTTTAAAAACAAAGTTGAATGCTTGTTGAGTGCTTGAATGCTACAAGGCGTGAGCAGAGCTGAAATCATGGTTAAAACCAATTTCAGTAGCATGTGCAAATGCTGATACTATATAGAACCTTATGTAAAAACAAAACGGACTTAATTCTAAAGTGTAAATTTTGTCTATAACTCAGCCAGAAAGATGGTAACCATCACCTATTAAGATGACAGTATTTTGGCAAACAACTAACATCGATTTGAAAACTAAATTACAATTGAAATACTCGTAATACATAAAGAACCTTTTAAACAGTAAACTAACGATATCAAGAGCCTTCATTAAAAAGCTTTTTACCTCCCCAAACGGTTCACTAGTATAATTGCTATTAGAAATATCATTGTGCTTCAAAAGTTAAATTTATGAGCTAACTTCCATTGTCAGATCAAAGACGACCATGAATGAAAATTTATAAACATAGGCCCGTATTTTGAGGAAACTCATTTGCATTTAGTATCTAGGTACAATTAGCTGAGTGAGATTTTTTTAGAGAGGAAGCGTGTGAGGAAATGTGCTGTAAGCACAATTCCTTAATATTTTTCGATATACAGATCTACCTTTTTGGAGATAAAGAGAAGAAAGACCACTAAACAACTACAGGCGCACATTTCAGGGATTTTCATCCCTCTAAATGTGCCGACTATACTGTATCAACGCAACGGTCAGTCCCTTAGACATTCCTTCTTTTTTTATGCATGTTTTCACAGATTATCTGCCGTTGCAAGAAATAACGCACTTATTGAAAACATTCGTCTATTTGCTCTTAATTTACTGACTAAAAACCCCTTAACAAACTTAAGAACTATAACCAGTAATCATTTGTAATCACGAGTGAATCGATTACTGGGCTGGCGCGTTCCATCGTAGACTACATCATTGCTTAACATCAGGCAAGTTGTAGTCAAGCGCCGGCCTATCGAAGAAAAAAAGAAAAGGCTATACTCAGCCCCTGAACCTACTGAAACCAAAATAGTCGATATAGCCCACTGGATTAACAAGTTCAAACAGCAATGCCCATATTCGGTACAGAACCCAATCGGGACCGCCGACAAGAGCTAGATGAGGATAACTTCGTACTCTGCTTAATTAGGTACCTTGTTTTTGGAAAGAGAAATAATTTGCAGTGGATGGAAATATGGTTCATATGCATAGATTACCCAAAAATAACTCTATCCATCGTAGCTAGGTTAGTCTCTAAAACACACATATTCCTAAACATAACGAAGATTCACTGCTTGAAACAACCATCTTTAATGTAGTTATAATAAAGCTTGCTTATAAAGCGGTGCTTTGTTCTGCTGTCAGCTTATCTAATGCTAAATTAATTACAACTGCTATCAATCACTGTGACAAACTGCTATATAGCGGTGTCACTGCGCCAGTATATTATTGTGAATTAACAATCAGTTGTGTAAACGATTGAGATGATAATCGTGGAGGACAAAATAATATACTCTGAGCATTTCAGTCCATATAAATAGAAAATAATATTTCTCAGTTATGGAGGTATGTAGTCTCAACAAGATCTCAAGTTACATGCTATATCATTTGCATTAGTATATTCCTCGATCACTGGTGTCATAAAGACATCGTTTTATACCACTTTGCAAAATCACAAGTCGAAACATACAGACAGTCGTCAAAGAGTGTGTTGGAATTACATGATCTTACTCTCCATTTCTGTATTATCATCGAACGAGGAGGGCATAACACTGCGCCGCCGATATATGGTAGCCATCTCACTAGTGTTCACGATGTTCTATGCTTTCTATTTTCAGATAGATAATCTGGGTCTCTGGAAAAAGTGACATAGCGAAGCGATAGCGAAAGATCGTAAAGAACAAAATGTATTGGAATGACATCACCTGCGAAATGTCACTTATCAATCTTATGTCAATTCCATACACTTTGTTCTTTTCGCTTTTTAGTTCTCGCTTCGATGTGTAACTTTGTCGTGAATCAGTATTTACTGGTTAAGCACTCCATCAGAAACTACCATCGTTTATCATCAGGTAGGTACCTCAGTTGTGGTTAACCGCAATATCATAGGAAAGCTTATGAGTAAAAAAAAATTAGATCCCGACTTTTCAAAGTCTTTTCAGACTTCATGGTCACGGCTGACTTTAAAACGTCGGGATCAAAAATCTAAAACAAACCGCGATAAAATCCGTTAAAAAGTTGTTTTGTTTCATTGTGTTACATTCCCATATATCTAAGACAACTGTGGTATTATTTTTAAAGAATCTGGAACACAGTAGATAGATCTAAACTTTATGTCGCAGGAGCCTCTAGCCAACTATCTTCAATTAGAGCACATTTATTTAAAACGTTAGGCCAGTGATACCAATACAAAGTTGTGATTGAACCTAACAGTTTTATATTGGCTCATTGAGTTTTATTACTGTCTGCTTTTTATTTAGTCGTGTTAAGGTTGAATAACTGGCGATCAATTGCTTGCGTCTTTGGCATACCGACGTGCCATACGGGTTGTAAACTTGGATGGAGTTGCGAGATAAAAATATATTTGTATTACTTTGTATGATAGTGGATCGATTCTAATGATATTGTTACTTAGTAACACTGTACCTACTGTCGTAATTAGGACGGACCTTACTACGTTCACACACAAATGTATGTATGTCCTGTATCGTAATAAAATACACGATCTATGGCGTAAAAAGCAAATATTTAACCAACTATATCAATTTGTACGTTAACATACCTCGTACGTAATGCTTGATTTTGCAATACCCAGATTACTTCTTCTTCTCTTCTTAGGAATAATTGTGACGTTTTTACAGTCCATGTAAGAAAAATCATATAAAATGTCAAAAAATGTTCCTCACAAGTATTGGAATATCGGCACTAAATGTCATAGTTTAAGAGCCGATTCGTGGCCTATTATTATAAAGTTAATACGAAAAGTCTTCGAATACTATTGGGAACCTGTGAAATTAATTCGAAATTCAAAAAATCTACAAATTATTTTACCTGTATTTTCAGCATTTTATTTACTTTTTATTGAATGTTTTGAATAAAAAAACTATTTGAAATTGCATTTTGACAAGTTCAAGATTTAGAATTTATTGACAAACTCCTACTAAGGGTACTGAATGATGCAATTTTTGACGTTCTGTCAGTAAATGTATGGATTAATCTATCAAAACGTTAAAATAAAACAATTGACTACTAATCTCTTGCAATTTATAAACACGCAAAACACATCCACTAATATTGTAAACGTGAAAATTTTTAAGAATGTATGGATGTTTGTAACTCTGTAACCAAATCTACTTGACGGAATTGGGTGAAATTTGGCACAGCGATAGATTGTGGTGTGGATTAAAACATAGGCTACTTTTTATCCCAATAAGTACCACGTGGGCGAAGCCGTAGATGTAAGCAAGTTATAATATGAAATTAAAAATATGTCTGATTGATCAATCATCAACAAATGTGTGTTCGACGTGTTAATAGCAAATAAAACCTTGCAAAAATTGTCATAATAGTGTCTTCTAAACTAGCCAGTATGCCTTTCATTTATACTTTTATTGCCACATTGCTGTTGATTAACAATAATGACTGCAATTCCTGAGCAATAACAAAGTCGCATACTGTTTATTGCTCCCCGTCTTACAGACTAGCTCAATTGGTTTATATTGAGACGTAATCAATACAGCAATGTATACCACTTATGTGGCAGTTGTATTGTTATCACCAATAGTGGTGCAATTTATGGTAAAGGTGCGCCATGTTGTGGATTAATTTATGAGAACAATATAGGCGCAACATACCCACTTGAGTCAACAGCTAACTACTCAGCACATGGGTCGAATTCAATTTCTACTATCTAGTTTTATTTATCCTGTAACAGGCTTGGCTTGACCACAATGTGGTCCTGTAATGTGGTCTACGATGGAACGCACTTGCCCATTGAATACTGATTCACTTCGCATCGCAATGGAAGTTTCCATAATAATATATAGTTAGATGTGATAAAATAAATTAAAAAGCATGTATTTCTTGCAAAAAAAATACAATAAGAATTAAAAAAGTGATACGACTAGAGAAAGCTCTGTTTGATTAATCTCTACAGAAGCTTTGTAGCGACAGAAATCTATATCTTTGCCTCTGTTCAATAACAGAAGCCGCATAAAAATTGTCCGATTGTCTTCAAAATCATTACGAACATAGGTAAGGAAGTAAGGACGAATAAGGACGCAGCGAAAATATGTTTTTAAAATAATACTAGCAGCCCTGGCGAACTTCGTACAGCATATTTCTCACCATTTAAAACTTTATTTGACTTATATGAGTACGTTAAGACCAAAATCAGCCAAATCGGTTCCACCGTCCTCGAAATTTAGTATTACAAACATCCACCAATTAATTTTATTAAAAAAGATGTAGACTAGCCTTTGCTCCGGGTGCAAGTCCAATCTGGTGTAAGTAAATTTTCTTGTCAGTATGTTATTACTAATAGTATGTTGTAAATAAATAAACCATTTCATAGTATTTTCCTCATTTCCTGAAATAAAATTCAAAATCAGCACGTACTGAACAACCGCGTAGGGGTCGATTAGTATTTTACCAACGCATTTGATATATTTAAACACCCATAGAGTACTATTTTCTTTGCTTGTAAAATTAATCTGGTTGTAAATATTCCATTTTAACGCCTGTCCTTTGAATATTTAACAGTTGTAACAGTTTTCCGCACGTTATGACGTGAAATATATCCGAATGAATTAATGTTAACGTCTTGAATTTTTATTTTCTTAATTGTTTTTATGACGCAACGTTAGAACTAACTTATTTCAGATTTATACTTTCATAAACGTAATTAATAAGGTACTGTTATCACTAACCGGGCTTATACCTTCCCGTGCTTCTAATTTCTGTGAATAATATTACTTTGAATCAAGTACTAAAACACATTTTCTTTGAGGAAATATCTATTTAGTAAAGTTTAAGTAGTAAAAGGTATAATAATAATAATAATATAGTGGAACATTACCACACACAGACATCTAAGCAAGATGAACTAAGCAGAGCTTGTACTATGGAAACCAGTTAACTGGTAATATACTACATATAATAGTTTTCTTTTGTAAATACATACTTAAATATAGATAATTACACCCAGACTCAAGACAAACAGACGTGTTCGTCACACAAATGTGTGACACACACTGACTTGTGTGGGAATCAAACTACTACCTGCGGCGTGAAAAGAGTATCTTACCGACCACGCCACCGGCCCGAAATATACGAGTGATATTGCAAATGCCGTTCATCCTTAGGTATAGGAAATCGTACGAATAAAGTTGATAACTCCCGTATTTCGTAGTAACTTGTGCGAGAAAAGTAATTTTCTCTTTTGGCGCGTGAATTGGACCCCTGTACTGCATGTGTACATTACTTGTATAAAATTTAACTTTAAACAATTTATACAATTGCTGAAAACCGTGAGTTCATTGTTAATCAGTTAGTTCCATGACGATTACATTCAAAGGAATATGGTTTCTACTAAGTGTACGGTAAGTTATTCACACAAATTAACAAGGTCCTCTACAAGGTCATAATATTTATTCTCTTAAAACAGGTCTTTTGTTAGTGATATAAAGAAAGATGGTAGCGCTTGTTGTTGATTTAAAACTATTTGCGTCATCTGCTATCGTTGGCAAATGAGATGTAAATTTTATTTCAATATCTTACAAATTACATATTATTATATACCCTCAAAAATATGGAATACCTTCATTAATGCTTATTCCTAATAACATAGTATGTTCCTAATAACGCACGTTGTCAACTCGATATTCAACGGGCAAGAGGACATGCATGCTGCTCGCATTGGGTACGTGTCCTACGTTCAATGGGACTACATACAGGGCTGCCCGGAGCGCGTACGATCAGTTTAGATTAGCTAGCCTGCGTCTGGCGGGCTGCTTACCAGACTGCTAGCCGCGAGGCGCAGTAAGCAAACTGTTCAACGAAACACTGCGTTTAGGCGTGGCAGATGGTGATCACATTGTGTACATTAGCCGCGCCGCGTAGCCTGGCAAGCAACCCAGATTGACCGCGAGCACGTACACAATCAGCGCGAGCAGCCGTTCATACGCGTGTGCTCGTGCTCGTGCCCGTTGAATGCCAACTGAACTTGCTTGCCTTTTACGCCGCAGGTCGTAAGTTCGATTTCCACTCAAGTCAGACATTTGTGTGATGTACATGTCTGTTTGTCTTTAGTCTGGGTGTAAATTAAATTTATGTATGTATTTACAAAAGAAAAGTATAAAATGTAGTAATTATCTTATAAACTTTTTTGTTTTATAATATGCAAGTAACAATAATAATAAAAATTAGTATTATAATAAAAATAATAATAATGTAGAACAATGTTAGAATATGGCCTAAAAGTCTAAAATAAAGAATTTGAATTATCAGTTATCTGGTTTTCATAGTACAAGCTTTGCTTAGTTTGGGATCAGACGACCGTGTGTGTAAATGTCCCACGATATTATTACTATTAACTTGAACGCATGCTGTGAACGCAGCAGAAGTTTCTAACGTTAAGGCCTCAATGAAATCGAAACTAAATTCGTAAACTATTTTGTTCAAGTGAGTATTTTCGTAGTAAATTCTGAAGTTACTTGTGATTCAGTTCACGACGCAGTAAGAGAGGGCGGTCGAACAATACCAGAAGGAATCGGCCCCCGGTTAACACTTATTGGTCCACATGTTTCAATTGATTCTTTAGTCAAGGAACGCTTTTCTGGAGAAAATAAGATTAAAACTAAAACACGACAATGTTACTTAAATCAGTTACCACTTTAAGGTACAGATTTTGAGACAGTAGTAGTACGGTATAAAAAGACCGATTTTCTTAATCACTAAACTGGTAATGATAACTAAACAGTAAACACATGATGTTTAGAAACCACAACGTAATGCAAGACTGCAACTTCTAATAGTTTAAAAGCAATTGGTTTAAGCCGGGTTGACATGTTCAGTATTTCAGAAGGAATACTGTAGGATGATTAAATACCTTGTAGCTACTCCGTACTCATATTGTCGCCATACAACCTGAATCACGACCACGAATTGGCAAACATAGCGTAGGACGCCCTCAGACTAGGTGGAGTGACGATCTCAGCAGGGCGGCCGGCAAGAACTGGATAGGAAAAACCGCGGATCGTGCTCAGTGACGTACTTTAGGAGAGGCCTATGTCCAGCTGTGTACTAGGCTGGCGATGATGATGATGATGACAATACGAAAAAAGAATTCGAATACTATCTTGAATTTGTCAAATTGCGTTTACAATTTTTTGCAGTTAAAATCGTTCGATAAAAATGAAATGAAATGCTAGATTTCTAATAAAAATAATTGGAAATGGGATAGGCACAATAATTTTTAGATATTTTTGAGTTTTAGCTCATTATTTTGACAGGTTAATGATTAGATAGTATTCGAAAACATATTTTTGTATTACCTACTCGTACTAAGGGTACAGCGCTAAGCTCAAAAATACTGATCGTGTCAACGTGGCTTTATGTATGTGCCAGGAACAATGACTAGACATTGATCGACAACACAATGAACCACAATCAAACTTGGGGAAACCAACTTTGCTTGCCTTCAGGTAACGTCGTTTCAAAACGAACATTTGTTTTTTTTTAATATTACCTTGTTGTTAATCGACTTCTAAAAAGGAGGAGGTTATCATTTCAGATGGATATTTTTATATTTGTTTGGGCATAACTCCATTACACTTCAAACCTTTTTAGTGTCCCACAGCTGGGCATGAGTCTTATCTAAAGAGTTGAGAGAGTTAAGGCTTTAATCCACAAACGCTGGCCAAGTGCGGTTTGGTGGATGTTACATGTCTTCGAATGATTAGTTCTTAGACATGCCGGTTTCCTCACAATGTTTTCCTTCACCGATATTGAGTAGTGGAGATGAAACAATTCACACAAAGATGTGTGGGCACAACCAAAATTCGAACCCGCGACCTTATTTTTCTAAGGCAAGGCGTACCGCTGGGCTACCGCTGCTCAGAATTATTTCATGTAAAAGAAATATTAAACTTCAATGCATTCGTGCCTACATACCAAACATTTAATAAAAAATGCAGCACTATAAGGTATACAGATGTTTTTATAGAAGTTACTTAATTTTCAAATAAAGCCCAGGCTTAAATTAAATTAGTCCTTACCTTAAAGCCTTCAGTAATTGTAATTTTGTAGTCGAAAGTAGAAAACAAGTTGCTTAAATCTCTATTATGTATCATCAAGATGTGCTTTAGGCTAGATTGATTGCCCAGACAAGGTACAGCGTTTACGCACCAAAAACAGGTGTCGTTACAGCTACTTTTAATCTTAATAAAGAAAAAGGTTAGGACTTTCACAGAAAAATATTTCAAATAACCAAAACATTCAACATAAACAGAATTTTCTCAATTAGAATAAAACTCTTGGACTCACCCGTGACCATGAAGTCTGAAAAGACTTTGAAACATAAGGACATTCTCAAATTAGGTAACCAAAAAACAAATAACATTTTATGTCTAGTAAGTAAAATAAAAATGGATTTTTACTTCACTTCACACACACTTCAACCCATTTTAGTGTCCCACTGCTAGGCACGGGTCTTCTCTCAACTATCTTATAAGTTGAGAGAGTTTAGGCCTTAATCTACACACGCTGGCCAAGTGCGGGTTGGTGGATGTAACATGTCCTCGATTTTTACCTGCTTTCACCCAATGCTGGCCACAGATCTTCTCTCAACTATCTTGTGTTGAGAGAGTTCATGGCTTAATCTAAATATCTATCTATGATAAATCAATTTATTTAATTAGGGTTTCCAACAAGAAATACATATCTCATTACAAATACCAGCATACAACCGTTCTCGTCCAATATGTTTTCTCAATTATAAAAAACCACAGCATGCAACAGATCTATTAAAACAATTAATCTGATAAATAACTTAACTTAACTTATTCACACAAAGATGTGTAGGCACGACAGGGAATTGAATCCGCGATGCTATATTTCAAAGGCAAGGCCGTACCTCTGCTAAGATAAGTAAGTGGGTAATATCGATTAATTTTCTATTAATAACCGACGCAATTTTGTAATTACATAAAATAAATTTTCATGAAAAACATTTTTGAGTTCAATCTAATACATAGTATAACGATAAGTACTTAGGGTAATTTTAATGGATATCAGACATGAAAAGTTGATCCACTAATGGATTCAAGTAAATAGTCACCTTTAAAACAATAACAAAATGGTACCACTCACAAATATCGCGACTTTATTAGTCACGAGTTTCTGAAATCTTAGAGCATCAGAGTTAAAAACTTATTGTGACAGACTGCTGACGTAACGTCGACGTCGCCATGTTTCTTGTGAGTTACGAGTTGTAGGCAAAAGCCAAAGGTACCAACGGAGAAGCCACCTAGAAACAAATCGTCTGGCCATGTAAGTGTTAGTTAATTTTAAATAAAAGTTGCTGGTAAAGAGCAAAGGTACCAACCGAGACAATTTAGGAACAAATTGGCCAAGCCAAATTGGGATTAAGCTGGTTTTGTCTGATGAATTCCTGATGAGATATGGGAAACGGTAGCTAAGGAGTAGCACCCAGACATAGGCGAAGATGGCAGACACAGGCTCTCAATATTGGTATCAAATGAAAGGTCCTGATTTGGAAAATTCATTTAACATAAATCCATGATGTCCACTAAAATAAAATTACGGATTATTAACAACTTTTAGTACATTTTAATGAAACCGTTTAACCTAAAAACTTTTTAGGAGTTATTTCGTAACTGAGTTATAAATATTGTTGAAGTCCGTGTCTTTTTCTGATTGCATCAATGTGTATAATAACTCAATTACCATAGTTAGTACTAGCACAGTAACAGTGCAGTTCAATTTCAACGGATCGAATAACAAACAGAATAATTAATCAAAACAGCTGTATGTGTAGTGCTTTCTACTCGAATTAATCGTAAGTACCTAACATTGTAGTTGCCTGGGGAACAGTTTAGACTTGTGGTACGAGCTGAGTAAATTACTGGGCAGATAAACTTATATTACTCGTATGTATTGTGTAAAATGTTTCCTATTACTTTACATAAAGTATTTTTTTTAATTAATGGACTATATCATTGGTTGGTTTTTGGTTGGGAGCAGCGGATAAGAAAGCGAGTTCGATCCCCACTTCTTCGTGTGAATTATTTGAGTATCTCAATATTGTTGAACTAATCATTCGAGGACATGTGACATCTAGCAACCCGCACGCACTAGGTTAGCGTGCGTGGATTAAAGCCGAAACTCTCTCAACTCGTAAGATAGTTGAAAGAAGTGCCCAGCAGTGGGACACTAAAAACGGTTAAAATGAAACACACGTTGGTTTATTTAGGATGAGCTGATTAATTTCAAAGATTAATTTTAGCTTTCTCAAGATATTTCTTAGTTAATCAAGAAATTACTTTTTCAAGTTTCACATGTTTTGGAAAATAAATAAGAATGATTTTTAATTTAGCAGTTTTAGTCTCGTAACTTTACCTATTGTTTTTTCAGACAAGATAAATTTTAAGATAGTGTGGTAAACAATTACTTTTATAAAACCCCTAAACAAAAAAAACCCTAAACCCCTTTAGCAGTGTTGGGAATTAAGCGCATGATGAAATTGGATAGATAACAATAACCTTTTATTAGCATAAAATGATGGAGCATTCTAGAACGTGTAGCGTGACAGAATGATAGTTTCCGAACGTTCAATTGGCCGCAATGAATTCGACCTCGCTATAGGGACAAGAAGTCACTTAGGATGCCCGCATGATCTAGTCAGGCATGAGTTAACAAACTCCTTATTTATGTATGAACTTGTATTGTAGTTGAGCTATTATTTTCGTGATGTCCAACGTCACAACATTGTTGAATAACAATAGAATCCCTATTGAATTCACATGTATTTATATACCCTATACGTGACCCATTTACACCAGGTATGTTCCCAATCTTGTCAACCTTGTGAAACCATACATGGGGACTGGTATGATGGGCTAAAATGTGCGTCGACCTGCTTTTTAATTCTGAAATAGGCTTGCGCTCGACTACAAATTGCCTGATGCTAATGATGTAGTCTTCGATGGAACGCGCCTGCCTAAAATATCGATTCACTCATAGTTACAAATGATTTTCGGTGAGAAGGGTGAAATGAGAATTCATATGGTTAGAAACCTTAAAGGAGCAACAACTCCGACCCACCCTCTTAAATGGTGTCACCGCTTGACGGCTTTGTCTGATAGGTGGTCACTGGTGACCAACCACGACCGAGGCCTACCACCTGTTTTTCACCTCTCGATGACCACACGGACGAAGGAAACTCAGCCCCCACCAGTCTTTCTATAATACCAGTCCGTGTTGGGGTAAGAGAGTCCTTGAATAAAGTCCGTGTCTTGAGAAACGTAGTGTAGGATTGAGGGGCCGGGAGGCCTCCATCCGGAGCTGTCGGGAGTGACGATCTACGAAAAATAACCTGCAGAAGCTGGACGCGACAAGCCAAAGACGAAGTGAAGTGGTGCTTACTGGGAGAGGCCTATGTCCAGCAAAGCAATATCGCTTCTTATGGTTTTCTCCTTAACTGATACATAGGTAAGATACGAGTATTAGACAAAAAAAATCACAGAATTTCGGACATAGGTCAAACGGAGACCCGACTACTTCTCTATTATTTCCTAAATTATCTTTATGAGGCACTAGCTTCCGCTCACGGCTTCGCCGCGTGGTACTTATTGGCATAAAAAGTAGCCTATGGGTTAATCCCGGCCATAATCTATCTCTGTGCAAAATTTCATCCTATTCCGTCAAGTAGTTTTTGCGTAAAAGAGTAACAACCATCCAACATTAAGTAGGATTACGAAATATTTATCTACTGTCAAGGTACACGCAACGAAATATTATAAATTATGTTTTCAGTATAAAAGTCGTAAAACACGTCATAAAAAGGTGTTAAAAATATTAAGATTTTATCTTTCATGTTATTAGTATGTGTCAGGTGTGCCTGCCATACTCATCGCTTAAAAGATTTTGACAAAACAAAAAACTAGTTTCTGAATAAACCTCTATCCAACAAATAAAAATTTTCCAAATCCATAATAGGTATTTTATATGATAGAGTTGTGTCTAAACAAATATAAAACAATTTAAATAAGAACCTTTTTGAAGTCAGTTAAAAACATTACCTGATTTATTGTACCTCTGTTTATATCAATTTGTGTAGTAGCAAAATTTTTCATCACACAAAACCCTACATAAGTAAGGCAAATCATTTTTCATGGTACCCAATGTTCCCAACCGCACATGATGTATGGCAGTCCGCCCTTTGACATCCGGTAAAAGTCTTCGGATCGTAGAATTATTATGAAGGGTCGCCTATTTTACGCACCGCTTGCTGTTCTTCAATTATGTGATTTTCCTAAGTGGTCAGGCACTTTATTCAATTTTATAAAGGTTTGAGCGGGGAATTTATACTTAGTAAAACATCTACCCTTTTTACAATCTAATACTACTTTAGTATGAGATACTTAGGCATTACAGTATCAGATATGTTATATGCCTCTTTAGTTATGTCACTTTCTTACTAATATAAATGCCAAGATGACAGACAAAGATAAACGAATTATAAGCCTATTTTCGCTATTAAAAGCTTAAAAGACGGTAATGAATAAGAGGGTTAACCTTTTGACCGGTCATTCATTCCCTATATTTTTTTTTGTAGATTTATTTCATCGATTAGTAATATTTAGGAGTCCGGCGCCACGGGCACGGAAATTGATATTTTTAGCCTGAAGTACAAACCGCTAGTTTGTACCTACTTCAGGCTAAATGCACTGATTTTGTCAACTGAAACGAAACCCTAGTCAATTGTTGACTATTATTATTAAGTATCTACTCCTACGCCATTTTAGTCAGTTATCTAAGTAGATTAAGTACGTATCCTTGTCAGCAAATAATTTATTAATCACTATTCGCTCAATAGCTCTATCAGTCTGATACATGTTGTAATACATATGACACTCTTTATTGACGTCTACGTTGCTACCACTTTGAAATGTTACTTGGCACATTATTATCGAACCAGTGTTCTGTTACATTACACATTCTTGGAACCATATCAGTAAGGAAAGGAAGTGACACAAGGATCATATTCCAATGGCAATTTACATTTTGTTTTTAGTGGAAGAGCACAACACAATTTTTTACGCTCTATCGGCACAGGTTCCGGAATACACGCAGCGTAATAAACTTTAGGTTGTGTTCCAGGAGGTGTTAGGTAGCCAGACCACACCAGAGTCAGTAACGCGTGCGTCAGTTGTTAAGTCGGGTATCCACTGTATTCGCGAAGTATGCTCACATCGGCAACCGCTCTGATGATCACTCCAGGAGGGCGAACGTGTCCACTATGTGGAGCAGTTATACGAGCCCGGAGCGATAGAGCTTCGCGAACATAGTGGATACCCTGCTTTACAAGCGTCCTGCTGGACGTAGCGCCGCTGAGTAGGCTGCTTACCATCAGTAACTCCTGTTACGAGTTTTTATTACGAAAAAGTTTTGTTCGCATTGACGAATTTGTGCTAGGGGTTCAGAAGAGCCACAAGCTAAATTAGTAGTGTTAGAGAAATATTTTCACTCTTAGTTGAAATGATGATAGCTGAAATGCGGTCAGTTAGAAAATGTACTGAAAAACCATCCTATTCTGAAAAGCCGTAAAGTAAGCATCCTAAATACGCAATAATAAATCCGTCTTTTATTGGTCCACATTTCAAAAACACACTAAGTCTGAAAGCGGTTTATAAATAAACAGAATTAGGCCAGTTTTATTACGGTTTTAACATCAAAGATAATTATGACGGAACAACGAATCGCCGTGTGGAGGACTATTGTTCTTTAGTAAACGAAGCAATGGATCACGTTATGAAGAATGTGGCTGTCCAAAAACTTTCCCTCGTTGCGATATATCCCGCTAATGACGATGGGTTTAGCCGTTTTTGCGACAAACTTGGTCATTCGTCTTCGGGACTGCGACGTGAGCAGACATTTACACATGCCAGTCGCTGTCAGGCCGCGAGACAAATGAAAAAAGTTTACATTTGCGCTGGACAACGTAAGGTCTTACAGCAGATCAATCTTTTTAAGGTGCTCTTAATGAACACCCACAAACAGTACCCCGTCATCGGCATACCAATAACACTGCAGCTATCAATTTATATTATTGGCCTGTCGATTACGGAGCAATTTTACCCACGCCATTCGCGAGGCTTCCTTCACAATCAAAAATTTAAATGAGTTTCCTCGTTTCAAGAGAAAAATCGTCCCTTTCTCCTAATGCCATTTGGGTTGGTATAACTCTTAAATGAATATTCATTCGGTGCGAAATCGTTTAAGAGGTAATAGATTGAGGTTCATATTAGGTTCTTAAAGAATAATAGGTCGTCGTTTTATCGAGAATTTGAAATACGCTTATGATTACTTGATAATTTTACTTACTGAATAAAATACATTAAGTCACGAACTGCATCTTTGGGTCTTACCTGAAAAATAAAAGATTGAAAATTAATGAATCATGCAGAATTCACAGGCAGCAATAATTTCTTCAATTCTTTCTTTCTACCTTGATAGATAATTGCTATTAAAACTAATACGTCTCGCGCAAAAGATCCAGATTAAAGTTGCACATTCAGATCTTCAGTATCAGAATCCTTACGTAATTTCCCAAGAGAACGTGGAAAAATGTAGCTTATTACCTACCATAGAGACTGTAACTACAGCCAAAACTAACTCCTATTGTTGAAAGTTAGAGTTTTCAATCTTGTACAAGTTACTTCATAATTCAAGCTCCCGGGAGCAAGAGCCCCAACTTCTGCCTGTGGGAATTTGGCAGTCCACAGTAAGAAGTTATTACTCAGGCAAAACAAATTGAATGGCCGAGCTGTGGCAGTAACTTTGTCCATCAGGCATGGAGCAGCATGCCTGAAGGACGATCCCTCGAGTGCTATTCAAAGTCTTGTTTATCAGAATTCATTATACCATTCAGTATAAATTATTATCGCAACATATGAACCTATAACATTTCAGTATCAATTTAATGATTTTCGATTCTGGTGATAATTTCATATAAATTCTTTATACTTCATAATAAATACCAAATTAACTGTTTGTTACCCGCAGGTTAGGACATAGCATATTTTTATCCGACTTTGCAAAGGAAAGGTAATGGTTTTGCGCCATAAATAATTTCAGTATAGATTAATACCGCACGATGTAACGATCTTCTGAAAATCACTATCAATTTAAAGACTCACAATTTGGCAGCGGAAAACAAAGACGAAAGATTTTAAGTTTTGTTATACGTTGAATATAAATATACGAATAAAATATACAGTGTGACCCCACTATTTTAGTCAAAGCTAATATTAATGTTCTTATAGTTAATTTTAGCTAAATAGTTGATAAGATATAATAAAGGTATGTCTATTTATAGGGTGTTGATGTAATAAGCGCACATCTCCATGTCAAATCCTCTGGTGGCCGCGTGTCGTCAGATGATAAGCAGCCGATGGCCGAAAACGGATTGACGCAAGGTGTAAGACACAGCGAAAATAGATGTTAACAAATAAATTGATAAGAATTATTAGAAATCCCATCTGACTCATATCCCGTATTTCTCATTTCCTGCACGGTAAAAAAAGAAATGAAACGATTTTATGTTGTGAACATAAAAAGTAAGTAGGTATGTTAATTTAAAAAAAAAACTAAATAGCTCAATCTTTAAGGAGATTTTGAAATGAAATGAAAAAATGCATTATTTTTGAGACGCTGGTCTACATAAAAATAGTTAAATTTCATTTCCTACCTCCTTTTAGGAGAATATTGTTATTCGACAATGGGAAGTACCTACTTCCTACTAATATTATAAATGCGAAAGTAAGTGTGTGTGTGTGAAGGTTTGTTACCGCGTATCTCCATAACCGCTCAACCGATTTTATTGAAATTTGAAATGTAGGTAGTGTATACCCTGGAATCGGACATAGGCTAACAATATTTTCAAAAATCATCCCCTAAGCGGGTTGAATAGAGGGGTGAAGTTTGTATGCAACTTTTTATTCCTTGGTCCTATTCATTTAAAATTCGGTACACATAAACCTTAAGACAAATAATGAGATACGGGTTTTTTATTTTTCCATAATTACCCCTATGAGGTGTGGATAATGAGCTTTATTGGTAAAAATTAAAATTTCTCATTATCTGTATAGTCTCAAGTCCGATTCACTCCAAATTTGGCACACATATACCTTAAAAAAAATCATGAAACACGTGTTTTTTATTTTTCCAAAACTACCCCCGGTGAGGGTGTTAAATGAGTTTATTTGGAAAAATTAAATATTCTATAACTGTTTAGTCCTTGGTCCGATTTCCTTCAAATTTGGTATAAATAAAGCTCAAAACAAATAATGAAATACGTGTTTTTTATTTTTTCTATTTTTTTTATTTTCATCCTAATATTAAGCGGGCAAAGCCTGAGAAATTATTCTGAGGGTGATTTTCTTCAAAGTTGATATCATAACTCCTTCGTAATTTTGATCTAAATTACTTTTTATTTTGACACAATGACATGTTTGATAACTCAATGCTACGAATAGAATTCGAAATTAAAATTTCATTTCTTATAAGTATGGTCTAAGAGCCGTAGTATTTTTAAGAAACTCCTATTGATTTATGGATATACCTATGGGCGCTTGACGATTTCAAAATGTTGCTTACACTTCTACACTACTGAACTAATTTTGTATGAAGATTGTTCGAGACCCGTAAAGGATAGTTTTATCCGACTGCGAAAAAAGGGATTAATGGTCTAGCGCGATAACCAACATCCGCGGGCGAAGCCGCGGGCGGAAAACTAGTGTTCTATAAAACTAATTCCAAATGGGTTTTTGGAATATCGGAAAAAAAACAGTTTTTCATTCAGAGGTAGCTTGTCGAATATTTTTAACCTCGTAACGCTTAAACGAATTCACCCATTTTGATGGAGATTTATTTGAAAGTTTATCGAAAGGGTTCTAACTATTTTTTTTGTCAAAATACATTATTTATTTTAATTTCAAGTATGACAAAATACAACTAAGATTAACTAAAATTTTTAGATAAATAGGTCGTCGTAGAATTCCTCGTAATCGAGCCCTTGGAGGTATGTGCCCAGAAGGCTGGCAGTATTGCAACGTCGTATGGCAATACTAATTCTTTGACCTTTAAATAGGCCAGTACCTCTAGTCACGGGTTGCCTTAGATTTTAATCCAAGTAATAGTTTTAGTGGTCTCTAAGGTATATTAAGTAGAAAAGCCTATAAACCACTTGTAAGTTGCACCAAATATTGTGTGCGGTGGTATACGATGATAGCAACACCCTGTTAACTGATCCTTCGACCAACTTCAGTCACGGCCTTTGTGCTTCTAACTGATAAGTACCTATTCCATCAAATGTTTAACAGCTATGTCTACATTTAATCTGTATCTAATTATTTACATGACGTAGGCGGATCATAGATTTTGCTATTATAATTATTTTGCATCAAACATGATTCTGAGTGATATTTTATGTAAACATAAAATAATAAAACCTTTATAAAACAGGGATGTATTTATAAAATGTTAATTGGACATAGTAACAACGTTATTACCTCTGCATTTATGGAGCATAAAAGAACTTGTGAAATCTACACTAATTAAAAGTTTTTAGGGTTCTAATAAACTGTTAATTATTTATTACACTCATTAAAAAACTAATTTCCGCCCACGGCTTCACCCGTGTGGTACTTATTTGGAATAAAAAGTATTTAGACCATAGCCTATCTCTGTGTCAAATTTCAGGCAATTCCAATAAGTAGTTATTGCGTGAGAGTTACAAATATTCGCGTTAATAATTTGGACATGTAGGAAGTAAGTAGGATTTACTTACTTAAGATCATTATTTGATCCCCGGACATTTCTGTGTATTAATAAAACCATCTCCCCTATTGCTTGGACAGCATGCTTCTGGAATATCGAAGAGCAACCATAATGGGTACTTTTAATGACATAAATATAATAAATAAACACCAGTCTATCGATCCACAGCATTTCTTCGAAACAATAAGCGAGATACAACGCAAATTTTCAATTAAACAAAACAAAACACCTTGGAGGCTATTGTCTAGCGTACGACAGCGAGCAATGGCGGGGAATGACGTGCCGTGGCGGACATCCGGCGCGGGTACTGAAGCCAACGCGTGAAAATGGCGAAGCTCACTCGCACCATTACGCCACGAAGCGGAGATTACGCAGACTGATATCACAGGGAAGACACGACGCTCGGTAACGTTTTATTACACCAGTTATTTGGAATGTAAATGTTTTGCGAACAGTAGGTACCGCAATATGGTGCCCCTCAACCTTGGCAATATATCAACAAGTCTTTTCTTAATAGCTATACCGGGCCAAGAACATCAAATCGTGACAGCTTTAATAAATTTCGATGCTACTCGAGATAAACCCATAACAATTTAAATCATGCCTAAATGGATTCAGGTTATTTGGGCAATGCAGTTTAGATACCGACGCGCGAGACGTACATAAGTACTTAATCTTTATTTAAAATAATCCTATTCATAAATTTGCACTATAACTATGTTTGACCTCTATTTTATCAGATAAATATGTAACTACTTACATACTATAAAGGCCGTATTCAATCACGCACATCATAAAACATGACATCATCTTGTATTCAGTTCTCGACAACAAATGTACAATACGATACAAATCTCGCAGCAGACACTGCAAACATAGAGTGGTATCTCCCCTCGTTTCCTGCATCGTAAGTAACACACGTCCCGCGTAAGTCTACAAACATATTTCTATGCTAACCATTCAGCAACAATAGATTTTACTAAAAGACAAATAGAGTAACTATTTGCATGACAACAAACCTTAGGTACGGTGTACAAAATCGGGCCTACTACACTGAGCGTCAATCTAGCGAGAGGGAACTCTATTTCGGTCTGCATGGCACACACAAGCGGTCTTTGAAATTTTAATCGTTACATTCACCCAGCCCTGATAGCACACTAGTAGTCCGTGTGTTACCGTGCTTATTATAAGTACGATTTTATGCCAAACTAGTGACATAAATCTATGAAAAAACAGGGGTAGCACTATAAACGCAGTTATCGTCTGATTTTTTGTTTGACCATCATGGCAAAACTAGACTCTGTTCCGTGTCTAATGTCGACTTCTCGTCTGGGGTAATACTATGCGTAGTCAGTTCTAAAATTATACACAGATTTTTCACTTTCGTTAGACTTTCCAATAATTCTTTTTGCAACAACAACACAAAACCGACTTAAATTGTAGGTACCTAGAATTATGCGTTTAGGGCAATTGCACTAATAATTTTGGAAGGCTGCGCGCTTAGCGTAAACAAGGACGCTTCTTTCGACATAGCTCAATAACTACTGGTCAGATCTTGATCAAATTTAAATGGGACCACACGGAAACATTTACTTGCCAACAAAAAAAGAATCATAAAAATCGGTTCACATACATACAGTCGAATTGAGAACCTCCTTCTTTTTGAAGTCGGTTGACAACGTCTCTCGGTTCCAACAGCCTAAATGAAATTCTGTGTTAATAAAATTTTCATTAGAACTACTTACTTTAATAAGAGTCAGATAGATGCTTCTGCTTAAGGTAAAATGCTTGAAAACTTAGCTCTTTAAGAAAAGTTTTGCCTTTGTCTGTTAAGTTAGCAGATATCTAGGTTTACTATCTTGTTTTATATTAATGGTGGATTTATAATATTTACGACACTGGATTTCTTTTTCACTTTAACAAATTGCATTCCCACTCAGCTATCATTAAAGCGAAGAATATTTTAATTACTATAAGCAAAAGTAAGAACTGTTCCTTGGACTGTCTTCGTTTATACAAAAACCTATCTAAAATAAGTAAACAAAAAATGTTGTCCTTAGTAACATAATATACTGTATATTATATTATAACGGTTCCATGTAATATTCCCTATTATCCGAAACCGTTGATCCGATTTTGATGAGATCTCTCGTACCGGATATATAGGATGGATCTATTCACGGAATAGGGGTGTCTCGAAGTACAATTATTACATAGCTAATAAGTCAAGCATTATTGATAATCACTGATTCGGTTCGGATTACTTGATAAATAATATGACGTGTACCTACTACATATAGCTTATGCTTAAGGTACTATGGATATTAACGTAATCACTGATACTGAAATGGGTTTCGTGATATCAATATAGTTCAATGATGCATTGTTTAACTGACAGAATACTAGCAGATTTCTATGATCTAGCTAAGACTAACTGATATTAGAATATCTAGAAAATTAGCCATCTATTGTTATGCACACATCAAAATTATCTTGTGATCAGATACAATTTAAAATAGGTATTCCTGCAATTAATTGTTTTCGAAAAAGTTAAAATTTTTAATTGCGATGTCAACAATCCAGGTAGGTAACAGTGCCGAAAGGTGGAAATTTTAAAAAGGGAAGACGGAGCAAAAAAATATACAAGTTTTTCTTGATTACATAAACCGACTTTCAAACTTACTAAGAAGTATATACTGCATTTTTATGCTATTTATAACTTTTAGACGTTACATAATATTTAGTTAAGCAGTTCCTAAAGGGAAGCCGGTGGGAATCGTGTTGTATAGACTCTTCGTCATTGGTAGGTACATGATAATAAATCTTACAAAGCAAATATAAAATAGGCAACAACAAACAAGCGTTCTATAATCACAAAAAACCACAAAATTTTAAAATCCTGTATGTAAGCAAAAACATCCCTAACAACTTCAAAAAAGTAATGGTATTATGTCATTTGGGACAAAAAAATCCGGCATAAACACGCAACGGGCGATGTTCTTTTGCCTACCACTAATACGGCCACGCGTGTTAGCCTACTTTAAAATTCAAATCTTATTTACATTCACCCCTGGTTGGTGACTGGTGTGCCCGAAAATGGGTCTTAACTAACACTGAAAATACTCCGCTGTGGGACTATTTTAGACGCCCCTATAGGACTATTAAAATAGAATGTTTGAGCCCAAGAATATAAAATTCAATAAGCTCGACTTGGGGTTAACCTACATTTATTATGACTGTAAAATGTAGGGAACTGTGTAAAAATAAAACCAGCAAGTCAACTTGCAACAAGCTTGCGTAGTCTTATGGTCTTATTCATAAAATTCTTATAAGACTCTTTAGTTAAAATGGACTTGTCTTTTTCTTACTAGTATAAATGTCAAGATGACAGACAAGGATAAAAGTATAAACCTAGATAAACCTAGTTTAACTATAATGTGCTTATAAGACGTTTGTGAATAGGAGGGTTATTTATACTCCGGCTTACAGGAGTAGCAGTAGGTAGCGGGATTGCGGAGGTGGGATAAATCCCAAAAAAAAATTAATATTGTTTAGTTCTATAGGCGATTTTATACTAACTGAATTTCAATTTTATAAAACTATATAAAAAAAATTATAAAACTAACTAGCTTTGTCATCGCGGCTCCGCCCGCGCGTTTATCGGTTATCGCGCTAAAACACTGCCTTATTTTTTCGCAGTCGGATAAAAACTATCCTATTGATTCCATTTTAAGGCTGAACACTGTATCTCAAGACGCAGGTCACCCTAGTTTATGAGACAGAGTCACTAACTTTACTGTACAAATTAGAAATATTTAAACTATTCATTTCGTGTCATTTCATATTGCCTTCCCGGGTCTCAAACTATCTCTACCAAATTTCATTCAAATCGGTTTAGCAGTTTTGGCATGAAAGCGTGACAGGTAGTTACTTTCGGATTTATAATATCAGTAAGGGATGTCATATAATTTAAAGTGACATACATTTAGTGTCAAACTGAGCATGGGTCTTCTCTTAAGACCATCAACCATCTTGAGTTAAGAGAGATTAGGTTTTAATCCACAAGCGCTGGTCAAGTGCGAGTAAGTGGATATCACTGTCGTCGAAAATTTTGTCCTGTGTGAGATTCTGCATCATCTGTGTGATCTTTTGCTTCACCTATATTGAGCAGCGGCGATGCACAATTGACCTAAAATATCGCGTCATTTGATTAGTTGATAACTCGCTTCAGTTCAACCCTTTTTCAGTGTCATACAGCTGCAAGGGTCTTTTTCATCTATCTTACGTGTTGAGATAAAAGAGTATAGGACTTAATTCACACACGCCGGCTAAGTGCGGGTTAGTGGATGTCATATGTCCTCAAATGATCAGCGTTTACGATGTTTTCATTCACTGATATTGATCAGATGTGACGGATCTAACTCGTGCCTTTAGATTTCAAAGGCTCTGCAAACGCCCCTGTAAATTCGTTACATGGATACAAAATAGTGATGAAAAGGTCCGTGTCAGTCACGGTTTGTGTTGTTTGAACTCGTTTTTATGTGAGTATGTGTATGTAGGTTAATCTCGTTAACAACTGTCCCAGGAAGGACCCCGTCAGTCCCTATAAACAGGACTGACAGTTTGCGAGTCAACTAACCGTTAGCAAAATATTGGTTTTTATTTCATTCGAATAAGCACAAAACAGCCAATCGCGGTATTGATGGTCTTTGGTAAGTTTTAAAAAAAAAGCTTTACTATTAGGTTAGCGCAGTAGTGAGCCCCGATTCTCGAGTTTTATACATTTGACTAATAGACAAATTCATTCGTAATTACGAGTGAATCGGTATATACCATCATTGCTTAACATCAGGCAAGTTGTAGTCTAGCGCAAGCCTATTGCAGAACAAAAAAAAAACATAAAAAAGACGAATGTCGAAAAAATGACAGAGAACCAATGAAATCGTTACTTATTTTCGACATATATCTATTAGAGAGATAAATGTCTGAAGTGCGAGAATTGGGGCCCAGGTTCCCTACTTTAGTCATCAAGGTCGCGAGTTTGACTCCTGAACCGCACCAAAGAGAACGTTGTGGCTTTGCTGATTTCTCAGCACTGTTTGTAGTCAGGAAGGTGTGATATCCTTGTCTCGGTAAGAACGTAAACCTGTCGCTTCTGCGCATGATTTCCGGCTAGCAGGAGCGACTACAGAGTTTAGGTTTTGTTTCATCATTGGCGTTTTATTATTTGTCATTATTACTTGAATATCAATGATTGAGTACTTAGAATTATTTTTAACCTCTGACATAAAAGGGGTGTCGACGCGTCGTCACGCCAACAATCAGTCTAACCTTCCTCTATAGATGTTTCACGTCAAAAATACATTATTTACACGCAACTTAATAAGTAGAATCCAGCGTGAACTGGGACAAATTTAATATAACTAATTAATTCCACGGCAAAACTTTATAATACATAACTTGTAAGAAAAGAAAACTTTAATTGCTCGCAAACAATAACAAAGAAACTTACCTAGCTAATTATTCATATCTTAATATCCTTAATTTCAACTAATTACACGGGTTGTCTGGAAGAATAAATTACAAAATCAAAGGTAATTGAATAATGAAAGGTAATTTCAAGCGGCATTTCACCGGCTTGGAGAACAAACAAAAATATTTAAATCTTTCAATTAGCACTCCAAGCGTGTAGACAGGACTGTCGTCGCCTGAAGCCTATTTTGTTTTTGTTTCAACTTCAATAATTATTTCCTGGAATACCTCTTAATTGTATATCACTAAAAGAAACTAAAAAACGCAACTAAGAAAGAAAATATTTAAAAAAAAACCGCATAAAATATCTTTCCAACAAACTTCTCTTCTTCTTCATCTACATCTTACGCGGTTTTTTACTTCACTATAATTGAGGTTCTCAATTCGATATTTGTATAATAAACTATAATACCGCCAATTGTAATCGATATTTCATAATTATTATATTTGTTTCAAAGGCTGTACTTTCCAGGTGGTCCCATTTAAATTTTACTAGAAACGGTTGAGCGGTTTTTGAATTATTGTTGAAACGTTATAGTTGGTTTGTTTTTTTTTAATCCATTTTATGGTCACTTCATATGGACAAAGTTATGAGAATAACGCCATATCATTTTCATCTTGAAATATTATTAGCAATCTATCCAATACTGTCGGCAACTGTACAAACACATTTTTTTACATACTTCAATATTCACTATTTTCACAGATAAAAAATAAAAGTAAAAATAGCAATTTCCATTGCAGTAACAATTTTTTGCGCCGAGCTTCCGTGTAAACTTTTTTACACTATTTATTTTTTATTTATTCAGCTATAACCGCGCCAAGATGTTAGTAATTAACCTATTTTTGTCACCAAATGGTTTCATTGAACAATTAGATTAGTAATTATTCGTAACAAAAAATACTTGTTCAATATAAGTATGTCAATGGATTCTCTTTAACCTTGTAGCCATAATTTATTTTTACTAGTTACCAACTGTATAAATAAATCCATTCATACTCAAACGACAGTAAATTAGCACGACTAAGCTTGTTAGTTAATTTAAACATAATTATGACTGAATATAGGAGCTTAATTCGCGATTCTTGCACCAAAATAGACGCCCGCGCATTAGTATGTTCTATTTATTACCACGTCAACGTTTCACAGATGAATGGCGGGCTGTCATCGTAGTTACTCGCTTCACACCCAATCTACGAACATCACAAACACTTCTGTTAACTTTGTAACACTTTTGCTTGTCATGTTACATTTTTTGCGCCATTGAACCTGGACTATATTATTACAATAGGTAAAAAAATATATGTTGAAATACTTTTTTTAGAGTAAATATTATTTTTATCCCGCTTCTGAAAAAAAAAAGAAGGAAGTGCTTCAGTTGTGTGTGTGTTCTGTTATGTACGTTCGCTGATAACTCCGTCAATTGTGGACCAATTTTGAAAATTCTTTTTTTGTTTGAAAAAGTATGTACCTACCTATGCTCCCAAATTGGTACCATTGATTTTTTTTATTGAATATGGACTTCGGAGATATAGAACAGAACTCATAGAATCACAGTAGAACCGCCGTCGTCACAAGTAGAATTGCTTTTTTTTATAGGTACAAGTAGTCGATGGCTACTACTAACAAAGGGGAAGGAAGGGAGGATGTTTTGGACCCCTATTATTTTTCACTTTTTCAAAGGCGGTTCTTTTTCCTTTGAAATCGGTTCGACCGTCCTCGGACGGCTCACCGATAAAGTCCGGTGAACCAATAAATATCCTTCCGGCTAAATGGGTTAGGTCATCCGTAAAAAAAATATCTTTGAATTTTTTTTTGCCTATAGGTATTCTATGCATAATTTAGGTAGATAGGTAAATTATGTAAATATGGGTATGATGCGATGATAAGCCTGATTTTTAACATGTCTTGATAACACGTAATTACTAGCAGAACAGATTATGTAATAATAACGCGTGGTACCTACTTTGGAAACTATTGTAAAAGTTACTGAGTCCCAAGTAACGAAGCTTAGCTTATTCTATAAGAAACATATTACTTAAGATCGTTCTTAAAAAGTACTGGTTCATGTCTCGCGCAATAAACCTTTGAATTATTTTAATTAATATTTATAGAAACATCGTCGGCTGCCATATCAACGGAATCAACGAATCGCGTCGACGCGCGCCATAGACACCGGTGCGTTTAAGCGCGTTCACCTGCGCTTGAGGTGAAGGTCGCGCGCCACATGAACGTGCCCAATGCTAATGTCAAAGTGAATATTGTAGGCATTCCCGCCAGTCGGCCATATTAGATTTTATAAATTTAGAATAGCCGGTTTTAGGACATCAACTTGCCGTTGTACAGGGTGGAAGGGGTATCCCTAAAGAAACTGAGAGGGGTCTGCATGTTAATTAGATAATTTTCCACTGGACAATGTTTCAAATCTTATTGGTCAAAAAATGTTAATTTAACTTTATTTAAATTTACAATTATTACTCTTTACGAAGAATTCGATTTGAATGAAAAAAATATGGTATAAATCATCCATCAATGCATTACTACATGGAACAATGCGTAAAATGATATGAAGCGAGTGCGCTTTGTGGTTGGACTAACTAAGTAACTTGCCGTTTGCTATTAGCGTTTCCCTAAGGTATCGACACAATCTGTATGAGTTAATCAAAAACAAAACACGATTATTCGATAACCATAAATTTTTTTAATTATTTATTTACCGATCATGTCAGTATGGCCTACAGATTTCACCCCATGAGTTTATGAAGGGCGGTCCCTTCCACCCGTTATTAAATTAGATGTCAGTAAATTGCAGACTAACAGTGGCGAAGTTGTATAACCCCGTTCCCATCGACTTCCCTATAAAAATTGGTCAATAATGATTTTCGTTGTTTAATTTTTTTTATGGGTTTTTAAAGTCGAATTTATTACATTTGCCTGACACTATTTTTGAGATCTTAGTACTAAGTATCATATGTGAAAGGAGGTATAGGTAGTTAATAGTATGGTGAAAGTGAATCATTAATCACCATAGAAACATCCGTGACAATGGTAGAGATATTTTCTTAGGTCTTGGACTACCCCTTTTCACATTTCCACCCTTCGCTAATAGTCCAGGTTCCCTGGTACATTTTTGCACTTGATTACTATCAAGCTAGTTTTCCCTGAGTAGCTTTATTTTGATGAGACGCCCAATAATTTCCTATACGAAACTCTCGATTGTGTAAACGAAACTCTCGAAAATTTGCTTGATAGTAATCAAGTGCAAAAATGTACCAGGGATC
The DNA here is from genome assembly GCA_936450015.1 of Meganola albula. Lineage (NCBI taxonomy): Eukaryota > Metazoa > Arthropoda > Insecta > Lepidoptera > Nolidae > Meganola > Meganola albula. Next base: position 10,387,378 of record OW388148.1, read on the forward strand.
CTGGACTATAATGCTTTAGTAATTAAATTTATTTAGCCTCATTATACACTAACACAAACCGCCATATAGAACCATATTAATTTATCAATCTGCATAAGGTAATACTAACTAATGTGGTAGTAACCACAATACTAATAATCACATACCTAATATCAAACCCACCAGCTTCAGAGCGGGGCGATTTGTTGTTCCGTACTAATAGGTATTTTTTTCTCTTCATGATGGCGAATACTATGTTTTCCGGCATCTATGTTTCCCGATAGCTATAATCTAGTGGTCTTCAAGTCAGGAGTGAATCGGTATTTACTGGGTAAGCGCGTTCCATCGTAGACTGCATCATTGCTTCACATCAGGCAAGTTGTGGTCAATCGCAAGCCTATTTTAGATTGAAAAAAAATACTTTAAATCAAATAATAATTAGTAGCATTAGAATGCTGGACAGACAGTTAAATGTAACTTTGTTTTATACTAGGTAAGAATAAACGCGGGAAATCTTAAGATCACGTAGCTAGTAATATTGGGAAGCGTTCAAACTAGAGCACCAATTAATTTTAAGTTATTCATACTTAAACAAAAACTTAACTAACCTTGAATTTGTTGACATACGACTACAAGTCTTACCTTCTTACATTATGTATAACTAAAATTATGCATTGTTTTAAAAAAATATTTAATTATATTAATTCTGAAGATCGTGTGAGCTAAATTTAAATAGTTACAAAGTATATACCTAGTTGCAACGGTGGCGCAACGGAGGAGCGGTCGCGCAGCAGCACGGGCCTCGACTTAGAAATATAAGGTTGCGGGTTAGATTCCTTGTCGTGTCCACACATATTTGTGTGAATTGTTTCAACACCGCTGCTCGATATCGGCGAAGGAAAACGTAAGGAAACCGGCATGTCTAAGAACTAATCCTTCGAGGATATGGTCCACAATTTAACTGATTAATTGTTATGGAACTCCATGCCAAAAAGTGAGTAATTAATAAGTAAGTTAATAATTAAATTCTACGTCAGAGGTAGGTGCTGGTAGACACCTAAGTAATACCTACCTACCTATTTAAAATGCTTAAATATGTGTATTAGTGTGTTAGTATTATATTTAAATAATTAATAGGAAAATACGCAAATACTTAATTTGAATACCAAATTATTATTTGTACATTGACCATAGTATTATTAAATTTGATCAAAGTTTAATAACGATTTTTTTTATTCTACATACAAATAAATACGAATGAAAACCCAGGTACATGAATAAGATGCTATTGCTAAGAACCACCTCGATCAACCTGTAAACCGCATCATAATCGATAGTGTCGCTTATGTGCTAGGATGCACTAGAGTCCCTGAGATCGGCGCGTTAAACCAAACAAACTCTTCAGCTTTATAATATAGTAGATATAGATGTACAATAAACGAATAATTAATTATTGATACTAGTATTAACGGTATTTTCAATACAACTTATTAGAAAACTAAAACTAAATTGCAAATAAATAACTCAAATAAATAAACATACTAAAATACAGAAGGTTGATAAAAATAAGAATATTCAGAATCGGTCCACAAATGGGGGAGAAATCGCTGTTTAAACACAAAAATAATACATACAGTCGAACATATGAAATCTTTTTTGTTTGGAAGTCGATAAAAAAAAGAATCTGATGTATAATGATTATTGTAAGATATATCATCGTAAATAACTCAAATAAATAAAGATACTAAAATACAATTGGTTGATAAAAATAAGAATTTTTAGAATCAGTCCACAAATGGGGAAGAAGTCGCTGTACATAAAAATAATACTTACAGTCGAACATATGAAATCTTCCTTTTTTGAATTCGATTAAAAAGAAGAACCTGATGTATAATGATGATTGTAAGATATATTATCATAGGAGAAAGTTTAAAATCCGGTACCAACACTACCGTCGATCGTGCAAAAGCAGGAGCGGGCAGCATGTTTAAAATAAAATGCTTAAATACAGACGTCTATTAACAAACCGTCTAAATACCACCCAAAGTGGTACTTTTAAAACTTTAATCCTTTTCCACCCCTCGGTCGAGAACAAAGGTACCAATTAAGCGTCATAATCGCGCGGCACCCTTATAATTAATACTACAGAAATTGAACTCGACCAATAAACGTACAGAACAGTACAAACTGAAGAAAAAAATATCACAATCACAGCTTTGTGCTCTACCGAACATTAATTACGAAGAAAAGAATTGTATATAAAAAGGTCTTAAATTATTTTTTACAAAAATAAACTGTATGTGTTGTACTTAAAGTCTAGATTCGCAAATTACTGCGAGTAGGACAATATTAAACGAACAAAGATGGATTATTCGGAACGTTGTCGATGCGGTTTATTTACAAAAAAAAATGCATCCGCAAGAGACTTGGAAAAGCACTTAATTAAATTAACCACATACTTGCTTATCGTTTTATCATGCAAAATTACTAGTAGTTCCGCTCTAGTACTCTAGTAAACACAATAAATAACTTTACATTTTAGGATTATCTATCATGCTCTTTATTAGCTAATATCTCATAAATTATGTAGATAGATCACCACTTAAGTACTTAATGCCCCATCAATGCCCATAAAAAGGTGCCATTAATTGAAGAGCACACATAACATGGTTTAATATGAATGTAGTTTGATAGCGTCGGAAGGGGACAGCGCCGAGTTACTAACGAGGGGAAAAGTGCCTATTTCCGAGGCGTAATGACGTCGTGACAGCCCTCTAGCCTCCCAAACACCCTCTGAGCCTGAATAGAATTCTAGGTAATATTTAGACAACCTCTAGACACAATGGTACAGAGTAAACGGTCAATTTAGACTAATAACTTCAGTAAAATATCAACAATAACATCGTTATTTTAGTTTTGTAACCCTAATATACTTGATAACAAGATTAGTTCTCAGACATGCCCACAGACATCGTGAGTAAACCCCCTCACGATGTTTTCCTTCACCGATATAGAGCAGCAAAGATGAAACAGTTCACACAAAGATGTGTGAACACGACTGGAATTCGAACCCACGGCCTTTTTTTTCTAAGGCGAGGCCCGTACCGCTGCGCCACTGCTGCTCCAAAGAGCAAAATAAAGAGTTAAATACTCTAATTTGTGTACAGAATATACTCATCTATTCAGATCTAATTATTTAAGTTAATGAGCCGTCTGAACTGATAAAAAGGCTTTACATTTTGACCGTCTATTAACGAATACATCAGAGAATAAAGAACATGAAAAGGGAACAGTGAATACCTAACCTTCATAATATTATGTAAAGAAAAGCATTTGGTTGGGCTGACCAATACGCTATTTCGTTTTCTCTTGTATTAAATGCATTAGCGAGAAAGGGATGGATATATTACATTTCTATAGAAGAATACTGAGGCTTAAGCTATAAAGTTAGAAGTATGTGTTTATCGGACTCATGATAATCATCGCTAAAAGGAAACAGTTTTGACTGATCCAAGTACTAACAATAATGTAATCCGGCAGCGGAAATAAACAGTTGGAAAACAACGAATTGGTCGGACCCTTGTCCAAGCTTAAGGATTTATTTAAAAAGTTGGTGAACCGTTTCGTGTTTTTAATCTATATTTATTCAGTGACAACAATTTTCTTCGACGTTTGTTAGCATTGTAATAAATCAACCAAATTGACAACGGCAACAAGACATTGTTGCCGTAATGTAAAGTCCAGCGTGTTAGCCTCTAGCTGTTCGTCGCCGATTCAAATCCTGCGTCGGTACTTCTTAATATCTTAGCAGTCCGTAGTCAGGAAGTTGATGTTACATCCCCGTGCCGCGGAGAGCACGTTAAGGCTGTCAATTCTGCGCCTGGTCTCTCACCAATCGGATCCGTCAGCCAAACCGGACTCTGAGTGTGAGTGCATTATGTTCTGCATACCTGGCTAGACAGCCTTGAGGTGTGATGTATGTACGAATTTAGTTTATATGTTAATTAGTAGGTTTTTGGAAAATTAATTATCCCTAACGAGAGACGTTGTTTCATTTCGTCATCATTCGTACAGACTACCTTGTTTTAGAAGAAAGAGAGAAAGGGGTAATAGAAACAAAAAGTCAATATTATTTTGAAACCAAAATTAAGGTAAAGGAATTCTTGCTTTATCACACGATCATGAGCGGTCAATAAGCATCTTAATAAATAATGTCAGTACTAGGCTGATAATGGAGAATTCCGATCAAGACACGTTACGTAACAAAATAAATAATACTACTTATGTAAATTAAATAGATAAATAACATAAACCACGGCCCGGATATAGTGGGATACTTCGGGCTCGAAGTTGGAATGTTTTGAGGATTCTAAGGTTCTTGACCCGTAAACTTTCTCCAACGAACGAAGATGGGTTGGAATTGAAATAAAAATAATATATAGTACTTGGCAGCGAATTTGAGGATATTTTGTCTTGAATGGTTCAACAAAAAAGTTGTGAATTTCAATGTCTAACACGTTGAATTTTATAAATTAAATGGTTCGCTGAGCTGAAATAATAGTCGTAACAACGCTTCATCATTGTTTCATTTCCTATTAAAAATTTTAACTATAAATTTAAAATTAAGCAGGTAATTTATTATTACCTTTTCAGTCTTCATTATGACATAATCCTATAGATTCTCAGCCTTCAGTGTTACATTAAAATCATTGAATATCACCGTGTATTTAACAATAAATTGTTCTTTTATAAAACTGAGCGAAGTGCATCAAACAATATAAACGGATTTTTCAACGCTCGTTATAAAACGTCTGAATGTGAGACACCAACAAAGTTAACTTTAAATTCTGCATAATATATTAAGTTCTAATCAGATACAAACTACACGTTTATGAACACAATTCAGACTCATAAGTCTGAATTGTTTTTATAAACGTGTATGTTACCTACATCTGAATTATTTTAAACCCTTGGTATCATAGTAAAAGAATTCAGATCTACGTAGGTATCCAAATTTCATCCAATTCCATTCCATAATAAATTTAAAAACAGTAGGTCAAAAAGAAATACCGGATGGATGAATAAAGTAAGATGACTTTTGCGATGTATCTAAAAGGATAACTTAAGTGCAGAAAGCCTACAAACATTATCGTGAAGGTACCCAGACCCTACGCTTAAGGTGAGCACTTTTATATGCCCATCAAACCTTACGGGAGGTAGATACGATAAAACATGATTGTTTTCCATTAACATCGACATCTATGTACTACAATAAAAAACAGTCAAGTGAGGGTTAAGATTTCTGAAGTTAAATTTCAGTGTAAAAGTACAATAGCCTCTAGTGTTTTACAAGCACTATTTCAGTGAATCAATATAAAAGCTTTAAAGATAACAATGATTATCAAAGTATTTGTCCAATATGATGAAAGTGCAGTCATCCAGAATTCCATGTCATACAATAAAGCAAAAATTTGAAAAACTAGCACTATGACGTCTTTTCTATTACGGTGTCTAAGAAAAGCTTAAGTTACCCGACGAATATGAAACCTGCAATGGCTGACAGGGAAAATATTTCAAAGGGACTAAGGGTAAGGGTATAAAATAGATAAAGAACCAAAGTTGTGTTGACGTAGAATATAAATAGTACACATGCATATTTTAAAAGCGTAGCGGAATCTTTGTCAATTCACTTCCATCTCCGTTCATCCATTGGTAGGGTCGAACGAAGACCGAACAAATAAAATGAAATAGCAACCGTGTTGCTTGCGACAACAATGAACAGGGGAAGATCGGGTTTGCTTTTAATTAAAAGTAAATTGTACGTACAAGTATTTAGATGAGAGTTGTAAACAATACTAATTACGTTTGTCACAGGATTGTGTAATGAACAACGCTATAATAGGTTCTGTTTCCTTAGAATTGACTTATTATCTTTGTAACGATGTACGATTAATAGTTTTTTATTCTTAGTTTACTTGTGTTTTATCGTCGGCATTCGTCGTAGTTGAACGTCGTAAAGCCCTTGACATCAAGACCTTTCGCGCACTAGGCAGTTTGGCTGTGAAGTCAGGCACTGGTTGCCAGTGAAACGTATGACGGCGTATGGCTGCATAGTGCGCGGACTTCTAAACATCGTCATAATATAAGAGCCAGCCTGCCTTGTCTAAAAGAATTTTTCAATTCAAACCGTTTCTGACGAATTCAACGAATCAAACTCTTCAGCTGTATACCTCAAATTAGTGTAGATATTCTTGGTTAACCCAGTAACCAGTTTTTGCTAAAGTTAATGTTACTACATGTAAAAAGCTCACGTATCAAGCAGTGAGTCTGATTGCAATATCTGTCTATTACACAGATTAGACTCACTGTCGGGCAAATGTGTACGTAATTCCGATTTCAAGGTTAGGGTTACTTAAGTTCGTTTGCGATTTATAGGTTTTTTCATACTGAGTCACTTAGCAAAAATCAGACGAGTAATGTTTAGTGTTACTCAAAAATTTTCCATAATCGTTTTTACATATTCATTGCGATGTCAGGGTGCGTTTGAAATGAGACGTCTGTGCGAATCTGAATAACAAATGGCTGAAATCTACATGTTTCGAGCGGGGAGTTCAGCCGCTTCCCAATCTTTGTACAGGAAAAATCTGATCTTCTCCAAATATGACATGATGCCAATAACTTGGACAGATAGATATTAATAATTTTTTTACAAGAAGTTAATCATGAACGTAAAACTGACTGTTTTCCCCAACAAGATTTAAAATAAGTAATAAGCCCTAAAATTGTAGCTAATTGGACTTTAGAATTCAAAATAACCAACCATTATGTTATGCTACAAAAACTCGTGTCACGGAGGCCAACTAATCAAGGCTACATAAATCTTCGGCTAACAAAGAATACTTTATACTTATAAAACAAAGTAAAAGGAACACATCTTGATATGGCATTGACGGTTGAATTTGTAAACGCATTTACTTTGCTAGTCGAATAGTTGGGAGGTCATCGGTCTATGTCAATAAATACTTGGCTTACGTCATCGGTCCGCAGACATACGCCACTTGAATAACAACGATAGAAGTCCACCAGAATGATAATTAAATTTTCCACACGCGCCACTCAACGAGTCCAACCGAAACGAATTTACAAGTCTTTCAACGTTTTGGACAAGAACAATATTACTCAATACTTACTAAATACTTTTAAGGCCTATGTGCATTGTGTAGTACCGAAATAGTACTTAACGGTTATTACCTATTAAAAATTTAAGATAAATACGCTTCGTTTCTAGATTCATTAAGTGGATATCAGAGGTGTGGAATAGTCTTATGATTTTTGCGCACACGTGTATCATCTTCGCTTCTTCATAAATATCTTTTGTTCTTTATTCTTCTTCGTATTTTTTATGACTTTGTACTGCCACTAGGCGTAATCGAGGACAAAACATACATAGATAACCAATTCTAAATAATAAAATGTTAGGAAATACAAATTGTAGAAACGTTTCAATATTTTGTACGGAACTGTCAGGTATTTATTTATTATTCTGTGGTAATATAGCAATTTTGTCACATTGAAGGCTTATAGTTTTACTCGCCATACAATTTCCTTTAACGTTTATGTGCGAAAGATCATTGTGTGGTTAGAAAGCCACGACAAGTGGTGTAAGGCCTCCGCTGGTATTTTGCAACATTACGGCTGTGATGAGACGACAAATTGCCCATTTTTCTAAAGCGGCTCTTGCGATGTTGCGTTGAAATTATTTTGTACTACATAATTTGGTTTTGAAAAATCTACTTCAGTTATATGAGCCATTATAAACTGTCGACTGAATGTTTAGTGAACTTAGTTTCTATGGTCGGGGCTAAGTCCGTTAATATCTACCTATTTAAACTTTTAAAAGTCACAGTCGTGTTACTGGTTGTACAAGACGTGGTGACCAGTCTATGGAACTTGTCTAATTACTCTAACTAAAAGAACATGCTACCAACTTTTGTAGGCCGCAATTTACAGCCCGTAATATTTATCCTAAAGTGAGGTAAGGTTAAAGTATCTAAAATATGGGAAATACCCGAGCAAGAAACTCGTCATCGTGAAAAATCCGACACTTAAGGGTGCCTTTTGAGTACCAGAGATTTCAGCCATCTTATCCACGTGGAGTGTGACGTCACAATGGCCCGGAGCGTTCGTCCTGAAAAACGTTAATTGCACGACACCGACCGTAGCGTGGTAGCTGCTTCTATCTCGCATTGCAACCAACATTCCACCTCACGGCTAATACAAAATAAACCTTAACAGAACATAGTAAGGTCCATTTTTAAATGCAATGATAAAGTATTTAATATACTTTAGTTCACTTAGCACCTGAAGGCAGTAACGACTTTAAAGTAAAAAATAAATAGTAGGAAAAATTTTGCTAGAAAAATATGGTCGCGGGATCAAGTCATTAGTTTAAGTCACAGAGTGTTAGTAGGTACTCAGTGGCCATTTAATTTTATCTGATTTCATGAAATTTTATTACTTGAAAAGCCAAATGAGTGGCCAAAACTTAATATTGGTGTAGGTGACTTTAAAATAAACTACCAGAGATCACGAGAAGACAACGATAAGCCATCAGTCCTGCGCCCGATCTGTAACTGGTTGTGTCGGTCTACCCGTCCCACAGAGAGAAGGTAATAGTGAGTGGATCGGGATCCCGATTCTTCCGCTTTAGACATTTATCTCGAACTCGACATTATCGAAAACAAATCGAAAACTAAAGAAATCGATTGCTATAGACCACTCGTTTTGTCTTGTGTTGAGTCGTAGACTTACTCTAACGTGACATTCTGAGAATACGAAAATTAATTTTCATTTGAAATTCGCAATTTGTTCGGCATATATCGAATTCAGATTAGACCAGAGAATCAGGGACCTGTGTATTCTCTGCGTACCTAGCTGTCAGTTCAGCGAAATACGGAGGGATTTTTATCACAATTGATGATGATGATTGGTCAGAACGATTTCAATTACGGCGACCTCTTCGACATCTAGTTATTACGGCATTGGTGAGCCCTAAAATGGCTGATAGATCCAATCTTGTCCGTAGACTCAATGCGCACCTGAGTTTACTATTGACATAATTGTACTGAATAAAACGCGGGTTGTCGGGATTTTTGATCACCGCGTTTATTTGTTGTTATTACAATTATTGGAGATACCATTTTATAAAAATAAAACACAGACCAACTAAATATCAAAAATATTATAGGTACATTTATTAAACTAAAAAGTAATTAAAAAAGAAAAACAATAAGGCACGAGCTAACAAAAGAATCAGTAAGCAAACGAGACGAGGAAGAAAAGAATGCAGCTTAACTATAATAGTTGTCTCCCGGGAAAGTTTAAAGTCAGGGGAAAATAATAGAAACTTTCAATATTTAACTACGAACTATGAAATACTTAGTCACGCCTAGTTTCTTGTTGAACTTAAATAAGTTGTCACAACTTCTAGTTTCATTATAATACGATACAATCCCATTGTTTTGGTAAATTTAATAGTTTCTAGTCACAGAGTGACCTAGAATCGTACGTTATTGAAAAAAAAAGTACTAAAACACGTAAAGTTTATTTTAGGGATTTAAACCAGAAAAATCTATATATAAATTTGTAACAACGTCGTCTGGGGTAGGTAATAACTAAAGAAAACACGACACTGTTTTCGCAATAATTTATACTATAAGTTTCCTGAAAAAAAAAAACCGTTTTATTCGAGAACGATTTACTTATACCTAAAGATTAACAAAACTAGCTTTCTGCTCGCGATTTCGCTCGCGTGACCTACATTTTATATCATGCCCAGCAGTGGGATGAAAAGTAACTTATATCCTTCGATAAATAGGCTATCAAACAGTGCAAGAATTTTCGAAATCGGACCAATAGTCCCTGAGATTAGAGCGTTCAACCAAATGAACAAATTCTTCTCAAACTCAAAAAGAAAAAGTACTTATATGAAATACGTACAAACAATATTTAAGATAGAATCTTACATTGAAATACATGTACTTAATAAGCTTAATGATACTCATTACATGGATGACTTCGCGTCAACTGAATTAAATATGTTTACACGAGACACCCACAGCCATCAACAAATAAGTTACATATAAAACAATTGGAAAACGTTACCAGGAAAGTTTTCGCAGAACTGCTAACTAATTTTGAACCCTAACTGCTTCGAATAAGATTCAATGTTTGTTATAGGTACATCCAATAAAGGGAAAGAACGACGCAACAGATCCCCACGAATATGTTCGCAGGCTCACTCCGAGTTACTAACACTCGCAATTCATTTTGTGAACTGAATATATTACACTGTGATAGAAGATAAAGTACCTTTCGCCCTTGGAGTAAGGGTGAATATCAAAATAGACTGAAGCTGTAGAAATAAGCAGGATTTTTTCTTGTGTGTTCAATTTTCAACCATATAGACGAAGATTTTAGGTGCAAAGGCAGAAGTAAAACATTTGAAAAACAAACAAATCCTGATCGTATGGTAAGTCAGACGAATGACGATAAATATGCTCGGTGTATTGAAAACTAACACTGTCATAAGAAGTGTTAAATAGTCTTAAACAACTTACCTACCAGACATTTTCGAGTTTCGAGTTTGCGTTTTAAGACTCCTACCGCATCTAATAAAAGAACTGAAGAACATATCTAAGAACTATCATTAGAAAACTCGATGTCAAATAAAAACAAACCGCATCCAAATCGGTTTACCATTCAGAGCTACGGAGTAGATAGACACATAGACACACTAAAGAGCGGCCAAACTTATAACGTATATCTCTTTTAGCGTCGAGGGTTAAAAAGAGAAGAATACTCGAACAAAATAGATTTATCTTTTCTATCAGATTATAAATGCAATATTTTTTTAGTTCTAAGTTGGTAATCATGCGTACGGTAAGAAGCCGACCCGTTAGATGTTCTGGCGTCACATACCTAACGCCACTCAAGAGTCGTTACGTCATAGCAATCCTGAATCGCACAAGTAAAGTTTCACCGACAATTAGCATATATTCAACTTCCCGTCAAGAAAAGTTTGAGAAACGAGGTCGTCGGGCATCACACCATGCCCGACCGAAGGATCCTCATCTCCACACTGGTGACCTTCGACAATGAACAACAGCGCATCCATCGCAGCAGCATCATCAGCAACCATTACCTGTTCTCATTCTTCCTTTTTTACTCCGCTACAACAGCAAATTATTCGAGCCAACCAGCATCGGGTCACGTGACCACCAGCACCAGCACCGGTACTGGTACACAATTTTATTTATTTACTAACGGCCCACCCCAGCTTCGCCCACACGATTTTGTGCTAACTTCACATAAACCATCTATTAAATAGTCTAAACATTTGGTTTGAATAGGTAAGCCCGTTTTTGAGTTATAAAATTACAACGAAAAGTGGCATTTATATTTATTTATTTATTCATTCAATTGATCTTACAAGCTTAGCATCCAAATCGCATACAAGATTAGTTAATTATAAAACAATTTATAAAGTCATCACTTTAGAAACCTTACTACTCTTATTGAAAGGGTCCTAAGCTGGAGCTTCAGCTGTGAAAAGACTTCTACGTTTCCTTTCCAGCCCTAAACAATTGTTTCCAACAAAATATTCAACATTTAAGTTTCAAAATCTTTAAAGAAACAGTAAAGATAAAAAGCATTCTTTAGTCACCAGTACGTGTTTTACGCACACCTATAACCATAACAACAAAATTGATTTCAATTTTATGGTTTCTGCTCCCCTGAATCCAATCATTGTTATCGCTTGGAATACTGTTAAAGCATAATGAGTATGTAAGCTATTTGGATGTAGGGTTAAATGTCGTTTTAATACTAACGATATCGGTACACGAAATTTTGCGAAAATACTGGATAATTTATCTTTGTATAATATTGGACCTGATATAGTAAACACTGAGAAAGAAAGAATTATGACATAATACGAGTATTGACACGCAGTTTACTAACTTTTGGTAGAGATCCTCAGAAGCCAGTGCCCACCGACATTGAGGATTGCAACGCGCAAGTTGCAAGCACCCATAGACTATAGACAGTGACCGCTTACCTTCAGGTGAACCTTACTAGTAGAATAAAAAGCTCTTATGATGGGTTAACATTAGCAGGCGAAGATTCGTGTCGCGTTGGCGCACTAAAGGCATACGATGATCTAGCGAAGATTCATTGCGCCAACGGATTGTGGTGCGGTGTGTGACAGAGACATAGGCTACAAAGTATGGACAGCACTGAAGTGACGTAGGTGTAGCTATCCAAGCGAATATTGTCTCGACAAATCCCTTTGATGCGCGCCAATTTACCCACATCCCTCCTATAGTACATCGTCTTCACCGGAATACTACACGTTGCGACGGTTTACCCGGTCACGGTCATGGCATTAACAAGAATATTCCACCCGTTATATAGCTCCAGCATTATAGATGAAGTATTTTATCAGCAGCATTGATATTAAAACATAAAAAAGTACCTTTTTATTTCTTCGTAGGTAGGTACTAGGTTCGTAATAAAATATCCTAGCAATACCGCTATAACTTAGTTGAACAGAAAAGTCTACACAGGATCTAAGAAAGATAAGGTTTTTATGACGCCCATAAAACTTATAACGATCTGCCTGTGTTAAAAACTTTGTTCATAAATTGTTTCATAGATGTTTAATAAACAATTCACATACTAAATGCGATAATTAAGTTCTAAAAGTCGTCTAGAGGATACCAACTATCAAACAAAATGTTTTGTAACTGTTTGTAACAAATTATGAATAAATACTATTAGTTGACTGTTGAAATAAAGATACTTTATAATGGATTTAATCACAGTTTATATTCATTTTTAAATCCCAATATTTCAGATTATATGTACGGCTTCCACGGTCACGGAGGGGACTGGGGTGTATGTCATTCCAAATATAAAAATGATTTTGTGCCATCTTACAAGCATCATGTCCCTTGTTCCCTTTCCAGGAACTCCTGAAAAACATAGATTTGATGTAAAGATCAACGCTTCATAAAGTCTGATACGCTCAAGACACTACCTTAGTAATAACTTTTTAAAAAGGTGGGGTGATGAAAAATAATAAAACTTGCAATAAAATCCGTTATAAAGTAATATCATCTTTTAATAAAACATGACCATAAACATCATTTATCACTATGCAATAATAGAATAACTATCATCGTACTCATAAGACAAGACAATAAGATGTAAAGCGTGTACATTATCAATCTAGAAACACGTTTGCGCCGGGTGTCGCCACCCTTTCCGACGCTTACTCATGGATCCTTGCCAGACATATCACCCTAAGCAGCGTCCATTAATGACCACTAAGGTAATAGCCTTGGAGATTAAACTTAAGGAACTAAACTCCATGGTAGGCCTGTGGTCAGCATCGGTCACAATTGAGTTCACCTCTACACCATCGTGTTATACAGGCGTAAGCGCTATGTTGATAGTTTTAATATAGATTAAATTTTGTTTAAAATGCGTTCCCGACTATCCTCTCCTTAAAATTTCGCTTGAGTAATTATTTACCTTTAAGCGCCTCTTGTAATGCTTTTCCACCAAGTATGTGACATTGGTTTGGATGCGATTGATATCCACCAAACATTTTAGTCTTCATAGCAAATCGCTGGTGGAATTGGGTGACACTAAGTTTTGGTTTTTTTATATGGAACTGTGCGTGTTATGAACGTGTGCTATTAATGCATGCTATGGATGCGAGCTATTGATATTTCCTTTGCCTGCATTGTGCTGATGCATTGAACAGTTCGAAGTTCGTATTTTCTAGTAACTACTCTTTTGCTCAATTACACAGTTTTATAGCTTAGCATGTAACAACGGTTTAATGGTTTCGTAGCTTACCTAGCATAGCTGCAGTGCACATATCTGATAGAACACCTCATGCAGTACCATCTATACTGTTCTATTTGACTTTTTAATAAAACCTGTATTCAAAAAATGCTAAATGGTTCGGGCTACTTTTACACTGTATTTGGATAAGCGAAGTCATGTTTGCTTTTACGACTTGTTCAAATATTTGACTTAAAGGTGTCCGCGAGGTCAGCTAAGGACGGGCAGCCTCGAGGTCGTTACAAATATTGGAGAATTGATAGTACCCACCTATAATACGATTACTTAAGATTCTTAAATAACGTAGGTACATAATTCAACAAAGCTTTTTTTTCTCATACATTTTCTACAAGCAATAGATATTCTGATATAGGAAAAGTCATTATGAAAAGTATCAACGTAAAGGCCGTGGACGCTAACTAAGTTGATAGGATCGAACATATGGCAGTGATACCCGCCATACCCTAGGGGACACATCTCTGAAACTTCGTTGCATTACATGTATTGACTATATCATAGACAAATATTTCTTTTTACCTAATAAAAAGCTTGAGCTATTATAGTTTTTCTTTAGATTCTCTAAAAGAAACTTTAAGTTTATTCTCTAAAAATATGTTATTCAGTTATATAACACATAACGTGCCATTTGTAGCACCTAACCTTGCCAAGTCATCAGCGGGTCATATGGATCCTTGGCTTTATGTCTCAGTCAGAATGGAATTTCGCGCCTCACGGACTTTGTGCGACCTTCAGGTAATAGGCAGTAAAGAAAGTAATTTAAGGATATTTACTTCACACGGCGAAGATATTCTCTTTGTTTTGACCGACTTAAAATATGTGGAAGATGCTAAAGTAAAAAATGATAATAATTATTTAAGGCCATTGATAATATCTAATTATTGAATTTGCCGTAAAAGACGCCATAATTAGAAATATTTTTAGGCCAAGATGACTTTGAAATTACAATAGGAAACGCTTTTTAGGATTAAAACGAACTATATACCTAGGTATTATAATTATTTATGAAATGCAAGTCACTTAAGACTACAGTCAAACAGTACAGACTATAGTCAACAAAAGTGACAAACATCCTCTAGACAGAATCACAAGTTTAGAAGCGATAGTCTCGAAGTGGAATAATAAAGGGTTTCTTCAAAATAGAACGGGACATCTCTACCCGAGGGCGTGAGCTACGTAAATTATGTAAGGGAACATGTTTCAAAGGTGACACATTCAAGCTTATTATTGAATTATTTACTTACAGGATACTTTTTCACTGTGTATTGTTTTTTGTGTTTCAATCTTACTGTATCTTATTTCATACCTACCTTTGCTCCATAAAATAGACGCGATTTCGTAGTGCATTGTATATTCTGTGTCTTTGTCAAACTTAACTTCACGTCTTTATTACCCGAAGGCGTAGACAGAGTGGGTATCATTTCTTACTAGCCAGTTATGTTCAAAAATCAATTAACTATTCCATGTGTAATGTCTTATTAATAATTGATTATTATCACGGATCTTTGGATTATGGCCAACAAATTGGTAGTAATCAGGCTTCAGTCATAGCTTAGAAACTGTTGTTAACAGTCGGAAACAGAAACACGAAGATGCTCAGAAAAATACCTACTAATAAACAGCAATCCAGCCAAAGAATTAACCTTTAATTTATTTCATTTTTAATTAGCACCAATAAGTCATAAAGTTTTTTTATATGATACTGCCTTACATATTTATCAATATTGAGAATCTTGTTTAAAATAAACGCACTCACTAGGAATATGTTGATGTTTGACTGAATCCATCGATGTGTTACAATATCGATTCAGTTATCACACATTAAAGCGTGTCCTATTGCATCCAACTCGTCGCTGCATGGCTTAGTCTATGTGTATTATCCATAGAACTCGGAATACGAAGCCCGTACCTACTAGAGACGGCAAGTAGCGCATCAATTTCATACTCTCTGTCCAAACGCTCGAGGCACGCGGGACTAAAAACAAAAGTAGGAACGGAGCAGCGAATACTGCGCGCTTCCTTGCACTTGTGGGTCTCATAGGCGGAGTACGGATTTATAAACTACTTCATTGATGTTTATTCCCCTTACTTATAACAAAACTTACACTAAGAATGTGTTATTTAAGTTTGGCTAATGTCATGTGATTTCAAATGGACATAAAAAAAGGGCAAAACATTAGCTCTTCTCGGTTTAAGATTCGTTTATAGGTAAGGGCGAAATGTGCGCCTGCTACAAAACTAGAGTCGGAAATTTGTGTATTAACAGTACAGACTCTAATTTGGCGGTACAGCGAGGTTATTTATACAAAAACAAGCGATAGGATAAATCGCGTCTCGCTCGGTAGTGAATAGTAATAATTTGTGGAGTGACGTCATACGTTTCGAGTTAAAATTTATGCTAGATTATGTGCTCTATGGTCTCTACAACTTTGATCTACATTGGCCTACAGCGTCCCTTCAATATGGAAGGCGCGTTGCGGTAGCCACAACCATCAGGTGACGTGACTGACGTACTTGAAGAGGTTTCAATTCCAGTGTGACTGCAAGATTTGTAAGGATTTCGCGGGTTAATGGACTAAGTTTAAGACATAGACAATAACAGTACAATAAGACACATTATTGTACTGTTATTTTCGGTATGTTTGTACGTTTGTAAAAGCATGCCTAAGTAAAAGAATAACAGAGCATGCTGTAGGCTTCGAAAAACAAAAAGGGTTACTAATAAATTATAAAAATTTGTAAATCGGTAATTCTGCCTGATAATCAGCAATAGGCTCACTCCAAACGTAGCTTGAACATAACCGGCGAAATCTGGGTAATACTTTCTTAACCTACACTTTTTTGTGATGCAGTGAGTGCTACATATGTTAATGTTATAAATAAAATATTTACTAAAACCCAGAACTACCTTTGTTAACTCTATAATATTTGTACAAAAAAATAGTAAAACACATTAAGATAGGAAATATTACGTGCAAAGGAAAACGGCACTTATTGTTAACAAGATTAAGTTAATTTAGCCTGACGTGTTCAGCAGGTTCGTGCAATGGACTTAATACAATAAACGGTGTAATAGGTAGTTACCGGAATATTTTAAACCTCCCCAGGGTGTCACTACTGAAACGATACTACACTGTTTTAAAACTAAATACCTAGCTCTTTGTTGAAAATTGTATAATGAAGCACTACGTTACTCTGTTGATTTTTCTTTTATTATGGATGTCGTTACTTTACGCTATAATAAATATAGTACATACATAGAATATTTTACATTCATTCGCTATCTAGTAAATAATACTTGCTTCTCAATACAAACTTTTTACTTTTCAGTTGTGATTTTAAACTTATCATGACCAAACATAATCCTAATTTTGGCTTCTACAGCGGCAAATTCGGGTAATTAATATCTCAGATATAAGTTATTTTACGTTGATGAAATCATATTATTGAATATCTTACTAAAGAAGCAGAACTTAAGACTGTTTAGTCACGATGAGAATAAATTCTCCGCAAGACACGTAAAAATGTTAAGCAAAGGTTGTATGCAGACATTTAACCCTGATATGAATACTTCTTTAAAATTCGAATAATTGTTACAATCGAACCTGTCTAAAGCTGAGATGAAGCAAAAAGGTAAAGATCACTTTGCCAATTTTGGACCTTGTTTGTACGAATAGTTATATGCTTATTTCAATTTCGTAGTTAAAACAAAGCCATCAAACAAACAAACAACAGTACTATCACTTAAGTAACTTAGAAACTTACTCGTAACTAAACAGGCCCCTTTATCATTTATTCGAATGGGCATTATTCCAAACTTTCGCAACATGACTTCTTGAAACGGTGAAAATTATTTGTGATCACCAAACACCCTACTCATTTTAATTGACCTTATTATAATAACGTATTATGAAGGTAGAATTTGCTGCTTGCCTAATATCTTCATTACGTAAATTAAATTACAAGAACTTCTACGAATTCCTTGTCAAGTTTGCAAGTCAAAATAGAATAGGTATTCTTCTTTATTAACGTAAAGTGATACTGAACTAATGATCAAAATCACTTTGTCTGAGAAATGCAGGTTAGGTATTCAATTTAGAGGTCAACAAGATCCTCAGAAACGTTAAACTTCCTTTGCAATACGAGAAAATGATGTAAAATTTACGTGATGTATACACGTGTATATTTTTGCACGAGAAGGTAATGGATACCTATCATTACCTTCTAATGCAAAACTGTTCTGAAAAACTAAATTTATTGGCCTATCTGTATTAATTAACAGACGAGAACGGCTCAATGCGGTATTCGTAACCAGGATTTAACGTCTTAGTTTCCACTAGGCGGCTATCCCACAGTTCCGGAGAATTTTCCCGAAACATTCCGGTGACATTCCCCACAAAAGTTGGACTATTGCTTAAATAGGCGATCCTGTGAGGTACCTACTGAGTGGGAACTTTTGTTATAACTTCACTAACTGGCGCAATATCTTAATAACCGATATAATTTCATGTTAAACGCTCCGACATTTTGATATTTCAGCAACTAATGACTTCTAATAGTATTACCTTAAGCCCTCCTAATTTAATTATTCACTTATGCCAAGTTCAATGAACAGAACTTGTCGATATCGAATCCGGTTGCTTGTCGAAATTATTGAAGTCTATTTGTAACCATTTTCTCGATTTACCGGCTGCAATTTTTAGGTTAGTAAACTGGTTTAACCTAACCTAGTAACCGTGGCCCCTATCAATGCCGTGCAATGGATAAACGAACACGCTATGACATCACCGCAGTGTCAGACGTAATCATAACATCATCAAGGTAGACACAAACGTTTAGAACGTCCTTGCTACTTCAACAATACACTATTGTCAAACTGAATTTCAAAGCGAAACCAGCACAATAAACACGAATAGCAAATTTTATTAATTGCCAATCGACCTCATTAATTAAATCGCTGTTTTACATATCGTGAGAAAAATAGCGCAAAGATAGGTGCTAGGTGAAATTAAATCAACATTTACTAAAATAATTAGGTAGGTACGCCACAAGTAATTCACGATTGTAAGTCTTGATGGGGTGGAAACGCTTGTGCAGAAAATTTAATATCTTACACAGAGGGTATCGCAAACTAATGAATCGTGCCGGTCTCACGACCACACTGCCGCGTTCAGATTCATTAACAAGGCTAACCATTGTTTATGATTCACAATAATGATGCACACATTCTCTTTATTGACTACGTAAGAAAAAACAACATAAGGCCTACTTTAGATAATAACCTTTAGCATAATTATAACTTAAAATTTTTATTTATATATTCTTTTTAGTTTCATATAATAGTTTGATGATTTTTAGTGGTCTTTTATCTTTCTTTATCTTTTTGTTTTATTAATTATTTACACCCAAACTTGATTTTTAATGGAATCGGCAACACGGAATATTTGAGCTTCAAAGGTTTTTTGTTTTAATTGACAGAAAACATAAATTGTCATGCCTCATAAATCTAACAAGAATGATATCTCATACATCATGATTATCGGTACCTATTGAGAGATATATTTGTCATATCACTGACATATTGACAGATGCCACGCTGATAAATAATTTGGAGCGCCTTCATTCGGCTGATCTGTAACTTGAGAACATGAAGATAAAAGGTAATATTTGTTAAAGATATGTACCATGGAAAAAAGAAACAGCAACATAAGAAATTAGTTATTTTTCTAAGAAAAATGTTCTATGCGTTCTATGAGACAGACATTTGTGTGATGAACATATCTGTTTGTATAGTGTATAGTGTATATATCTGTCTGGGTGTATAGTGCCTATATACCAGTTATCTGGTTTCCATAGTACAAGCTCTGCTTAGTTCGGGACCAGATGACCGTGTGTGTAATATTGACCCTATTAGCCAGAAAGTCAAATTTTATTTGAGTGTAGCATCATTTGAGTGTATTATCATCATTATGAGGCTTTCTATATTGTATTTTATTAAATAAATAAAAAAGGTAAAGTTATGCAAACTAACAGAATACCGCATTCTCAAATTAACTGCGAATGTACCTACTTAGTAACAAACCAATGCTATATGATCATTTCCTGTGAACGATGGAGTAAATGTAATCGATTTTTGGATCGTATCCAAATTTTTTTAGAAGCTAGTATTCTTGCGGCTGGCAGTAGTTATCACTGAATGATATTTGATTCTAGTACAAAATTAATTCTAAATTTAGGACGCTACATTCGCTCATTTCATGTTAGACTGACAACAAAATATTGTGAAACTAACGTGTCATCATTTTTATTTAAGATAGCAAGAAAGAACAGTTCCATTCATTTTTATTTTTTAACCAACTTCGATAAAGAGAAAGTTTTGTTTGGTTGTCCTGTTTTTCTCAGATTTCTCCGTCAAATGTGGAAGGATTAAAAACGGATAATAAATGCCTTTTTTACTTGAATGTTTATTTACTTATTTTTACTGAGTAAGTTATTCAGGTAAGCTGTACTGAAGCAACAGGAAGTAGATTTTAAAATATACTCCATGTGAGTAGGTACAACTAGTGTTTCCAATCCGACAGCGGAAAATACGATAAAATTACAGAGCTGTGTGACATGAGACATTTTGAAACGGAAAAGTCTGAAAGGGCAGTATATGATACTAGGAATAAAATATTAAATAACACCTCTATCCGGATAAAAGAAATAGATCATCCAAATATAAATACGGATGCCGTAATAAATTTTCCAAAGTTATTTTCTGAAATCGCGAAAACTTTTCATAAAGACGTCATACCATTTCAAATTGCGTAGGAATTGAATAGATACCTACCCACAGTGCAAACTTAATCCTTACTAATATGTATTATAAAATGCGATAGTAACTCTGGTTTTCTGTCCTACTTTCACGCTAAAACTTATGAACCGATTTGGATTAAACATAATATGGAGTTAGTTTGAGCAAGGAAGGATATGGGATAGTTTTTATCTGACTGCGTCAAAAAAGAGTAATAGTTTAGAGCGATAACCGACATACGCGTGGACGGAACCGCATTTGGAAAAGTAGTCTGTTAAGATTCTAAATTAAAAATGTAATGTATTAAATTTTACCTAAAGCAATACGGAAATCTAATAGAGATGTAATAAACGGTTAGGTTGAGATGTATTTAGCATTAAGGCGGGTAGCAAAACAGCTGAATCATTGAAGTTAAAAGTTTCATTCAGTGAGCTATTTGTGCTGCTAAGTATTACCTAACTAGACGTGATCCGTCGAGGTATCAGTTTAATAGTTGCTAACTAATTTACGGCAAGCGACGAAGCTAGTAGGTACGACGAACGTGAACTCGTGATCGCTACTTATTCGCTCAATTATAACTTCTGCCGGTTACATTTACACCCCCATTATTAGCGAACGCTTTAATGACCCCTGAACAAATTAATACCGAAAAAGTTCAGAACTTAGTAAAAATGTTGGCGGATTTTCGTGTCGAAAAATGACCGAAATTTGAATGTTTGGCGTTGACTATGAAGGCACGTTGCCTTCCTTTTGTGCCGGCATCGTTATTAATTTCAAATAACGCTAGGTTTATTAGAACTTTAACAAAGTTATTATAGGAGGTTTAAAAATATTTAATTACTTTCGCGATGGGTAATAAAGTTGTATCGTGACTGAGACTGTGACGTTAATAGTTAATTACAATCAGAAGCGTTCTTAATTAGTTTATGTTCTGACAATGAAACAAATCCTATTAGAGAGCGGTGATCAAACATTGATCTTATTATGTAGCGTATAGGTAAGGATTATGCGTAAGAGCTTGCTAATTAGTGAGATAACCTCCTTGCTACCCACCATCCTATGTCAACAGGGCCGAGAGTTAATACACACTCAACGGCAGATGACTGAGATAAAAGCTTACGAAATCTATTTACTTATACCAGTACGAATAATACTTACCTACTTCATTAAACTAAGTGTTTTAAGGTTATGTTGAAATTATTTTAACAATCATTTGTAGTAAAACGGGCCGCGTGCTCGGTAAGATACTCGCTTTTCACGCCGCAGGTCGTGGGTTCGATTCCCACACAAATCAGATATGAACACGTCTGTTTGTCTTGTCTGGGTTTAATTATATATATTTAAGTATGTATTTACAATTGCAAAGTATTTTAATACATAGTATAGTACCAGTTATCTGGTTTCCATAGTACAAGCTCTGCTTAGTTTGGGATCAGATGGCCTTGTGTGTTAATGTCCCACTACATTATTATTATCATTAAGTTGTGATCAAGCGCAAGTCTTTTTGGGCAGCAGGCGTATGTATAACTACTTAGTTTCCGCCCACGGCTTTGCCCGCGTATTATTTATTGGGATAAAAAGTAGTCTATGTATTAATCCACACGATAATCTATCTCTGTGCTAAATTCCATACAATTCCGTCCAGTAGTTTCTCCGTGAAACAGCAACAAACATCCATACATTCTTACAAAGAAGGAAGTAGGATATCAGTCTGATATCGACACCTAGGTTTTGTCACATACGTATGTATACACTATTTTTTTCAATTATGATTCCCAACTATGAGCTTATTTTTTATATTAGAATAGTCATTTCGCTCGACCTAGGACCTACACGCGCAAACCTACCACTAGAACAACGCGCAGTAATTTTATATTTCTCACACAATACATTTTCACTTTCCACGATTCGGTAGGTAATAACACCAACAAGATAAGTAGTAGGTAGTAGATATATCTAACAATTGTATTGTTGTTGTGCCTTGTTACCTACCTCGCCGACTAGAATCTGCTAGCTAGACGGTACTTCAAAATATTGTAGGTACTAATTTGTTAAGTTGGCGGAGTATCAGGGAAGATGTCTAATTTTGATTGGTTCATTCAAATTCTTGTCATTCAATTTCAAAATGTCCTTCATATTGAAATGGTTTACAGGCAAGGCGAGTGGTCTGGTTAGTGACCTACCTATAGAATAGACTCTATCAAACAAAGAATAAAGTATAGTACCAAATGTACATTGTTGATTACGACTGTATTTAATTTATATTAGGTATCCTCACTAGTACTTTATTGTATTTGTTTTATTTTATAACCGTAAATATTGAATTACGTTTAATTCTAGTTAATATTTGTATAAACTTTAGTGAACCGTCTTTGTAAACGTACAAATTTTTAATGATCTACCTAATAAACTTAAGCAATGGCATTCAAATACTAATTTGTACAAGTGTTTACTGTTTATTCATGTCATTGAATGTCAGTTTATTTTTGACGTGACAACGTCTTATAAATTGGTTTGCCGGGTGACACTTCAAGAAACTGCGTTACGCTCCGCTCACGTTATGCGCTTACAATGAGAGCGAGTGAGAGGCACGCGTCCCTTCCACTCGGGCATGGTTAGCCCGCCTAAGAGCGAGAGAGACAGACATAAAAAGTGAAAGGCACGCGTCCCTTCCACTCGAGCACAGTTAGCCCGCCTAAGAGCGAGATTCTTTGTATAAATTAATGTTTTAAATATAATTCTTTGTATAAATTAATGTTTTAAATTGTTACTATTATTTCATCCTTCTTCCTACTATACGAATGAATATTCACATTAAAATTATTTTACCACTCAAAGTCGTTGTCACGTAAAACTTTCGCCCGTGTACCGACTTTACAGGCAACCAATTTTTTTTATTCTGCTCTTATAGCATAAGACACTTACATTATACATAGAAAATGTAACTTGATTAAAAACAAATCTTTACATCATGTTTTTGTAGCCACCCGGACTAACAAGTAAAAAGAAAACCCAATACTTTAATTATTATAAAGATATAGGTACTAAATAATTTTTATTATTTATTAATTATAACAATTATTTTAAAATATTTTATACTAATAAATTAAAAATTAATAAATTAATATGCATAAGTATATTAGAACCGATATTGTGAAAGGTATCAAAGCACCCCAAGCGTTTTTACAATAAGGTTAATTGAATTGTTCCCATTTCTATTTCCTCTTACAAATTCAAATGACTCACATAATTAATTAAAATCAAAATTTGGTGTTATTGTTCGGAAAATTTGCGCTCACATTGGTATAACGCATATCCAAAAGGAAACAATATTTCTTTCTAACTTAGCAGTAGGTAGGTACTGACTGTGCTCTAAGTTTATATGTATTCATAATGTAATTTAGGTTTTCACACGATGATTAGGCTCTCTCAAGCGAATTAAGATAAGCATGTGTATAATGCTTCACTGCGGCGGCGCGCAGAGTGCGCACACGCAACAATTACGCACGGTCACATTGAATACTAAATTAAAGCTAAATTCGTTTAACTTCGTTTTTCAATTTGCTTCGTTTTATATTTATTGCAAAGTAGGAAAGATGTAAAAGCTTATAACACCTCTTTTTTTCGTCGGTAGTTAAAAACTAAGCTACCGGTGTATTTGTGTACAATTTTATGATATCGTAGCGCTTAAACAAATGAACCGATTTTGATGCGCTTTATAAATAAACTTTTGTATTACTAATGTAATGAATTAAAACAAATTTAAATATAACTAATTTATTATCTACCTATATACCTCACTATCTACTACCTAAATAAGTGATATGATAAATAATAAATAAATAAATAAAATTTTATTCAAATCAAGTGGTCATTGTACATTCATAAATCAATAAAAATAGTAAATTAAGCTAATAATTACAATTTAACCCGAACTAGGTGGAACCTGTGTTTCGAGTCGAAATGTCGAGGGTTAGATTATTTTTTAAATTTCTAGTTATTGACGTCACATATGCTTTACCTAAGGATTCAGTTGGCTGTTAAACATGCTCTAATTATTGTGAGTCTGGTCAGTAATAAAGTGACATCATTTTTGTTAAAGAGTATCTGTACAGAGGACAAACATCTTTAATTATCGTGAGTAACCTTGGGTTCAAGGACGTTGAAGCACCATAATTTTGAAGATAAATTAAAGCTATCTGTTATTAAGACGACTACTGAATAAAATTTTTAGAAATTAACTACCAGCTTCTGCTTGCAATTTTGTAAAATAAAGAAAAATTAAAGCATTTATAATAAACAAAACATAACATAACATTGGTTATTTGATTGAAAAACTGACATTATGGTCTAGAAGCCGTAGAAAACCGACCTTCACCGTTGTGACAACCAAGTTACCTAAACATATTTTTTATGAAACCCCTATAGATTTAAGGACATGCCTATGGCTTGCAGATTTCAAAATGTTGCTTACACGCCTACACTACTGTGCTAATTTTGTATGGAGATAGTTTGAGACCCGGGAAAGGATAGTTTTATACGACTGCGAAAAAAGAGGTTAATGGTTTAGCACGATAACCGACATACGCGCGTGCGGAGCCGCGGCGGATGGAAAACTAGTAAAATTGTAAAAACAAAGTCGAAATGTTTACTATAATTAGGCTCAAAAATATATTAACCGGCTTCATGTAGGTACTTTTTACCATTAGTTAAATAATAGCAGAGAAGGTAGGTATATTATGTGGTACATCCATGGAAGAAAGAAATATTTGCATCTTACCTATTGCAAGAGCGCGAAGCCAGCTGCGGGTCTAGTAAATGTGCTAGAGTATTTTAGAGTGACAAATGTATTTAAAATCCGTTCAGGAACTTTTTATTCGGCTTGCGATTGACAACAAATAGATACCGTGCGCATACCAACGATGAAATGTGCTTAACCCAGTAAATATCGATTTATTCGTAGCTGTCTAGCAAATTACAACTAACGGGAAACAAAGGTTTACTTTTTGCTAAATACGAGTATACTTACATTTCTACGTTTTAATGAAGTCTAATCGTAGGACTTTATAATAATTAACATAGGCAAATTGTAAAACTAATAAAAAATATTCGGGTCATTGTTTGAAAAAAAAACTCCTCCAAAACATCTTGGACGATTGTTATAAAATTTTGTGTATATTTAGTAGGTCTGAGAATAGGACGTAAATATTTTTTCATAGCGGCACCACAGGTTCTTACACCACCCGGGCGAAGCTAGGGCTGGCAGTTAGTATCCCTACTAATCCCTACTAATAATATAAATGGGAAAGTAACTCTGTCTGTCTGTCTGTTACGCTTTCCCGCTTAAACCTCTCAACCGATTTTGATGAAACTTGGCACAGACAATCTTTAGACCCTGAGAAAGAACATAGGCCACATTTTATTGCGAAAAAAACCGAAATCCACGCGGATGAAGTCGCGGGCGGCCGCTAATATATGTATAAAAGGTTAAATGAGTACAACTTTAATGATTAAAGACAATCGTGCTACAGAAGGCCTCGCTATTCGCTTTACAAACACGATATTTAATTATGCAATCGCAAATATAAATTAATTATGAGCAAAGTATAAACTAATGTCCGCTTCGCATCACGACGCGAATGACTAATGTTTTAATAAATACGTAATCGTTAAAAGTAGCAAGATAGTGAAAGAAAATTGAATCTACGATACTTCTATACTAAATCACCCATGAGCCTGTGAGCGATAGACCTTCGCCATTTTATAAAAGTTGAAAGTTTGTCAGCATGCTCCCAACCAAACTCCCAACGATACGTTTAAGAACGATGGATCCATCCTGACGTCGTGGCTTTGGTCGATCAACGGCACTAAAGGAGTGTAACTTAAATTCATAAAATTAAGTGTGATACTTAGATATTTTCTTCAGAATATTATAAACAATCACGTCATTAATTGCCAGACACCTAACATAGTAGCACCTTTAGTTTACTGGCCAAATCTATGATGATCCAAACTTCAAACTTCAAACTGACCAACTTTCCGCTTTTATAAAATTACGAAGGTCTGGTGTTCACAGGATAGAGACAAGAACGCCTCTGTAGTCGAGCGGTGTGTAAGCCGAACGTCAAGGCTATACTCTACCCGGGAGGTCACTGGTTCGATTCCTGCCTCGGACAATCTTTGTGTAACAACAAAAATATTTGTTTCGGCGTCGAGAGACAACCCTCCGACGACGGTTTAACGTGCTCTCCGAGAACCCTCGGTGCCTCGGAGAGCACGTTAAACCGTCGTTCCCGGTTGTCATTTAAAAACATCTACATAATGTCATTCTTAAAGGTAGTTAGAAGCCTAAAATAATCTGACCCCTAGTATACCCATCTCGGCTACTGGTTCCCTACGAGTTTCGAGGTCTGATGGCAGTCGCTCGTTTAATTCTGGTAGCCAGCCGCATCAGATTAGACGGAGCTGACCCCAATAGAAATGGGAAAAAGGCAAGCGACACGATTTGAGCGATAAAGGAACACAGTAATAAAAATAAATAGATATATGAAAACCATAAGGTAGTTATTACTGCAGCCGAAGGAAACCGATAGTGACTACTAATAGAGTTTTGTTCTTAAATCCCATAATCGGTTACGACACACCTATACAAATCAAGTATTATTCAACTAACTGAACTGAATAAATACCTATATTAAGAAAGAAAAAAGGTTCTCCAACATTTTATTCAACACTTTCATCGTACAACAAAACTTGGGAACGCTTTAAATGTGCGAACTCTTGAATAGAAACTTAAAAGCTTTACTTACGTACGTTTACAATCTTTTTCGCCACTTGTAAGTAGACTTTCAGAAGCGCATTGGTCCGGCAAAATTTTAATGTGCACAGGGATTTATGAGCGACGCGTTATTTGAATAAGGACTTAAGAGCCTCGCTCAATATGCGTCGCGTCGAGGCTAAAAGCATATCGCTATAATATTCCATACGATCCTGTAGTAACCCGATTTCCAGACTATTAACGATTACGGCTGGAAGAGAAGCATGTCCTATATTCACTGTACGATCTTCTGCCGTAATAAATGTAACAATACCTGACTGGGATACACATTCTAATGTGCTACTTATGTTACTGATAGCTCTCTATGTAAGTACATTATAATACATATCGTATTCCGCAGTGTTCTCGACATAATAATTCGCGTTTCAAAAAGTCTAGCCCACGGGGATTGTCTCCTAGACTAACAAAATCTTGTTTCAGTGCCTATACTGAGAATAAATGCGATCTGAATATATTATCGGGCGCATTATGTACGTCTCGCTTGAGGCGCGTACTTACCCGAGGCTGCAGAATTCAGTTGCACACTTCTACAACTTTATCCTACCCTAGTACAAAGACATCTCTTTTATAGTCGCACGAGTATTATCAGCGCCGAAATATAATACAAAATGCTATTTACATTTTGTAGAACGGCGATAATGGCTTCTGGGTGGAAGAAAGTTGGGTGTATTAAAATTGAAATGCTGAGCATTAGATTTGACTTGAAGATTATGTAGAACAAGGTTTATAGTTGAAAGTTTTGGTGGAGGTCTCACCGAATGTCAAAATGTTAGGAGGTAAGCGGAGTACGCTTAGTTAGGTTCAATCGAGTAGCTCGGCTGGGGGGTGAGGCCGAACCGTAATTAATTACTGCTGTCGCTGACAAGCGAAGGCTGCTAAGTACCTATCGTTACATAAATAAACTGTGCATAGCTGTGTCTACTGGTAAATATTATTAGTACAACATTGAGAGCAGATTCACATACGCGATTTGATGATACAAAATGTTACCGAATGCACAGTTCTAATTTTGGAAATACATTGTTGGATAGAAATATAACGAATTAATGAGTGTTTAAATGTACTTTGCAGTTAATCAGAATTCAGAAACAAGCAAAAAATTCTTACAGGTACCTACAATAGAAAAAGAACGAAAGTGGATGAGATAGTTTATTCATGAGTTTGGCTCGGACCGAAGTCGAACATCAAGGATGCTTCACCGCGAGAGTTTTAAATTGAGCTTATCGCATTATTAGAGCTGCGGAGTGTATTGAATATCGGTATTATGAAATCAATTTATAAACTAGGCAGACATTTTTTCCCTGGTTTGAAGGTTATAGATACTTTGCAATGTTTTTGTTTTATTCTGAAATAGGCTTGCGCTTGACCAGAACTTGCCTGGTGTTAAGCAATGATGTAGTCTACGATGAAACGCGCCTGCCCTATATACCGATTCACATTTAGTGAAAAGGTGGCAGTGGTATGAGGCTCAATATAATTCCGACCCACCCACTATAATTGTGTCAACAGACTTCACAACGGAACACGGTAAGGCCGCTAGCCAGTGCGGCTTTATCTGGTAGGTGGTCACTAACCACGGCCGAAGCCTTCCACCAGTTTAATGTCACCTGATCTACACACCCAGGGACCACGTGCCGGGGATTTCGGTAAAAGGTGGACTTCCACTGAAGAAGGTGACTCAGCCCCCA
Source organism: Meganola albula (assembly GCA_936450015.1). Lineage (NCBI taxonomy): Eukaryota > Metazoa > Arthropoda > Insecta > Lepidoptera > Nolidae > Meganola > Meganola albula. The sequence continues at coordinate 10,416,611 of OW388148.1, forward strand.
AATACACAAGTTCGTAATAATGTATCCGATCATAATCATTGGAACCGACTGTTATTTCTGATGAACATTTGTGTTGGTGTCGAGTCTGGGGTAAATATCTATTATAAGTATATAATATTTACAAAATAAAAATATTATATGTATAGTATATACCAGTTATCTGGTTTCCATAACACAAGCTCTGCTTAGCTTGGGACCAGATGACCGTGTGTGTTAAAGTCCCAGAATATTTATTATTATTATTATTTCATTTAAATTTGTATTCAACATAACATAGGACAGTATAACCCACCTCAGCCTGCACTGAACACAGGTGAATATTCGTACATTTTGGCTACTATGTTTAGGTCCCAAACGTAATTAGTTGCACACATACATTATTGGAATAGGCACGCAAAGGCAAAACCGCGAACATTGGCTCTTACTAACATTTTCCCAAGTAATGACTTATTTTTCTTGACCCGGGATAGTAGGTAATTTGATTGATTCTAGATTTAACTCGATAATATCAGAGTCTTTATCAAATACACGTGGGTGGTCTGTCCCTTCCTCAGGGCACGACCACACATTTACACTATAATGAATTATGAAATAATTTATTGAACACATATTCATTTAGTTTATTTTATTCTAAAATACACAGAACTGATTTTTAATTACTCTTGAACAAAATTTAATAAAACCCTCGACTAGATAAAAGCCTCCTGATGACTGCAGATTCCTTAAAGCGCATCAAGATTGTTCCATCTATTTAGAGGCGCTACGAAACAACAAACATGTACACATCTGTGTACAAGTTTGTATCTACTCGTTAAACTTATAACAACAATCTTTTTTCGTTAATAAACTAATAACAGACCAGTAAACTGTACTTAAAAGCGTCGCAGTTCGCATTGAAAGGGACTAAACTACCTGCGTGCACGTGCTTCGACCTCTTTTGTAAAAAAGTTTTTTTAACAAGTTTTTATTTATCAAAAGATCAACGCTTTTTGCGTGAGGAGACCGCCATGTCTTAGAATTATAGAATTGAAATATTCGAGGACATGTGATTTTGAACTTCAAGGAACGTCACCAAGAACACCTACAAGACTACCTACTAGACAGCGCATAGCATCCCCCGGGGATGATCCCCGTGATCGTCAAACTACATATGATCTGGTTATAAGCTAATTTTGATTCGTTCGTTCAAGGACAAGAACTTGAACGTGGTTCGTTCAAATCAAATTAAGCCGTCTTCCCAGATACCCATAAACTTTTGACGTTTACAATTTCATACAAGATTTGAATAAAATGGTATTCATTAAGTGTTCTCAGTGACACGAATAGTATGACCATAACTCTTTCTACTCTAGAGATAGTAACGAGAAGATCCTTGCTCAGGTAGGACACTAAAGGTGGTACGTACTAAAGCTTTTAGCGACTGTGTCTTTAAAAACTCTCTGATCTCATCGGCGATGTCTTTTGAAGGGACAGGTGCGTACTGCGCAGCATTCACAACAACCGTGCATTTATGACCAGTTGTATGAACATTGATTGAAGTGTGTTTAGATAGTAACAGGTCGCGCTTTGTGGTCTACTTTTTACTTTAGTTAAGAATAGCGTGATGATAACTGTGTAAGTTACTTAAAAATTTACAGTACTATGTATACGACTCTACTCGACTCTATGGTAGACGACTCGGGTGTAGCAAGTAGCAATTTCATCGATCACATCACAGAATGAGTCTGTCCATCTGCCGAGAATCAGATGGCGAGAGCCAGGATCCGGTTGTTAAGCGAAATCACTATTTTTATTAATCGCGATGCTGTCATAAAAACTATTTCAGACGTTGTAACTATGTCGACGTTAGCAGACATACACAATGATTTATTTTAAAAGTTATGTGGTTTTTCAACTTTTAATATTAGTCTCGCTAACTTCAATATTCCAAACCAGCTGGCTTACTATTACTTACCTCTCGATTCTATTTACAATTTAGGTTTGGGTTCAAAACTTGTTCATTAGTAGGTACCTACTTTTAAATGCTAGCTCAGGAAAAGCTAAAGGTTAATTGTAAGTGATTAAAATATAATATAGGTAAATATAGGTAATAATTTGGCGATTTTGTGATTGGATACCATTTTAATTTCATAACGATACAATTTCAAGTATCACATATTAAATTAGTGTTAAGGAGAGGAGCGAATCGAGAGTCAAAAGTAAAGCAGCTGATAGTCTAAAGACTCTTAAAGTCTAAACTAAATCTCAGTATGAAATCGTATTTGTTTGTGGAGTCAACGGCATCGATAAACTAATATTATAACGTTTCACTCGTCGGAAAAGCAGCCATCAATTCGGCTAACGTAGACATTTCTGTTTTATAGCCCACGATGGTTCTAGTTTCAACAAGTGTCAAGAGAGCCCAAAAATGAGGATCGAATGACCACACGTGTGATAAATAGCTACGGCGAAGGGTTAAATAGATTTTCGGTTATTTGTTCCATTTGTTTTATGATTTGGTACTGCTGGCAGCCAAAATTCTGAGAGCACCTCTTTTGCTCTCAATAAATTGCTTTATGTCTCATATCATGTCTTTAATTAAGCGAGTGTCTGACTGTCTATCTCTCATAATAGGTCTATATTAATTTTTAAATACATTATAATTACTTGTTTGAAAAAATTTAATTCTGAGTTGATTTTGCTTGGGTTTTGGTACAAGTAAATTAAGCACTGGGTCCCAAGCTCAGACAAGACAAGACACTGTGAGCTCAGTTTGCTTAAATCGGAACGCAACTTGAATATTAATGTTTGAAGGTAGTCAGTAATAATTGTGATTAATATTTTTGGACGTCAAATATCTGTCCACCCGTGAACATGAAGTCTGAAAAGACTTTGAAACGTCGGGATCTAAAATCTAAAATAAAAAGCGATAAAATCCGTTAAAAAGTAGTTTTATTTCAATGTGTGATATTCGCGTAAATCTAAGACAATACTACATGTCACATGGATTAGGTACGTACAAAAATAGTATACAAAGTATGGAAGATGCTCATACAGGCCATTAGACACCTAAAGACTGAGGCGAATGTTTTAGTCCCATGCATAAAAGGGTACAGTTCTCAACTTGATCTGATAAGATATTTCGAGTACGTTATTAGAAACGTGTTTCTCAACCTGGGACCTCGCAAAAGATAAAAAAGAAAGCAAAATGCAGGAAAACTTTTTAAGCAGTAAGCAAACTTAGATAAAATAACTTATAGTACTAAAGATTAAGAAATTACTAATGAAAGATATTTACTTTAGATATTAAAATTTATTGTACGTTCACCCCGCCACCATATCAGGTGTGCGCTCGCTAAGGTCACTGATCGCTAATTTTTCGCAGCGCTTTTTATCAATATCATTAAGAATAGATAGTCCATAATTTTCTATTTCTATGTCAAATAAAAAATAGAAAAACGTATTAATGAAACAATTAATGGAAATGTGTTTTATCACTGATACAGAAGCTCCAATAAATTGCCCACTGGTTAAAAAGATTTCCTGTATATAAACCTACATTTTGAAATAGTTTTAAAAGCTAGACTTAATCTTGACTAAAAATTTCTCATTACTATTTCAGCATAAAAACCTACAAACTTTTTCCTCAACACCGCTTGAGCAAACTTTGCATATTTAACGCAATACAAACCGCTGAACTTTTAGTATACATACACTGTATGACATTTTGTCGGCATGCACTAAAGCACACGATTTAAGTTTGTTCATAAATAACTTGGTGAGACTCCCTCTAGTGACTTTTGACCTCGTACAACGTTGCGTTATTGTGAGTATAATTATTTACCTTCATAGACTGCGCAACCGCGATGAGTCGCGGAGTTGCGATTGTATGCAATGTACTAAATAGGCATAACATTTACTACCAATGTTTGCAGGCTCTCTAGAAACAAATAGTAGTAACAACACTACAACCCACTCCACGTTTAGTGTCTCACTGCTAAGCACGGGTCTTCTCTTAACTTAACTTGAAAGTTTAGGCCTAGAAACGACTGGTTAAGCTGTACCTTCTGAATATTAGGAAAGATCCTTAAAACAATTAAGCAGAGTGATAGAGAGAAATGTTTTCATAATATTCTTGTACGGCGTCCAGTCTAAGCGGGCTAGCCAGGTACTACCTGGCTAGCCCGCTTAGACTGGACGCCGTACCTACTAAGTAGGTACGCAGGAAATATTGTGCACCAAACACATGGACTTGTCGTCTATTACAGATGATTTAAGCAGCAGTAAGAGGCACCTCTTGTGATGACTGGAAAGACCAATTCGAAATCAGCACGTTCGTTTACACCGTGAATAGGTGTGTTATTATGGCTATTGATGGAATAATGTTTCCAGCGTCACGCATCTCCTTTTCACGACTAATTGAACCAGGCTCCATCGTGAACCTGTTGACCTTCTTTGAGTCGTTTCCCCAACTGGTTCCTATCTTGCGCAAGCTGTTCCGGGTATCTCATAATCTACAAATGTGTTCGCAAACACAGGTAGATCCAGTGACTATTCCTTTACTCTCTGAAAACATCGTACCACGCTCCACCCAGTAGCACAAACATTCAGTATGTGGGGAAGTATTGGTTGGTATTTGGCAAGAAATCTACGCATATTTGGAGAACATCACGTCTCTTCTCTATAGAAGGTAGTTAAAAACGAGGCAGATAATACCACCTTCTACGACCTATTCATACGTTTCTTTAGCTTCATTTACTTTCTACGTGGTTATACAGGCGTGACTGGAACCTTTTTAGAAACAAGGTAGAAATATCCTTTCAAAACAAATGCCGGGCGCAGTGCCCTAGGACCTACAACAGTGAATCTGTAGGATTTATTAGTAGTCAGTACTTAGCACCTTCGTTAGGTACCTATTTTAGCAATACGTGACAGGATAGTTAGGAAAATTAGAGAGAGACCACACCTAACAATGTTCACAAACCTTTTAATATTCAAAGCTATATTAACCACTTGAATTGTTGGAGATATTTAAAACCGGAATCGAAAACAGGAATAGAGTAAATAAAACTAGCAAAAGCAACCAGTTATGATAAACAGGATGATATGTGCCAAAGGTCATAATAATCTACAGATTTAAAGAAGTTAGACTTGAGTATTCATGATGTTAAGTACAGTCATTTACAAAAGTTGATAAACAGATTCAAAACAACTTCGACTTCTTGACACCAAAAAATTCCATAAATAAGTGTCGTGACGATAGACGGTAATATCCTTAAAAATACCAACCGACTTCAATGTTTTTGATAATACGTTAATGGGACCAGCAGGAATACCCTTTGAAACATTAAAATCGATTAATAATTAGCAGAATTATCGCGTGACATACATACAAAAAAACACAGTCGACTTGAGAACCTCTTTGTTATTGAAGTCGGTTGAAAATAAGCTTGTCATTAGTAGTTTACAATGAGTAGTCATACGACATTGATTTGTGAAATATTTTTGTTAACATATTTTGGAATATTACAGAAAACATTACGATTTTTGAAAAGTTATCTGGCTGCTAAAAATACCTCTAAATAAAAAAATACTTTCCAATTAAAAAAGCAATTAAAAGATCAACTTTATACAAAAATGTATGCGTAAGTTATTTTTAACAAAACCCTTTTACTGTTTGTTAGTAAGGAACATTTCTGATAACAATGTTCTGTAAACAAGCTACGTATACGTATTAATGCGGAATCGCCACAGACTTCTTTACAAAGTTTATTTACTTTTTCAGCACCGGTTTTAATTCTGAACCACGCTTTAAAAACAATCAGGAATGTACAATAATCTCTTTTTATTGAAAATATTTTCTCAATCAGAGAAAACAAACAGTTGTTTTTTTAAGTAATTGCACCTACTGATGCATACACATTGCGCATACGCAGTTTTTTTGGCGATTGTACGTAGAGATTATCCATGTTATCCTTAATTTAGACGTTTTGAGCCCTACTACTGTGTCTGGCAAATAATTTGGACATATGAGTTGACTTGCACAGTAGTAACAATAATATACATAAAAAACCCACGTATCGCTTAGCCCAGTGATACCAGCTGTGTACCTTACGTTTATTGGTTTATTGTATCTCACAAGCAAGGCCTTTACGCCAGCCTTAAATATTGATAGAGATCTCAGCTGTGAAAATTACTCAGACGCTTTACATTTTCAATTTTCTCGTGTTAAAGTAATTCTATCAGTAACAAACACAGCTAAACAATTGTTGAAAACTACATTAACTTTCTAAACAGATGTATTACGAAAACAAAGTATAAGGACTTTTGTCTGAGACTGTACGAGCTGGGTGAACCAACAAAATCTATCCGAGTTTATTTGCCAACAGACTACGCAAACATGGGAAGATTTTATAAGCAAATATTGTTTTGCGTAGAGTTAGTTTAAATCTATTTTTAATACAAGTTAGATACCTGAGACCGTACATTGGTATATTTGTTACGATATTTATAATTTTGTTTGATCAGTTTTAAAGGTCAAATCAAATGAGACTGGCAAACCCAGAGAGCTTTGACTCAATGGGAGACCCCATAAGTCAAAGCGCTCTGGGAATGCCAGCCTCATATTAAAAATTAAAATTATTTGAGATTAAATTGGAAACCGGCATGTCTAAGAACAAATCACTCGAGAACATGTGACATCCACCAAACCGCACTTGGCCAGCGTGTGTGGATTAAGGCCTAAACTCTCTCAACTCGTAAGACAGCTGAGAAACGAGCCATGCCCAGCTGTGGGACACTAAAAAGGGTAAAAGTAAGGTATGAAAATAAATTAAATAGTTTTACTACAATTTCGTACGAAATACTTGATTTTATGCTAATGTTTTCATGCTCAGTTTCTTTTGTATCGCATATTTTTTTAAATATTTAGTTACCTACTAAACAAATGTATCAACCCTTAAGTGTAATACATCTGGTGGTTTGAATGTAAATGTCTATTTTTAGTAGGTAGCTGCTGTACGTGGTTGCCTCGCCTACCCCTAAAGCTGGCAAAAACAATACTAGAAGTTGCGGCCAACACTTCCCGTGTTAAATGTTCTAAATTATCTGCGACACGACCCAATTGCGTCAAGTTATAACTGATTATCAATAACAGGATGATTATTTTTTTAGTATACGCTTACATAACCCTACAGTTGCCACAATAATTAAAAGCACTTTCAATAATCTTGATACTTGATTAATTACCTTTCGTTTTTACCTACTCGTTAACAATAATTTCCTATTGAACTGCTTAATAAGGATTTTCATAACCATTTTATTTCGGGATTTTGCAGATTAACATAGTACACAATCGTAGAATTTTGCAATTTAATATAGCACAAGATCGTAGAATTTACATTTCTTTAACTAACTTTTCACTCTTACCATGATCTCTACCTGGTGCAAAAGGTAGCTAGTCACCACTTATTAGACATTTCCTTTAAGGATGACCTCACCCAATTAGCCAAAAACGCCTTTATTGGTTCACTGGACTTTATCGGTGAGCCATCCGAAGAAGGTCGAACCGATCAAGTAGTATGACAATTCCATTAAGAGTCTCCCATGTAGGTACGAACCTCGGCTTAGGACGTTGCTGGACAGCTCTAGATTTGCGGGATCGAGATGTTGACTAGGGTCAAAGTTAACATTGCGATTGCGCAGTCCAGTACCGACACGGTGGCAATCCCAATCATATTTCAACGTGATGCTTTGACGCGAATGGGAACAAATCTGGTAGACTGTGACTGTCGGGACTTTTCCCAACCAACTGCTGTCCTCATTTACTAATTACATGTGTACCATCTCCGAGTTCATGTAACTTATCACTAGATGAAATCGAGGGCAAGCATGCCTTTGGTTAGGATACATTATATAAGGTAACGTAGGTATTTTACCTGAAGATTGGTAAATAAAAACCTAAGCCGACCGGCTAACCTGACCGAAGGACCTTTCTATAATAAAATAAATAAAGAAAATACCAATATATTCCCCTTGCCGAACTTAGCCAAACCAAATATCTTCAGCTCCAAATAACATTCTAAGGAAAAAGTCACCCTTTTAACTTTTTGTGCCCATCTAACATAGAGTGACAGTGTCCGTCTGAAGTGAGGACCAATTTTATTTCTATCGCAGTTTTTTATTATGAACCTACAGAACATCGATTTGAACTTAGCACTCGACTCTAAAGCTATGCAGTAAGCGTCGAATAAATTGCTTTCAGCGAAACTTTTAAGATGTAACCGACGACAATTTAACCGTTCTAGATTTTCAATGCTCGGTAGGACTTAGATGGAGCAGTACCATAGAAATCTAGTACTGCCTTAGCAACCATAGCCTCCCGCCAATCATTAGATAATCCGAAAAGTAGATTTCTTTAAGCAGGACTAAACTAATTAGCTATAATAAATAAATATTCTGGGACATTAACACACACGGTCATCTGGTCCCAAGCTAAGCAGAGCTTGTGTTATGGAAACCAGATAACTGGTATATACTATACATATAATACTTTTCTTTTGTAAATATATACTTAGAATAGATATTTACACCCAGACTCGACACAAACACAAATGTTGATCACTAATCGGGTGGGAATCGAACCCACAACCTGCAGCGTGAAAAGCAAGTATCTTACCGACCACGCCACCGGCCCGTCAAATCATGCGCTTATTTGTTGGCCCACAGCGGCTTCTAGGCTTGACTTAATTCACAGGAGATCTACAATCAGCCAATTTGATCAGAGATTGTCGCTATTACCTGAGGCTGTGTGTTCTGAGGTCTTAACAGCCTGTCTGAGAAGAGTAATCAACGCAAGGAGTCATGCGCTAAAGAATAATGATCATTCCCCACTTTGCCATCCACTTTTAATAGGGGCTGTACGGACCTCATCGTATATAGTCGGTGACTGACCATTCACGATATATACCGATATCATACTCATTAATAATTCTTATCTATCATAATCTTTATTGCATAAATTACCAATCACTTGGCTAGCGTGTGTGGATTAAGGCCTGAACTCTCCAAGTAGGAAAATTCACAGCTCCTAAAACAGTTCTTAAAATTACCTTTGTTTAATTGGAATACACCACAAAAATGTTAATTAGTCGGTGTTTATTTGACAGGTAAATGTTTATTGCTCATAAGGCCCGGCCCACAGATCATCAAAATCGCCAACGATATTAAGCTATGGTGGAAATTTCACGGGTACCTGCCTACGCACAAAGCGCTTTGCATCTACTTTTATTGTGCGAACAGCGAAGTTGTGGAATTCGTGCCACCCTCTGTTTCCCGATAGCTATAATCTGCCGGTTTTCAGTCACGAGTGAATCGGTATTTATTGAATAAGCGCGTTCCATCGAGGACTATATCATTGCTTAGCAACAGGCATGTTGTGGTTAAGCGCAAGCCTATTAAAGGATAAAAAACGCAGGCGAATGGCTGGACTCTGGCCCGGTCTTTTATGTCTAAACTAAATACATCAGGGAACTCAAAAACTTCCTAGGTACTTTTTTAACAATAAATATATATAAATAAATCACGAACTTTGTACTAATAAAAATAGGTAATTATAAAAATAACACTCATTTATTTAATTTTGTAGAAATGACTATAGGTAGGAAGACGAATAAAAATTACATGCATGGAAGAAGTCGCGTCGTAAAACCTCAGCGACTAATTGGTTCTGGGTCTTGCTCTTGAAACCAGTCCGGCTATTGGACTGAGCGAGACAGAGGATCTTGGATTGATGCTCCTAAATGACGTCACTAACGTCTGTATGTTTTTACACGAAACCCTAAATGAACAAAAAAATTACAGGAGGTTAAATACCAAGAGCTTACTAGGTATATGTGCCTATTCTAGTATACCTACCTACACACAATAGGTACCTAAACCTCAAAACAAAAATAATTTTATGCCTAATTTTACCTGCTGGTGAAATCCCACTTATGTAGGCATCTGTCATGGATAGATACCTTCTAACCACATGGTAGACGTCGACACGCCTGTAGGTCACTCACTAGATAACTAGTGACTACAACCAGGATCGACAGCTTAACACTTCGTTAACATTTCGAGACGTTGACTTTTGAAAAAATTTGTCGATTTAAGCAAGCCAACTCATGTACCAATGGTTTATGTACTACAGTAAGCGGCATTATATCTCAGCCAAACGTGACGTATCAGTACGAGGTTGCGCAGACAGGTACATAAAATTAAAAAAATAATAGCAAATATTTAAATCGGGTACTGCGCAGTCAAGGCCAAGCGCAAGGTAGGTCCTTGTAGGTACCTATAAAATGTACCTACATACACTTCACGTTGTAGGTGCTTAATATAAATTCAGGTAAAGAGGTAAAGGTTATTATGAGATGCCTATTCGTTAGGTAAATAATCACCAACGCCATTTCCTACTGAACTAAGTACGAACTGAGCGACTTAAGTCAAATAAAAACTACTAAGTGGAAGCTGCGATCGGATATTGCACGCGGCAAATCTAGTCGGGAAGCTGAGTTTTCTCAGTTGAGGTAAGTAGGTAAGCAAGTAGGCAAGTACTCACCTTGATATAAAATCTCGTGCGCGCGCAGGTAAATCTCCAAAATCCCACAGGTGAACGTTATCCTTCAGTTAAAATTTGAAAGAAAATATTCGAGCGGTCAACCGGCAAGACAGCGCGCCTCCGGTGGACACTCACTCGTGCGTTTCTGTTTAGCCACGCACAACACAATGGACAACACTGTCAGTTTGTTTATAAAATTATTATCTACTTATTAATAATTTAGATGACATGAACTGCGCATGCTCGTGCAACACGCGCCTTGTTCAAATAAGGTTATGTTTGAAGTTAGAGGCACCGCTTTGTGGTCTCACTTCACCGGCACACGCACTACACACTAGTTTCCCAGAAGAATCTTATTAGAACAAACCCGTGCGAACTTTATCCGATAACGCACGGCAACAAATCACTATCTCAGCACTTTTCAAGTTGTTCCCACGGTAATCCTATTTAAATCCAGTAAAAACCGACACTGTCGAAGCAATGTGATGACTCGCCGGCTCTACCTGCAGCAAGCGAAGGCCGTGTACGTATAATAAACACTTAAAAACTCCGGAACCGGTAATAATTTGATTCCACACGTGAACTTGACACTGTCAAAATAAAAATTATGTACACACAGGATCACAGAGAATTCACTCATTACCGGTAAAACATCCCATGTTAGTGATGCCGAGAGGTCCGAGTGATAAATTAAACGAATAGAAAAGAAAATAAACGAAGAATACTAAAGTCGTCGACTGTGAAGTCGAGCGTCCGACACTCCTGCTGAGCGGTGTACTAAACGCGAGAGGCCGTGCGACCCGCCCCGCCCCGCGACTCGCGCGCTCTCCGCCCGCGCCCTGCGACCCGCTCTCGCACCGTATGAAAATAAATAAACGATGAAAAAAATCACAAGTGCATAGGGGAGGAGAGCACAGTAATTCATCCCTCAACTGTCATGACAGAAGATTGTTTATTACCTCTGGTATGTGCGTCAAGACCAAGACATTTCGCAAGCGCTGCGCTGTTGGTTGCAGAGCGACGCGACGCTACGCGATTGTAAATGGGGGGCGGGACGAGGTGGACGGAGGCATTCAATTAAACTGACAACACGTGCATCATCATGATGCACCCTTCGCATTCGCTGGTTATCATCCGATTCATTGACTAGCGCAGCAGGCATTGTTAATGAAAGTTCTTATTGTTTACCAACGTTTACTAATCCATGACGGAAGTTAATTCAACAATAGTTACTCAAGGATACCTTCTCAGCGTCAGCTTTGTTATAGAGATTCACTCGAATAGTTTCGAAACTGCGAAATAATCTAACTGCCATGCCAGTCCCTGAATCCTAAGTAAAAATATTGCCCTTGATATTCCATACAAGCTTATCGAAAATATCCATAAGGGAACATACGAGGATAAAACAAATAAATGAAACCCTAAATACATGACAGACTAGGTAATTAGTGTTGCCTATCGATAGTTTTGATGTGTAGTTGAAAATAGAAAAATTATTGAATTAAAGTCAGAATATTGATAGGCTCGATATTATTGGGATAATGGGATATTACAATACATGCTATCGATAGTATCGATACTATCGACTATTGAACTTTTGGTATATATCGATGTATAAAAATTATCGATAGTATCTATACTATCAACAGAAGATACAGAAAAACGCACCTTGTGAAAAAAAAAATACCTAAAAGAATTATACCTAAAATAAAAAACCAAAAAGAAATAAAAAAATGCACAATTTCATCTGAATCTGCTAATTGGCCGCGAAAAAGTTTAACAAATGTCATTCATTTATTCTTACAAACTTTCGTAATTTTAATAGTATTGGCTTCGCCCGTTGGGATTAGGTTATAGTTAGCGCTACCGTTATACGAGTATGGTTTAAATTCAACGGGTACGCACAAAGTGCTTTGCGTCTACTTATACTGGCATATCTGTTTCCCAATAGTTATAATCTGCCTGTCTTCAAGTCACGAGTGAATTGATATTTACTGGGTAAGCGCGTTTCATCGTAGACTACATCATTGCTTAACAACAGGTAAGTTGTGGCCAAGCGCACGCAAGTCCAATATAGGATAAAAAAGGTGAAAAAGTAGCCTATGCTATCTCTCTCTGCGTAAGGACCATCTTCGTACTTCAAGGAATATTTTTAAAAAAGAATTAGCGAAATCGGTTCAGTCGTTTTAAAGTTTTGCGCTTAGCAACACATACTAGTATTCATTTTTATTATAAAGATAAGATGGTGTCTATGCTTTATAATACTTTTATCCTACTAATCCTATCCTATCCTATCCTACTTCCTACTAATCCTATCCTACTAATATTATAAATGCGAAAGTAAGTGTGTGTGTGTGTGTGAAGGTTTGTTACCGCGTATCTCCATAACCGCTCAACCGATTTTATGGAAATTTGAAATGTAGATAGTGTATACCCTAGAATCGGACATAGACTAATAATATTTCAAAAATCATCCCCTAAGAGGGTTATTTAGAGGGGTGAAGTTTGTATGCAACTTTTTATTCCTTGGTCCTATTTATTTAAACTTCGGTACACATAAACCTTAAGAGAAATAATGAGATACGGGTTTTTTATTTTTCCATAATTATCGCCATGAGGTGTGGAAAATGAATTTTATTGGTAAAAATTAAAGTTTCTCTGGATCTGTATAGTCTCAACCCCGATTCACACCAAATTTGGCACACATATACCTTAAAAGAAATCGTAAAACACGTGTTTTTTATTTTTCCAAAACTACCCCCGTGGGGAGTGTAAAATGAGCTTTTTTGGAAAAATTAAATATTGCAGAACTGTTTAGTCCTTGGTCCGATTCACTTCAAATTTGGTATAAATATAGCTTAAAACAAATAATGAAACACGTGTTTTTTATTTTTCCAATTTTTTTTTATCTTAGCCTAATACTACGCGAGTGAAGCCTGAGAAATTATTTTGAGGGAGATTTTCTTTGAAGTTGATATCAATACTCCTTCGTTCTTTTTAGATAAATTACTTTTTATTTTGACACAATGACGTTTGATAACTCAGTCCGATTATTAGAATTCGAAATTTAAATTTTATTTGTTTTCAATATGGTCTAAGAGCCGTAGTATTTTTTAAGAAACCCCTATAGATTTATGGATATGCCTATGGAGGCTTGCCGATTTCAAAATGTTACTTACACGCCTACACTACTGAACTAATTTTGTATGGAGATAGTTTAAGACCCGGGAAAAGATAGTTTTATCCGACTGCGAAAAAGAGATTAATGGTTTAGCGCGATAACCGACATCCGCGGGCGAAGCCGCGGGCGGAAAACTAGTTAAATTATAAACTGAGTCTTAGATAAATTAAAAAAAAGAAAGATATAGCACTAGAAAACAGCGCGCGGTCCTTCTAAAATGAGTCCAACGGACTCACCGATACTCAGTCACACGCGGACTATCGAGTAGACGACGCATATCGACAGCTCGTTAATTTTAGATATTGTGCCTTATAAACGAATCAAAATCCCTACTTGTGTGTTTAATAAATGTCATAATCACTCAAGAAACAAAAATAAGGCAAACGTTAGCTGTGTTAACGTTTACTGTACTGTAACGTTTAACTGTACTTCTGCGTGATACGTAATCCCTACTTATCACGCGGAAGTACAGCTAAAAAATCTTAGTTTCATAAAAATTATTACTTACTTAAATTGTTTGCTACGCCATGTTTGTCAGAGTGAAATTTAATGCAAAACACTCGTGAAAGACAAGCAACGCACACTCTTCGCCCGTCGTCATAGTATTTCGGGGGTATTTTGCTACCGCAATGTCATTCATTCAACAGCCCTATCTCTGTCTTTTCATCATCATTCACTGTATGTAAATATCTAATTGTGGTCACAGATGTGTGTTTCTCGTTGCATGTAGTTGTGCACCGAGACCCAGGTTTAGTGATTGCGTTATTAGAGCATACCGTATCGTCCTTTTCTTTATTTATCAAAGAACTGAGTGTATTTCAAAATGATTTAAATCAGCAGCGGCGGCATCGTGAATGAATGAAGCGCTTTCAAAGCCAGTTCAAGGCTGGTTTTAAATTTTATCAATGTGTTGCTGTGACATGGGGCACGGGGATATTTGAATACATATTTATCTGTCCTGCCTGTGTATATTATTATTTTTAAATACTATTTATCCGGTTTTTAGCTATAAAAATACTAGTTTAAGTTACAGTAGGTATTGGCAGAGGTTAATATCACCCACTTTACGTCAGTTAAGTTTTAGATCCTATTCGTAATAGGGGAGCCTATTGCCGTTCAGCAGACACAATTGCTAACATCGAACTGCAACTACGATTTTCTATGTAAATTACAAAATATTTTTTTTAGCTCAATCCAGGAACTAAACTTGACACCTCGTGGTTACTAAGCAACACGCTTACGACTCTTGTTAAAAATAAAAATACTTTATTCTTAAAGGAGAGGTCAAAAGTGGGTTAGTATTTTGAACACCAATGTGATATACCTCATTGGAAAGCTTGTTTAATAAGCTATTAGAATTTAACTAAACACGAATTTTAGGAGCACCCATTTTTGTAAAAATCTAAAAAATATAATAGAAAAACAAAACGCACATTACCTTTAAAATTATCCATTTCCTAAGCAGTATAAATATTGCAATCATGTCAATAATTGCATTGTATTATAGTATCTTTTTCTTGTAATATTATTCTAGCTGCAGTTTAATGTAATTATGACGAAAAATATTTTTTATCTTATTAGTGTAATAACAAAACACGCGGAAAAAAAGATGATTACGGGAAACGTCATGATGTTATTGTCATTGATCAGTTTGATTGACAGCATTCTAAATAATTTTAGTTTTTTTGGTTGCTCAATTGTCATTTGGCCATGGGGTTGCCAATTGCAATAATCATAATATTGCATTAAGATTCTTATTTTCGGTTTCAATTAAAAAAAAACAGGAGGGTGTAAAATAATTTTAAATACACCAAAAAATTCAATTAATTATGCTCTATTAGCCTATGTAACTCAGATTGCTCTTCAAATTTACAATAATTTTAATCCCAGGCTCTATACATTTTTTGAACGTCTCCTTAACCGAATGATCTCGTACCAAGAATCCGGTTATAAAATTAAACTTACGTTATAAATAGTTTCTAGCCAATATTATTTAGTTATAAAAACAGCCCGTGAAGTGTAGGTGTTATTCACCTATACCTACATTTACGGGTAGGTAATACAGCGTGAGCGCTATGTCATTGTATGAGTTATAAAATAATGTATTAATTACTTAGTCAATAATAAGATTATGATTATGTAGTACCTAAATATCAATATGGACCTTTAAGTTTTTATTTTCTTTATATAAATATTTTTTTTATTTCAATAGTTAGTATGTAATCTGAAGAATGAATAAAACAATGCCGTTCATCAGCCACATTTCCAAATTTTAAGCTACAACTGTGTTCTCATTAATAACTAACAACTTTAAGACATCACGATCTTGAGCCTCTTCTATCTAACTGTGTAAGAGCCCATCTAGTACATGAGCGAAAAAAATATTAGGTCGCTACATAAAAATAAAACATAGATAACAGCCAAAAAATTAACATCCATAAGGGGTGGAGTGACTAATTAATGCCAGTCAAAAATACCCCCGTGGTGTCTACAATCGTTATCAAAGTGTAGGTATGTACCTATACACATAAACATAGTTATACAAACTACTTATATGCATCTGTGGAGGGATACATCTGTTATAAAAAACATTTATTAGAAAGTGGCATTCATCAAAGCGATTTTCCTCAAGCACTAAAACGTTTCTTAATTGGCTACTTAAACTAAGTAGCACCATGCTTACACAACTGCCTCCTACGCACGTGTCTCGGAAAAAAAATGCTTTATGATCAACGTAAAAAAAAGAAAAACCTCTATTGCTTTTAAAATTAATACTTTCATACTCATGCTACACATTGGTCAAGAGGCATAATACTAGCAAGTAAAGCAAATGAAAATGAAATGAATGAATGAATGAATGAAAATGAAGGAATGAAGAGCAAAAGCAAAGAGATCTAGCGATTTTTCAAATACGTAAGTTAAACCATAAAATTTTCTGTCCCTTCTGTCTGATAATGACTCCAGTAGCGATGAAAGCATAGGTCCTGGCAAACAGAAGAGATCTCAGACATAAGAAGCGTTATACCACTTACCATGGCTCTAGCCTATTAGAATCAAATCTAAAGAAGACAAAGACGTGTGACCTTTACTTGTAATGCTCCTCGTCATGCCCAATACTACCGGCTGTTCAGTCGGTTTTTAAACTGGTTCTGTTATTAGTCTGCGGTAACGGAGGACCAAGGATCTTTGCGAAATTCCGCAATTAGGGCAGTGTGTGGGTTATGTGAGAAGTGATGATGCGATGAGCTAGTGGTGGCTCGCATCAAATATTACTACTTTCACCTAGGTATTAAAATTAATTTTCTTTAGTCATTTTTCGTTTCGACTTTCGGCGCTAACCCTAAGTTACTCATAGCGCCTATAGGCATTTAACCGCAACACAAGCGGTTGCTTGCATACTAAACTAAAAAAGCGGCCCCCGCGGTCAAACCGCTTAGTGCGTACGAGGGCGTAGTACTTCCGAAATTTGTAAAATTAAGTTAGTAAAGTAAGTTCTCTTCACGCGTAATAAGTATCTTTCTTCGTCACAAAGTTAAAATTTTATCTAATTCCATATCGACATTCCTATCTTCTATCGATAAATTAAGGAAGTATTACCCACAGACGATGCTTATGACATCGAAATGTCAATTTCAACATTTTTGAATTACGTTATAGTTTTGGATAAGTGAAATAATCTTATATCAAGTCTATGTAAGGTGGGTACTGGCGTCTTATCAAACTAACCTGTGTGTAAACTTTATCTCGATCGATAACGTCAAAATAGTTGAGAGGCAAAGAATTTTAATCTCACAAGATCCCTTACATCAACGTCTTTGAAAGATAGTTGAAACCCCATTTGCTTTCATGTGTTTTGTGATTAGTAGCGAACATAACTTTTAACTAAGCTGTAAAAATGCTTTAATAGTACCTACTTACATGAGCTGCTTACCAAGTCTCTATGTCTATTAAATTATCTAACACACAGCGCCACGCATTTATTAACCGACGCGACGGTGTAGGCAAGGTGAATATCATTGAAATAAAACTACTTTTTATCGGAGATTATTGCGGTTTATTTTAGATTTTTTTTAAAAACATCCTAATTTTAACAGAGAAAACGGTTGGAATACACCACCAGCTTGGGAACCAGTACTTAATTTACTTGTACCAAAACCCAAGTAAAATCAATTCAACCAGAATTCAAGACACTGTGAGCTCAGTTTGCTTAAATCGGAATGCAACTTAAATATTCATGTTTGGAGGTAGTCAGTAATAATTGTGATTAATATTTTTGGACATCAAATACCTCAGTCCACCACTCAGTGTGATATTCGCGTAAATCTAAGACAATACTAAGGTGAATATCTCTCTCTTTTCACTGGCTATGTTTAGAACCCATACGTAATCGGCAGTGAGCCTATTCCGATCATTATCTAATCTGTGACTTTGTCTACAAATTACTAGAATTCCAATCGCAGCTTCACCCGCGCGCATGTCGCGCAATCGCGCGCATGTCGTTTGCGCAATCGGATAAAAACTATCCTGTCCTTTCCCGGCTCTTAAACTAGCTCCATACCAAATTTCATTCAAATCGGTTCAGTAGTCTTCTTGTGTAGTATCTATTGTTATTTGGTGTAGAAGTTACTGGAGATTTGAAAGAGACATTATTTTTTATCTATCTTATCTTCAATGAAAGCTCTGTTTAAACAGTGTCCATGGCTAATACTAGTTCTTGAAGGTGTTCTGAATACGTTTCTGTAACTACTGCTTTATCTTCTGCAAGCCTTAATCATTTTATTGTTTCGCCATTGAATTCAATCCTCTTATTTTAAACTCCAGACATTTTCGAAGTTTATATCTAATCCGGTCAGCCATATTGCTGTTTTGTAATAGGTAAGTTGTACCTAAAGGGGTACAAACCAACCATCTATTCTTGCTCATAGGCTAATCCATTTCATAATAGTAGTACAAAGTAGGATTTTGTTGTTGCCACTTGCGGTTACTGAATGTTACTAAACCGTCTCGTAAATACCAAAACGTCTCTAATTCTTCAAATTCTGGTTAACAGATCTGCCGTAACCTTAACCACAAACTCGCCAGAACGTTTATTATAATGATAAACGACGGACAATCTAATCAAGGTGGGTTTTGGGTTAGATTTCAAATATTTACGCACTAGTTTCCGTGACACGAGTTTCGTCCCACAGATTATACTAAAACCGTCCAGATGTCCCAAAAGTGTATATTATTATATCTGTCTGAAGTTCTGCAAAGCCTGTCCTCTTACCAATAGGATTAAAGAGTAAAGGTAACGAAGAGAATCAATGTAGCAGGAGATAACTTAAGATGCTTCGGCTAGTTTTACTTCAACCCTTTTTTAGTGTCTCTGCTGGGCACGCGTCTTCTCTTACGAGTTGAGAGAGTTTAGGCCTGTTAGTGGATTTCACATATCCCAAAATGATTAGTTCTGAGACATGCCGATCACGATATTTTCCTTCACCGATATTGAGCAGCGGTGATGAAACATTTCACACAAAGATCGAGCCACGACCGGGAATCGAGTCGCGAGCTGATATTTCAAAGGCGGTATCAGCCTTGATACCGCTGCTCCTTCAGCTAGTTATTAGGGCCGAAACATATATATCCGCGTTGCGGCGCCGCACCACAAGAATCGGCAGTGCCGCCCGCCTCTACGTAGAACAAAATGTACTAGCAGTATTTACAAGCGTTGCGTTGCGGTGCGGTGCCGCAACGCTGTTATTTGTTTCAGCCCTTATTACAATAATAATAGATAATAATAATAAATCATTTATTTCAATCAACAAATTGATCATAAAATGCAATAAAATACAATGTCATTAGATAAATAAAACACAACAAAATCAGTAAATTAAAATTAGAAATAATCATAAAAGCGACATTAATAATTTATAGAATAATTCAATTACTATAATAATTAATTTATGTTAAAATTTAATTATTAAGTTATTATTATTTAATTTAAACAAATATTAAAATAAAAAAATATTATTTATAATGTTTTCATTCTTTTTTTCAATATTTTTTCTTTCCACGGAATTGGGAAACAACTTGTTACAAAAATTACCACCTACAAACCAGATACTTAAAGAGTGTTTGCTTGTTCTACTCGTATTCTAGGTAGATAGGAAAACAATGGCGAAATCGTAAGCGTAGTTAATTACCTAATTAGTTCCGGACGCAACTTGTAGACTACGCGCCCTAGAACAAAATTATCCTGTGAAATGCCCTAACGTCAATTACGTATAGATGACTGTTACTAGGTCGAAAATAACTCAGCCCTATTCCGTCACTTCAGCTTTACGTAAGTAGGAGCATTTAACAAAGATACGACTTCTTTATCAGAGTAGGAGTACGTGTAATGTGACGCTAGTTTATGACGCTATAACGCCTGATTGACGAACGCCTCTTTAGTGTTCCACGGCTGGGCACATCGGATTTTGCTCAAGACTTTTCTCTTAATACACTTTAAACCTTCTTCGAATGTTTACGGCCTTATTCATAAAAATTATAAGACTCTTTAGTTAAAATGGACTTTGTCTCTTTCTTACTATTATATATGTCAAGATGACAGACAAAGACGAGTGAATAATAAACCTATTTTAGAAAGAATAAAGAAAGAAGAAAAATAACATTTATTTGGCAGAAATAGGAAACGCAGAATCAAGTAAAACAAAAGTACACATACAAATACAAATAAAAACAGTTAAAAAGAAGAGAAAAAGTTTAAACAATGTTAGCTATAGCTAAATATGAGCTATTATGTTATTATAATAAGCAGTGGCGTAGCGTGCCTTGTCGGGGCCCCATATAAAAAAATTTTTGGAGGCCCTTATACCTATGGAGGTAAAGATTTTTCACAAAAGAAAAAAAATATTGTGAGAAGAAATATTTATTTATCACATAATTTACCCATTTTACAAATAAAAAAGGAATTGTTTTATAGAATTTTGTCATTTGTAAAATAAAATAAATTAGAAAGTTTTTTTTCTTTTTCCTTACACACTTTGGGGGCCCCCGTGGCCCGGGGCCCCGTATAATTGATACGGCAAATACGGCGGTAGCTACGCCCCTGATAATAAGCATAAAATACGTTTATGAATACGGGGGTTAGTCTTTAGTAAGACATGCTGGTTTCCTCACGAGATGCCGACCAAGTCGACCTTTTGCGTTGCATTATTAACATTTATAATAATGAGTGTCAGTAATGAATCGCTCGTCATTATTAAAACCTTACGACACTAGCGTCGCGACGTGGCAACGTTTTCCTTCCGATATTGAGAAACTACGATGAAAAAAAAATGTATTTAAATAGTATATTCGTTCCTAGTATCCATAATACAAGCAAATTTGCGATGTGTGTGTGTGAAAATATTATTATTATTACAATGATACCTTTCACACTAAGATGTGACAGCACTTCGCAGGATCGAACCCACGGAATTTACTAATATCAAAGCCGACTCAAATATTTATGCTGAAGGAACTACAATATTACAAAGGCATTACACTTGATCATTCCAAAGTACATTTATGTATGTATGTATTTGAATGTTATACGCCTGTTGTCTCATAAACACCTAATATACTATGTAAACCGACTGTAATAAAACCGAACGATGTTATTATAACACAATCTTTATTTATGTATTTACATTTTCTATGTAAATAACATTTCTGTTTGTAAACAAACCGTTTTTGTGATATATGTACAATATACACATGATGTTTGTTAAATAGTATTTATTATAGTATTATTTTAGTTATTATATAATAGATTTTAAAACATTCTCTCAAACATTCACGTTTTTGATAGGACTAGCTTCCGCCTGCGGCTACGTCCTTGCAGTCCCATTTTTACGCCCTTAAAAGGTGAGTTTTGAAGAATCCTTTCATATTACATACCTAGACCTTATATGGAACTTATGTGCCAAATTTTGAGTGTCTAGCTTTAGGCTGTGTGTTGATATGTCAGCCAGTCCGTGAGTTAGGTACTTCTTATGCTTACCTTTTTTTTTCGTGGGGAAAACTCGTTACTGGGGGTGCAGCGGGGTATATAGGAGTCCCTGTCCACACTGGTGGCTCGGGCTACCCACTAAAAAAAACACCACGGCAGCCAGCCTCTGGTGCTTGAATGACGGTCCTGGGAACTCATAGATCTACAACCAGGACCGCCATCACACTGTTGCCTTTTAGTAGGCTCATCGGGTTTAATAATTTAAATCTCGGCCTTATTTATATGGCAGTCTGCGGTTACAGCAGATTACCTCTTCCCAGGCTTTCTTGGCTTACCTACTTATTTATTGTAGGTATACAGCCAATTGGGGACACTATAGGGTTTCAATGTTACTATGACCACTTAAAAAAAGAATATTATTTCTAGAGAACCCTATCCACGTTAACAAAGTATTAGGTAATTTACTGTAGCCCTTATAGCCTTCAAATTTTCTAATGTCACACTCAAACGCTACAAGGGCGCGTTATCACTCACGCTAAAACTGATTTAAACTTTGATTCAATATTATAATTTTAAAGGTTAAAAGATGTTCAAATTTATGTTGTAAATAATAGAGCAGCAGTGGCGCGGTGGTCGCGGGTTCGATTCTCGGTCGTGCCCACACATTTTTGTGTGAATTGTTTAATCACCACTGCTTAATTTCAAAGGAAAACGTCGTGAGCAAACCGGCATGTCTAAGAACATTGGAGGAGATGTGACCCGCACTTGGCCAGAGTGTGTGGATTAAGGCCTAAACTCTCTCAGCTCGTAAGAAGACCCTCGCTCAATAGTGGGACACTAAAAAGGGTGAAGCGAAAATGTTGTAAATGCTCACAGCCATTTGAAATTAAATCCAACGTGATATAAAAATGCATGTATTTGTTTTATTGAGCTGTTTACTCTTGAATTTCAGTCGTGGATTCTTCATAAGTAATTCTTATGGGTTTACATGAGAAGGCCCCATTTATTTTATTGGCACTCGTTAGACGCCCAACTCATGTTACTCTAGCCATTTGATACTGTCAAGGGTGAAATGATTTGAGTATATACTTACCTACTTACAACAAGGTTGATAAAAAAATGTGTATCGAAAGTACTTACCTAAAAAAATAACATTGGTAGATTCAATAGTTAAAACTGTCTGTTTATGAATTTAATTTAAGAAGCTAATACCCACACAACTTACTGGTAATAGAACTCATGCCTGTATTACCCGAAGGTATATGTTCGCGACAGACTTAGTGTTTGCGATAGACTTAGACTGTGCCAGACATTATTATCAGAAAGTTAATTGTTATCAGTTATCAGTAGGTTTACTGTAATCAGTAAGTTTATTGTTATCAGTAGTTTTTGGTGTTATCAGTAAAATTCAGTATTGAAAAATGTGATAGTGCATATCGTAGAACATTTTAACAGTTTTCTTAGAAATATTTTTGTTGTTAAAAATGTTAAAAAATGTAGGTACTTATATAAAATAAGTACCTTCATCTCGCTAATGTTAATAATAGATTTTGTATTTTCCAAAATCATTAAATATAGTAAAAACAAGTTATAATTAAACAGTATAAGCAGTATGTAATGTATTTTCAGGTAATTTTATAGTAAAATTGTAAAATGTTAAAATTTGTAAGAAAGTTGTATGACGTTGTTAGAAAGTCCGCTATAACTTTGTAAGTTTTAATAAATGAATTATAGTTTTGTGTTTAATTTGTACCTAGATAGGCTATCTATCAATAGGTAGGAGATAGTGAACCTAGGTCTTAGGGTTTGGCAAGTATAACGAGTGAAAGTACTAACTGCACCTAAAGTGCCTAGAATTTGCAGACATTTCTCGTTATACTTGCGAAACCTAGGAACTTAGGTTCAAAACTTTAGGCTTCCTAGATAGAGGGTTAGGTAGGCTTGCTAATAGTGTTTACCGTATAGATCTAGCCCTAATAGTTTAATAGCTAGGAACCAAAATGTATAGTTTTTAAAATGAAATTAAAGTTAACACAGGAGAGGTTACTGCGGTCGTCGTTACGGTAAAGTTTCGAGGTAGCTAAGCGTACCGCACTATTCGGCGGGTGTAGCACGGCGTAATTGCGATCTACCACTGCAGCAAAAGTAATGATCAAGCAGTAATCTCAAGTGTGTGCGTATGTTGTCAAGTCGGTGTTTCATTTAGTGTCCCGGTGGCTTTCCCGTAGCGGATAGGAGAACAAGGCAGTAGTGGGCAGTATTCCAGGGAGTATAAATCGACATCACGAGGTCTATGAACACGTAGGTGTTCAGGGCGTAAGCTAGATTTTCATATATTGAATTTTTCCAGCCCGTCCGGAACATTTGCTGGTCCTCACCGAGCCGGATCAAGACTTCGTGGACGTCACTACTGGAAGAAAACCTGGAATTTTTCTGTCCTATTTCATTAAGCTTTGTCAATTTGTTATACAAGAAGATTCAAGATGCCGATAACAACAAGGTCCAAAGGGAAGGCACCCGAAGCGTGGACGGTAGAGGTACGGGAAGGCCCGTCAAGCGCAGCGGCGCTACGTCACGAGGCCCCTCCACGCTCGCCGTCGGTGGCAGAAGACGCGGTCAGTACCCAGCCGGCTCCGCCCACACAGCCACGCTTATCGGCGGTCCGTGAACACGAAGACAAACAAAGCACAGATTGCGGTTCGGAACAGATAGTGCGACCCGCCACCGACACACACGCGCATACTGAAACAGGACAGGAAAATAGAAAACGTAGACCAGACGCTTCAGTGACGTCGACGCGATCCAATAGAAAAGTTTTGAAGGCTCGTGAAGACTTACTGAGGATCCAGCTACAGTTAGCACAGATAGCTTTACAGAAGGCTGAGGAGGAAGCTGACTCTGATTACGATGAGGACGGACATTCGAAAGCTGACTACGTCCGCTCATGGTTGGAAGAGGCACCGGAACCACAGCCCGACCCCACAGAAGCCACCGGGAGGAACACCGACTTGGCCGCGCACCCCCAGGGGGGGGTCACAGGGGGACCACAGATGGCAGATGTACCTGCCAGGGTTTTAACAGGAGATGCACCTTTGAAGAAGGGACCGTCTCAACAGGGAGGAAGTTCACTGACGCCGTTCATCACCGAACTCACCTCCGCCATCGCCGCGCTCGCTGAGAAGAAGCCGTCTGATGTGACAGTGCTGCCTCACCCAGCGGTTTCAAAAGTCGTGATGACTTTACCGACGTTCGACGGGGCGCACACAGAGTGGTTATCGTTCAGAGCGATATACGACACCACAAGAAAATATTTCAACGACGTGGAGAACACAGCAAGACTCAGAAAAAGTCTCAAAGGAAGAGCGCTAGAAACAGTTAATTCGGAGCTGATCGGGAACGCGCAGCCTGATGAAATCATGAAGGAACTGGAACTTCAGTTTGGAAGACCGGACTCAATCGCTCAAGCAGAAACAGACAAGTTGCGAAGCATGCCGCGCTGCGGCGAAGCGCCGAAGGACATCTGTTCGTTCGCTAGCAAGGTAAGAAGCAGTGTTGTTACCTTACGTGCTTTGAAGAAAGAACATTACCTGATTAACGCCGAGCTGCTGCGTATCCTGACTGAGAAGCTACCGAACTCGCTACGCGTTCAGTGGTACCGAGAATACATAGAAAAGTATCAAGCGAAACCGGACCTCGGCTGTTTCAGTGAGTTTATCAGTGAGCAAGCGCGCTACTGCAGTGCTTTTGCCCCGGCCGAACAGACAGCTCAGCCAGCACGCCGCGTGGTACAGAGAACGCACGCCGCAACTGAAAAACACACTGCGATATGGGAAACAGTTCCAGCCTCAAGCATGAAGTGCCGCATTTGTTCACAAGACGGACATTATGCTTCAGAATGCGCAACTTTCAGGAAGGGAAGCTCTGACAAAAGGTGGGAGCTTGCGAAGAAACACGGCCTTTGTTTTCGGTGTCTACGCGCGCGCCGCCAGGGACATACGTGCAAGCCCAAGAAGTGTGGAATAGAAGGTTGCACGGCCACGCATAACACCTTGTTGCACTACGAAAGGAAGGCAGAGGCATCGAAAACAGAAACGCAAGAAACAGTGGCTAGTTCCAGTTTACAAGCTAACTCGCAAGCTTACCTCAAGATCGTTCCTGTACGATTGATCGGACCGGCGGGAGAAGTACCTACCTTTGCGCTGTTGGACGATGGATCAACCGTCTCCCTCATAGACGAAGACATAGCCAACCAGGTCGGAGCAGAGGGGCAGATAGATCCGTTCACCATCCGAGCCATCGGTGATACCACCATAGAGATGCCCACATCACGCAGGATTGAGCTCCAGTTGGCGAGTACTACAGGGAGAGAGTCCACCTTATGCGCGCGCACAGTACCAGCTTTGAACTTAACACCGCAACGCGTAAGTGCAAAGGATATCTCTGACTGCAAGCACTTAGAAGATATCAAGACCGATCTTATCTATGACGTTGGCATCCCGAAGATACTTATAGGACAGGATAACTGGCACCTTCTGGTTGCGAGCGTCATACGAAGAGGACCGAGACATCAGCCTATAGCATCGCTCACCACTTTAGGATGGACTCTGCACGGTGCGCACGCAAGAAACACAGTTCGTACAGTACATTTTGTTCACCAGATGTCTGCACCACAGAGCATAGAAAATATAGACAAGCAACTGAAGGAATATTTCGCTTTGGAATCGCTTGTAATAAACCCACGTCGTCCGAACTCAGATCCGGAGCAGCAAGCCGAGGATATTTTACAGAAAAATACAGTACAGTTAGAAGACGGACACATTGAAACCGCTCTTCTATGGAAAACAGAAAATTTCGTTATGCCTGATAGTTATGAAAATGCCTTGAAAAGGCTCACCACAATAGAAAGGAAGCTTGACCGGAACCCGGGACTCAAGTTGAAGTACACAGAACAGATGAACCTCTTAATAGAAAAGGGATACGCAGAAGAGGCTCCGCTTGAAGGTACGAAAGGCAGAACCTGGTACCTACCGCACTTTGATGTCCACAACCCGTTGAAGCCAGAGAAACTTCGCATAGTTCACGACGCAGCAGCCAAAAGCAGAGGAAAGTCGCTGAATGACTATCTGCTTACAGGACCGGACTTACTTCAGTCATTACCGGGCGTTATGATGAGATTTCGCCGCCACCCGGTAGCCGTGACAGCTGACATTTCAGAGATGTTCATGCAAGTACGCATCAAGCCTGATGACAGGGACGCATTGCGATACCTATGGAGAGGCGACAGAAGAGATGGCGCACCCAGAGAATACCGTATGAAGGCGACCATCTTCGGCGCAGCTAGCTCACCATGCACTGCGATATTCGCCAAAAACTGGAACGCAAGAAGGCACGCCGAACAGTACCCAGAGGCAGTAGATGCGATAGTAAATAATCACTACATGGATGACTACTTAGACAGCTTTCCGGACGAAAAACAGGCGTCACAAGTAGCGAAGCAAGTTCGTGACATACACCGAGAAGCATGTTTCGAACTTAGAAAGTGGGTGTCAAACTCAAAAACAGTTTTAGAAAACATAGAACCGACCGAACATCGTGGAGAAACCGTCTCTATCGCCGGCAAGGGTCACGGAGAGAAAATACTCGGACTTATTTGGCAGCCGAGTACCGACGAACTAAGCTTCAACCTCAAGCTCGCTCGTCTGCCCGTGGACATCTTGCAAAAACCTACGCCAACAAAGAGGGAAGCACTCAAGATAGTTATGTCGCTATACGACCCACTAGGACTTGTCTCACCAGTCACCGTTCGAGCCAAACAAATACTACAGGAAGCTTGGCGGCTGGGAATAGACTGGGACGAAAAACTCTCAGAAAATCTTGCCCACCAGTGGACTCAGTGGACACAGCACTTAGAAAATTTGAAGGCAGTCAAAGTACCAAGATGTTACCCGGGATACAGCGCAGCCTACCAAATCCAGGCCCACATTTTTTCGGATGCGAGCTCTACCAGCTACGCAGCAGCAGGGTACTGGAGAGTGACCACTTCGGACGGACGAGTATATGTTTCGCTCGTCGTTGCGAAGGCAAGAGTAGCGCCGCTGAAAGTTACTTCGATCCCACGGTTGGAGCTACAAGCAGCTGTGATGGGTACGAGACTGGCCGCAGCTATGTTACACGAACATCGTGTGAAGCCCGAAGCCACTATTTTCTGGACAGACAGCAAGACAGTCTTAACTTGGATCAGAAACGGGTCCCGAGCGTACAAACCTTTTGTCGCGCACAGAATAGCGGCCATAGAAGACAGCAGCACAGTACAAGACTGGAAGTGGGTGCCTACCAAATTAAACATAGCAGACGTGGCGACACGCGAAGTACCGAGCAACTTCGACTCAAACCATGAGTGGTTCACCGGGCCTGAATTTTTGTATCAGGACCCGTCGTCTTGGCCTACAGAAAAAATAGTTATCTCTACACACACTGGAGAGGAACGTACCACTACAGTGACAGAAGACAGAGAGGTACAGAAAGTGTCAGAATCGATTCCTGACCCAGACAAATTTTCAAAATGGGAACGATTACTCCGCACAACCGCCCGAGTATTGCAGTTCATTACTCTGTGCAAAAATAGAAAATTTCAACAGCAAGTTTTGTACAAACGTACTAAGAAAAACTTGGAAAATGATCCAGATTGGCGTCGTGACAAGAAAAACACGAAAACACAGAACCAGCCTACGGGAGGTGCTAAGCTCCGCCCCGCGCCGGTGTCCCGACGATGCTTCGTGTTTCTCCCTGCAGAGCACCTTCACGACGCCGAGGACTTGCTTGTGAAGGCGGTACAAGCGACCTCCTTCGGCGCCGAACTCCGGGATCTCCGGCGCGGGAAGGAACTTGCCCGAGACAGCCGCTTGTACAAGTTGCCTATAGAATATAGTAACGGGATCATCACCCTGAGAAGTCGCATAGCAGCCACAGAAAACATAACAGAGAAAACAAAGAGACCACCTGTTTTGGACGGCGATCACAGAATAACACAGCTATACATAGATTGGACTCATAGAAGCTTGCATCACAGCGGGACAGAGCTTGTGATAAATGAAACTCGTCAACACTACTGGGTATTGCGCCTACGACCGATTACAAAAAAAGTAATCAATAGTTGTTTGCCGTGTCGTATACGCAAGGCGCAGCCACCTGTACCGGCCACTGGGAACCATCCAAAGGCACGATTAGCCCACCATCAGCGACCTTTTACCTTTACAGGCTTAGATTACTTTGGTCCGTTGTCTGTTACAGTGGGAAGAACGCACCAGAAGCGGTATGTGGCCCTATTCACATGCCTCACCTCCAGAGCCATTCACCTAGAGGTGGCCGCCAGCCTGAGCGCCGACTCCGCAATACTGGCGCTGCGGAGGTTCGCTGCGCGCCGCGGGTGCCCCTCCGAGATCTACTCGGACAACGGCACGAACATGCACGGCGCCGACAAAGAAATGCGCGACGCCGTGGCCGACGAGGCGAGCCGCAGGGGGATCCGCTGGCGATTCATAACGCCGGCGGCGCCTTTCATGGGAGGCGCATGGGAGCGCTTAGTAAGGAGTGTAAAAAATACTCTGTTCACAGTACTTCACGACAAGCACCCGCACGAAGAGGTCCTGACAACTCTGCTGTGCGAGGCAGAGTATACAGTTAATAGTCGCCCACTTACACACGTCTCTGTTGACAGTGAGGAGGCGGAGGCGATCACCCCGAACCACATCCTGCTCGGGGGCACGGCACGCTTGCCGTCCCTGGGCCAGTTTGACGAGTCCGACTACGACAGCCGAAAGCACTGGCGGCGGGCCCAGATCCTCGCAGAGGTGTTCTGGCGCCGCTGGGTGCGCGAGTACCTGCCCGAGCTACAGTACCGGCGGGAGCCCCACGGGCGCGGTAACGCGCTCGCGGTGGGCGACCCGGTGCTCATCGCCGACGGCAATCTGCCCCGCAACACATGGCCGCGGGGGCGGATTGTCGCCGTCTACCCTGGCCCTGACGGCCAGGTACGCACCGCAGAGGTGCGCACACCGGCGGGAGTCCTCAAACGCCCCGCCAAGAAGCTGGTACCGCTACCCAAGTGACGAGGGTGGCGCTCACCGACGTCTGCAGCACCGCCTGGGCAACGACGGGTCGACGCGCTGCTGCACGGCGGGAGAAATGTTCGCGACAGACTTAGTGTTTGCGATAGACTTAGACTGTGCCAGACATTATTATCAGAAAGTTAATTGTTATCAGTTATCAGTAGGTTTACTGTAATCAGTAAGTTTATTGTTATCAGTAGTTTTTGGTGTTATCAGTAAAATTCAGTATTGAAAAATGTGATAGT
This sequence comes from Meganola albula, assembly GCA_936450015.1. Lineage (NCBI taxonomy): Eukaryota > Metazoa > Arthropoda > Insecta > Lepidoptera > Nolidae > Meganola > Meganola albula. Next base: position 10,446,705 of record OW388148.1, read on the forward strand.
GCATATCGTAGAACATTTTAACAGTTTTCTTAGAAATATTTTTGTTGTTAAAAATGTTAAAAAATGTAGGTACTTATATAAAATAAGTACCTTCATCTCGCTAATGTTAATAATAGATTTTGTATTTTCCAAAATCATTAAATATAGTAAAAACAAGTTATAATTAAACAGTATAAGCAGTATGTAATGTATTTTCAGGTAATTTTATAGTAAAATTGTAAAATGTTAAAATTTGTAAGAAAGTTGTATGACGTTGTTAGAAAGTCCGCTATAACTTTGTAAGTTTTAATAAATGAATTATAGTTTTGTGTTTAATTTGTACCTAGATAGGCTATCTATCAATAGGTAGGAGATAGTGAACCTAGGTCTTAGGGTTTGGCAAGTATAACGAGTGAAAGTACTAACTGCACCTAAAGTGCCTAGAATTTGCAGACATTTCTCGTTATACTTGCGAAACCTAGGAACTTAGGTTCAAAACTTTAGGCTTCCTAGATAGAGGGTTAGGTAGGCTTGCTAATAGTGTTTACCGTATAGATCTAGCCCTAATAGTTTAATAGCTAGGAACCAAAATGTATAGTTTTTAAAATGAAATTAAAGTTAACACAGGAGAGGTTACTGCGGTCGTCGTTACGGTAAAGTTTCGAGGTAGCTAAGCGTACCGCACTATTCGGCGGGTGTAGCACGGCGTAATTGCGATCTACCACTGCAGCAAAAGTAATGATCAAGCAGTAATCTCAAGTGTGTGCGTATGTTGTCAAGTCGGTGTTTCATTTAGTGTCCCGGTGGCTTTCCCGTAGCGGATAGGAGAACAAGGCAGTAGTGGGCAGTATTCCAGGGAGTATAAATCGACATCACGAGGTCTATGAACACGTAGGTGTTCAGGGCGTAAGCTAGATTTTCATATATTGAATTTTTCCAGCCCGTCCGGAACAGTATAGGTAGCCTGTTTTAGGGTAATTCCATACAGAGGAGACGAGTCTATCGAGTCTATCGCCGCCGTCGTCAGTCACAATTGTCAACTTCACGCTGCTGTTGCTATGAATTGTCAATAATTAGAAACTTTTTTGTACTCGTTAATGAATCCGAGACATAAAGAAACATGGTGCACACACCCATATTACCCGTTGATGTAGCCAGAGTTGAATATATGTATTAAATTTATTGTGGTTATTTAACTGCAATTCGTAACTTCAAGCTTACCCATTTTACGATATTTTTTAAAATAACCATTCGTTCGCCCTGGAATCGAACCTGGGTCTTCAAAGTTATTATGCGTACAAAGTACGTGTAGTAGAAACGGGCTTTCAATTCCCAAGTTATAATTAAGTACGTTGTTGTCATCAAAATATTATTATTGCTCGCGCACCCTATAACTTAGTTCATGAAACCATAACTTTGTATACGCAGAGCGCGCGTCGCGTCAAACTCTTGAACAATCTTGAGAACGCACAAGTGGCGGCACCTATAAATTATTTAGCTTAGGTAGTTTAAGTTATAGCGGTTTTACACATCAATAAATAATCCCCACGAAGGTGCTCATACCAGGCAAACTTAATTTATATCCCCCTTCACAAAACACCCGTAATTTAACACAATACCCGAGTTACAAGCCCGAGATCAAATTCGTCACCTGCGAAATTGTTTCCACTTTAGAACAATGCGATATCCCATTAAATGTTTAAACATGCTGACAGTTTCGATTCGGTTCTATGTATAGATAGTATTATTACTCAAATTAACGAAACGATGCGCTCGACTGCAAGTTGCAACTGCATCAGCGCGCGTCGCTTGAAATCAGGGCGGCATATTCATTACGCAATATTTCCCCCTCCCTATAGGGATTCGCGATGAAGCGTATATAGAGAGAAAAACGGCGAACTTCGTTTCACAAACAAAGCGCGCGGCTGAAAGGGGCTTGTGAAAAAACATTTTCATTGTGTCTGCGAGTCGCTCGATTTTTAATCTCCCCGCGTCCCGCAATAAGTTTATTGTGTACTGTAGAAAATCACCAGCCACCCGTGACGATGACCGGACCCTAGGTTTATCAAATTGTCACTGATTGGTGACTTACGAATGTTTGCTAAGGGTTAAAGCTAAATCTTTGGGTAAATCTTTCTAGCTGCAGCTATCTGAGCTAGCGTGTCGTAAAATTTAACATTCGAGGACACATAACAACATCCATTGCGGATTGAGGCAGCCAGAGAGGCTTAAGGTCATTTGATCCATAATCTGTTACTCCTAATATAAAGACAGTTGAGATGGGATGCTAAGGAGTTGTTATTTTAGGAAGGACCAGCATATTTATTAGCTACTTGTGTGTCACGGCCGTAAAATGTGAATAATGTATTATAAAATAATAAACCATACTTAGTAATAAATACTCAATAACATATCAATTGGCAAGGCTATTGCAATAAAAACCAATGAATATCGACATTCACTACTCATCTACCGGTTTTGACTTACCAATTAATCTTGCTTGTGTCATCATTGACCCTGGATGTAAAGTGCATGAGAGGCTATGGCTATCATTTTTAATGATGACTTTAATTAAAGAAATGTAAGTAAATTAAAGTGAGTAGGTCACTAAGAGCGATCACTAGACAAGACTAGTCTTAAAACAGACTTTTGCTGAGCAAATGGGTACTATGAAGAAAATACTATTCTCGTAATGACATTGTTTTGCAGTGTGCAAAGTACGTGATTTTATTACTGTTAATCAGCTTATCATCAATGTTAATCTCCTTAAAAAAACAGCTTTAAATTGAGATTAAATAAATCTCGATCTGAAATAAAAATTTAGGCAAATTCGTTCTGTAAACCGTAAACTGGACGTTAGATTTTTCTTGTAAGAGATTAGAGATTGGTATTTAGTTAGGCCCTTTACACTATTTATTGTAAAAAATCTAAAAATGAAAAGTAGAGCTTTGTTACCTGTATCATATTTTGAGTGCCTGCCTACTCATTCGATTTCATTATTTGTATTGATTTTGGAGAGGCAGAGTGCTAAGCTAAGGTAATTCTGGAGCCACTATGTGTGAAAAGTAGGGATCCGCATCATGCCATCCATGTTTTATTCATAACACTTCTCAAGACAACTGTGTCACAGTAAGTAGATATGTAAGTTATTGCAGTAGTTCGACTCGGACGTGTCCTTAAACTCAATGATTATTGTCATCAATCGGGCCGAAACCTAGATATTAGGTAGGTCTAAGAAATTTTTCATCAATTTGTAGTAGTAGGCATACATACAGCGATTCTTAAACACGTAGCGCACGCGGTTATTGCTTTGAGTGTATCATAAAATATTGTACCGGGATTAATTTGTTGTTTAATGGCACATTTACTGGTTGACGTAATTCGCTTCGGCGTTTTTAAGGTCGAACTACTCCATATACTTATATATCTACTGTGACGTTGCTATATCGTCACAACAAGAGTCATGCATTGATTAAGAGGTGTAGCGAATTGTTTGGAAAAACAACACATATCTATTTTATTGAATCACAACGACTGTATAAACTTGTTTATTAAAATTAATAATCAAACATGGAATAATTATTCAACTAGGTAAGCAACTAAAATATTTCTTCTAGCCGGTGTATGATGCTTAGTAGGCAAGGACACGTGACCAAACGACCCAGTCGTGTTCCAAATGTCTAGTAGGCCCTGCTGCTCCTCGAACAGCTAGCAGACAGTGAAGACGTAAACGAAGATTGGTACCAGATGAAATTGAGGACGAATGTACACAGTTAAATGCCTTTAATATTCAATTGGTATGGCAGATATTTAATAATTGTTGTATTACTGGTGGTAGGCCATCGGTCGTGGTTAGTGTTTAGCGGCCTTGCGGTATTAGGGCACGATGTCTGGTGACACCATTTGAGAGGGTGAATGGAACTACTACTTTCACCTTTACGATGAAAATCACTCGTAATCACGAGAGAATCGGTAAACTGGGTAAGCGCTTTCCATCAAAGACCACATCATTGCTTAACATCAGGCAAGTTGTGGTCAAACGCATGACTGTTTCGACCCTTTTTGGTGTCTGGGCACGGGTCTTCTCTCAGCTATTTTACGAGTTGAGACAGTTAAGGCCTTAATTCACACACGCTGGCCAAGTACGGGTTGGTGGATGTCACATGTCCTCGAATGATTATTTTTTAGACATGCTGGTTTCCTTACGATGTTTTTCTTTACATATTGAGCAGCGGCGATCAAAGAATTTACACAAAGATCTATGGGCACGACCGGCGATCGAATCCGCGACCTTATATTTCAAAGGTGAGGCAGACACCACTGCCCCACTGCTGTTCTAAGCGCAAGACTTCAAGGAATATTCTAAAAAAAGAATTAGTGAAAACGGTCCAGCCGTTTACGCGTGATGTCGAGACCAAGGCAAATAGGGATTTATTTTTTTAAATAACTATAGATTATTTCCGAGGGTCAGATACTTTTGGAGATATTGTCAATTTTCTAATTCTTTACGTTCCAGTGAATTATAACTAGGTAAGTAGATTTACTTACAAAGACCCAAAGAAGTGCTTATAATGCAAATTCGCAAGCTATTCTAAGAAAAAACGTAAAGTTTGTGCAATTAATAACAGGATTGCGTGTAAAGTGCGGTCCATTTTGTTGGGGAAAGGGGTCAAGATTACCATTAGTGCAGTAATTTGTTAGAGGTATAAAAAGAGGCTGTAATAATTTGTTGCAATTTTTAACCCCTGATAATAAGACCAGTGGTATTTGACGTGTGGAAATTTGTATTGTGTTACTGATGTGGGTTTTTTTATTCAATGAATTGAAATGAATTAGATGAAATAATAAATATGGTTCCTGAATAAAAAAGAAAAGATTAGAGGGAATTAAAAATAGGCATACACGGCTTCACATCAAGCTACACATTGCCAGTATAAGCAGGTGCTGTATTATGAGTTTTTTATTTATTTTTTATTTTTGAATATTCTGGCGGTTGACTACAAGTCATTCGTAATCACGAGTGAATCGCTATATAGGGCAGGCGCATCCCATCGTAGACTAAATCATTGCTTAATATCGTTAGGTAAGTTGTAGTCAACCGCAAGCCTATTACAGAATATAAAAAAAGTAATACTTACAGTCGTTAGTGTGCGGAAATCTATCGCTCAAAATTACCTACACTTAAATCTGAATTGCACTATACGGCTATTTTGTTAGATAAACCTTTGCTCATATCATGTAGTTGAGCTGAGCTGAGAGTAGAATGGCAAGGACGTCAAAGGGCAAAATATGTGTCGACTAATTTTATTTTCGGGGGGAATCAAAAAGTAACCTATTTCTATACTATGAATTAATTGAAAATAGGTTTCTTTTAATTATAGAATTTATTTAAGCATCTAAAATGAGTACATCACACAGGATTAATTTCGATACCTACTTTAGGGTTTATAAACCATCGCGTCGCGATTGGACGGGATGTCACATATCCTCGAATAATTAAATCTGAGACATGCCGGTTTCCTCACGATATTTTGCTCCACCGATATTGAGCAGTGGTGATGAAACCATTCACACAAAGATGTGTGAGCACGACCGGGAATCGAACCCGCGACGAGCGCCACCAATGTTCTTAGAATCGACATTAAAACCGATTATGTTCCAATATCTTTTATGCTTCTAGGTATTTTACAACGGACATTTACGCTTCCTCTACAGCAGGATCTAGAATGACCTCCACCGGAAACTTTCCAACGAACGAAGACTTCATCTTGTCTCCGGGAACAGGAACCGGGCTAAATTGTGTAACCTGCAATGAACTGCAATAAAAATGGAAATTGTGGATAAAATCTTTGGTTTTTTTACATTAAGTAACTTTACAAAGGCCACAGACTGATCTCACTAAGTTACCTACTAGATTTTACTTCATTCAAATATTGTACACATGGCTCCACATTCAGCTGTATATTTTCAGTATAAGCTGATCTCACATTGTATAGGATTTTCGTACAACGAGAGGTCTTTTTTTTTGCGGATGACCTAACCCAATCGGCCAGAAGGGCCTCTATTGGTTCACCGGACTTTTTCCTTGAGCCGTCCGAGGGCGGTCGAATCGATCAAGTACTATGGCGACTGCCATGAGGGCTCCCCATGTGGGGACGAACCAGGACGTTGCCGGACACTCTAGTTTTAAGGGATCGGGGGGCAACAACGAGAGGTCAGCTAAACTGGAAATATATAGCTTAATGTGTAGCCGTGTGCACAAAATTCTAATCGTCAAAAGTTGGCGAAGTCGAGGAAGATAGCTAATTTTGATTGGATCATTCAAGTTAAGACTAAGTACTTGAAGAATGCACGAATCAAAATTACTTTATGGTTGGGTGATATGTAGTGGTAGTGTGGTACGACATAAGTTATACGCTGTCTATAGGTATCTAATCGGTGAAAGAGGTTAACTATCGAATATTCTGTTATTTCTTGTTTTATTTTATTTCTTCAAGCATATACATTTATTTACAACATAAAGATGCAACTGACAAGAAAAAATTATAACTGATTAACAATCTTAACACTTAACTTAAATGAAGAACTAAAGTAACTAATGCCTAATCCAAACTAATGCGTCAAAAATTCTTCTGCATCGTTATCTTCCTGGAAGGTACACAGAAGGCTAGCAGCATACTTTCTTCTTTGATATAAAATTAGATATTAAATATTTTTGGAGGCTGAGTCACCTTCGTCCGTGAGTGTAACCTTTAATTTAATCGCCACACCGGTGGTGCAAATCAGGTGACAATCAACTGTCGGTAGGCTTCGGCCGTGGTTAGTGACCACCCACCAGATAAAGCCGCACCGCCAAGCGGCCTTGCCGTGTTCCGGTGCGATGTCTGGTGACACCATGCGGAGGGGGTGAGTCAGAATTGTTGCTCTTTTAAGGTTTCTAACCGTAATTATTACTAGGCTGGCGCGTTCCATCGTAGTCTACATCATTGCTGAACATCAGGCAAGTTGTAGGTAGTCAAGCGCCAGCCTATCGCAAAAAAAAATCGAAATACGAACAAGCATATAAAGGGACAGGAATGGAGCTGAGCTACCTTCGTCTGTGGGGCCTTTACCTTCAATCTGTAATACACCGACACGTGGTCTATGGGTGGTACAAATCAGGTAACAAAAATCCAGTGAGTCCACAGAGTGGGTCGGACACATGCAACCTCATTCCACCCACTTCCATCTTCTCACTCGAGGTCACGAGTGAATTGACATACTGGGTAAGCGCGTTTCATTGTAGACCACATTATGAGGCATGTTATTGATAAGTGCAATTTCAGAATACATAGTAGCACCTATTTTACATAATTTAACATGCTTTGTTTTTTACATGTGAAAATGTACGAGTAGGTACTAGGCTATGGTAACACAACCAAAACCACAGGCCATTACAAATAAAATTATGCTGAAACTGGGAGCAGGGCGGGCGGTTTGAACACACCAGAGTGGATTCACTCAATTTCGCTAACTGAAATATATATTCTTTTTAAAAATTCACCTGAATTTAGTTTAATTGAAATTCAATATTGCATGCGGTAGATTTGTGAAGCGTATACGTAGTTCTGAATGCTCTAGTGCAGGTGGAAAGTTCAGTCCAATTAAGGAAATATTTATATTTTGTGTAGCAAGGTATTATGACTTTAATTTTAAGTTTTGCGCACCTAAATTCAGGATTTGATCCTCGGTGGTGCACACACATCTTTGTATGAACTGTTTCATTGTACCTGTTCAATATAGGTGTAGGAAAACGTAGTGAGGAAACCGGCATATCTAAGAACTAACTATTCGAAAACATAAGTGATATCGAATTCCAATTAACATACCAATTTCTGAACGCGGCTACGCTCACATTTAAGTCGTAAAAAGGTAACGTAGCTCTTAAAATGCGAGTGACATTCACCTCTGCCTACACCTTCGAGCCACTATGCGCAATAAATGTCGCTCTCAATATCAGTATTTATTAACACACTGCCATCAGATCCTATACTATGCAGAGCTTGTACAATGGAGACCAGATAACCGATAATATACTACTTATAATACTTTTCTCTTGTAAATAATGAATAAATATAGTTAACTAGCTGCCCCAGCGAACTTCGTACCGCGTATTTATTAAAAAAACTTTGAAAAAAAAATGTGAATCTAAACCATTCCCAGATCCCCTTGAACACACACAAAAAAATTCATCAAAAATCGGTCCAGTCGTTTGAGAGAAGTTCAGTGACATACACACTCACAGAAGAATTATATATATATAAAGATTACACCCAGACTCGAGACTAACAGGAATGTTTATCACACAAACGTCTGTCTAGGGTGGGAATCGAAATCACGACCAGCGACATAACATAACATTTACATAACATACAAATGTAAAACAATGGTAGGGAAAACGGATCTGTTAATGGAAATATATTTTTTCTAATAGGCTTGAAGCCGGATGCGGCCGAGACCATGTCGGATAAACTACGGGCTGTAGTCGGATCGGATGTTTGTTGTATGTAGACTGTTTTTGCAAGGATAACCATTATAGGATAGGACATTTTTATAAACTGTGTCGTAGCGTGGGTGTAGTAAACTTGCCAACAAATAAAAGCCCCTTTTTGACATTTGAGAAAGACTTTAAAAATTTACTTGAAAACAAACAATAAAATAACAATCAATTACATAAAGTATTTAAAAAAAAAATTAGTGAGTTAAGTAAGAAATTACGTTCACTTCAACCCTTTTTAGTGTCCCACTGCTGGGCACGGGTCTTCTCTCAACTATATTGTGAGTTAAGAGAGTTTAGGCCTTAATCCACTCACGCCGGCCAAGTGCGGGTTGGTGGATGTCACATATCCTCGAATAATTAGTTCTTAGATCTGCCGGTTTCGTCACGATGTTTTCCTTCACCGATATTGAGCAGCGGAGATGAAACAATTCACACGAAGATGTATGGGCACGACCAGGATTCGAACCCGCGACCTTATTTTTCTAAGGTGAGGCCTGTACCGCTGCGCCGCCGCTGCTCAGATATTACGTATACTTATGTTTTTCCCAAGGATAACCTTTGAAGGATAGCACATTTTTATAAACGGCCTCGTAGCTTATGTGTAAAAAAGTTGTTGCGGAGTTGTAGTACAAGGCTCATTTTGATATTTGAGAAAGACCTTAGATCGTAATTTAGAAAGTAACAATAAAATAATATGTAGTTAATTACAGTAAGTATATTTTTAAATAAAAATATGGACTATTTTATGTAGAGTCGCGTCTCAAAATAAAGCATATTTTCATTTCATTTTCATTTCATTTCAATATAAAGGTACTTTTTTTGGCGCGGTTTTTTCGCGCTTATTTTATAGTGTCATGCATAGTGTCGTCGCGGTGACATTTATGAAAACGGAGCTTTACAAGAAAGATTTGAGCGTGTTGAAGGGAAATAAGATATACCTTAACATTTTTCGACTTTAGCAAGACTATGAGCTCCAGGCTTGCCATGGGTGGAGCAAACACATGTTTCTAATTTACTTCGATAAAGTAGGTAGGTGCACTAATGGTTAGGTACTTGTACAAATATTGCCGTACTTTACAAAATATTAATTACTAGTTTTCCGATCGCGGTTTCACCCGCACGCATGTCGGTTATCGCGCTAAACAAGTTGGATAAAAATTGTATGTCCTTCCCTGAGTCTGAAACTATATCCGTACCACAGATAATATAATACTAGTCCGTACTAAACTTTCGTCGAAATCGGTTTAGTAGTTTGGCGTAAAACCGCGGCAGACAGAGTTACTTTCGCATTTATAATACTAGTAAGGATTGGTAGGTTTAATTAACAATTTAGTAATCCGTGAACAAAGTCATCATTAAACTTACATCATCCATCATCGCGTAGCGTAAAACAATTTAAACTTTACCGCTGTTTTTCTTCCATTTAACTCGAAGAAATATGTTAGTTTGTGTAGTAAAGATGATTGATTATTCATAGACCAGTGACAGCAGGAAACCGACGCCACAAGAAGTTCCAACGATGAATAATAGATCCGATCAATTAGCAGTCGAGTATTCCTAAAGTTCGGCCACGTTCGGCCTGCAAACTTTGTATAATTGCAACACCTTTGAGAGGTGCTACTACCACAACTCATCTCATTACATATTCACGTTAACACCTAGCGGTTTCGAGATTTCATTAAGATTTTAATGCTTCTGACATACTACTGTATGAGGATCAATATATCTCGTGAGCTTTATCTATTAAAATCGTAGACAGTCTACAATTCATAACTTCGGTAGACTATTTCATAACTTGACTGGCTCGGTGGCGTAGTGGTTAGTGACCCTGACTGCTAAACCGAAGGTCATGGGTTCGATTTCCACTCACGATAATCATTGTGTAATGAGTATGATTGTTTGTTCTGTGTCTGGGTGTAATTTATCTATGTATGTATTTAAAAAAAAATTATGTGCTATATCTGTTCCCAGTAGGTACCCATATCACAAGCAAATATAATTGCTTAATTTGAGACTAGAGGGCGCTGTGTGTATGTGTGAAAATAAAAAAAAACATTAGTATTTCAGCTACTTAAAAATCTGTCAAGTAGGTAACATAGAAAAAATTTATTATAAACAAAATACCTTTGTCACATGGCAGGTAATGTTAGTCACGGATGAGTCACCTGTGGTTCCCGTGACACCCGTGCTAGGATGCGAGAAGAAACACCCGGGGGGTGTTCGGGTAACCAGTATGGAATCCCACATACCCCCCGCCCTGCGCCCATACAGGGCGGGGGGATCCATAAAGGATTTCCCCCCAGTAAACAAAAAAAAGGCAGGTGACATGACCAGAGTTCTACTTCAACCGTAGCTGACCATAATAATTATTATTTCATACTTATAATATCTAGATAAGATAGTCGGATTTAGGCAACACTATGACGCAATGGAACTAGCACCGAACAGATGCGAAGCCGAAGCCTTTTAGCCGTATCAAATTATCCGATGTCTGTAAAAAAATCAATTAACTCTCAAAAATATTTCTAAGATTTTTTTCTATTCAGACTAAAAGAAAGCCTAAAAAGATTTGGATAAGTGAATAAGCTTATATAATTATTTAAGGTCGGAGCCCACTATAGTCTGCAAATTTTGTAAAGTAAATGATTGCTTTCGACTCAACTGGCCCTAGACTTGCAAGATGATAGTTTCTATGGTTCTCGTAAACTCCGAACTAAAGACCGAAGTTTTGCTCCTTTGGCTACGACGTCATTACTCGTGTCCTCCACTGGTGATCAGAATGTCAGAAGAGTAACATCAAAAAAAACTTAGTAGCTACCTACGCAAATTAACAACGTGCGGTGCAGAATTACAAAATGTTTTATAATCTTAAAATTGAATGGTTTAGACGAAATTTATTAGACAGGATTTAGGCAATGATAAAAAACGATCCCTAAAAAAATAGGACGGTCATTTTGGTGACTTCGGAAAATTGCCGGCTTTTTACGATAGTAAATTGTTAGCAAATTGAAGGAATCGATTTATTTATTTCATAATTTTTTAGGTATATACAAAAGATCAACGAGCTAAACTTGGCCATCAAGATATTTGTGAACGAACGAACGAATCACCACTAGCCCTAGTGGTGACTCGTTTTCAGGAGGCTATAGTGTGCTTCCACGTTAATACGTTCTGAAGTAGGCATCTAGATTTGTGGTACCAATTTCACGAGCAATAACACAGAATAATACTCAAAAGGTGAAGAGGCCCTCAACAGAATGCCTGTAAACGCGACTATTGTGGAATAAAAATCTATTCGGATTTGAATTATATAGGTCTCAGAGTACAAAAGTAATATTTATTACGGTTCGCAGTAATAGTTAATACAACCTGAAGATTCTAGAATAATTGCGGTCGTAGAGATGGTAATTTAATTTTACTGAATCTTTTGTGAGTTTTGAACCTTATCGGTGTAATAAAATCCAATCAAGTTTAAAATGAATCGTTTTTCGTACTTTATAAATAAGTACTTTTTGTAAGTACTGACTAATACTATTTTCTACTTTTTTAAATATTAATTTTCAATAATAAATTTTTATTCAGCATAAGTTTTAAGAAAAACAATAAACATATAATTTCTTCAACGTTAACACGCGAAACTTTCCATTATTTATAAGATTTTGGTTCTCTTTAGTAGAGTATTATATTATCTGTGATCTTTTCCATATTTTAAAACGTTTTGCGTTAAAAATTTGTGGTAATTACTTAGCAACATATTAAAAAATAATGCTAAGTGGTCATACATTTATATTACCTTATCCAATAACGACAAAAAATGTTTCATAGATATATGCATTACCTTTTCGTTTGCATCCCAAATAAAGTAGGTAGGTTATAATAATAATAATTATAATATTCTGGGATATTAACACACACGGTCATCTAGTCCCAAGCTAAGCAGAGCTTGTGTTATGGAAACCAGGTAACTGGTATATACTATACAAATACTATTCTTTTGTAAATATATAATTAAAATAGATATTTACACCCAGACTCGACACAAACGCAAATGTTTATCACTAATGTTTGTCTCGGGTGGGAATCGAACCCACGACCTGCGGCGTGAAAAGCAAGTATCTTAACGACCACGCCACCGCGACCGGTCCGTCAAACTAGGTAACTAGTTTAAATACGGCTTACATAATAATCACATTTAACGGACGTTTAACAAGTGAAACTCAAGTACCTATTTAGTGTAAGTTTACAGGATTCCTAATACCGTTACAGTTATCTATTTAAAAAAAAAAATTTTCTTCAGGACATTCCGTTCTTGAGAGATTCAAAGAATTCAACTGAATTAAATTTAATTTGAAACGAAGTATGGATGTGGATCTAGTCAAACGCATACGTAATGTGAAATAGTAATACCGTTTCGAAGATTCCAATTTATCAGTTCACAAGTCACAGTTACTGAAAACGGTAAACGGTTAAAATCGTTTGACGTTTGATGCCTTTGACGTCATAGAGGTTTAGCGCACTTGATGTCCGCACGTTTGGTTGAACTAAAGACTTGCAGCTTCAAAGTAACTGCGTACAGCACGCTGAAACCGTACAAGTAGCTATGCCTTTGCCTTGGAATTCGGAATTCTACTACTATTAGAAACGCGAAAGTTTGTAAGAACGGATGGATGTACGTATGTTTGTTACTCTTTTACGCAAAAACTAATGGACGGAATTGTATGAAATCTGGTACAGAGATAGATTATGGTTTTATGTCAATAAGTACAACTCAGTAGAGCTGCGGTGGTGCAGAGGTATCAGCCTCGCCTTTGAAATATAAGGTAGCGGGTTCGATCCCCGGTGATGCCCACACATCTTTGTGTGAATTGTTTCATCGCCGCTGCCTTTAACCTTTAGCCCTTTTTCTAGTATCCCACAGCTGGGCACGGGTCTTCTCTCAACTGTCTTACGAGTTTAGCTAAACTTTAATCCACACACGCTGGCCAAGTGCAGATTAGTGGATGTCACATGTCGTCGAATGATTAGTTCTTAGATATGCCGGTTTCCTCACGATGTTTTCTTTCAGCTTTAATATCATTATATATAATAAAACTAAGTTGATAAAATGTGCGTGCCGATAAAACTTAAAAAGGAGTCCCATCACGATAAAGGGACTTATATAGTGTGATAGCCCTTTATCCCCCCTCGAACAAGAAAGTTCCCGTTTTAACCTAAAGGGTGTGTTTTTAAAGATATAAGGGCTTTTCCAACCCTTCAACTTGGAAAGTAAGTGTAGTCGCGCCATCTGTTGTCAAATAGTTGAACTTCATTCATTGTACACAATATGGACTTAAAAGAACGATTATTTGGGGCGCGAAATTTAAAATTCTCATTTCAATAAAGTCTTAAATTACATTTGTTACCATAACCCTTTATCCCCCCTCGAACAAGAAAGTTCCCGTTTTAACCTAAAGGGTGTGTTTTTAAAGATATAAGGGCTTTTCCAACCCTTCAACTTGGAAAGTAAGTGTAGTCGCGCCATCTGTTGTCAAATAGTTGAACTTCATTCATTGTACACAATATGGACTTAAAAGAACGATTATTTGGGGCGCGAAATTTAAAATTCTCATTTCAATAAAGTCTTAAATTACATTTGTTACCATAACCCTTTATCCCCCCTCGAACAAGAAAGTTCCCGTTTTAACCTAAAGGGTGTGTTTTTAAAGATATAAGGGCTTTTCCAACCCTTCAACTTGGAAAGTAAGTGTAGTCGCGCCATCTGTTGTCAAATAGTTGAACTTCATTCATTGTACACAATATGGACTTAAAAGAACGATTATTTGGGGCGCGAAATTTAAAATTCTCATTTCAATAAAGTCTTAAATTACATTTGTTACCATAATAAAGTTATTAAATTTTGTGTATTTATACAGCAGTAGCTAACTTATATGTTGGAGTTAAAGCGATATCATTTTAGTTATTCAAATTACTTCTGAAAACATTTTAAAATTTAAGTTTTTAAATTTCGCGCCTTTACTGCGTATGCTACAGCTGCAAAACCTATTGTTACGGCGAACGATAACGTCGAGAACATTCTATACCTAGAAGGTGTGAGAAAGTAAATATTCCCAAACTTTCTTGAATATCCTAGAGCCATCTTTCTCGAATATCTTAGAGCCAACTATACACTTCATGTGTATAGTCTCCATAAAGCCAACTTTCTGGAATACCCTAGAGCCTAGCTTTCTGAATATATAAGAGCCCGGTGTCGCCCGCCAGAATTAATTCGATTTGAACAGCGGAACAAGCCACTTCGAAACGAAAAAGAAAGAAGTTACCTGTGTGAGCCTTTATTTTGAAGTATCACGTGTGAGTATTTTTAATAGTGTGTTTAATTAATTCATGATCTTGAAGTGAAGAAAAAAAAAAGTTATCTGTGAGCCTTTATTGTGAAATATTAAATGTGAGTATTTTTAATAATGTATTTAATTAATTCTAATGGTTTTTTTTTCTTTTCTTTTAATTGTAATTTCCTTAACTTTCAAGTAGTCGCGCGGCGTTGAATCGATATACTTTGGCCGTAAACAAAATATCGCGCGACCGCTTGAAGATTAAATAATTTTGTTTTCTTTGTCTCAACGTGCCCCACGTTTACGTAATAATATATTTGTCTATAAAATGTTCATTTAATTTATATTTTACAGAATATAATGCCTAGACGTAAAAGAGGTGGAGATCTTGCCAGTTCTGCAGCGAAACGGCGGAAACAAAAAGAATATCGAAGAAATGAAACGGAAGAACAGCGCGAAGCACGTTTACAAAATCAACGAACCAGAATGAGCACCCTGAGAAGCGGAAAAAGCGAAGAAAGAAGCGAAAATAAAACTATTGAAGAATCGAGAATTTTAAAAGATAATCTAACAAAGGAAGCATTCCACTACGAATCGACGAAGAAATATTACAATCATAAATATGTTGTGATCGGAAAAATGAATAACATTTGCCAATTTTGCCACGCGAAAAAATTCAGTAAAGAAACACCAGGTCTCTGTTGCATGAATGGAAAAATTCGATTACCACCACTGGAAGCACCTCCGCAGGAATTTCTACATTACATGACCGGGGAAACACCAGAATCAAAACACTTTCTTCAAAATATAAGATCATACAACTCCTGCTTTCAAATGACTTCTTTCGGTGTTACTTCGACTAACACTAATAGAGATGAATTTGAATATGTATTTTCAATTCAAGGGCAAATTTATCACAAAATAGGATCGTTACTACCAATGCCTAACGATGACTATAAATTTCTGCAAGTATATTTCATTGGAAATGAAGAACAAGAAATTGATCAACGAAGTACACATTTTAATGGATTGAAACGCGAAATAATCCAAGATGTACAGAGGATCTTACACAAATACAATCAACTGATTTACATATTCAAAACAACACTAGATCGCATGATTTCTGATGACTATAAAATTGTGATTCGAGCCGATAAAAGACCACGTGGAGAACACGAACGTAGATTTAATGCACCTCAGATAGATGAAGTCGCCATCGTAATTGTGGACAATGAAAATACAAGCCGTGACATAATTTTACAACGAAGAAGAAAAGGACTACAACGCATTGCAGAGACACACCGTTCATATGATTCTCTTCAATATCCTTTAATATTTCTGCACGGAGAGGACGGTTATCATTTCAATATAAAACAAATTCATCCTGAAACAGGCATAGAAACAAACAAAAAAGTCACTTCCAAGGAGTTCTATGCTTACCGCTTAATGATCAGAGACAATGAAATATACAATCACATTCTCAACACTCGCCGTTTATTCCAACAATTTCTGGTAGATATGTACGCAAAAATAGAAGCAGAACGGATGCTTTACATAAGACTGAATCAGAAGAAACTACGCACAGAAGAATACATCCACCTTCGAGATGCGATCATAAATGACGGCAATATTGACGATATTGGAACAATGGTAATCTTACCCTCATCATACATAGGAAGTCCAAGACATATGCACGAATATACTCAAGATGCCATGACCTACGTAAGAAAATATGGACGACCTGATCTCTTCATAACATTTACATGCAACTCATCATGGCCAGAAATCAAAGAACAACTAAAATATGGACAAACCTCCATGGATCGACACGACATAATAGCCCGAGTTTTTCGACAAAAACAAATAAGATTTATTGAAGTCATCACAAAATACCACATCTTTGGAACCGTTAGATGCTGGATGTATACAATCGAGTGGCAAAAACGAGGATTACCTCACTCACACAATCTCATATGGCTACACGATAAAATTTATCTCACGGATATCGACAAAATCATCCAAGCTGAATTTCCCAATCCACAAAAAGATCCGGAACTATACAGCATAGTAGTGAAAAACATGATTCACGGACCATGTGGACCATTAAACTTTAATGCGCCATGCATGCGTGATGGAAAATGTACAAAAAAATATCCAAAACCATACGTAGACGATACAAAAACTGAAGATGACGGCTATCCCAAATATAGAAGACGATCACCGAAAAACGGTGGTTTCACAGCAAAAATACGAATACAAGGCAGAGATGAACTGGAAATAGATAATCAATGGGTAGTACCATATAACCCACTACTTTCTAAAATGTTCCAAGCACACATAAACGTTGAATATTGCAATTCAGTAAAATCTATTAAATATATATGTAAGTACGTAAACAAAGGTAGTGATATGGCAGTATTTCAAATAGTCCAAAATAGCGAACAAAATAACAGAAATGATGAGATACTCATGTACCAAATGGGAAGATACATCAACAGTAACGAAGCAGCGTGGAGGATTTTTAGTTTTCCCATACACGAACGCGAACCAGCTGTGCAACATCTAGCAGTACATTTGGAGAATGGACAGAGAGTTTACTTCACAAAAGACTCGGCTAGAAAAATTGCAAGCGAACCACCTCAGAACACAACATTAACAGCTTTTTTCCAACTTTGCCAAACGGATCCATTCGCAAAGACGTTACTGTATGTCGACGTCCCTATTTATTATACGTGGGACAAAACAAGAAAAATTTTTCAACGACGAAAACAAGGAATGCCAGAAGAGGGTCATCCAGAAATAATGAAAACTAACACAATAGGTCGAGTATACACTGTACATCCAAACAATGCCGAATGTTTCTATCTCCGGATGTTGTTACACGAAATACGAGGACCAACAAGTTTCACAGATCTCAGGACTATTGACGGCTACCTATGCCAGACGTACAGAGAAGCATGTCAACGCTTAGGATTATTGGAAAACGATAACCACTGGGAATTAACACTACAAGAAGCCACACTCACAGCTTCAGCTGAACAAATTCGAGAGTTATTCGCCATAATTCTAACAACATGTAACCCATCAAACCCAAAACAGCTATGGGACTCTTTCAAAAGGAGTATGAGTGATGATATATTGTACCAAATCCGACAAGCTAATCCAGAACTGACTATAGAATTCAGTGACAACATCTTCAATGAAACACTCATTCGCTTAGAAGATAAATGCTTAGCAATAAATAACCGGACCTTAGTAGAACTTGGAATGCCAGCACCACAAAGAAATGCTTTCAGTATGCTAAACTACGAAATTACAAAGGAAAAAAGCTACAACGTCAATGAACTACTTGAATACATTGCTCACAATAAACCACTCCTCAATGACAATCAAAAAACAATTTACAACGTTATAATGAACCGAATAAATAACAACACTGGTGGAATTATTTACTTGGACGCACCAGGAGGCACCGGTAAAACGTTTCTAATAAATCTAATACTGGCGGAAATACGTGCTAAAAAACACATCGCACTGGCACTAGCATCATCCGGCATTGCAGCCACACTTATGGAAGGAGGACGAACTGCTCATTCTGCCTTACAACTACCGTTGAATATAGCCGAACAACAATTCCCGGTATGTAAAGTCTCAGGAGCATCTGGACGGGGTCAACTTCTAAAACAAGCTAAAATTATCTGCTGGGATGAATGCACCATGGCCCATAAAAAATCACTAGAAGCCATGGACAGAACATTACAAGAATTGCGAAAAAACTCTGAAATAATGGGAGGAGCTCTACTCATACTCTCAGGAGATTTTCGACAAACACTTCCAGTTATTCCCAAGTCAACACCAGCAGACGAGATCAATGCATGCTTAAAAAAGTCACATCTCTGGCCAGAAGTACAAATACTGCAATTAACAAAAAACATGAGGGTTGAATTATCAAAAGATGAAACAACAGCACATTTTGCTAAAATGCTTTTACAAATAGGCGAAGGTACATATCCTACTGACCAAACGACCGGTCTCATTGAACTCAATAGTGATTTCTGTAACATAGCCACTACTGAAAACGAACTAATCGACAAAATTTATCCAAATATTATTCAGAACTATACCAACGTAGAGTGGTTATTTCAAAGAGCAATTTTGGCCACTAAAAATAATATTGTTGACGATATCAATTTTAATATTCTAAAGAAAATACCTGGTGAAGAGAAAGTATATAAATCGATCGACACGATGGTAACCATTGAAGAAAGTGTCAACTTCCCTACTGAATTTCTAAACTCTTTACAAGTACCAGGAATGCCATTACACTGCCTTCGTCTGAAAATTGGATCTCCAATCATACTACTTAGAAATCTCAACTCCCCAAAACTATGTAATGGAACGAGGATGATCGTAAAACAGCTATCGAATAATATCATTGAAGCTGAACTTATTTCTGGAAAGAACAAAGGACACACAGTATTTATACCTAGAATACCACTGATCTCTTCTGAATTGCCATTTCAATTTAAAAGATTGCAGTTTCCAATTAAATTAGCCTTTAGTTTTACAATTAACAAAGCGCAAGGGCAAACTTTAAAATATTGTGGCATCAACCTCAAAGAATCCTGCTTCTCTCACGGTCAGCTTTATGTAGCTTGCTCAAGAGTAGGAAATTCGAAAAATTTATATATATATACCCCGGACAATAAAATGAAAAATGTTGTTTATAAACAAGTAGTATAAATAATGAGAAAATGTAAATACATGTAAATATATATGTTTAAATATACATGTAAATATATATGTCCATGATAATGTAAATACATGTAAATATATATGTTTTCAATATATATATATTTTTTACTTTTTACGTCATAGTTTATTTTTTTATTTCAACTACCACGTAACCTCATATCAACTCCCGAGCGAAGCCGGGTATTACAGCTAGTTTATTAGTATAGATAAAGTAATTTCATCACACCAAGATCAATCTGAAAACGAGCTTGAAAACAAAAAGACTTGTAATCTTGGCTTCCTAATCATAATTCAGTAGCGGTGGCGCAGCGGTACCTACGGGCCTCGCGTTAGAAAAATAAGGTCGCGGGTTCGAATCCTGGTCGTGCCCACACATCTTTGTGTGAATTGTTCCATCTCCGCTACTCAATATCGGTGAAGGAAAACATCGTGAGGAAACCGGCATGTCTAAGAGCTAATCATTCGAGGACATGTGACATCCACCAACCCGCAATTGGGTAGCGTGCGTGGATTAAGGCCTAAACTCTCTCAACTCATAAGACAGTTGAGAGAAGACTCGTGCCCAGCAGTGGGACACAACAATAAGGGTTGAAGCTAATCATAATTTCCTTTTGGTGTTAATTAATTAGCGTTAAAAAATCAATATGCAATGTAGTTTTACTTTAATTAACATTCTAAAGATCACTAAATCACTAATTAGGCTATTTGTTCGTGCTAAGACTGTACTTTGTATAACATGAAGGTACATTTTTTCAGGATTTTTTCGGAGTTATTCCTGAGGGATCACAGCCGAGTGTATTTGCATATTTGAGTACGCATCAGGTAGTAAATTTGGGAGTAGGAATATTTGTTTGGGTACATTATTTATTCGAATTGTTTTGTTTGTTTATTTCGATATTTAAAGTTTTTCTGATCTATTTTTAACCTCGCCCCGACACAAAAACGATGGGTGTCTGTGCCTTTGTTTATTTAGCATTACAGGATTCAAGATTTACCCTAGAACTTCCATGATTCCTGGTGCCCCGGAACTATAGCTGCTGTGTGTGATCTTGTCATAAGATAACTTGTTAAGTTACCATATAGTCTGAGTTAAATTAATTATTTTTATCTACCCACTAACTTGACTTCTGTAGTTTTATAATGGACATTTTATTTTTGACATTTTATACTAAAGCTATTCTATTTTTATTTTATTGTGACTAATATAATTGGCAATGCTGCCAGCCTTCTTGGTACGCTACCAACCGACATTGATGCGGAGGAGTTTTTTGACGCTCAGCTTTAGTTATGTTTTATAAGTTCTATTTTATATTTACTATTTTTTTTAGGCTAAGTTAGTGCGTCTTAATATTGTATTCAATTAGGTAATTTTTCTTGCGCAATCGTATCTCTGTTGTAAATAACTGTGTACATATAATACTTTTGAATAATGACTATAAGATGCTTTAAAAATCTAAATTAACAGTTTTTAATAGGGTACTTTTTTCAATTAGGTAAGTTGAGTCTTTCTTTCCATGCCAATTTCAGCAACGGTGACCTTCTTTAAGTTGGTTATAGTGGGTCCTCTTATGGCGGATTTACCCCATTGTTTTTTGACATTAAAAAAAATGTATTATCAGATTATTTTTGTATTGCTACATAAGTGGCAGAATATAGAGGCACTTACTTTAATTTGTACCACCTTAAATGTACCTATTATTCACAAAATAAATAAATTTTAATTTGAATTTGAATTTTATTTTAGTAAGATACACCGCCAACGACTACACGACGGCTTTCGGTACAACGCCACAGACATACAC
The DNA here is from genome assembly GCA_936450015.1 of Meganola albula. NCBI lineage: Eukaryota > Metazoa > Arthropoda > Insecta > Lepidoptera > Nolidae > Meganola > Meganola albula. The sequence continues at coordinate 10,468,109 of OW388148.1, forward strand.
ACACAGACACACGAATGTCCCTCTAGGGTTTGAGGTTCCAACAAAAAAGAAAGCGGTACATACGGGTTCATACGAAAGGTTGTCGAATGGCAAATTCAAAAATAAAAAAGTTAGGTGCCAAGTTCACGGAGGTCCAGTTAGAAGGCTAATTCCTAAACTGTTGGAGACTGCAGCAGCATTATCACGGCTGTTACCTGTTGGCCCGCGGCTCAAACTCTCTCAACTCTTAAATAATAATCATAATATAAAATAATGTGATAGAAGGTCCGTGACCAGCAGTGGGATACCTAAAGGTAGTAGTTTACTTTTTACAATTAATAACGAGACAAAAATACTTACCTTTAAGCTTCAAAAGCTTCAACCTGCAACTCAAAACAAAAACAGTAGGTATCTTTCATTGTACATCTACTTTACATTAATAATTAAGTAGATGGTAAGTAAAATTTATTATTTAATTCACACAAAAGGATCTCAAAATAGAAAAAATATATATTTGAATACTACGAATTCCCAATTTGTACGTAAGTATAAAGAAGGTATATTCTGTGATGTGGCTCACAATGGCCTATGTATTCAGCCAGTGAGAGGGGAGTAGAAACCTCTCGTGATTTCTCAGGAGATGTCAGTGAATAGCGGTCTGTGGGCCTTTGAGCTGTGTAGTGTAGAGATGGATTCCTTTGATATTTTTAGATTTTCATGTAGGCGTTATTTATTTCAGTTTATTGTATTACTAGCTGTAATACCCGGCTTCGCTCGGGAGTTGATATGAGGTTACGTGGTAGTTGAAATAAAAAAATAAACTATGACGTAAAAAGTAAAAAATATATATATATTGAAAACATATATATTTACATGTATTTACATTATCATGGACATATATATTTACATGTATATTTAAACATATATATTTACATGTATTTACATTTTCTCATTATTTATACTACTTGTTTATAAACAACATTTTTCATTTTATTGTCCGGGGTATATATATATAAATTTTTCGAATTTCCTACTCTTGAGCAAGCTACATAAAGCTGACCGTGAGAGAAGCAGGATTCTTTGAGGTTGATGCCACAATATTTTAAAGTTTGCCCTTGCGCTTTGTTAATTGTAAAACTAAAGGCTAATTTAATTGGAAACTGCAATCTTTTAAATTGAAATGGCAATTCAGAAGAGATCAGTGGTATTCTAGGTATAAATACTGTGTGTCCTTTGTTCTTTCCAGAAATAAGTTCAGCTTCAATGATATTATTCGATAGCTGTTTTACGATCATCCTCGTTCCATTACATAGTTTTGGGGAGTTGAGATTTCTAAGTAGTATGATTGGAGATCCAATTTTCAGACGAAGGCAGTGTAATGGCATTCCTGGTACTTGTAAAGAGTTTAGAAATTCAGTAGGGAAGTTGACACTTTCTTCAATGGTTACCATCGTGTCGATCGATTTATATACTTTCTCTTCACCAGGTATTTTCTTTAGAATATTAAAATTGATATCGTCAACAATATTATTTTTAGTGGCCAAAATTGCTCTTTGAAATAACCACTCTACGTTGGTATAGTTCTGAATAATATTTGGATAAATTTTGTCGATTAGTTCGTTTTCAGTAGTGGCTATGTTACAGAAATCACTATTGAGTTCAATGAGACCGGTCGTTTGGTCAGTAGGATATGTACCTTCGCCTATTTGTAAAAGCATTTTAGCAAAATGTGCTGTTGTTTCATCTTTTGATAATTCAACCCTCATGTTTTTTGTTAATTGCAGTATTTGTACTTCTGGCCAGAGATGTGACTTTTTTAAGCATGCATTGATCTCGTCTGCTGGTGTTGACTTGGGAATAACTGGAAGTGTTTGTCGAAAATCTCCTGAGAGTATGAGTAGAGCTCCTCCCATTATTTCAGAGTTTTTTCGCAATTCTTGTAATGTTCTGTCCATGGCTTCTAGTGATTTTTTATGGGCCATGGTGCATTCATCCCAGCAGATAATTTTAGCTTGTTTTAGAAGTTGACCCCGTCCAGATGCTCCTGAGACTTTACATACCGGGAATTGTTGTTCGGCTATATTCAACGGTAGTTGTAAGGCAGAATGAGCAGTTCGTCCTCCTTCCATAAGTGTGGCTGCAATGCCGGATGATGCTAGTGCCAGTGCGATGTGTTTTTTAGCACGTATTTCCGCCAGTATTAGATTTATTAGAAACGTTTTACCGGTGCCTCCTGGTGCGTCCAAGTAAATAATTCCACCAGTGTTGTTATTTATTCGGTTCATTATAACGTTGTAAATTGTTTTTTGATTGTCATTGAGGAGTGGTTTATTGTGAGCAATGTATTCAAGTAGTTCATTGACGTTGTAGCTTTTTTCCTTTGTAATTTCGTAGTTTAGCATACTGAAAGCATTTCTTTGTGGTGCTGGCATTCCAAGTTCTACTAAGGTCCGGTTATTTATTGCTAAGCATTTATCTTCTAAGCGAATGAGTGTTTCATTGAAGATGTTGTCACTGAATTCTATAGTCAGTTCTGGATTAGCTTGTCGGATTTGGTACAATATATCATCACTCATACTCCTTTTGAAAGAGTCCCATAGCTGTTTTGGGTTTGATGGGTTACATGTTGTTAGAATTATGGCGAATAACTCTCGAATTTGTTCAGCTGAAGCTGTGAGTGTGGCTTCTTGTAGTGTTAATTCCCAGTGGTTATCGTTTTCCAATAATCCTAAGCGTTGACATGCTTCTCTGTACGTCTGGCATAGGTAGCCGTCAATAGTCCTGAGATCTGTGAAACTTGTTGGTCCTCGTATTTCGTGTAACAACATCCGGAGATAGAAACATTCGGCATTGTTTGGATGTACAGTGTATACTCGACCTATTGTGTTAGTTTTCATTATTTCTGGATGACCCTCTTCTGGCATTCCTTGTTTTCGTCGTTGAAAAATTTTTCTTGTTTTGTCCCACGTATAATAAATAGGGACGTCGACATACAGTAACGTCTTTGCGAATGGATCCGTTTGGCAAAGTTGGAAAAAAGCTGTTAATGTTGTGTTCTGAGGTGGTTCGCTTGCAATTTTTCTAGCCGAGTCTTTTGTGAAGTAAACTCTCTGTCCATTCTCCAAATGTACTGCTAGATGTTGCACAGCTGGTTCGCGTTCGTGTATGGGAAAACTAAAAATCCTCCACGCTGCTTCGTTACTGTTGATGTATCTTCCCATTTGGTACATGAGTATCTCATCATTTCTGTTATTTTGTTCGCTATTTTGGACTATTTGAAATACTGCCATATCACTACCTTTGTTTACGTACTTACATATATATTTAATAGATTTTACTGAATTGCAATATTCAACGTTTATGTGTGCTTGGAACATTTTAGAAAGTAGTGGGTTATATGGTACTACCCATTGATTATCTATTTCCAGTTCATCTCTGCCTTGTATTCGTATTTTTGCTGTGAAACCACCGTTTTTCGGTGATCGTCTTCTATATTTGGGATAGCCGTCATCTTCAGTTTTTGTATCGTCTACGTATGGTTTTGGATATTTTTTTGTACATTTTCCATCACGCATGCATGGCGCATTAAAGTTTAATGGTCCACATGGTCCGTGAATCATGTTTTTCACTACTATGCTGTATAGTTCCGGATCTTTTTGTGGATTGGGAAATTCAGCTTGGATGATTTTGTCGATATCCGTGAGATAAATTTTATCGTGTAGCCATATGAGATTGTGTGAGTGAGGTAATCCTCGTTTTTGCCACTCGATTGTATACATCCAGCATCTAACGGTTCCAAAGATGTGGTATTTTGTGATGACTTCAATAAATCTTATTTGTTTTTGTCGAAAAACTCGGGCTATTATGTCGTGTCGATCCATGGAGGTTTGTCCATATTTTAGTTGTTCTTTGATTTCTGGCCATGATGAGTTGCATGTAAATGTTATGAAGAGATCAGGTCGTCCATATTTTCTTACGTAGGTCATGGCATCTTGAGTATATTCGTGCATATGTCTTGGACTTCCTATGTATGATGAGGGTAAGATTACCATTGTTCCAATATCGTCAATATTGCCGTCATTTATGATCGCATCTCGAAGGTGGATGTATTCTTCTGTGCGTAGTTTCTTCTGATTCAGTCTTATGTAAAGCATCCGTTCTGCTTCTATTTTTGCGTACATATCTACCAGAAATTGTTGGAATAAACGGCGAGTGTTGAGAATGTGATTGTATATTTCATTGTCTCTGATCATTAAGCGGTAAGCATAGAACTCCTTGGAAGTGACTTTTTTGTTTGTTTCTATGCCTGTTTCAGGATGAATTTGTTTTATATTGAAATGATAACCGTCCTCTCCGTGCAGAAATATTAAAGGATATTGAAGAGAATCATATGAACGGTGTGTCTCTGCAATGCGTTGTAGTCCTTTTCTTCTTCGTTGTAAAATTATGTCACGGCTTGTATTTTCATTGTCCACAATTACGATGGCGACTTCATCTATCTGAGGTGCATTAAATCTACGTTCGTGTTCTCCACGTGGTCTTTTATCGGCTCGAATCACAATTTTATAGTCATCAGAAATCATGCGATCTAGTGTTGTTTTGAATATGTAAATCAGTTGATTGTATTTGTGTAAGATCCTCTGTACATCTTGGATTATTTCGCGTTTCAATCCATTAAAATGTGTACTTCGTTGATCAATTTCTTGTTCTTCATTTCCAATGAAATATACTTGCAGAAATTTATAGTCATCGTTAGGCATTGGTAGTAACGATCCTATTTTGTGATAAATTTGCCCTTGAATTGAAAATACATATTCAAATTCATCTCTATTAGTGTTAGTCGAAGTAACACCGAAAGAAGTCATTTGAAAGCAGGAGTTGTATGATCTTATATTTTGAAGAAAGTGTTTTGATTCTGGTGTTTCCCCGGTCATGTAATGTAGAAATTCCTGCGGAGGTGCTTCCAGTGGTGGTAATCGAATTTTTCCATTCATGCAACAGAGACCTGGTGTTTCTTTACTGAATTTTTTCGCGTGGCAAAATTGGCAAATGTTATTCATTTTTCCGATCACAACATATTTATGATTGTAATATTTCTTCGTCGATTCGTAGTGGAATGCTTCCTTTGTTAGATTATCTTTTAAAATTCTCGATTCTTCAATAGTTTTATTTTCGCTTCTTTCTTCGCTTTTTCCGCTTCTCAGGGTGCTCATTCTGGTTCGTTGATTTTGTAAACGTGCTTCGCGCTGTTCTTCCGTTTCATTTCTTCGATATTCTTTTTGTTTCCGCCGTTTCGCTGCAGAACTGGCAAGATCTCCACCTCTTTTACGTCTAGGCATTATATTCTGTAAAATATAAATTAAATGAACATTTTATAGACAAATATATTATTACGTAAACGTGGGGCACGTTGAGACAAAGAAAACAAAATTATTTAATCTTCAAGCGGTCGCGCGATATTTTGTTTACGGCCAAAGTATATCGATTCAACGCCGCGCGACTACTTGAAAGTTAAGGAAATTACAATTAAAAGAAAAGAAAAAAAAACCATTAGAATTAATTAAATACATTATTAAAAATACTCACATTTAATATTTCACAATAAAGGCTCACAGATAACTTTTTTTTTTCTTCACTTCAAGATCATGAATTAATTAAACACACTATTAAAAATACTCACACGTGATACTTCAAAATAAAGGCTCACACAGGTAACTTCTTTCTTTTTCGTTTCGAAGTGGCTTGTTCCGCTGTTCAAATCGAATTAATTCTGGCGGGCGACACCGGGCTCTTATATATTCAGAAAGCTAGGCTCTAGGGTATTCCAGAAAGTTGGCTTTATGGAGACTATACACATGAAGTGTATAGTTGGCTCTAAGATATTCGAGAAAGATGGCTCTAGGATATTCAAGAAAGTTTGGGAATATTTACTTTCTCACACCTTCTAGGTATAGAATGTTCTCGACGTTATCGTTCGCCGTAACAATAGGTTTTGCAGCTGTAGCATACGCAGTAAAGGCGCGAAATTTAAAAACTTAAATTTTAAAATGTTTTCAGAAGTAATTTGAATAACTAAAATGATATCGCTTTAACTCCAACATATAAGTTAGCTACTGCTGTATAAATACACAAAATTTAATAACTTTATTATGGTAACAAATGTAATTTAAGACTTTATTGAAATGAGAATTTTAAATTTCGCGCCCCAAATAATCGTTCTTTTAAGTCCATATTGTGTACAATGAATGAAGTTCAACTATTTGACAACAGATGGCGCGACTACACTTACTTTCCAAGTTGAAGGGTTGGAAAAGCCCTTATATCTTTAAAAACACACCCTTTAGGTTAAAACGGGAACTTTCTTGTTCGAGGGGGGATAAAGGGTTATGGTAACAAATGTAATTTAAGACTTTATTGAAATGAGAATTTTAAATTTCGCGCCCCAAATAATCGTTCTTTTAAGTCCATATTGTGTACAATGAATGAAGTTCAACTATTTGACAACAGATGGCGCGACTACACTTACTTTCCAAGTTGAAGGGTTGGAAAAGCCCTTATATCTTTAAAAACACACCCTTTAGGTTAAAACGGGAACTTTCTTGTTCGAGGGGGGATAAAGGGCTATCACACTATATAAGTCCCTTTATCGTGATGGGACTCCTTTTTAAGTTTTATCGGCACGCACATTTTATCAACTTAGTTTTATTATATATAATGATATTTATAACATGCAAGAATCTGATTCATATTTCTTTCAACTCATTCTAGCTACTATATTTTTGAATTTATTTTTGCGGGGTCCAAAACATTTTGGGCACAATAGATGTACAGCTACAGATGTAGACTTGCCTGTAGCAGTTTTAAGAGGCCTATGGTTGTTTTGTTACTTTCAGATTTGTACAAAATTTTCTTATAAATGGAAATTTTCATAAAAGTACACATAAGTAGAAGTAGACATACTATGTAGAAGTTGACATACTATGTACACGGCGAATCTCAATATCATGGCGCTCAATCTAAAGGAATTTAATATCTTTGTTAAATAATATCCCTACATGTAGAACTGTTTAGACGGTAAACGAAAGTGCAGAATATTCTTATCAAATTCCTACTTATTTATGTAGTAAAGCTGAAGAGTTTGTTTGTTTGGTTGAACGTGGTAATCTCAGGAACTATTGATGCGATTTGAAAAATTCTTGCACTGTTAGATAGCCCATTGGACTTTACTCTTTATCCCACTGCTGAGCATGATATAAAATGTCATGTATGAAAGCTGTTTAATATTGTGAATGTATGAGAAGTACCTCAGTCTGACCATGTATTAACAGTTAGTTAAAAGTTAACAGATAGTTAAAGTTCTGGAGATGGAAATGAATGGACTGATAATTATGTACTTTTTATTTCAGTACAAACAATGAAAGCATGTTTTACCCCAATAAACGATGATCTTGTATAATATACGCTAGATGATGAAGATTTGATAATATGATAAAGACATTTTATTTGTTTAGTATAAAATCATCAATAAAATGACATTTCAAGTGCATGTCTTTCCTAGTAGCGTACAAAAATCGTAAAATATTTATGCAAACAAAATACCAATGTGCTGCAATTTTAAGTGCAATTTTTCATATAAACTACAAAAGAAAAAGTTGAAGGGTATTTTGTGTAGAACAGTGTATTTTACAGAATCCTTGTCCATAACATTTGAACGCTAAGAAGCCAAGGCCTCTGATTTCTTTATAAAACCTCACGTATTAGAGGAAGCCCCTATCAGACAGTTAATTTTATACCAAATTCACGAAATTTCATTACATTCACGAAGTTAAATGCGTTTATCTCTGTTCAAGAAAGCTCTATTGAGTAGGAGTTCATTTAGCCGAAAATACGTTTTTGATGTTCATTTAGAATAACGTCCGTTTTCAGAGGTTTTATATAAGAATTTCTTGTTTTTTCCTTAAAAACCTTATTCAAACATCATCAATAAAGCCCTGTGTTTAGAATCAATTGGTATAATTGTACAGTAGGTACCTTATTTCTTATAAATTACGGTATTATTGGCTTTGGTCACTGAGCAGCAAAACCACTTCACCCTCTGAGGTGTGGCTTTTTTTATTTGTGACTTAAAATTGTAATGTGACATATGGTCCCATGGCTGAATGTAACTCCTAATGTTATTTCGTTTTATTTATTTTGGCTGTCAATATTTACGATTGCCTGTATAATTGGTGGTACTATACCACCAATTATTCCATTCCATTTCCGTTCCCGGGTCGAGATAAAAGACTTTTCTAATATACTTAGAGAGCCTTAGTTGCGGCTCGAAGTTTCGAATGCGGCAATAGGTTCACCCCTTATTACGTATGGGACCTAAACACAGCTGGCGAAAAGTGGGTGATATTCAACTCTGCCTACACCTTCGGATAATACAGGCGTGAAGCTATGTATGTACTTTAGCTGTAGCCATGACGTTAATTGTCAACTCAATATTAGAAGTTTTAGAACTAACTTCATCAGGACGCACCAAATTCTAAAAACTATTCCTAAGAATAATTGGCTGACAGCTCTGTCCTTTTGTTTAACTGACTGATCGACTGACTTGTTGGGGCAGAGGATGGCTTGTTTAACTCTAGCAATTGAGATGACGGGTTTAAATCTCGGTCCAGACCAAAAACAATGTTAAGACATCTCATTTCTCAGCAGTCAATATCAAGAAGTAGATGGTGTGACATCCCCATGCCATGGAGAATACTTGACACCGTGTCGATGTTCTTTAGCCCTATTTCTCACCAATAATAATTGTGTAGGTTACCCATCTCATCGGACTCATAGGTTGATTGTTACCAAATTATTGCCATAGTTATGCAACACCTCACATTGTAAAAACATTATGTAGCTATTTTAATCAACATTTCAAACTGCCCTATTTCATACATTGTAATTACATGGTAACTACTAAAATCGTTTGCATTTTAAACAATAACAAAATTATTTGCACCGAAACATCAACAAATCGGCTTATGAATCATTCCTTTGCTTTGTCGGCGATTTACTTATTGCGGAAATCTGTTTTCCGTTGGTTTAGCTTGGATCATAGACTTCGGTCTGTGGCAGACGTGCTTTGAGCAGAAACTAATTGCAAGAGAGCCATGCTACGCAGATCACAAATTAATGGAATGTGCTTCCCCTAAACAAAGATGATGCAGTAGCCAGCAAACGACTAGGACAAACCTACTCCTATTTCCCCCACTGCGCCTACTGCGCCCTCTTTAGCCAAGTTATTTGCCAATTACTATAAAAGTCATAGAATGATAAAATAAAATTAATAAATTACTTTACTACTGTCGATAGTAGTAGTAAAATTGATTTTCCAAACGTCATAGGAAGGGTATCGCTAAAAATTTGGCTTGATATACGTTTTTATATATGCCAACTCAATCAGCTCAAATGTAGTAGGTTTTTAAGAAAGAAATTTTTTTGTCATTATGACTGACTGGATGTTAATATGATTTTTAATGTATATTTGTGCATAATTCTGTAATATAAAGTAAATTTAAAATGATCATTTTTTGTTTTAAAGAGATTTATTCTGAAATTTCTTATTTAATTGGCGATCAGTGTTTGTAGTTTTTAAAGTTTCATTTTAGGCTATCGGGTACAATTAAATTAGGTAACCGTTATTTTGTCTGCCACATCTAGTGACATTTTATTTCCTAACTTGGTACCCTGGATTAAAGCCAACGAAGATGTTTGATGTAGTCCTGAATAACTAGTCTTTGCTAGTATTCCGTTTGCAATAGAAATACAAGGCTAGTTAGAGATCTTAATACTGTTCCAAATTACATTGAGATTGGTTGAGCTCTTTAGGACAAGATTATGAACCTTTTTGCTGGTTATTCCTTCTTTCGGTTTTATTCTAAAATAAATTCAAGTTAGTTAGGAAAGTAAAGTTGAAGTAGGGTTTAGTATAAAGTAAAGAGGCGATTTCCAACGCTATACGTACGAGCAGTCTGACTGAGAAGGCACCTCCACCTTATAAGCGAGGAAAGCGCCATATCTAAGAACTGAATATTTGAGGACATATGACATCCACCAACCCGCATTTGGAAAGCGTGTGTGGATTAGGCTTATACTCCCAAAACTCCCTCAACTCGTAAGATACTTTAGAGAAGACCTGTGCTCAGCAGTGGGACACTAAAAAGGGTTGATGTGAATAGTAACAAGGCGAAGGTACCTACTACCTCGGACGAGTTGTCCAGAGATGAATTAAAAGCTTTTGAGAGATTTTTTCTAAATTAGTACCTTAGTTATTTAAATTTCCGAAGAAAATCATCTACTTAGAACGTTAAAGCGAAATTATTATAGAATAGAGAAAAAAAACTGACACATAACAGAAAGAATCTATTATACATTTCCGTTGCAAATCCTGTAATTACACAGTCCCGCTGCATCCCGTCGCAGTGGTCGCCACGGGGTTTTATGATGATCTCGGATTAGCCAGCAATTAGGAGCCTCGAGTTCAAGCAAATCTCGGGCGACCCATAATAGGGTCAGGCTTTTGTTACATTTAACTTTGTACAAAAATCCAGCCATAATATATATTATAGGCGAGAATAACTCACTCTGCTTTTATGATAAACCGCAGAACGATTTTTATGATATTGTTGTTAGTTTGACGACGGATTTACGAGGAGGTTTATACAATCTGCGCCCATAATACGCTAAATGCGCTAGTAAATATGTAAAAACTAAATTATAATACATGCAAAAAAATCTTCAGGATGCCCTACAAAATTGGTCCTACGAAGATACAGAAAAGTATTGCAGTAGGTACCTAATTAGGTATCTTATATAATTATTATTTTAACTACTTAGTTTTATTAGAATTGAGAAATATGTAGGTAATATTAATTTTATTTATTACATTGCTCTCGCCTATAGTTATAATAGCCTGTAATGATTAATCAAACATTGTTTTTCTTTCACACAGGGCAACCTTGTTCAGGCGAATGTGTCTACCTATTTTGTAAAACCATGTATTCTAAGTGGATGGGTTGTAACTATTTACTAACGATATACATTATTCACTTAGTACAAATAATGTTTGTCATAGAAAAAGGTCGTTCTATAATCGTTACTAGACTTATGGCTGAGACCACACATATGATGGGCAGTTAGCATGGGGAAATAAAAGTGAAGATTTTAAGTTATGTCCAATAACAACAACAACTGTTGCTGTTCTATAACAATTATTCTAACTTCATACTGTTAGTCTGTTACTAAGTTTTCTTAGTATTCTTAGCATATTTGGAGGTATTTTTGCTCGAGTTGGGATTCAAACTTGGGATCTTGCAGTTTACAAAAGTAAGGATGCTTTGATTGTTTAGTCATGTGGAGAGAATGGATAATAGACAGTAGACGAAAGGTATATTACACGGTGAGTGGAAATGCAGTAAGGGGACGCCCTAGGAGGACATTCACTGATCTCATCGGTGATGACCTTCAAAAGGCACAAGTGCGAAGCACTTACTACCGCGCAAGTTTGAACATTAATTAGGTTAAGGATGTGTTTTTAGCTCGTTGCAGACGCTCTATACCTACTATCAGCCTGGGTCTGGAAAAAAGGCTTGATGGTTTGTATGTATGTATACCACGGGACCAACAGTAAAAAAATATATGTTTTACCACATTTTAACTACCTATTGTAATTCAATAAAGTGGTTAGAGGGTAAATATTTAATAGATAGTTTGAATGAAATAGTCAGATAATTGTGAAACAAAACGGTTTACCACAGATCGTGGCCATGCACCTGTACAGAAACAAATGTGACCACAATGTGTAAATTGTTGTTTACACACGGTTTAGACAACGTTAATTATATTACTGGTTTTAGAATTATATGGTTTATTGATGCGATTAACTAGCTGTCGTTTAATTTAAGTTTAATTTTGACGTGTACATATTTATTTAAATTCTGAAATAGGCTTGTGCTTGATTAGAACTTACCTGATGTTAAGCAACGATGCAGTCCACGATGGCACACGTAAGCCCATTACCGATTCACTCGTGATTACGAATGATTTTCGGTGAGAAGGTGGCATTGAAATGAGACTCTCAATAATTAGAAACCCACCTTCTCTGCATGGTGTCACCAGACAACGCACTGGAACACGGTAAGGCCGCTTGGCGGTGCGGCTTTGTCTGGTGGGTGGTCACTAACCACGGCTGAAGCCTACCACCAGTTTATTGCTGTCGTTAGTTTATTGTTTATATTTAGCACATAGTTCAAATTAAAACTTATAGGTGTAACTTTGCGAAAATCTATTTTTGAAAATTACACTTAAATCTGCATCGTACTATTCTGCTATTTTAACAATTAAACATTCGCATTTATCATAGTTGAATTGTCAAAATAGCAGAATAGTGCGATCAAGATTTTTATGTAATAATTTTCAATTGTTGTTTAGATTTTTATTTAGGTAAATGTTTAGGTCGTTATTAAGCACAGTTTTCTTGTATTATCCAACTTTTACTTTATTACGTATTTAGATGAAACAATATATTGGATATGTTCTAGGTAGTCTAAGTTATTGTTTTGGTAGGTCATCTTTAGAATTTAATCTAAATCAGGTGTTTCTCCTAAAGCACGTTATTTAACACGATCCGCGGTTTTGGTCAGCCATGATGCAGAGATCACTCTTTCTAGACCGAGGTCTTAGTGTCTGATTTACACATAATTATGCCGCTCGTGGGCTATTCAAATTTGCCGCCCCTACCCAGGTACCTACTTCTGCAATAAGATATCGTAATTCGCATTCATATTAATTGATTTAATTTATTGTCCACTAAATTCAATACATGTCAGGGTTTTTACCAGAATAAAAAAAAATCAAGATGATTTGTAATTATTTTAAATGTAATTGTAATTATTTCATTGTTATTATACAATTAATGTGCAACTTTGGCAAGTTGAAATTATCAAGTTGATTGTTTTAATAGATCTGTTGCATGCTGTGGTTTCTTATAATTGGGAAAGCATATGGGACGAGAACGGTTGCATGCTGGTATTTGTAATGAAATATGTATTTCTTGTTAGAAACCCAAATGAAATAAATAAATAAATGATATTGCACACTTTGGGATACGAGACCAATAGTCATCGTCGCTGTAAAGGAGAGGTACCTATACAAATGATTTATCTTTCCTATCAAATTTGCCGTAATCACGAGTGAATCGGTATATTTTGCAGGCACGCACTATCGTTAACTACATCATTGTTTAGCATCAGACAAGTAACTGTTTTAGTCAAGCACAAACCTATCACAGAATTTAAAAAAATACTGTTCACCAAAACGTGAAGCTGAAGCACAGTGTACTTTGTGGTGGTTGAGAATCGCTGACCTAATAATAATAATAATATTTATTTCAAATCATAGATCCATAGTAGGTACACAAGTTATTATTTAATATAGATAAAGGATGATCTGTGAGATGACATGCATTTATACATTATTTGGCTATCCAGCCAGTTCGCCACAGTACTGACAAGGCTGTTGGAGCTGCCACGCACTCGCCGCATCAGGAAAGCAATTCTGGATCGTATGATTGCATAAAAATCTGGTACACTTGATTGAGCGAACATCCCTGATGCGCTGCAAAAGCGTGGCAGCTCCAACATCACCCTGAAGACGTTGTTGTATTTGACACGCAGAGCGCTGTACGAGTTTTGTGTATAAGCCACCCATAGGGCACACGTTACACCTAACCGACAGCGCTCTGCGTTCCCTTTCTATGTCATCAACATCCGAAAGATTATCGGTTACCCAGTGTCCCAGGTACTAATAAGCGTATTTCAGATAACTATTGACCACGGCATTTTTAATTAACTTTTTAAGTGAAAATCCGATATCTTAACAAAATTATGTTTAAAATAGTAACTATTATAAACATGAGTTGAGAATGAGAATTTTGTCAGGCAAGCTTTGCAAGGATAAGGGATTATTAAATGGTACATAGCAACAATAAGTATAACAGCCTCAAATTAAACTTGTTTATCACAATTACAAATACTCAAAAGTCTTGAAGTTATCAAATTATATAAAGTCTGGAGCCTGCCGTTTTTGTTTTCAAAGTAATTAAAAGTTCTTTACGAAATAAGTTGGTGTATAACACAGGCCGATATTTATCTGTGTTCCAATGCTTGTGGCATTTGATAAGTAGGATTATGATAAATAAAAATAATGGTAAAGTTTAAAAGACTAATTAAAATAATGTATCAATTCTATTCATGCGCACGGCTCCACCTACGCGTACACATATTTCTAGTATACGCTGACCTCTCGTTGTACGGAAATCCTATACAATGCGAGATCAGCTTATACTGGAAATGTATAGCTTGATGTTTAGTCGTGTGTACCTACGTCGGTTATCGCGCAAAACGATAAATCTTTATCTTGAAAGCTTCTTTAAACTTTTGATTCATAAATTTAGATACTAGGCTTTCCGCCCACGGCTTGGTCCCAGCGTATGTCAGCTATCGCGCAAAATCATTAACCTCTTTTTGCGCAGTCGGATAAATACTATCCTATGTCCTTTACTGGGTCTTTATACTATCTCTATATTAAATTAAATTTAAATCTTTTCTGTACTTTTGGCGTGAAAGCGCAACAATTAGACAGAGTTACTTTCACATTTATAATATTAGTAAGGATTTGACTAGTTATCACTGTACTGTTACGTAATCGGTTCTCAGTTTCCCCTCATTCATACACACAAATGTTTCTAACATCGTTAATTAAAAAATCCCTTTAATCTCTTACGACAATCCTGCAGTTAAGCATTAATTTATTTTGGTACCGCCATAAAACGATCCAGTATAAACAAAGTATAATTACATAAAGAAATATTTGGGGAATTTACCCTGTTGTTGTGATCAAATGGCACAGTAATTTAGGACACGCTAATGCTCTTTTTTACGATTTGTTGTGTAAAACGCGAATATTTTTGATGTAGATCCAGCTGCAGTAGTCTATTGCTATAGGCATAATAAGTTCCCGTTGATGTATTGACGTTTGGTAACGGATATAAATTAGCCATTTATTTTTTTATTGTTCGAAATGAATTGGAATTCATAATTTATTGTTGGGTTACTTTTTATTTCGCAGTGGGCTGATTTGATTTCTAATTTTGGTGAATGAATACAAACGTCAATACAAACCGCTGTATTTCAACCCTTTTTTAAACTGGGTATGTACTTAATATGTAGTTGTGTATATGTCTGTGTATCTGTGTAAGTTTCTTAAACGAAAGGTCCCTTATTCTATTTGTGTAATAGTAGATTAGAGTGCTCGATCGATTATGTATTTTTTTTATTAGTTTGAAATAAAAAAAAATCAGAAAAGTCGCGGATCGTGCTCCGTGATATAAGAGAGGTCATGTCCATTGGTGGACTAGAATCAAAGACGATGAGATGGAGAGGGTGAGATTGACAAGAGGCAAGTTAGATGTTTCTTTAATCTTTAAGGGCTGTGACTAGCATAGCTTGAAGTTTGTAAGTACCTATAAAACTATTATACTCTACAAAATCTACAAGAAATATTGTGATAAAGAAAGTAAAAAACGATACATACCATGATCTAGAATGTATAATAAAAGTTCTAAATGAGAGTGAAGTCCTTAAAAAAGTCCTTTCGTTAGTTTTGGTTTAAACTAGTTTTAAACGTAACACCGAAAAACTTAATCCCAGTTTAACACTACGTTCCCATACAAAAGTGCTCCGACCACCGGGATCGAATGTACACGTAAATTCATTACATTCCGGGTCTCTCCTGCATGTCATCTGTCATCCGCGTTGGATGCCGTCTGCGTTGGTGGAATACTTTCCTAAGGGTTGTAAAAATTTTATGACTTTTCGTCTGCCATCTAAAATTAAAATTTACGTTAAGTTTTATTAAAATTACTAATTGTATCTATTGATTTCGTTCAGTTAGGGCTTTCTTTCACTATAGTTTAATTTCTTCCTATATCAATTTTTAAATTTCTTCTAATTATGCTACTTACTACTACTAAAAATGCTCCAAAAACAACTTTCTTTGGGAAATTTATTTGTAATCATAACCACTACCACATAGTAAAGTATTTAACATTATTTACCAGTCACCCTATGTTCCTCTGGGATATCTCCCGTACATCACGCAGACGAAGTATTTTTTCTGAAATACGCTTGCGCTTCAATAAAACTTCACTGATGTTAAGCAATGATGTAGTATACGATGGAACGGGCCTGCCCAATGTACCGATTCACTCGTGATTACGAATGGTTTTCGGCGAGAAGGTGGCAGTGTCATGTAGCTCCGTATGGTTAGAAATCATAAAGGAGCAACAATTCCGACTTTGTCTCTTAAATAGTGTCACCAGATTTTGCACTGGAACATGGCAAGGCCGTTTGACGGTGCAGCTTCGTCTGGTTGGTGGTCACTAACCACCGCCTAAGCCTACCACCAGTTTATTGACACCTGATTTGCACCAACCGGGAACCACGTGTGCGGATTGAGATAAAAGGTGCACTCCCACAGATGAAGGAGACCAGCCCCAAAGGAAACTTGAAATAATTATAAATTAATACCTAACAATTAATATAGAAACACTGTCTGTTACAGTAGTCTACAAAAGAACATCTGAACTTTTCAACGGTTTAAGTCAAAATCTTGGCAATAATTATAATAATCTGTGTTATATTAACGTTACAATGCTTATTGTTCCTGGAACGATGTTAAAGTCTCCAAACTTTTAATAGGCAAGAAGTTACGCCAAATTCAATAGAACTCTGAAATTGTTATATCAAACCTGTTTCTGAGGTAATAGCATCGTAAAATATTCCTTTTATTATCATTTTGGGGAGCGATTTTTGTTTCAAACTTGTACAATTCCCAAATGAAATAATTACGTTTTGGAAAGTAGCCATTTCTTGTAACTAAATTGTTAACTCCTATCTACAACTTTTAGTTCAGTGAAGGTGAATGTTTTGATTTCAATTTTGATATGTAGCTTAGAGTCCAAATTATTTTTGTATTATTATTGTACAACTAGCGGACCCGGCAGACGGTCGTTCTGCCCGGTAAAGCAGTGCCATCTACCGGGTCTCAAACCTACCGAATATAACCAATAATAAATAATAGACAACGGAAAACGGGTTTCATTTTTATATATATTTATATATATATAGATAGAAAGTAATTTTAACCGATTTCAAAAATGAGATAGTCAATTTTTAAGTCTATATTTTTGTGATTTCTGCCTGCCCATGCTTGATTTTAGAAATTTTCTCGTACATTTTATAAAATCAATCTTTGTCCTGACATTAACGAACAAAATAAAAATAAATCAATTTGGTGCTGTCGTTAGGAAGTTTGAGGCAAACATACATTTCGGGGATTATCTTACTATCTTATTTACCTATTTATTTAAATAGGTAGATAAGATAGTTATAGATAGAGGGTGACATTTTTTGGGCCACTTAATTAATGCCCACGTCAATTTAGTTCGCTACTTTAACGAGTAGACCGAATATTTATACGCTTATAGCATGTTTGTTAAAGGTATTTTTATTTTCCTTTTATAGAATATTGATCCATAACAAAAAGTCCTTTTTTTACTGATTTGAACTTTATTATTCAAACCCCAAACTTTTTCTAGTCTTTGCGTTACCTAGTTCTGCCATCTAGTGAATAATAAAGCATAACACAGTCTTAACAGCAAGATGCACTTAGTTCCCAATATAGCGAAGAGATGGCGTTGTACTATAATTTAATTTTGGGCTTTGTAATGATGAAATGAAATACATGATTTCGGATATTTTAAAGATAACAATTGAGGAAAAATATCGGATGGACTAGCTTAAACATGCTAGTGTGATTTCAAAGATGTCATGTTAATTTTCAGATTATAATTTATAATCTTAAAGCTACTGTTCTCTCAGCATATTTTAAATCTTATCTTTTTAAGAAGTGATTTAGAAGGGTTAGCCCACTCGCCAGATTTAGCATTAGGTATGCCATTTTTTGGGATACAATACATCTTATAAATTCTTGATTTCTTTGAGACTGTACCTACCTGTATCAGTCGTTAGAAAAACATTGATGATTTGAAGAAAAATGATGATGATTATTTGTCAAGATCAATACAAAAATGATCAATGTTGAAAATGGACTTAAACGAAAACTTTAGTTCATTCTTTCTTTCTTCAGAGTTTTCGATTCTGCATGGCAACTTTCAACATAAGTAACATTTACAAATAGCAAAATGGCTTTTCAAGTATTGCATTAAGGTATCTACTCTGGGTACCTATATTCTCGTTTGTAGATACGTGCAGGTAAAATTTCAAAGTATAATCAAGTCAAATGAATTCAATAATAAATAACCCTCCTTTGTCGTAGTTAGGTACTTAATAAACACCGATAATTTAGTAACATTAGTCTAGGAAGATCGATTCGCTTACCCGAGGTCAACTGCATAAGCCACAAAAGGGAGCTAAAACCAGCTACATTTTATAAAGTTTCGCACTTTATTTCTTCAGGGGAACAATGAGGTGGTAGACGTTGACAGATCGGGTAGACCGTTGCACGTTTTCTCCATACCTTGTATAAAAGTAGAAAATGATTAAAAGGCTCTCAGTTAAATGAAACCGGTTTTCACACGTTACTGTGGACTTTTTGCGTAGTTGACTATCTTCTGACGATAAATAGTCAAACAGTATGGAACAGTACTACGTAATGGAAGTTTATTTTCGATGTACTGGCAACACAGCATCGTGATGATCTATAATCACGCCACCTTTTCTTCGGCTGGAGGTGGTACCATGCCAAAACGCGGTCAGAGGATAAAATTTTATTAGTGAGTAGAATTTATTTTCTGTGAAGTTCATTACCGCGATATACGTTCGAGCGAAAGTACAAGTCTTAATATGAGACGGTAGTCCTAAAACCAGTAGGCAAAAACCGAACTTAGGAAGTCTATCTTTTTCAGAAATCAGTAATAAACATTCCACGTCGATTATCATCAACGGAGCACTGTCTCTGGATCAAACTCCTTGTAACCACGGCGTGTCATGTTAAGCCAAAAAAAGGATGTTACTTATTCATGATTTTAAGATTCATCATTCATATGCGTTTACCAACATCCATGACATAAATGATTTGACCGTCGCCTCTAAATAAATTAACTAAAATGATCTTGTTTCACGTCTATACGTCTTCACAAAATCAGTAACTCTTTCATACGTTTCTACATTAAACTTCCAAATAATATTAGGGAAATGACTATTAACAAATAAAATAATGATAAAATCTACGCTATGTAAAAAAGTGGTTTAAAACTTTAGGACTATGTAACGGATTTTTACCCATTACATAATAATAATAATAAAATTTTATAAAGCTTGGATTTAATCCGATCTAATACAACACACTAAATTAAATGTACTTATTAGATTTAAGTACTTCGTTTAAAAATAATAAAAAAAAAACCTACAAAATTTTTGTTGGTTGTTGCCAGTCATTCACTGCACGGTAGGAAACGAAATTGGACTATATTTAAGTAGACTCGTGTCTCAAAAAAAAAATAAAGCACTTTTTAATTTTAATCTCATTTCATCCTTTGATAAACCCTCCACTAGCTGAAGGGTGACAAATTTTGGTAGATACAGAAAGCTTTACTTGTTACCTTCGATAAATACGACTAGCCCTTAGATTAGTATGTATGCTTTACTATTTTATGCCCTAAATAAAAATGTTATTAAGTCTTAAAGATGGGTCTTTACAATTTTAGTAAGGCCATCTAGTTAATAGCCTAGTTCGAGATCATAAGACCACAATCGTATCATAAACGACATTGTAAACAGTACTTTAGAAATAAAATATATCTTATGACATGTCCTAGGAAACCTATTGTCTGGTTAGGTACTTAATTTCTTACATTTTCACAACATGCTTTAGAGAACAGTTACCTACTACAGAAATTTCCTGGACATCGTCGTCCCTGTTCTTTTGGTTATTCAGGTGCTCGGAACATGTTTAATAATTTCAGGTTACTTACGCTATTTATCGTTTTGGGAGATACCTAGGTCCTGATTGAACACGCCCTGTGTCAAAGAGCATAGCAAGCCATTGTTCTAAAGTCCATCTCACATAGATGATGTTATCCTGACGACCCATTAGACATAATGAATATAGGAATACATAGTTGTTTGTTACCTCGATAACTACTATCTAGTTTAAGTGAACGAATCGACATTTTAGTTTTCTTATGTTTTGTAATTGTTTTTGCTATACCTACATAATTACCTAGAGTTCTTGGAAATCTAAGAGTATCCAGGATGATTCTAATTTTTACTGATACCTTTTATGGATTTTATTTCTTTTACACTGAAAAATCTGGACTGTTGTAAATATAAACAGCCTACATCTACTAAATAGAGCAAGATGCAGTTTACAAATAGCGTTTTTGTGTCGCACAGAGCCGATGTGGTTACCCGCTAAACGGTTGACTCAATTGCCTCCCAGCTTCCACCAAAAGGGTTACTAATGGCTACATTTGTTCTCGTATCTGGTTAAAGCAGAAAGTACTTACTATCATTCTTATTTTTTCTGGATAAATTAAATTTGTAAACTCGTGGAACTGAAAACTGACATCTTCCGAATTCATTCTTAACAATTTTCTGAATGAATTACTAATTATGCAAGTAAATTTCTCACTACCTACTTCTGCTGTAATCTTAATCTTTCTGTTATCTTTAATCTTTATTAAAAACAAGAAGGGTTTTGTCGCTCCGCGACAAGTTATCACGTTCTTAGATCATCTTCAACTAATTTGTATAATAATTTAAGCAGGGTTACACAGAGGCATAGACAAAATAGTATTATATTGTCCAAAATTATACATTTCCTTTTTAAAAATTGTATTTCTAAGCTCAGGACACATTCCATCAAAATATTTTGTATATCTTTCACTACACCACACGTCACAATTAGGACTCGAGGTCTTTTTCATGCGATATGCGAACTTAATGTTGACAGCATGATCTACCTATTCATACTTACTTACATCAAACTGGCAAACTAGTAACCGAAAAAATAACCTATAGATTGAATGATACACAATGAATACCGAGTCCATCAAACAGATGGGCAAAATAAAATAAGTTATCTGCACAATATCTCGCAAAAATCAAAAATACCAAACACTGATCGTACTACAATACGAGAAAACGGTTTCGTTCGAAAGTCCAGCGAGTTCGTTTAGATGTATTATAGTAGGGTTCTCATAGTTTTCCTACTAGAACTTTTCAATCGTCAGTTAAGAGGCTTAAGGCGGCGGTCTACTATTTATTTACCACGAAGAGACTTACTTTGTATCAGTAAATTGACTTTGTTCATTATTCAATTGTTTCTCCATTTTAAATAAATCACTAAGCTTGTTACTATTTTTGCAAAATACTTGTCTTTGAACGATATTGCTAAATTAAATTTTCGTGGTTTTGTTTTGACTCTCATTAACTGTTGTTGTTTGTAGGGATTTTTCTTTGAAAGTTACTACTTTGAACCAAAGCTTGTTAAAAGAAGATTATGAATATGGGAGTTAGTCGTTATAAATATTTTGCTCTTTTGGCCTTTTAAACAAAAAAATCGTACAGTGTACTTCGCGTCAGCGACGCGACGCGAGTGGCTGGGCAGCCTCAAAAGCATTCTAAATGCATTATTATATCTGTATAATAATGCGCTCAGAATGCTGTTGGGGCTGCCCAGGCTCTGCAGCACCTCAGGGACATCTGCTGAAGCGGGCATAGATTGTTTTAATGCCACTGTTCACAAAAAAGCACATCCCTGGTAAGTAGAATTAAGAGAATAGTATACTGGAAATGATTTGTTATCGTCTGGATTGCCCATATAAGAACCGGTGTGACCGCATAAGTGTGTGGAGCACATAACTTAATGTTTTTAGGATATAGGTTTATATAATTAGTGCATTACTAACATTATTCTTTTAAATTTTTCCTTTATGGATCTTTTGTGGTCTGAAATAAATGCTTAGGTACTATTATATTGACGACCTCTGCACTAATATGAATATAGCCTCCAATAAGTGCTTATAATAATCTATTAAATATTAAAACCGGATATTGGGATAAATCGAATATTAAATGAAATGTCACTTATAGCATGAATATTAAAGCGGGCTGTAGAACGTGTAGTGCCTGTGTTTATCAGTCAATTAGTAAGTTTGTACATATATTTTATTCACAACACCTAATGGCAAATCCGTTCATTCTACCCGAGAGGATTAGTTTGACCATAATAATATTGTTTAGTACGCGGCAACGGTAACACTAACTTTAATCCCATAAAAATATAATGTGAAATGAACGCAATGTTCCTTAATGAATGCGTCATTCTCGACTTCACCGGCAAAAGAATCAAGATCTAGGTATATGGATAAATGCCAACTGTTAAGTTCAAAGATTTTGCATTCTTTTTACATACTGGCTATATTATAGAAATCTGTACTTAAACGTACTTTTTGTTTGCACTGAACTTATGCTATGGCTTGTTAGTAAAAAAAACAGGTCAAATCTTGAGCATGAATTACATCCAGAGTGAATTCGTAAACTTCCTACCCATATATTTATTTTCGTTACTGAGATATTAACATTGTCGGATTGAGTATTTTTACTGATTACGATGATGTTTATAACACGTTAAGAAAAAAATGTCAGATGCACCCTTTTTTCTTGTAACGGCAGTAAAGGTAGTTCTTAATTATTTCATCAGTGAAGTCGAGAATGATACATATTGAATACTAGCTTTCCGCTGCGGCTACGCCAGCGTGAACTACATATCATGCCCAGCAGTGTGATAAAAAGTATATAGCCTTCCTCAATAAATGGGCTATCTAACAGTGCAAGAATTTTTTAAATCGGACCAGTAGTTTCTGAGATTAGCGAACTCAAACAAACAAACTCTTCAGCTCTATAATATTCATATTTATGTTTTTGACGGGATATCATTATAATATTTATGTGAAGATAGTTTTAATTATTCCTTACCCAACTGGAGAAAAGAGTGTACTAAGTTATATTATCGTGCTATAAATATTCATAGAAGGAGCTGAGTACAAAAGCTGTAAGCTATAGGTAATAAGATAAAAAGAATTTAATTTGGTGCTCTAACGTTCAACAGCAGGCGTTTCACATCTAATTATTTATTTAACACATTTTATACTCACGCAAAACAGGTTCAATGTGTAAAACATCGGCACCATTAGCTTTAGCAAAAGGTTTGTTTGGGATGATCCGAGTTTTGGAAGAAGCAATTAGCGCTTATGAATCATTGAGTAGGCTGTAGAGCTTAGATGGGCTTTGGATGAACCTCTCCACCCATCTCTCAGATTGAGCTCACGTACATGAAGTTGTACATCTATAAGTTGTACTTTGACACCATTAGCTTAGACTTACACTTTGAAAGAACATAACATATTTATTCATATACAGAGATAATACGACCTAAAGATGGACCAAACTCCTGTCTGACCATATATTTTATAAGCATCTACGTAATGACAGTAAAAAACTTACAGCAAGAGACGAAACCAAACTCAATACTTATATTCATAAAAAATCTAAAAGAATTCCTAATAACAAACTGCTATTACAATATAAATTATTATTTAAATGACATTTTAAAATATTAATTTAAAAACAATAAGTCGTTAATGTAATTTCGATGATATTCCATAATTTTAATTTTATTTATTAATAATTTTCGTTTAAGAATATTATAATATAAATTAATTAAATTTTAATTAATATTTTTATTAACATGATTAAATCTTTTTAATCATGTTAATAAAAATAAATGTTATTTATGAGTAAACACTATTAATGAATCTAATAAAGAATTTTTTTTAAGTAACAGACATCGCCTCACCTAAAATAAAACTTAAATTAGCGTATTTTTAGCTGTAATTATAAAGTACTCGTAAAATTCTTGTGTACTGCCAAACAGGGTCCATATTTGTATCAAAATTGTATTACATTAACAACTATCTGTAAAATTACGGTTACTTAAAGACATTAAGTATTAGTCTAGAAATACCTTTTATATTATAGCTTGGATTATGACAAACCACCAGACTCCTACGACACAGGCACATAAACCTTTTTTTACGTGGTGCAAACCCTTTATGGGACCTCGTATGGAGACAGCGGGGTATGTAGGAGTCTCTGCCTACCTAGTGAGTAAGCTCGGGTTACTCACGAGTCCCTTCCTCAAGTTTCTCAAGTCGTAGATCTGCATCCAGGACCATTGCGTGTTGGTAGGCTCATCATAACGACCTAGATTATTTAAAATAATTGAATGCCGGTCGTGTGTCGAATTATGTTGAAATACTTGAAAGGTAGAGCAGCGGTGGCGCAGCGGTATTGACCTCGCCTTTGAAATATAAGGTCGCGGGTTGGATTCCCGGTCGTGCCTACACATCTTTGTTTGAATAGTTTAATCGCCTCTGCTAGGTGAAGGAAAACATCGTGAGGAAACCGGCATGTCTAAGAACTGATCATTCGAGGACATGTTACATCCACCAACCCGCTCTTGGCAAATCAGTAATAAAGTTATATGGATTAAGGCCTACTAAACTCTCTCAACTCGTATGATAGTTGAGAGAAGACTCGTGCCCAGCAGTGGGACACTAAAAAGGGTTGAAGTCAGGGCAGGGTTGGTTAAAGTTTTGCTCTGGGTATGTGCGAACTATCTTTACCATACGACGACACGTGACAATTGGTGATCGATAATACTTACTTTTCACGGCGAAGGTCGTGGATTCGATTCCCGCCCAAGACAGAAATTCGTGTGATGAACCATTTTTTTTGTCTTGACTGTCTTGAGTCTTTGTGTAATTATCTATTATTAGTACGTACGTACAAAAAAAGTAGTACCTATATGTATAGTATATTAGTTATCTGGTTTTCACACAAGCTCTGCTTAGTATGGGATCAGATGTCCGTGTGTGTGTCTCAGAATATAAGAATTATCTTCTTCTTCTAAATATATAAAAGAAGAAACTGACTGACTGACTGACTAACATATCAATGCAGAGCCCAAACCGCTGGGTCTGGAGACTTCAAATTAGTCACATAGGTTTCTTTCCACTAAGAAAGGATTTTTCAAAACTCACCCTTTAAGGGGGTGAAACAGGGTTACAAAGTTGTATGGAGAAACAGGATTAGTGAGACCAATTTCGCGGGCGGAAGCTAGTTTATTATAATTATTAAATTTTCCATTTAATCATACATACATTACCTGAAGTTATTAGTACTAAGTATGCTCCAGTCGTCATGAATAATCATTCTAATTACGCTAATGCATCTGTTAATAGTCTGTTCTCGGATAGTACTAATCAAATAATGGATATTAATCGTACCTATATGTATCATCAAAACGTTCAATTTCTGTGTTGTACTTGTCACTCAATTTAATTACTTATCCCTATCCCTACTGATATTTATAAATGCGAAAGTAACTCTGTCTGTCTGTTACTCTTAGTTTGAAGTTCAGTAACCGATTTGGATGAAATTGGGTATGGAGGTAGTTGAGACCCGAGAAATCCCCGTTCTTCCATCGGACAACTAGAGGTACGGCTATGCGCCACCGATATATGGTTGAAATTCCACGGGCACGCACAAAGCGCTTTGCCTCTACTTTTATTGTGCGAACTGCCAAGTTGTGGAATTCGTTGCCGGCATCTCTGTTTCCCGATAGCTATAATCTACCTGTCTTCAAGTCACGAGTGAATCGGTATTTAATAGGTAAGCGCGTTACATCGTAGACTGCAACATTGCTTCACATCAGGCAAGTTGTGGTCAAGCCCAAACCTATTATAGGATAAAAAAGGACAGGATAGTTTTTATCCGACTGCGCAAAAAGAAGGTAATGTTTTGGAGCGATAATCGACATACACGCGTGCGAAGCCGCGCTGTCCGAAAGCTAGTTTATTATAAATACGTACTTGTGACGGTTCATCTTTAATGGTAAGTTTATGAACTAGTATCTGTGCTATTAACTAACAGTAGTATCAAGGCCAGACTCCACCAGAGCCAAGAAGAGGAATAAGGGAATAAGGATAATAAGGACGTAGACTGCAACATTGCTGCTCATCAGGCTAGTTGTGGTCAAAAGCAAACCTATTACAGGATAAAAAAAATTAATAAGGATAAGGGAAATGTCACACTCACATTGCAATAAAAGAATGTAAGGCTATTTTCTATACCTACAGACATGAAGATACTCAAAATCTTATTAGTTTTTGTCACTCCTCGATGACATCTTTATGATATCTAAATAAAAGTATTTAGGTATTCAAGTACCTACATGTGTAGGTATGTAAGACATTCAAATTAAGTCCCTAGTACTATAATTTATGTGTTATTTACATTGTACAAGTACATATACCTATCATAATAAATTAATTGATTTCACCTACTTCGTTTTCTAAGTAAAGCCTAAGTATTGTATAGAGGTTTATTTTATGAATATTATCTCGTACAACTTTGAATTGACAGCAATAATAATTCGAAGAGCACCTGGTGAGAGATAGATAGCAGATTTAATCCTTTAGCTTCATCTTTTGGCACGGAGTTATAAAGTACACAAGTCACTTCAATTCATGATGACCAAAGATATTTTGAAATATTGATATAGTTTAATGGTCTATTTTAGAACTAAGGCTGGCTTCACAGCTATCCGGGGGTCCCGCAGTGCTCTGAAACGTGGGTTCAGTAGGCTAATTCACGTAATTTCCGGGCGCCCGTACTGACAGTCCGTACGTATCTTCCGTACAGCAGTGAAACCAGCCTAAGAAAAACATCAATTGGGACATATCTGCCATTATAACTTTCATAATTCCAACTGAAGGGTTCACCGAAACGGCACTCGAGCCGTACATTAACGTGATAAAACGCAAGTCCAACAATAGCTTGCAGATAGCATATTGCTTTAGCACAGGATTGAGTTTAATACAGCCTCACTCTTAACCACTGCTTTAGTGTGTAGAAACGGATATAAGAATCAATTGTGGTTAGAGTTTTAAGAAATTTATAGAATAAATGGATGGAGATATCGCTATAGCAATCTCCGCTGTAAGTTTCATAAAACTCCTCGCTAAGTTTAAATATTGAAATTAACAACGTATCTATTTCAGTGAATACGGAAATGAACTAGATACACCAATCATTTAAACTGTATCGAGATAAATGGTGTATTTTCCAACTGCGTAGACTCTTCGCGTTTCCACAAGAAAGTGGGCTTTTCAGACAGCCTTATTTTAATCTATTATTTCTGTAGCCCAGGCTCCATAGCAGCGGTGTCGATGCCGCACATCTTCATGTGAATTGTTTTATGGACGCTGCAGTCGGCGAAGGAAAACATCGTGAAGAAAGCGCTATTTCTAAGAAATAGTCATTCGAAGACCCACAATTGGCTAGCGTGTGGGTAGATTCAGGCCTTAACTCTCCCAATTCGAATGATAGTTGAGAGAGTATCCGTCCCCTTCGTTGTCGTTACTCTGAAAAGGGTTGAAGTGTATCCAGTTTGTCCGCCTATCCTTTGTTTCTAAAAGTACTTCGAGTACAAAAAATTTCTTAAAGTGTTTGTAACACTAAATTCGGTCTTGAATATTTTCAGTGTGGATGCTATCAAGCCTACAAAACGTAAAGAAAATCCTCATTAATCATAAAACGTTCGCACATTGTAATCAACTCGCTTCGTTTACATAATAATCAAGTTACTGATCAAGCAAGCTCCCAGTTTGTTGTTAGTTATTCTACGAACTCTTTGCGGGCAAACAATTGCCATATTTCTAACAATGCCCTGAATTGACCGGCCCGGTTATTTGAGGAGAGCAAACATGGCCGGAAGCATACCGGACTGTGGTACCTACCGACGCTCACTTCGTTGATTTCCAACCGAAAATTAAAACGGATAGGAGCATTGGTTGAAGGTTTTATTGTGGAAGCTATTGATGTGTCGGTTTTTACGATGAAAGATTAATTGATTGACTTTTAGTTAATTGGAGGATTGACGAAAACATTTGAATATCAATGTTGTTTTAAAACATATTACAAAACTTTTAGTTTAATGTTAACTTGTTAGTTTTTGCCTACTGTCAATCTAAAAATGTTCAATCTGGAAATTTAGAATTACAAACTAATTTATACAATTATGTAGGCATATTTTAGAACTAATCACTCGAGGATAGGTATGTGTCATCCTCCAACTCTAAAGACAGTAGGGACAAGAGTAACTTTCGCTGAGCCGTGAGGAACTCAAGGATTATTAATTTACCACTTAAAATTTAGAGTAGTTCCAAAAATCCGTAGAGCCAAGGTAAAAGCTGGTGCAATAACCAGTCCTAATACTTACAATACAATACTGGTGCAATACTGTAGTACGTGTATGATCACTCAATTGGACTTCGTACTCTCGGTATTCGTCTCGTGGAGCTCCATATATCGTGTGCTCAGATTTCAGCTTCCTAATTGTAGTTGAAATATGAAGCACATTCGTACTGAAATCAGAGTTGTTTTGCAAAGAAAATGTATCAATGTCTGGTCCGCAGCAATAGCAAAAGACTAGGACACATAGGTGGAGGGAAAAGATTTATTTTATTTGTTTATTTAGTTTAGTTAGATATTTTTGCTTTTGTTTTGCTTTTTTAATTTTTTCTTTACTTTTAGTGGCCTCACCGCTCGCTTTTTTGGACTAAGCGGCAATCTATACCGAGACGGCACCAATCGGCAGCAGTGACATAATTTTAATCTTTATCTTCATTACTATACATCAAGTATGGAGTAAATTTAAAAAGGTTGCAGGTATTCCGACAAATTTGGCGCACTGGCGGTGCATGCAGTCACAGACGGGCGCAGGGGGCTGTTGTCGCATCGGCAGTCGCAGGAAGCCACAAGAGTAACGACGAAAATGTACTGCGCATTGGTACAACTTGAGCCGTGACCTCACGCAGTAGCAGGAGGCTGCAGACGGCAGTCGTAAAATGTTGCATGCTTTCCCTGCCGCCGTACAGGTCGCTGCCATCTTGGTGTGAATTGATGCTTAAACTTACCACTATTGAGGTCCGGACTCCACCAACGAGAAGATGTCTAAAGCGGAGACAAGAAGAGAGGTGTTGGTTTTCAGCTAGTGTGTCGCTATCAAAGTTTTAACTAGATGTGTGATTAACAAAGTTCTATTACTTAATTGTTTGAAACACATCAAACAATGTTATAAGTTAAACAATATCATTTTTTTCATTTCATTTCATAAGATGTAAATAAGTAATGCCTATTATTGCATCAACAAAAGAACCATGACTTTCAGCATAATTTGCCGAAATATAGTTCAGCAAAAACATTATAATTGCAATTACTAACAGCCAGACCTCAACTATAGAGGCTGAACATGTTATTTCAAATATATATTTCAATTAACTGAGTTTACTTTCGAGAAGTAAATTCACAAAGCATTATGTTTGAGGTGTATCGCCTGAGGGTGGGTTTGGGCAAACTCAAATGTAGTTGCGTTAGAGTTTTGAAATGGAATAACAATAAAACTTAATTTCGCACAGTAAAATATATTATACAACTATTGTTTAACTTAACTAATTTTCGTTG
The DNA here is from genome assembly GCA_936450015.1 of Meganola albula. Classification (NCBI taxonomy): domain Eukaryota; kingdom Metazoa; phylum Arthropoda; class Insecta; order Lepidoptera; family Nolidae; genus Meganola; species Meganola albula. The sequence goes on from OW388148.1 coordinate 10,497,799, forward strand.
GTGGTATAAAATTATTTCTTTCTTAAACATCACGTCTGTATTTCCCGAAGGTGTAGGCAGAGGTGGATATCGCCCACTTTTCGGGCGGCTATGTACCATACGTAATAGGGGGCGAGCCTATTACCGTTCATCGGGTTCAAGTCCAAACTTCGAGCTAGTGAGAGCGAGATATGAGTCTTTTTGCTCGACCTGTGAATCGGATCCGGGACCACACGGTTATTAAGCGAACACGCTTAGAACTGGACCACCGAGCCGATATTATTACTTTCTTGTTCCGAATTATTTAAAACTTGCCAGGGGATAAGAAGTTACCTGCGTAACTACCTAGGAAATAAAGTGAAATGTGTTATCTAGGTAAAATTAAAATAAAATTAATTATAACGGATTTTATAGCAGTTTATTTAGAGTTTATACCGCGACGTAAGAAAATATTATTAGGTTATAATGTTTAAAAACAACTATATTTCATTTTTCGGAATACCGAAAAGAACTTAAAAAAATAATCTAAAAGGTTCTAAAAATATAAATTACTTATTAATATTACCTATAGTTAATTATTTAAAATGGATAATTATTAAAAAAGTTACCATAGCAAATGTTAAAATATGAAATATTTATTTTAATAATAATTGTGAATATGAGTAGGTAAGAGTAATTTTAACCCTTTTTAGTGTCCCACTGCTGGGCACGGGTCTTCCCTCAACTATCTTATGAGTTGAGAGAGTTTAGGCCATAATCTACACACGCTGGCCAAGTGCGGGTTGATGAATGTCACATGTCTTGGAATGATTAGATTAGTTAGACATGCCGGTTTCCTCATGATGTTTTCTTTCACCGATATTGAGCAGCGGAGATGAAACAATTCACACAAAAATCTGTAAGCATGACCATGATACGAACCCGAGAACTTATTTTTCTAAGGCGACGCCCGTGCCACTGCGCCACCGCTGCCAATACGTAGGTAGGTACGAGTAAATACAATTAATAAAAGGAAGCCATAGTATTCGACAGTAAACCGACAAATTTTATACAGGCAATTTTGCTTAATGTATACAATACAATCTGAATCGGAAAGGCCATTAGGTACTAATGACTAAATGAAGTCAAGAATTAATTTGCATTATGAGTACTATTTCTGATGTGCTAAGCTTTTTCAAAAATTTCACGTCGCGCATTCCATAATATAGCTGTTTTTCTGAACACTCTTTGACCTAATAAAATATGTGACAAATGAATGACAAATGGCGGTCTCTTCGAAAGTTAGGGTTGTTTGAGAAAATAAATTGAAAAATAATATTATTATTTTTTATGGGTTGTACTTTTAAAATTTTAACGTCACAATACATATGGCTCAAAAAATGTTGAATTTAAGCCATGATATACCTTTCTGGTTCAACCTTAAATTTAAATTTAAGAAAACTTAAAAATCATATTAAAATTTTGATATATTTGCTACATGTAGATAGGTAGCTATCTTTGTATCAAAACACCACCAGACTTAGGTTAATAATTAAAACAGGACTTCTCAACACTTGGTCCGCAAGTTGCAGTGCCCAAGATGTCTATCAACCAAAATATTAAGCTGATGAACAGTCGAGTTCGTTGCTTATTATTTAAGCAGCACATCAGCCACCTCATAAATAATAACAGCTCACTGCGTCGATGTTTCGCATAAGTGATGGGGGAGAAAATTACTTATCGTTATAATCTATTTTAGTATCTCGTCGTTTCTTTTGCACGGCTTGAAGCCACACATAGCATCCAGATGTTTTTTTATGCTTGTGTAGGCATACAGAAATATTTATTTACCAGAGTCCAAACTTTTTCTTAGGTTCTATACATATAAGTATACCTAGTAAATATTTTCACTAATAGTCCGATACGTTTTTTCGATTTCTTTAATCAACATAAAATCAGCAAATTGTGGACGATCTATTCGTTATAACTGGCCTGGTGGCGTAGTGGTTAGTGATTGACTGCTAAGCCAAAGGTCGTGGATTCGAAATATTTGTGTGATGAGCATGATAGTTTGGTATAATATGTCTGGGTGTAATTTAATTAATATATATATGTGTTTACAAAAAAAACATGTATTTAAGTAGTATATCAGTTCCTGCTACCCATACACACAAACAAATACATATAATTGCTAAATTTGGGACTAGATGGCGCTGTATGTATGTGTGAAAAAATTATTATTATTTTTATTAAAATAATATCGATGAAATCGCGGCTTAAAATTAGCGGACAGTAACCCTAGAGAGTGCACAGCTGATACGGCGGCACGTGGGTGACTGTACAATCAGTCTCAATAGTAAACATTAACCGTTAGCGATTTCTTCATTTTTTAGTACTGAGACTTATAAAACAATTCGTTTTTTTATTTTGTTTAAGTTTATTTTCTCAAGTTTTTATGTTTCATAATTTGTCTCGCCACATGTTAGTCGGATATCACGCAAAACCATTTTCCTCATAAGAGCTGTAGGATGGTCATTCTTTCTTAAATTTAAACTATCTCCATAAAAGAGTACGTATAATAATAATAATAATAATAATATAGTGGGACATGAACACACACGGTCATCTGATCCCAAACTAAGCAGAGCTTGTACTATGAAAACCAGATAACTGATAATATACTACATGTAATACTTTTTTTTTGTAAATATATACTTAAATATAGATAATTACACCCAGACACAAGACAAACAGACATATTTAAACAAACGTTTGTCTCGGGTGGGAATCGAACCCACGACCCGCGGCGTCAAAAGCAAGTATCTTACTGACCACGCCACCGGCCCGTCAAACAATGAAATTCGCATAAAAAAAATAACTTTTTAAAGAAATGTTTTTACGATGCAACAAAGGATAAAAAAAGTAAAAAACAGTAGAAAACCTACCCTCGGCTACACATCCAGCAACAGATTTCAGTATATGCTGATCTCGTATTGTATAGGATTTACGTGCAACGAGAGGTCAACTTATACTGGATATGTATAGCTTGATGTGTAGCCGTGTGTACTAGTGGCGAAGGGTAGAAATCTGAAAAAGGGAAGACGGAGCAAATTAAATGACAAGTATTTCTTGTCTTGGACTATCAAACTTACTAAGAAGTATGTACTGCATATTTTCTTGCTACTTATTCAAACTTTTAGGCGTTACATAATATTTAAAACGTACGTTATATTGACAAATTCCTAAGGGAAGAAGGTAGGAATTGTGTTATACTGACTCTTCGCCTCTGTTATGTATATTGCTTAGTTTAGATTACATCCAATCCAATCCCTGGTTACCTTAGTGCCTACGGTTATTAATTTAGAAATCAAACTAGCTTACCTGTAAGCGACGTTCGATTGTAATTATTCTTCCCGATCGCCTCGCCCGAAAATAATAGAAAAGTACCTATAAATTAATGAATTAATTTATTTCTTACTTGTAGTAGGCCTCCTAGTCACTCAGGCGTCACATAAGTTTAACTCAGTAAAAATAAAAAAGGAATCGTATTCTGAGCTTACACTTACTGTTTACCGCTCCTTGTCTATGTCTGTCATTTAGTTAAAAGTTCGCTGCGCTGTTCATTGAGTCTGATTGTTACAACTATTCTTGGGTTGGGAGGGTGGGTTTCTATTATTTTCGGGCGAGGCGATCGGGAAGAATAATTACAATCGAACGTCGCTTACAGGTAAGCTAGTTTGATTTCTAAATTATTCTTCCCGATCGCCTCGCCCTCAATAATAGAAAAGTACCTATAAATTAATGAATTAATTTATTTCTTACTTGTAGATGTTTAAAGTCAAGAGTTGTACAATCAGATCTGAATTGGAATATGTTGTTATTTTTCATTAAGTCTATTTAACAAAATTATCAATTGTTAAAAAATAACGCCCAAAGGGGAACGATCTTGATGAAGTTGTGAGTTCTTGACCCCTCGGTTCATACGTAGTTGAAATTACCTTCATACTTACTCAAAAGTATCTAAATCAATGATATCATTGATTAGATAACATGCTAATGTTATTTCGCATAGCAGGCTGTTATCTGGCTGACTTATCAAACCAGATCTATTAATCTATAAGTAGGTGTTAACCTGGAGTGGGTAAGTGTACCTGCTTACATTCTCTCGAGACCCTCGGTATCACATAAGACACTTGGGAGAAAGAGAAAAAATAAAATATTGTGGATAGGTAATATTTCTTCTCTATCTATTTTTAAAACCTATACAAGGACTACCTGCATATAAAAGATATGATGATATGATATTATAATGATAGATGGCACAATAATATTTATCTGTTATTGAATTTAAGTACCTGAATTATTTGGAAAATTTTAAGATTTCTAGAAACTTACATAAGTACCTAATGGTGTTATAAACTTCTTAAATAATATAATAATATTGTTACTATTATTATTGTTGTTATCATTTTTATTGTTGTTCGTTGTATAGGGTCAGCTTGTAACCATTCCCAACGAAGGAATTCCATCACAATACATGAAGGTACCACCTTTATAATTTATAAAATAAGACATAAGTATTATTTATTACAATTAATATAATACTATGGAGTAACTGTGAAAACAACACCAGTCACTATTTAAAAATTTATGATTTTTCTCTCTGAACTGTACTGTCTGGTCTAGTAGTCACAACAGACAGTAAATTTAATATAATTATTATGGTAAAATTAATTCAGTGTAAATACACTGCCATCCGAGGCAATCTAGTAAAATCAAATTGCATAAAATGGAATGTGCTTAAATAGTAAAATGAAATAAACTTTAGACCCTCCTAAAGTTGAAGTTGGTATTGCTATGATAATAATATTATGTCTCCTCTAAGTACGTCTACAACCTTCAATGAAGTCTGATAAAAAGATACGTTTTTAATAACCTCGTTAGATGATTTGAAGGATGGTTGCTATTTTTTTTTTTTTTTTATAACAATTGTTACTACTTATTTATCCTTGCAGTTACCCTGTCGAAATTAGAAGCGTAGGTATCTACATACATTATCAAGGTAAAGATACAAAAAAAATAAATTATAAAATATAAGAAAATGAATGACTATTAGAATCAGAACTGAAACCAAAGCTTTTAGTAGATTATGGCTTCTGTTGGCGAGTAGGTAATCTCAATAATCCTAAACATTCATAATTTTCAACATTTGTAAATATTAAGAATTAAGCGTCCAATTTTGATGATGTATTGAAATTAAGTTATTAGTGTTATAACTTAATTATGGTTTCAAGTAGGCATGCACGTAGCCAAGGTATACCTAGGTTTATTTCTTAGGTAAGTTGGTACTTGCATGATTAACAGAATTTCATTATTATACTTATTTAACTACCTATGTTTAGAATTATTTGTAACCATAAGTAGTATATAAAAGATTGTATTCTTTGTACCTTTAATACAATCAACCTATTTTTAACTTTTAGGTTTGTTGATGCATAGGGTAGGTACCTTCCCACCTACATTGGTGGTACTCTTAATCATTAGGTATAAAATGTGAAGTAGGTCGTATATTATTGATATTATGTACCTACATTTAAAAAGTTATGTACATTATATTGTAAAATCCTGGGATAAAGATATTATTAAGCTTTATTCCTCCGGATTTAAAAACCAAGAAGATTATCCAAAGAATTTTATACATTATTTTATGAACTATCAACACTGATCATCACCTTCATGACACTCAAAACATTCAGTCAAATTGACTTCACCGCAGTTAATTTTCACATTAGAAAATTAAATATTATTAATGGCTACTCATCAATCTATGGTACATAGATCGAGCATAACAACGCCAAACTGTAAACGCCAGTTCATCCTAAATCTATGGGTACGTATATTATATCACATGCATCTGTTTTGCTGTTCAAAGGTTGTATAATTTTGCACAAACTAATACTTCACATTGGCAGATTTGCGGAATTATGTCTGCAGAAGCTAAAATAGTAATACATATGAATGTTTTCGTCTTCGTTCACCAACCGATGTAAAATAACGTTTTACGTACGTTGTCTAAAAAGACTTTAACCTGCTTGTCGATAATTCGTCGATTTTGGACCGAACTATTGGTTGCTGTCAAAGTGTCATGAATACGTCATAGCAAATCAATTGTATTGTTTAACAGAAAATAAACAAATCTTGTAAACAAATCTTCTTAGGTTAAAAACCTATGAATGCGTTATGATAATAAACGAAATAGAGTGCAATTATGACAACTCACTGCAAGTTAACTGCAATCCTCTTGTCCATGGACAATAGCAATTTGCCATTTGCAAATATGCATATCAAGAGCTGCGTTGGTTATCAATATTCACCGTGTTTCTATGTGCTCGTTATTCCATAAAAACTCAAAGCTGAATGTTGTAAGAATGAAAGAATTGTGAAACTCAATAAATAAAGAAAAAGAACCATCCCATTGTTACTTAACTTTTCCAGTTTCCTTTTGTTAATATTTAATAATTAACACCTTCCTATCTGTGCGCATATAGAAGACAATAATAGGTTGAAAGGCCAATCTTATTAGGTTTAGTTATATGTATTTATACCTCAGGTAAGTAGCTTATGGTAAATTACTGTTAAATTTAGACCTTTAGCAACAAGGCTTGTAGGTAACATCTATGTGCTTCATAACCTTATAACTATAACAACACAAGAGAAACGTGAGGTTCTTTCATAAGCAAATTGAAATCCTGACCAGCAAACAGGTCGGTTTCCTGTTGAGTACTTATTTTGATTACAATTTGTGACGTGAGGTTCTTTCATAAGCAAATTGAAATCCTGACCAGCAAACAGGTCGGTTTCCTGTTGAGTACTTATTTTGATTACAATTTGTGAGGTGCAATAACTGGAAATCAGTTATATAGGGTTAGAAGTCGGTTGTCCTGTTAGCTTTACTCCATCCAATGTCATATCACAGTACTTCCCCCACCACGTTCAAAGGCATTCATAATTAAAATCTGTAACTCTGTACTTTCTTCCGACCGAAGAGATTAATTATGTGGCTAGCGATAAAAACCTCAACTTTAGTTGGGCTCATGTATAGTGTCTCACAGAAAACACATTACATGCTGCAAAAACATTACATCCCAGCTAAGTATAAAATAAGTTTAGTATAGAACTATACATTATAGATAACAAATAATTAACCATGTTGCAGAGATATCTTTCAATAAGTACATGAGTTTCATGAAGAGTTGTCTGATTAGTTTCTCCACACAGATATGGCTAACTTTAAATAGTACAGTTACCTTTAGGTAAATTGGTGTTTCAGGAAACTAGAATGCTTGGTATGGTACTCATGTGAGAAATTAAATGTCCACTTCATGCATGGTGTGAGTAGGTATGTATCAGCAAAAGATTTTCAGGCAGCACTGATACTGTTGCAAGATTTTGTTGCAATATGTATAATAGGTATACATGATCTAAATATGGCACAGTGGGCAATATTGTTAGTTAAATAACATACTGAAAACACTTGTAGTTCCATAGATACCATGATATATATCAACACTTTTAATATTAGACATTAGTGATAAAGTTATCAATGTCTTAATTCCACTCCAACACAGAACTTTCATGTAAGTTACCTTAACATTATTCTGAGTCGGTGACACTCTTTAAGTTGTGTGTGTGCATGTATTACGGGGACATTAAATATTATGTTTACCATGAATAGAAGTCAGTAGGTGACTGGTTTGTGTTGTCTGTCAGCTGCCTTTACAAATGTGTCCTTTGAAGATACATAAATATACTTTGGTAACTTTGGAAGATCGGTAAGTAGGATGAACCCAATGGTGTTCAGAACACAGACACAAACCTCTTGTAATGACTCTTCAAAAATGTGTTACCACGAACTATGATAATTCCCAGTGGTGCCTATTTTATGTGTCGGGAATCTAACCATCATGACCCAACGGTTCTACCGGTGCCCATGACGCGAAAAGACCAGCACACATAGGCAGACCACGAGCTCTTTGTAACAACTCTTGCAAAGAGTGTTACCACGAGCTATGCTAGTTCATAGTGGTGCCTTTTTTATGTGTCGGGAATCTAACCATCATGACCCACCGGTTCTACCGGTGCCCATGACGCGAAAAGACCAGCACACATAGGCAGACCACGAGCCCTCAGTGGTACCTATTTTCTGTGTCGGGAATGTAACCACTAGGACCCAACGGGTAAAAAAAACCCGTTGCCCCTGGCGCGGAACAGCCTATCACACATATAGGTAGTGCAAAAGTGCACACGTCCACGGGCTTTTCCACGTTCTGTTACGCTCTTCGACGCTCGTCGCTTGAAGCTCTGTAGGTCTTGCGGGGATCCATGGTCTTCTCTCTTTATTGGAAAACATTGATGATAGGTAGTACTTAACCTAAAAGCTAAAACATAAGAAAAAAAATTACGGCGTTGCGTTGTTGCAACATAAAACATACACATAATATGTGTTTATTATACTTCTATTGGACTCTGTTTTGGTTTTTAACAACTGAAAACCACTAAAATATAGTTTTTTAAGAAAATTAGTTTTAAGGGCGGCATGACGCCTGTGACATAAGAAACGAATGACAGACATAGACAAGGAGCGGTAAACAGTAAGTGTAAGCTCAGAATACGATTCCTTTTTTATTTTTACTGAGTTAAACTTATGTGACGCCTGAGTGACTAGGAGGCCTACTACAAGTAAGAAATAAATTAATTCATTAATTTATAGGTACTTTTCTATTATTGAGGGCGAGGCGATCGGGAAGAATAATTATCATTTAATTACTTTGCCTTTTAACTAGTGGGATAAGTCAAATTAGAAATGAATATATTAAAGTTAATAGGTACCTGGAATGGAAATTCACATAATAAACTGAGACCCAAATAAGCAAACCACGAAATGAAATCAAAACTGCTATAATAGTAAAAATAACAGAACAGTTTGAACAGAAACATTTGTATTATTATTTTCTAAATTTATATAGGTACTTGAAAAAGTTTTATTGTGAAACTCTAAACAAATACAATAAACAATACACTAAGTAATAAGTAGTCACTTCTAAGAACTTTGAACAGAGGCTAGTGGTTGTACATTGTATAGGAGTGAGCACGAACATTTTCTACTCTCGTCTTTCGATATAGTCTAACCCCCATATTAATAACGTCTTATAAGCTCATTATAGCTAAAATAGGTTTATAATTTGTTTGTCTTCGTCTGTCATCTTGAGGTAGGCGGTAAAGTGACTTAACAATTAAAGTATGTCATTGTACACATTGTATCCTACACACGAAACACAATGTTTTTTAGTACAATAAACATTTTTTTCATTTTTTTTTCATAATAGGTACTTCTTTGACCGTCGAGTAATAATAACATTTTCACACATACACACAGCGCCTTCTAGTCCCAAATTATGCGATTATAAATAAATAAATAGCGCAAAGGTCCACAGGATTTTTTAATAGAATAAATGTATTCAAACGCAGTTTTTATTACTAATTAGAGAGCGCATTGTGTTCAGTCAATTCATCCTTATTTCAGTTATACAAACAGTCATAACCACAGCAATTCCTAATTACCTGTCCATTCGACCGTATGTTCGTGAATGCTCATTCAGTAACATGCCTACATGTTTAGAACCTTTGAGCAATGATTCGCTCTATCGCTTGTTATAGCTATATAAGCCTTTAATTCAGCAATGCATTTCTATCAAGCGTATCTACTCTATCATACGTTTAGGTAGGTATACCGTAATTATCGGTATTTATCAGTGGCGAAGAGTGGAAATCTGAATAAAGGAAAGTGGAGCAAAAGATATTTTTTTACAAAAAAAATTTTCTTTACCACTTGACCTAAAAAATCCAGTAATATAAACCGATTCGTAAAGGAAAGACGATGGGAATCGAGTTATATGGACTCTTCGTCATTGGTATCTACACATACTTTTTATTATAAATAACAAACACATTAAATTTATTATCCTATCTTTTAAATCTATTTGGTAAAAATTATGAAAATTTAATTGGTATTGCGCGCGATCCTTTCTGCCGAGGTACATCAACAAATTTTTATACTTAAACTGTTCATGATTTGTGTTTGTAGCTTTTATTTACGGAGGGGAGAGTTTGTATGAAAGTGCCATGCAGGCTCTTTCATACACACTCTCCCCTACTAGAAGTTGCGTAGGTATCTCCCGCGTTAAATGCTTAAAAAAAATAACTATCACCATTTTTGCTTTGCCTCTTTCCCTATATTGGTACCGGATCTCAGTCTAACCAACCGCTAGGTTCTCTTAGTTATCTGTGGTCTAACCTGATGCAGTTAGCTACCAGTATTTAACGAGTGACTGCAATGAGACCCCGAAACCGGAAGGCGACCAAAACCGCAACCAGTAACCGAGATGTTTGACCAGGTAAAAGATAATCGGTAAATTCACTGACGAATCGCGCAGCCCGGAACAAAGGGTGTTTGACGGAACGCCGAGGGGTTTTAGTGGGTAAACCGGGCCCGGCCGCTTATAGCTGGAGACCTTATATGTGGTCTTGCTCGCCCGGGCCAAAATCCGGAGTCCCACATACCCCTCGCCTTGTGCCCACTTGGGGCGAGGGGATGCGTAAAGCATTTCCCACGAAAAACAACCAAAAAAGAAGTGACATGATTATATTAGGATTCTGACTACCTGTAATGATGGTTGTCATAGATGTTTTGAATGATCTTCCGAGGCACGGAGCGTAATCCCTCAAACAACCAGACACGAAAACAAATCTAAATTGTTACAGAGAGATTGACCGCGACCTCCCGGGCCCAATCGGACGGCTTACACCCCGCTCGACTACTGAGATCGTCTCTTTTTTAATAATAATAATAATAACTTACTTAAACGCAGACATATAGACAATCACGTCGAACTTAAAGCACCAATGTAGTGTGTCTACTACTATCTTTATTCCCAATTAGTACGTGTCAGTACTTAAGTATTAATTAGCTATCAATAAAGTCAGTATATTCTCAATCTTTGATCGTTTCACTTGTCGCCCAAGCTCAACCTAGTACACCAAGGAGTGTTAAAAAATACATTTTCGTGGGGGATAAACACACTAATTTATAACGGATTAGCTTTCTGCCCACGGCTTTGCCCACGTGAGTTACAATTTATGCCCAGCGGTGGGATTTTAACTAGCATATCACTTCACCTCATTTTAGTGTCCCACTGCTGGGCACGAGTCTTTTCTCAACTATTTTACGATTTGAGTGAGCTTAGGCCTTAATCCACACACGCTGGCCAAGTACAGGTTGGTGGATTGCACATGTCCTCGAAGGATTAGTTCTTAGTCATTCTGGTTTCCTCACGATGTTTTCCTTCACCGATATTTAGCAGCGGCTATGAAAAAACTCACAAAAAGATGTGTGGGCACGACTAGGAATTGAACCAGCGACCTTATATTTGTAATGCGAGGCGTGTACCATTGCGGTACCGCTGCGCTAGTAGTATTTAACCTTGCTTAATAAATGGGCTATCTAATAGTGCAAGAATTTTTCAAATCGGACCAGTAGTCCCTGAGATTCGCTTTTTCAACCAATCAAACTCTTCAGCTATATTATAAGTACCCATAAATTACGTCGCCATCTCTTTTGTGTTTTGTATCCGTCTTAAACCTAGATTAAAAACGTATTTAAGTTTGTAATACTTAACATAAATAAACTAATATGAAATGAGTTATATTAGTGTTATTTATGTTGTTGTTTTATTTGTTATTTGTTTTTTTTTTATTGCTATGTTTACAAGATAAACCAAGATTATTATTGTATAGAATCTAAACAAAGTGCATTTACAAGTTAGTTACAAATCGATTTAACTCACTTTAAAAACAAATCCCATTAACCATTCCACTTACAATAATTACTGTTAACTTTGTAGCACCCATTATTCTACAAGAGCGGTAACGAAAGACGCACCTTTTAGTAAATTATTAAAATTAAACCATTCCGCGTTGGGGTCTCAAAGTCGCTCGTTTGCTGCCACAAGAAAGTTGTGAAATTCATCTCAAAGGACAAAGGAGCCAGACCGGGGGCCATTTGTTCAGCGTATTTGTTCGTGCCTAATTAAACATGGAGCCTGAAAGTAGCAGGTATATCAAGGGAATTAGGGATGTAGAACGAGGGTTTTATCGTATTGTGCGTTTCTGAGAACTGAGTTTTAGTTCCAAGAGAAGTTTGCTGAGGTTCCTGAAGTTTAACATTTGTGTTCAGACTATTCAGCTAACTGCTTACTAAGTTTTCTTCGATTATTTTATAAAACTACGGTTAACTTTGCTGAAACTTTATTAGTATGTATACAAGCCGACCGTTTAACTCGCGTATCGCCTATCGCCAAGATTCTGACTCCTCAAGCTGCACAGACAGTGATGATGATTCACGCGATATGGATATTAGTGACGATTAGTGACGAATAGTCTTACATTACTTTTATCCGTGGTTAAATAGTTCTTTATGAGATTTAGTTAATGTTTTATGACTTTGTACCTCAGATGGCGATACGCGAGTTAAACGGTCGGCCTATAATACCGTACACTCTTTTATCCAAACTGTAAAATATAATCTAAAAGTTCCTAAAGACTAGAGCATTTACTTGTAACATAGCAACGAGCCGCTGTAAGATATATTCTAGTGTCTCCTTTGCAAATAACAAACTGTTTGGAAACAGCTTTTATCTGTATTGTATCATTCGTAAGAACGTTCATAGAAATGCTCGAGAAACAGCTTCTTTAAGGTGTGTATGTAGTATCATAATTCGAACAATTTAATAAACAACGGTTCTCAATCTTACATCCTCATTTTGCGGACCGGTCACTTAAAGAATGTTTATTTTTTATAAATCGTCTTCATCCTTAGGTCTTTCACTAACCAAAAATCTCTGGTATCCAAAAAGGGGTGTAGTATTCCACCTTGAGAACCCACGTTCTACTCTACATTTGATTTTAAACAATTCATAGCGCTTACGCCTGTATCATCTAAAAGTGTAGTAGCAGTGTATATCACTCACATTTCACCGATTGTGATCAGACATATTGCCTAACTTCGAGTTGCTACCAATATTTTTCGCAGTAAACGGGAAAGGACCGCTCTTCACAAACTGAGAAGGGTTCATCCATACGTATCTTTATATAAATGTTAATTTAGCTTTGTTTCAATTTACAATTACTACTCTGTACGCAAAACTCAAATTGAATGAAAGACAGCTAAAATAAAGCATCCATCAATGCATTAATTTTAGGAACGATGCCTGAAATGACGTAGCACAAGTGCGCTTGGTCTAACCCCATCGTGGAAAGGTTGGCCGTTCGCTATTAGGGTTTTCCTAAGGTAACGATACATTCCGTATACCTAAGTTAGAAAAACAAGCACGATTATCGGATACCCATAAAGTTCTTGAACTAATGTCATGTACCGATCATCTCAGTATGATGTACAAATCACCCTGATTCACCCTATTAGTTTATGGAGGGCGGTCCCTTTCTCCCGGTATTAAAGACGACTTTTGCTCGACCTGGGGCCTTGCAAGCAAACATGCTTATAACTGGATCATTGAGAGCCAGTTCAGACAGCTCAAAAGCAAAATAACCTTTGTATAATTACACCGAGGTTTCTACTGGTCTAGTTATATTAGCAACCTCATTCTGTTAATGAGAGCAATCCACAAACATTTGCATATCGACCAGTGTGTTTATCAGCTAACTGCGAACACTTTGCAATCAGCACCGTACCCAATATTAGTACTGACCACCCGAAAATTGATATTGCGCTAGAGGGTGAGGAGTGCATCAATATCATTTGCGGTGGTATCGCGATATGTTTTTTATATTTTTATGTCTAAACAATTTTTGGTTTAAGACTTTAGTTTATTTACGTTTCTGATATTATAAACTAAATTACTTCACCCGCGTGCTAGCCTTTTAGTTGCTGTTTAGCTGTAAAAAGGTAACAGGCCAACGTTAGCAAAAAAGTGTTTCTTTCACTTTATAATATTAGTAATTTGAAGTAATACTTAACCTTTATAGACAGACCGGTATAGATAACACTTTTTTCATTCAAGTATTCTATTCTAACACAAGTAAAATCAGTCCAAATGGCCGTATCTCCACGCAATCTTTGTGCAAATAAATCCGCTTATCTAACTACAGAGACTAGCGAAATAAAATATTCTATTAGCAAAATCCGTTGGCTCATAATTCACTCAGAGAGGTACGCTCCACAAGCGTGGCAGGTGGTCTTAATAAATACGAAAATGGCCTATCGCGAGGCTAGTAATAAATTCAAAAGGCAATCAACGCCACGGGGGCGGGTAAAAATATTAATAGCTGAGAAATAATTAAGTATTCATGACTTCCATCGTCGGTCGGGATGGAGTGGATCTAAAGCACTCAGCGAACTAAATCCATTGGATTGGGCGAACTTCCGCGACCTTCGTAGCCCGCAAACCTCGGGGTTTTAATAAAGTTCAAAGATTATTAGGGATTACAAATTATTGGAGTCGTTAGTTCTGGTTGAGTTTGTTCCCAATTAAAATTAAGAGGAACTAAAATACGTGAATCGGATTTGCGTAAAGGTAACCTGTGTTCGTCAAAAATAAAGTCCACCCTTACAATTCAGGGTGGTTTTTGATAGAAGCGGTGTCGCCAAGGAATCTTATTTTAAATACATCTACATAATTTTATTGACGGCTACTGGAGTCTTCAACTTACAACGTTATACACGATATTTTCTACCCGATTAAAAAATTAAGTAACCAGTAAGTACTTAATAGGGACAATTTTTGAATTCGTTATCAAAAAAGTAAACCATGCCCTTTAGTGTCCCACAGTCGGGTATGGCTGCTTCTCTAAACTATCTTATGCGTAAGTTTCCATATGCGGGTTGGTGAATGTCATATCATCTTTTCATGTAGTAAGCAAGCAATTTACCAAAGTCGTATATATACGGCACTGGACCACAACTAAGCCATAATGTGGTCTACGATGGTAGCCAGTAAGAACTGATGGATTTTATGATTTAAAAACAGATTTTAAGGAAACAGAAATGCCGGCAGCGTGTTCCATAAATAGGGACGACTACATTTTTATTCTTATCTTATTCTTTATTGTACACAAAACACATAAATATAAAAATTATAAATAAGAAACAGCACATGTACATAGGTGAGCTTAATTCATATGTGAATTTTCTACCAGCAAACCCTAGGTAAGGAAACATTGTGGAATGGGTAGAAGTGCACAACAAATAATTTTAAATACATACATACACCTACATACTAATATTACTTACATACGAACGTGAATAAATTGTCTAATATACCTATATCTATATGTATAATAAAAAATATTTAGATCAATAATAATAATTTGTCTGACAATCTTCTTTTGTCTTTCAATGTTCTTCTGTCCATTAGATAAATAAATCGAAAATATTGAACACGTACTTTTTTGTGTGATTAAAGATTACGGCGAAACGTCCAAGCGAAATAACGAATAACGTCACGCTTAGGTAAGTATACCTTATACCTCTGTAAAGCGTAGGTACTCCTATTCTATAACTTATTAATATTGTTTCTATTCATTGATAAAGCAAAAAAGATGTGTTCCACATTTTTCATAATCTTACTGACGGATTTTTTATATACATTGTCGTCATCCCTATAGTTGGCAAAGCAAAACGATTGGAATATCCATCCTAATATAACTATATTATAACTTGTCAAATCATATTTTCTGTTATAGTTATAAGTCATCAATCAATCGTTAATCCACAACGCAATAACCATAAAATGGATCGTGGAGGGCAGTGTGCATTCGGTACGTAATTCTGGCGGGCGAGCCAACGACAATGCCTCAATCGAACCAACAATCTGCATAATGGATTGCTCGGCCGAACGCTTCGTCCGGTCGAGTCATTCAATTGTCGCGGTCGTCAATGTGTCGCACTCGCATCTACGTACTGTTATTACGAAATATGGAATTTATAATTTTAGCTATACTGCTAGTAGTTCCTCATCTGGTGGTAGACGCAGTTTTATGAATAAATCAATCAAGGGTAACTAAAAGACAGAGCAGGCTTTCGAGGAGAGGATATTGCTGTTTATTTGTTACATACGCAAGTTTTACAATATTTATTATACGTATGTTTGCTCACTATCTGTAGTAGCAAGCTAGGATAATTATTAATAAAAATTGACCTTTTTAAAATTAGTTTAGTTTTTAAAACTTAAAATTTTCGCTATATGACATTATCCCACCTCATGTCCCTCGTCACACCTCTTTCGAACTTCTTCTTTCACTTGTCTTTTCTCCTTTTGTCAATATTTTATGTAAATCTATCTATTTGTTACATTAAGATGTTGACACTGTTTAACTACAAAATACTACGAGTAATATAGGTACTTACTTCTCAATAACATGCATTAACTGATATGAGTTAGTAATTTTGAATTACAAATGCAAATCGTGAAGCGACAGTATAAACAGAATGTAGTGGACGAACTCCCAAAGGTATTCTTTGCATATTTGACAAACTATTTTGTCAGATTCTAATCGCTTATTTAGTTAGTAGAGTGACGACCAACAGTTTCACAGATAACATGAGCCCGGGGGACGTATATACGCACAAAGTATTCACCCCACAAATTAGTTCAATGCCGATTGAATCTTTTTGCGTAGGTGGGGACGCTCTATTTTGAGTAGTAATGGATTAATTTATCATTTACAATAATTGTTAGCATGCGAATGCTTCATTAGCATTTAGCAAATTAAATGTAGTAGCGAAATTCTATGAGGTACTAGTAATGACCTGAAGAATGTCTGGTTTCAACAATAGAATAGCCTTTCCTGTTGTAGATCCATGTTACACCTTCGGGTAAGGGTAGATTAATATTAATACTCCCCTATAACAGGTTGGACTAAGATATTCCATCTCCCCACCCACCTAATATCACTCACATATCACAATCTACTCAAAGGCGTAGCTTTGAGGCCCTGACTCGAGCATACCGCAGGAGGTTGCAAGATAGACGACTCAATAACGGCCCTAATCTGAGCCGGCTCTCAGCGCACTGTAAGATTTATCGCCCACATAGTGTTGCAAAACAAAGGTACATTGATTTAAAGTATGATATACAGCTTGGATTTCTTGAGAAATATTAGGAACTAGCTTTTAATAAATATTGTTTATTGCGAAAAATTGTTACGTTCACTTCAACCCTTCTTATTGTCCCACAGCAGGACACCGATCTTTTCTCAACTATCTTACTAGTTAAGAGAGTTTAGGGCGCGCTGGTCAAGTGCAATTTGGTGAATGTCACTTGTCCTTGAATGATTATTCGGTATAGATGCCGGTTTGTTTACGATGATGAGCAGCGACGATGAAACAATTCACACGAAGATATGTGGGCACGACCGGGATCGAACCCACGTCCTTATAATTCAAAAACTAGGCTGATACCGCTGCGCCACCGCTGCTCAAAAATTGCTGAAAATTGATAACTACCATACTTTTAACATTCGGGTAGGTGTCTAGTTTATGTTCACCGTCCACAGAGTTCATCACTATCTTCATAGCAATTTTTTTTTACCAGGCACTTGATTTACCCCTGTGTTTCCAATCAAAGACGGTCATTTCTCTGTCATTGCTGACAGACTATCTGCAGGTTTATGGTTGACATCTCAAGAAGCGCGTTGATTACATTTTAAGTTTTTTTTTTAAATAAATTAACCGAATGATACACTCGGGGGCCTAGACAAAATTCTTTTAATAGCCATAACGAAGATCTATAATAAGAAACATTTAAATTGATAAAAAAAACTGACTGACTGACGCACAGACCAAACACTCGGTCTAGTGACTCCAAATTTGGCTCATTGTTCCCTGTGATGTTTAGAAATACACTAAGAAAGGGTTTTTTCTTCATTTACCCCTTATCTAATAGAGATAGACTAACACCTACGAAATGTCGCGTGTAAATCCCATCTCGATCAGCGATAAACGAAAATCGATAAAATATGAAATTTCACATTTCATTAATTTTATCATCGTTTTTGCTATTAAGTACATTGCAAATTTGTCTCGGTAGTATAGTATTATATTATCTGTGGTCTAGGATAATATTAACAAGTTATAATAGGAACCCGATTCTTGCACTCTAGACATTTATCTCGAACATGAATATTATACAAATACAAAAACAAAAAAAAGTACAAAAAACGTTTATTGATTTACGCGAATATTACTCATTGAAATTAAACTTTAGATTAGACTTCGTGGTCACGGGAAGCAAAAATAAAAAAAATCTAAAATATACCGCGATAAAATCCGTTACAAAGTAGTAAACGTTTATTGATCCAAAAAAAATCATAATGTGTTACATGGTGTGTTACATAAGTCTCAAAAATATGACGGATGACGGTTGAAAACTCATTTTCGTATTCTCTGACGTTAGGGATATGTCTACCAGCCAACGCACGCAACCAATAGTCTATAGCAATCGACATCCGCCGTTTTATTATATATCGCGTTCGAGATTAATGTCTAAAGCGCGAGCTTTGGGGTCCAGAAGTTATAACAGACACCTCTTAATGTACTTAGGTATGTACACTTGTCCTAAATGATAATTGATCGCAGAGACAGTAATTCAATAAAACGGCATTAGCGTAGTATATAGCAATAATGTAATTAATGAGACGAGCGTGTACCTACTTATACACCTCGTTTAGCAATCAGTTCACGTTCTTGTCGCTAAATTAATTTGTAATTACCGTTAAGCTATCAATCGCACAATTGGATTATAATTAACTTAAGGATGTCAGAAATTTTCATTGTGGACGATTTTCTATTCACTTCAATTTTTAAAAATATTTGGCGTCCACCGTCTTCGACAGTGATTCTGCCAACGTTAAGTTGAAAGTTGAAGTGCTATAAAAAAAAAATGAGTTTTACGGTAGGCCGAACGCTGACTCAATAAAGTAGGTAGGATTTTCTGTTATAAGTGCTTGGATATTTGACGTACCTAAGTGTAGGCTACCATTTTTTTTTTTACATTTCCCACACGTTTCATTTGTGATTCAGCCTCAACTATGACGTAGATTTGTCTGAGTCTGTTTCTCGCGTGAAAATGTTGAAACTGTAGGAATCATCAAGTAAAAAAAGGTAAACACGTTAATTGCCCGTAATTTATGATTATATTTCGTCGCTTCGTTCTTCAGATAGTCCAGATACTCCTTTACACCTACAGGCAGCTTCACACAATTTTAGAATTTTATTTTGTTTTTTGTTTTAATCCACACTAGCCACACCCCATTCAGTGCAATAATTCTCTTTCCTTTTTAACAAATTTTAAGAAGACATTTGAAGTTCCTTTGTTCATAGAATGTCCTTTGATCATCTACTAATAATATAATGAGTGACGGAACTCACTTCAGTCTGCCCCCCGATCCCCTAAAAATAGAGTCCGGCAACGTCCTGAGCCGAAGTTCGTCCCCACATGGGGAACCCTCATGGCAGTTGCCACAGTACTTGATCGGTTCGACCGTCCATCATCATACGTCCATTATCCCCAAAAAATTACACTTGAGTCTGTCTTCTTCTGTGTATGCTTGTGGGATGTAACTCGTCAGAGGAGCTGACGCGTATATTAAACTTGGCATTTGAAATTAGCATCAATAATATAATATGTACCTATATGTTTTAAAGCTCACTTAGCTAACAACGTTTTTACAATCACAAAGTAATTCAATGAATATAAAACGTAGTCTACATTCTAAAAGACCAGCCGTATTAAAATAACTAATCCAGCAATTCCAGTAACGACGTCACTACAGTAATTGGAGTCCATGAAAGCTGCAGCCATTTCTCGTATGAGCCGTGTCGGTCAATAGAAAAACACAATGGCGTCTGCACAATGGACCTCATTCAATGCCCTTAACATTCCCAACCAAATGGAAATTTTAGTGCTCGCGAAACTATAGCCGATTTTTCTTTATTTTTTACGTTCTGTATGACGTGACGCTTTAAAAGTACCTACGTAGGTATTTACTTTTATTTTACTATATTAGCAAATCAGGTCTTTAAAAGCCAACCATATTTCAAAAATATTTGCTTTAACATTTTATCTTTTACCTACTACTTTAAGCAAAAACTTACCTTTTAACGCCCGGCCCAGCCTGTCCGTAACGTTTCACCCCAAAAATTCAGTAAATTGTTAAAATAAAGATACAACGAATAGGTAGGTGCAATGGATAGAAATGCAACCATAATAAACATGCTTGTATTTTTTAGCATAAATAGGTATGACACAGGCGCTGGGGTAACAAACACATTTATCAACATAACTAATCAAATCCTTTTTAGTGTCCCACTCCAGGGCACTGCTCTTCTCTCAACTATCTTACTAGTTGATAAAATTTAGACCTTAATCCAAACATGCTGGCCAAGTGCGGCTTGGTGGATACTACAACTAATAATAAAAACATATATCCAGCTATCAAAATGGGTGAATTATTCTATACTATGTGTAAATACTACGTGTGAATCATCTTTTACATAGTTTTTTCTTAAATTTACCCAAATATCATTCATTTGAAATAAAGCTTTTTTATAACGGATTTTATCCCAGTTTATTTTAGATTTTAAATCCCGAAGTTTCAAAGTCTTTTCAGCGGTCACGGGTGGACTGAGATATTTGACGTCCAAACTTATTAATCACAATTACTACTGACTACCTACAAACATTACATTATTTAAGTTGCGTTCCGATCTAAGCAAACTATGCTCACAGTGTCTTGAATTCTGAGTGAATTATGGTTGGGTTTTGGTACAAGTAGATTAACCATTTTCTCTGTTGAAATTACAATGTCTTTTCCATTACAAGTAAAAGTTTAAAATAATTTTTAACCGAATTCAAAAGTAACGATCTCGTTTTTATTTTGTTCGGTCAAAACTCCTGTTGCTCATTGATGGATTTTTTTTAATTCAAATAAGTTGACGCCAGAATGAATGTCCTATTTGAACTCTAAGTCTACTTTTTTTCTTTTTCTTGTTAATGTCTCCTGTTTATAACAGCATAGAGACTGTAAGCGTATTTCAAAATCTGCAACAATCGAGGCGAAATTATTTAAAACCACATACGGCCTTGTTGATTGTTATAAATTGTTATATCATGAAGGGTCATCACCTTCGTCCGTGTGTGTCATCGTATCTTTAATCTGAATCCCCACAAATTAACTGATGGTAGGCCTCTGCCGTGGTTCGTGATCAAGAACCAGACAAAGCCGTACCGCTAAGCGGCCTTGCCGTGTTCCGGTGCGATGTCTGGTGACACCATTTAAGAGGGTAGGTCGCAATTGTTTCTCCTTTATGGTTTCTAACAATATGGAGCCTCATTCTATCTTCTCACTGATTATTCGTAATCACGAGTATATAGAGTATATTGGGCAAGCACGTTTTATCGGAGACAACATCATTGCTTAACTTGTAATCAAGCTCAAGCTTATAATAGAAAATAAAAGAAAATGATTAGTCACCGTTTGAAATGTTTCAAGTGAGAGCGGTATACAAGCGGAAACTCGAGGAGTTAAGGGTCGAGTCCAACGCACCATTACAATCAGCAGAAGACGTCGGAATGATGGTGAAGTCTCGTACCAGTTACTTAAGTATATAGAGTCGACTAATGATTGGCTCTGAAAAAATTTGGTTAAAAAAGTCCTATTACATGTCAAAATGAGTTGAGACGCAATTATTGCCGTAAATTTTGAAATTGTATGACTTATCAAGTATTAAAACAAATTTATAAGCATGTCATTGTCAAAAGAAAAATTGTGTATTGTATGTTCAGTGTCTTCATACAACTCATGAAAAACTCTTTATGTTTACGTCACAACTCACACTCGGAATAACAATTTGTAAACTTCAAAGAACGATAGTGTACCCACCTCATATTTGACGGAGTTACCAAAGTAGCAATACATGAACACTTGCTGTATGATGAAGAACAAAAGCCCTGACAAATACATAAACTCTACAGTGGCCACCGATACCTGCAAAAATAACTTTAAGATTGTTATTGTTTTTGGGGACAAAACCTATAGCAGAGAGGCAGAGGCTAAAGAAACCGTCACTTTTACTACACACCGAGCGTGAAATGACGCAGTCGATTTCTGGTGAAACCATAAAACAGAACGGGTCTACTAATGCACTACTTACTGGCTGCACATGTGGTGTCATCATGTAAAATCAAGGAAAAAAAAAATTATTAAATTCAGTAGTAAATAATAATGAAACAGATAATGACTTACCGCGCTTAGTTTGACCACAAGTACACATATTATTACAACAGTTGTAAAAAACTGAGCAGATATGAATATGTTAAATATGCCATCAATTTCATTTTTATACCTGAAACATTGTTGATACTCGTAAACATATTTGTAATTGAAAAACAGAGTGACCCAAGAGATTTCCATGTATTTTAGACTCATGCCCCAAGGTCCTGATTTATATGAATACTATAACAACCTCTTTAGCTTTTAAAGTAAATTAGGTCTAGATTTAAGTACGTTTACTTAATTGTTATATTTATTTTTATGTATATTCAGATAAATAAATATGAAAGTAAACAAACCAGGCAACTTTTTCAAATCTTTGAACATAATGTACTAATCTCGTCTTCAAGTTTGGATCAACTACATCTCTATATTGATTACTGTTCTTTGGAATATTATTTGTGTCGAATAAGTGCGCCATATTGTATTTTATTATCTGCAGCTGGACTTGCGCTTGCGCATAGTATGTTGAAACAAGACAATCAAGCGACATGTGGCCATAGCCCACCCAAAGAACGGGAAGTACTTCGATGCACACGGAATACGTGAAACTGTATAAATAAAAATATATTTTGGAATTGTTTTAAGCATTTGTTACACTAAAACTCAAACTACTTTAACCTCAACGTGATGGTACGATGTCAGTCTGTATTAAATGCTACGATAATGATAGGTAGTGTATTTTTTTAGTGTATTTTTATATGTTATCTTGTGGATCAAAACCCTATTTTTCTAATTTACACAAATGTGTTCCCAAAAACAGAAACATCAATCTGAATGGCAAAACTATTTCTATAAATGTGTTACCAGTAACCGCATCTAAAATTCCACACAATTTTGAGTTTAAGCAAACCTTTTCAACTAAGTTAAAATGTTTTCTGTTTTTATATTAATGCATTACAATTATTTCACATGTTTCGCTGTGATGCTCGAACGGTACTTTAATCATGACGAAACGCTTAATATTATCGACATTAGAGTTATTAAGACGTGAACCGCGCTCAATCAGCTGATGCTGTGAAGTTGTTACTTACGTCCTCCATGTTTTTGTTTCAAAAGGTATGTAAGAAGGTACTACAGCATTTGCATTGTGATATCTCCTCATACAATGGTAAACTGGCCAACAGACCGTCGACATAGTTACTAGAAGGTTTGTAAAGCCACTCAAACGATGCATTTTAACTGTATTGCTAAGAAGCAGTTTTGTGTCTTTTTTACTTTGAGCTGCAAAAATCGGATCTAAAAAGAAATTTGTTCATTAATTCGACTGAATTACATATTTTGACTATACAACTGACTAGTTGAATAGTCAAAATACATTTGGCGCCCAATGGGACCACCCATTGTCTCATTGGGCGCCATTTAAGGATGGTTCAATTTTTATAACCCACAATTAAACTTGTGGCAAACACAGTCGTCTAAGGACTAACTAATACTTGCCTTTTAATAGATTGTTAATTTTATCAATTCTTGTTACTTGCAAATTCAATGACAACGTTTTTATAATTAAATTGATTTGAGGAATTTCTATCATGCTACCTTCAAACACAGCTTCCATATCGTGTCGATGCTAAAACAATAATTTTATTTACTTCCTTGTTTGATAAAAAAGATCTGAGAATATTATAATATTATCAACTATAGGCCGACCGTTTAACTCGCGTATCGCCATCTGAGGTACAAAGTCATAAAACATTAATTAAATCTCATAAAGAACTATTTAACCACAGATAAAAGTAATGTAAGACTTTTCGTTACTAATATCCATATCGCTTGAATCATCATCACTGTCTGTGCAGCTTGAGGAGTCAGAATCTTGGCGATAGGCCATACGCGAGTTAAACGGTCGGCCTATACATGCAGTAGAGTGGTGACTCAGTCAGAATATAACAGGTATTATGAGGGTGTTTGTTCAAGACCGCGCGGGAAGTCGCCCATGCGGTGTACATCAAGTCTGCTGTGGGAGGACCCTTAAAAGAGGAATGAGTGTAGTAGGATGGCCTCTACCAGGGAGAGATGGCGAGACGTCGTGAGGCGTATTAATTCGGCCCCCTCCAATTCAACATAAGGATCACGACCACTCTGTCAAGAGTGTAATGACGACAAAGAAGAAGAATGAGGGTGTTGACAGTATAATATTTACTTTATAGGTTACTAACCTGTATTATAAACAAGATATGCTGCAGATTATACACTATCACAACTATAACCGCTAACAGCCTGTATACTTGATATGATATCCATTTGCACCGACTGTCTGGTTTGTCCAGTAGTGGATAAAATCCTGCTCTTATAAAACATTGTAAACAGCAGAAAATGAATCAAATGGTTGAACATTTTGATCATCTTTTTTAGAAGAGAAGAAAGTCTCTAAACGTGTACAACACATATTAAACCAACATACGTATTAGTTTAATAAAAAATATTTTACCAGAAATGCTGCTTACTTTCATAAGCAACCTTAGATAGTGAATTACTGAAAAACAAGTACATAGTAAAATACCTGAGACTTCAGCAATTGCGGGTACAGAATACATGTAATTATCTAATTATTGCCTTATACGTAACAATTCTATCATTATTGTATTAAGGACTAGTTTTCCACCCGTGGCTCCGCCCGCACGTTTGTCGGCTATCACGCAAAAATATCAACCTCTTTTTGCGCTATCGGATAAAAACTATCTTTAACTATGCGGGTCTCAAACTATCACCATACCAAATCTGTTAACTTGTGTAGGCGTAACTGACATAGAGAGCATTTATAGTAATTTTAACTTTGTTTAATATATCTTAGTACGAAGTATCCAATCCCTAAATAGACTTTCTCAATACCAACCAACCAAAGGTCTTGCAAACACACATTTCTAGGAATCGTTTTATCGCCGCCGCTCAATATCGGAGAAGGAAAACATCAGTAAAAAGCTGGTATGTCGGAAAACTAACCACAGAGAGATATGTGACAACTACCAACCCGCACTTGGCCAGTGTGTGGCGATTAAGGCATAAATTATCTAAACAGTAAATATATATGAAAGAACACCAGCCCAGCAGTAGGTCACTAAAGGGGTTGTTACAATATATACCTACTACTTTACTATATATACCTACCTAAACTGGGATTTCCTACCTAGTTATGTTATGTTATGTTACAAACTATACCTATTCTGAGATTCCTATTGCTAGTGTTAGTGCTAATTCCAATGCTGCGAACTGAGAGTTCCTCTCGCCACTTTTCAGCTTTATCATCAGACCAAATTTAGTTAATTAAGTAGGTAGTCTGAGATTTCCATGAAAATTTTAAAGGATAATCGTGGCACAGAATAGGTAATTATGTTTGATTAAGGTATAAAGTAAGTTCTTAATTTAAATACCCAAAAACAAATAAAAGCATTAGGGACCTAGGAGTGATCCTTGATAGCAAACTTTTATATGATCAGCACATAGACCATATTGTTAAAAAATCATCAAGAGCATTGGGTTTTATTATGAGAATATCGGGCTGCTTCCGATCTCTAAAAACTATCAAAATATTATACTGCGCTTATGTGCGCAGTCACCTTGAGTATGCATCTCAAGTGTGGAACCCTAAGTACCAAATATATATATATATCCAGAATTGAAGGCATACAACGTAAATTTTTAAGGTACCTTGATTTTAAGGCACATCAGCGAACTTCTGGTTACATTGCTCGATGTAAACGTTATCATTTTCTGCCGTTAGAATATAGACGTAATATAGGTGACATTTGCTACTTGTCTAACATAGTCAGAGGCTCTGTGGATTGTCCAGAGCTTCTCTCAAGAATATCGCTTCGTACCAATCTGTTAGGTTTTAGACAACGTCCTCTGCTAGATGTACCTTTTGCCGCGACTAACTATTTGCGCAATTCTTTTGTAATCCGCAGTTCAAGGAACTTCAATGCACTAGCTACTAAGTTAGACATTGATTTGTTTTGCACAAGCACGAAAACAATAACACAGCGCATGATTGGGGAGTTTTTAGATGATAAGCATCAAATCAGTCCCTAAGCTATAAGCCGGTTTCCAAACTGCGAACCATAAGTTGTAAAAACTATATCAAATTACTTCTAAATTTTTCATTCGGAATTGATAGAACGTGAACTAATAGATAAAATTGAAAGAAAACTATTAGGCTTAATTTTTTGTTTATTTTTCTTTTAAAATAAGCTTTTACTTTTTTCTTCTTTTGATTGCTTTATATTAGCAATCTGTGTGGGCTTGTAATTAGCTAAATTGTTAACCAAATTTGCTTACTATAAAATGTTATGTGTCTGTTAGCCCTCCTAATAGTAATAAATAAATATAAAATTCAAATTTGGAATTATTTTTATTGTATTGAGTTAACATGTACTTTGTCAAAATAAAATATAATTTAGATCAAAAGCACGATGAAGTATTGATATCAATTTCGAAGTAAATCACCCTAAGAATAATTTTCCACCCCATTTTAATCGTGTTAGGAAATGAATTTTATTAAAATATGAAACACGTATTCCATCAATGTGTTAAAGAATGTTTAAGCAAAATTTGAAGAAGATTGTACCAAGGAATCATGTAGAATAGAAACTTAACCCTCCCCCTTCAGTTTCACCCCTTTAGAATACGAATTTTCAAAAATTCCTTCTTATCGAATGCCTACATCATACAATGAACACATAATACAATTCTCTACAATCAGTGGTGTAGGCTGTGCGCTGATCCGTCAGTCATTTAGGACAAAGGATTTTATATGTATAAGTAGATTCAGGTTTCGACTGCAATCACGTAATCCATAATGTCCATTTTATTTTAAGTAAGATTTAAAAGCGGTGCCGCAGCGGTACGGGCCTATAGTACAATAAAAATATTCTAGGTACACACATGGTCATCTGGTCCCAAGCTAAGCAGAGCTTGTACTATAGAAACCAGATAACTGGTGGTATACTGTACTTAAACTACTTGTTTTTGTAAATATATACTTAAAATAGATAAATACACAAAGACTTGGCACGCACGCACGCACGCACACAAAAACACAGACATACATTTCTTTTTGTTTGTTTTTTATGTTTTTAGTTAAATATTTTCCTTTTTTACTTTTATTTTTGTTTTATACTCATAAGTACATACTCTTCGCATACTCTTCGCACTCCTTGGCTCCCATCGTACAAGCTTCGTTTAGTTTGGGAGCCAAAAATAGTACAATATTATTTCTGTGTACTTTGGTCAATAATGTTTTTTAATTTTATTTATTTATTTTATTTACGAAAAGTAAATAGTTGCGAGTTTTCCAGGTCCTAAATAAGAGGTGAGGATGGGACGTAGTCGCTTTGAGTGTTGAAAGAAAACAAGATTTGCCTTGCTTAATTTTAATGATAGTATAATTAGCATATACAATTTTGTGAGTGCGAGTAGTATACAGGTTAAGTGGTCAGCACAAGATAAAAAGGAGAGATTAGAGAGGGCAGAGTGTGGAGAGGAGAAAGAAAAAAGTAGACGAGAGAAAGGCGAACTTGCACAATTTTTTCCAATGTCTTTTGAAGTCTTTATTAAGAGAATAGTATAATTATATTTGAGGCGTAAGTACCTAATACTAGACAATGCCTACATAGAAATCAAATAAAATTACGAATTAATTAAAAGCAGTAACTATTAAATAGGGGTGACCATAATGCATGATAATAATTATTTAATTAATTCGTTTATTTAGGTCTTGTATTTACGACTGCATACAGACTGTAGGCATATTTCAAAATCTGTAACAATCAAGACGATAGATAATATATTAGTTGATCACTTCAACCCTTTAGTGTCCCACAGCTGGGCACGGGTCTTACCTCAACTATCTTACGAGTTGAGAGAGTTTAGGTTGTTGTTGGTGGATGTCGCATATCCTCGAATAAATAGTTCTTAGATATGCCGGTTTCCTCACGATGTTTTCCTTCGCCGATATTGAGCAGCAGCGATGAAAACATTCACTCATAGATGTGTGGGCATGACTGGGAATTAAACCCGCGGCTTATATCTTTAAGGCGAGGCCCTTACCGCTGCGCCCCTGCTGCTGAGCATTAGTTGATCACGTATTATGCATTGGTCACAAATGTGTAAGTTACCCCTTTTTTATGAAGAATAACAATGGTAATTTATGATCTCGAGTATACCTACTTAAAATTACAAACCTACCTAATTATTATAGTTCCTGAAAAATATAATCACAGTGTAAGAGAAAAATTAGATGAAGAAGATAATTACCGTTTGAAATGTTTCAAGTGAGAGTGGTATGCACCTGGAAACTCGAGGAGTTATAGGTCGAGACCAACGCACCATTACAATCAGCAGAAGACGTCGGAACGATGGTGAAGTCTGGTACCAGGTACTTATGTATATAGAGTCAACTAACGACTGACTCTGAAAAACACAGCCATATCATTTTTTCGAGACAAAATGCATTAAATATCCTCTCTCCCTGAGTAACACACGGCTATGGGTATGTGGCATTCTCGTTCACGGTTACTACTCTACTACGGGGTACTACTCCACTATAACCCCGTGGTGTTTCAACGGATGACGGATGCGGGATTAGCTAATGCATGCGCCGAACTTATTTTTAATCCAGACAGCTCTAGACCAATAACGATGGTAGTATACAAACCTCATATTTTACTGAATTTCCAAAGAAGCAATACATGAACACTTGTAGTATTATAAGCAGCAACAGGCCTGACAAATACATAAATTGTACGGTAGCCACTGAAACCTACAAAATGAAAATTATTAAAAATCTACACTTTAGGCAAACCTTAATATAATTCTTCAATTGAAATAAAACTACTTTTTAACGGATTTTATCGCAGTTTATTTTAGATTTTTTTTAATTTTATTTGCTTGAATGTAGGTAAATAATACAGGTGTAACAAAGTTTGGTCCCATATACATTCTACCAAAATGGCATGCAAAATATTATAAATTTGAAATACTATTTTTTTATAGTTTTATTTCAATGTGTGATATTCGCGTAAATCTAAGACAATACTATAATTCTTTATAGTGTTTTATTATTGATCACGTCTACAAACTGTTGTCCCATAGAGGTAAACAGAGACTAAAATAAAAAAAAATTGGCAGTTGGGACTGCCGACAGAAGCGAGAACTGTGAACTCACGAGATTTCGCCCATCCAAAAATCGTCTAACGCGCACAGCATAAATTGGATAAAGAAGTTTTCTCTTAAACAATGTCGGCTTTTAGTAAACTTACCGCGCTTAGTTTTACCACGATCAAACATATAGTGACACCAGTTGTAAAAAACTGTAGAGATATGAATATATTAAATACACCATTGATTTCATTTGTATACCTGAAACATTGTTGATAAACTTGTTATTTAATTTCAACTTATGCAAATAATCTAGTAAAAAGTAAACATTTAATCGTACCAGGCAACTTTGTCAAATCTTTCAACGTAATGAATTAATCTCGTCTTCAAGTTTGGATCAATTGCATCTCTGTATTGATTACAGCTATTATCTGTTATCACGTTGGTATCAAATAAGTGCGTCATATTATGTTTTATGATCTCTAGCTGCACTTGCGCTTGCGCATAATATGTAGAAACAAGACAATCAAGTGACATGTGGCCATAGCCTATCCAAACAACGGGAAACACTTCGATGCACACCGAATACGCGAAACTGTTGAATCAAAACATATTTTAGAATTGTTATAAGCATATTGTCAGGGCAAGATTCGGTCGGTATTACTTACTTTTGCCATGTTTTTGTTTCAAAAGGAATGTAAGAAGGTACTACGGCATTTGCATCAACATATCTCCTCATGAAATGGTAAACTGGCCAACAAACAGCCGAAAACGTTACTAGAAGGTTTGTGCAACGACTCAAACGATGCATTTTAACGGTATTATTAAAAAGAAGTACTCTATCTTTTTCACCTCGACCTGCAAAAATAGGATCTACAAGGAAACCTTTTTGTTAGTTCAGTTAATTATCGTAAAAGCAAATATGGCGCCGAAATAAGACAACGTGGTCCTCGTGGTCCCACTTGGGTGCCATTTTCACTAATGCACTATACTCTTATCTCCTGTGGCAAATGCTTAGACTGTTATTAACTATCTACTATAACCAACTTTAAAGTCGTTACTTAAACTTAAACATGAGGTAACTACCCTTCAGTAATGAAGTTAGTAATACTTGCTTTTTAATAAACTGTTAATTTTCTCAACTCTCGTTACTTGAAAATTCAATGTTAAATGTTTTATAAATAAATTGATTTGCGGTATTTCCGTAATGCAACCTTCAAACACAGCTTCCATATCATTTCGGTTCTAAAACAACATTTATATTCATTTCCTTGTAGTTATGATTCAAATATGTTGAACATTTGTGCCACAATTACCTGTATTATAAACAGGATATGTTGCAAATTATATACTATTACAACTATAAACGCAAGAAGCCTGTATACTTGATATAATATCCATTTGCGCCTATTATCTGGTTTGCTCAGAAGTGGGAA
This sequence comes from Meganola albula, assembly GCA_936450015.1. Lineage (NCBI taxonomy): Eukaryota > Metazoa > Arthropoda > Insecta > Lepidoptera > Nolidae > Meganola > Meganola albula. The sequence goes on from OW388148.1 coordinate 10,528,692, forward strand.
ATAACCTGCCTTTATTAATACATAGTAAACTGCAGAAAACGAGTCGAACGGTTGGACATTTTTATCATCCATTTTGGATAACACTCAGTACATAATAATATGAACGCAATATTTTAATTCATACAAATTTATCTTGGAATAAACGTTGTTGACTTTTTAAAGCGACTTCAAGAAGTCAATTACAGAAAAACAATTAACTAGTAAAGTTAGCTGAACAGTCAGCATACTGAGTAATTTGTTAGCATTTTTAAGTAGGCAGTTCTCGTAATTTTCTAATTATCGCCTTATACCCTAGTTACGACTCTATAATTACCTTATTTAGGATTCAGTCTTGGACTGCTATTAGGTAATCTATAGTATACATAATCTGAGTGTTAAGTAAGTAATCAGTCTAATCGTAGGGTAAATGTGGTCAAGGTGGAATAAAAAATTAAGTTATTCTAAACTGATTGGACAGGAGGCGTAGCTAGGTTAAAGGTAATTCACAGTTTGCTAATATATAGTTGCTATTCAGGAATGGCAAAGAACAAGTCAGACTCATGAGTTTCAATAACCTAAAAGAATTGCGACACTGAATACTACTGTAAAGTGTAGTATTAAATAAGTACTGTATAGTACCGTGTAATAGTATTGTAGTCCTCATAGTACTGAATAGTGACACTAAGTGCTCACATACTTATGGTTTCCAGATTCTGATTAGATTTGCTATAGGCACCTACGTTATGACGTGACGCTTCTTCATCATTATTCCTAAATGACATATTTATTACTTAGGTATATTGAACCAAATTATTTATCTTTATTATACACAAAACACTTTCAAAAACCATTAATAAATAGCACATTAAGTACACGGGCGAGCTTAATTCAAATGTGAACTTTCTACCAGCAAACCGAAGTGCATAAGTAATTTTAGATACATAAATACTTTACACCTACATACTTATATTACTTACTTAAATTAACTATCCCCATTATGTAACTACTTGTTTGCATCATTTCTGTAAGTATTAACAGAAGACTAGAAAAACATTTAGTGATCTCTAAAGGATCATATTTGTTAACCAAACGAAAGGTGAGTACGTTAATTACCTGTTAGTTATGTATGTTACTTAAAAATGCAACACGATATTTAAAAAAGTTTCTATTTTCTTGGGTGGTAGGTACCTACCGAAAAATGGGGTGTTCAAAGTATAAAAAAAATATTTAGGTAAAAAATTCTACAAAGTATAATGGACAGCTGAAAAATCTGTGTATTAATTAATGTGTACACGGACGAGTAATGTTGATTCTAGAATCTGTGTACCGTGTTGCAGATCTACACAAAGCAACTTCATGATAACACATAATCCGTATAATGGCGGAAACAGTGCATCTAACTGCACTGCTGCATACATCAAGTAATAATAGGTATCCTTCAGGCTATCTGAAGATAGAGTTACAAACTCACAGTCACCTAGAGCAGGTCAGCTTCTAAATTTGCTTGAATTGTAGGTATGTGTATATGTATGTAGTACCTATATCAGTTATCTGGTTTCCATAGAATAAACCGCGCCAAAAAAGAATCGAAACTAAACTAGCGGCACTAATCATCCCCTCTTTCACTTTAACTCTTTTAGTGTCCCACTGTTGAGTACGGGTCTTCATTCAACTATCTTACGAGTTGAGAGAGTTTAGGCCTTAATCCATACATGCTGGCCTAGTGTGGGTTGGTGGATGACACATGTCTTCGAATGATTAGTTCTTAAACATGCGCGTTTCCTCACAATGTTTTCCTTCACCGATATTGAGCAACGGCAATGAAAACATTCACACAAAGATGTGTGGGCACGACCAGGAATCGTATCTGCCACCTTATATTTCTAAGACGAGGCCCGTACCGCTACGCTAACGCTGCTCTTTACGCTAGATTCATGTTATGCTTAATTTGGGATTTGTATTGATAATTTCCTAGAAAGAATTAATGAAAATTTATGAATTAGCGAGCATGGAGGTACACATTCATGTCCTTTTTTATATATTCATCGCCTTATCTATCTTTACAGTTAAAACATTAATTTTACCTTCTACATATAAACTTATGTAATAAGATAAAAAGTTTAGAAAAATTAGGATAGTCTTGCCACAGTGAAATTGTAAAGATATATTGCCCGTCCACAGATTGACACGGGTGGTGTAAGAACATGAATTTTAAAAACTGTTAATAATAAAATAAAATATATATTGGTGAAGCGATGTAGTGAAGGTGGATCTAAGAGTGCTTCAAACCGCGTTAAGATCGTTGAGCCAGTGGAGTACCTATGTGTCCTGACTTTAATTAAAAAAAAATCCATTTCTGTGCAAGCCAAGAAAAAACGATTTTATAATTGAAGACAGGTCTATGAGATTCTGTCATACACTTTAAGCAGGTAGTAGGTAGTAAGTCCGGTTCCCTGGAGCAAAATATAACGAGCTACATCACATTTGGTTGTGTGAAGCTAGATATGGTTTGAACACCACAATTAAGCATGTCCCGCAATAATATTTGTGGTTTTTTTATATTAGCAAGTCGGCAAACAAACACATGACCCTCGATGGTAAGCAGTCACGGTAGTCTATAGACACTTGCAACACCAGAGGCATCACTTGCGACTCTTTAGATTACGATTAACGCTAGACATCCTTAAATTTCATGAAAGCTGAAAGTTTCTCAGTGCATGTTGGGAAAACAGATAAGAACGATAGACCCATTCTGAAATTTAAATCATTTGACAGAGAAAAAATTCTTTATAGTTCTGTAAAATATCAAATCCATCAAATTATAAAGTGGGATATTTATATATTTGCTTCAGACGGTGGCGTGGTGGGTAAGATAGGGGAGAAGTGGGTAATGGGAGTCACTTCAGCAATATTGTATCCAAAACACAAGTCTTTGTAGTAATATTTATTAACATAGGTTTTTAACATACTTTACTTAATCAACTATCAGTCTGATGAGTTTCATTTACTTTGGAGAAAATAAAATTGTAAATTAAAAATCTTAGTTCCTAGTTGATGTAAAAATACCATAAAGACAACTTTCGCGCTAGTTGCGCTGAAGATTCGAACTTTTATCCATGTTTATTTTAAAGATTTTTCGAGTTTAAAATCTATGGTGGCTTATGTCAAATGTCAACTCGGTCAACCAAATATACATAATTAATTTGTAACATATTTGTTACATCCATCTTAAATACAATTTATAGTGATTACAAGTTTTCATCTGTTTTCCAAGTCGGGGGGCCCTGCGCCCTCTCAAGTGCACATTACGGCTGTGGGTGTGTGGCTGTGTAACAAAAGTTGAGTTTTACAGTTTGTTTCTGTTGCCTGAACAATATACTTTAACAATCTTCGATATGATTATTTTAGATGGCAAAAAGTATGATTTTATGTATCTTTGATTCCTGCATTTTGTGACAAAAACAAATAAGTAGCTTTATAGTTTTCTTATACAATTATAATATCTTAGATGAATACCGACACAGCTTGCGTTGCGGATGTGAACCAAATTAATTCTAATAATCTTTCCACCCATACGCTTGATCCACTCGTGCAGTGCCCGAAATGCTCCCAGCCGCGGCTTTTCAAGGGCAAGAGGGGTTTAAATATTCATATCGGCAAAGCCCATCGTACACAGTCTGCTAGTTCCTGTCCTATTCCCAGTACTACCCAGAACCTAAATCCCCTTTGGAAAACTTTATCAATATCTAAATCTACTGTCCCGGTTCTCAATCATGTTCCCCGGGGGGCAAGGCCTGTGGTTGCACGCCATCTCGCAGAATGTATCGGCCTTGCTGTCCGGGAGAACACCTTTTCCGCCTGGGAGAGACTGCTCACCTTCCCATATAGGATTCTTCACTCAAATAGGTCCAGTGTCGGGATAAATCCAGTGCCCCTAACCACCCAAATTAAAAACAACTGTACTTTAATTTGTTCGGCTCTCAATCCACCCACCGCAACCTTTTTGGCGTCAAAATCAAATACGAACCCTTTTAGGCATGTAGAAATCAAACTTGGGGAAGGTGACATTGGGGGTGCTGCACGACTCCTTTTTAGTACTGATGTAGTAGCACCCCATACCGCTGAAACTCTTGCTGCTCTAGAGAGTAAGCACCCGGTGCCACTGGCAGACCCTGCTTTTCCACCTCCACCTGATGACACTATTACTCCTCTTGCAGTGTTAGCGCAGGATGTGGCTACAGCTGTGGGTTCTTTCCGCAGTGGGTCGGCCGGTGGCCTCGACGGTTTGATGCCCCAACATCTGAAGGAATTAACAGGTGCAACTGCCGGGGACGCTGGTGACGTGTTGCTGAAAGAACTCACGTCTTTAATGAACTTAATGCTTGCCGGAGGAGTAAATGCAGAGGTCATAGATGTGCTGTACGGTGCTAATCTGGTCGCCCTTAACAAAAAAGATGGAGGTGTCCGTCCTATTGCTGTGGGCTGTACATACCGGCGTTTAGCAGCCAAACTGTGCTGCAAAAAAATTAACAACCATTTGTCGCAACTTTTCCAGCCCACGCAACTTGGTTTTGGCTCTAAGGGCGGCTGTGAGGCCGCCGTACATGCACTTTCATCATATCTTTATAGCGGAAATAGCGGGGTCATCCTTAAATTCGACGTCAAAAACGCGTTTAATTCGGTCAACAGGGACGCTTTGTTGAAGGAAATCAAAAACGAAACTCCGGAGATTTATCACTTTTTAGATCATTGCTATAGAAAGCCTTCAAAATTATTATACAAAAATAACCTTATTTTTTCGGCAACCGGCTGTCAACAAGGCGACCCTCTCGGACCAGCCATTTTTAGTTTAGCTATTAACCCAATAATTCGGCAGCTAAATTCAAAATTTAATATTTGGTATCTAGACGATGGGACTTTAGGAGGCGATGTAGACACCGTCTATAGTGATCTTATAAATTTGCAAACAAAATTTAAGTCCATCGGTTTAGATTTAAATCCCTCTAAATGCGAACTTTTTATTTTAGACAATTCAGATCGAATAAGTATCACCCAAAAATTTAACACCATAGCCCCGAGTATAAAAATTTTAGACAATAAATCCTTTCGCCTCCTTGGCTCCCCGGTTCTGGATGAAGCTTTCGCACCCTATGTAGATGAACAAATTCAAAATTTTAACCTTATAAAGGACCGTTTTTTCAAAATTAGCTTGCATTCGTCTTATTCTATTATCAGGTACTGCTGTTTTGTCCCAAAATTTACATACGTTTTACGAGCCAGCCACTTTTGGAAACATAATGCTCTTTTGGACAAACTTGATCAAATTTTACGCGAAACCGTAACATCTATTATGAATTTAGATCTGGACAGCAAAAGTTGGGACCAAATTACCCTTCCTGTGCGTTTAGGTGGCCTCGGTATTAGAAAAGTTTCTAGCGTAAGCTTGCCGTCATTTTTGTCCTCAGTCCACAGTACAGAAGAACTAACCCGGAAAATTCTATCAAAGTCACAGGTTAGTTCTGAAGTACCGTTCCTGTCTGAGGCCAGAAATGCCTGGAAATTGGCTTGCCCGAATTCCAATTTACCTGCCAACCCATCCTCTCAGAGGCAGTGGGATGGGCCGCTCTGTAATTTCGTGAGGGAAATGTTATTGTCTACCGCTTTAAGTCCTGCAGAGCGTGCCCGTTTACTGGCTGTGGGAGAGTGGGAGTCAGGTCTTTGGCTTCAGACTTTACCGTCTGCTAGTATTGGCACACTTTTGGATAATAATTCATTCCGCATTGCAACCTGTCTTCGGTTAGGGGTGTCATGTGTTGCTCCGCATCGTTGCCAATGTGGAGAGTCAGTCGGGCGACTTGGGCACCATGGGCTATCATGCAGCAGAAGCGCCGGTAGAATTCCTCGTCACAGCAGTCTGAATGATATCATTCGTCGGGCTCTTGTCAGCTCCGGCGTGCCAGCTGTTCTGGAACCAATCGGCTTGGCGCGCGACGATGGCAAGAGGCCGGATGGTATGTCTTTGCTGCCATGGAAGGTTGGCAGGCCCTTGGTGTGGGACGCCACTTGTGTCGACACCTTGGCCCTGTCTCACCTTCCTAGCACTAGCATGTCTGCGGGCGCTGCTGCTGCTAATGCAGAGACCGCTAAACGGCGCAAATATAGCCAATTATGTACAAATTATATATTTGAGCCGTTTGGGGTTGAAACGCTTGGACCGTGGGGCCCGAGCGCCCGAGCACTTTTTAAAGATATTTCTAGGCGGTTAATAGACTCTTCACGTGACCAGAGGGCTGGCTTACATCTTGGTCAAAGAATTAGCATTGCCATACAACGTGGCAATGCTGCCAGCCTTCTGGGCACATTTCCCCAAGGCCTCGATTCGGAGGAATTTTATGACGCCTTATCTAGTTTTTAAGATAGAAATTTATAATTAGTCTATTGTTTCTTTTTCTTGTATTTTATGTAAAAACTTGTTTTAATTAAATTTGCACCCTTTGGAGACGTACTTTCTTAATTATAAGACTTAAAGAAAAAAATCACTTTGACTACTATTGTCCACACGTGCGGGTAGTTGTGGTCACGCATTGGGTAATGGGAGTCAACAGATTCTAACAGTTGTCGCACACATATCCTTCTGCTGAATCCCATCCGGTGCAGTCTGCGTGTGCCCATAACCCACAAACCGTGCATCTGTACCAGATCTCGTTGTTGCGGCCGAACTCGGAACAAATAAGGCAGGTACTAGTACCAATACCATCTATATTTTCCAAGCCATCGTCTTCATCGTCGTCACAAATGTTATGGAGACTTGAATCTGACTCGGAGGTCGATTGAATGTCTTGTAAAACTCGTCTTTTAGCCTTGTTTTTCTTGAATTATGTTATGCGTTTCTTTGCTTTTGTAGTAGTTTTTTGTCTTCTATTTTTCTCTTACATTGTTTTGGCTTCTTACCTTTCTCTTTGCACTTTCCTTTCTCTGCTTTGTCTTTTTTCTTATTTTCTTTTTCTGTAAGACTATCCTTTAATGGTGTATACGTTAAAACTTTTGCATGCTGCTTAATTCCACCCTTTCTCGTTTTGACACGTGCTGTTTGTTCAGGAATTGGAAGCAATCTTTCAAAGGCTGTATGTGAGGATACAATATTTTTCCGTGCAAGGATCGGCGATAGATAAACAGAGCTAGTGGATGCGATTGGAGGTGTTAATAATGGTGGAATGGTATGCGTTAGTGGAGTGGCTGATGCAAAGAAGGAACTAGAATTTGCAATTAGGGATGGTGAAGTTTGTGCAAAGACTTGGCTAGGTGGAGTGGCAAATGGCAATGCTGGAGTATACTCCAATATTGCCATTACTGGCCAATACTGGGCTTTGAACAATACTCAAGCATATATGCTTGAGTATTGTTCAAAGCCCTCAAACTGGCAGAAGCAAGATAATTACTGCGGGTAATGAGAATCACTGCGGGAAATGGGAGTCACCCCGACTCTCATTACCCTAATTTGACATTTTGAAAAAAATAGATCATAAAACAATAGTTTAAAATTTTATCACTTCGTATGTATCACAACACCAGTCTCTAATGACCTAACTATAGTATGAAATGAATAAATAATCGAAATGTATAACAGAAATTGACTTACCGTTTATTTTGTACACACGAAAAATTATAAGAAAATGACGCGAAACACTAACACGGCTATATCATCCGAACGCTCGGCGCGAAGCGAGCACGCGTTGGCGTGGGGCCTGTATGAGGTGATGTGACATTGGATGCGCGGCGTTTGCAACTGAGCGCATTTTGTTTCTCGAGTTATTGTAGTGACCACGATTGCCCTCTGACTCCCATTACCCACTTCTCCCCTACTTGCTTTTCACGTCGCAGGTCGTGTGTTCTATTCCCACCCGAGTCAAACATTTGTGTGATGAACATGTCTGTTTGTATCGAGTTTGGGTGTAAATATCTATTATATGTATATATTTATTAAAGAAAAGTTTTTTTAAGCATAGTAAGTATATACCAGTTATTTGGTTTCCATAAAACAAGCTATGCTTAGCTTGGGACCAGATGACAGTGTGTGTTAATGTCCCAGAATATTTGTTTATTACAAAAAATCGCGTCATTCATTGCTTGTCTAGCACCTTAAAATTATTTAATTGTTTTCAAATTTTATACTACGTAAGTATACTAAAATTTGGTTCTTATATTTATAACACGACTAATAAGAGAACCTTTACCTAATAATAATTAGATGACGTCTCCTTAACAGCCAGACAGTTATGACAGTTCCAACATCATGCCAGACAAGGAGGTAGGGTAGCTATAGATATACATACATTATATTGGTGGTTGCGACAGAGATTAGGAAATACCAAATAATTTTATTGTATTTAATAAAAAAAGAGGTAATCTCTTTGACTCGTAGGTAAGTAGTATTGTAGGAATTGCACTATAGGCTGACAGTTTAACTCGCGTATCGCCTATCGCCAAGATTCTGACTCTTCAAGCTGCACAGACAGTGATGATGATTCAAGCGATATGGATATTAGTGACGAATAGTCTTACATTACTTTTATCTGTGGTTAAATAGTTCTCTAAGAGATTTAATTAATATTTTATGACTTTGTACCTCAGATGGCGATCCGCGAGTTAAACGGCCTATACATTGGCAGAGAACGGTTTATTTGGGCTTATAAACAAAATTGCTAAGTTTCGTAAGTATGTATATTTGTTTGTTCAGCGATTTCTCTAAAAATAGTCATTGGGTGGCAATGATTCTTTTTTTGTTACATGCAGTCACCTTTTAACTTAAGAGTAATTTAAAATCACATCAAAATCCGTTCTGCAGGTTCCGAAATACAAGACTTAGATTTAATACTGGAAAAGTATAGCTTGATGTGTAACCGTGTGTACCTATTGTAATTAAACCACTTTTTAACGGATTTTATCGCGGTTTATTTTAGATTTTAGATCCCGACGTTTCAAAGTCTTTTCAGCCTGAGGTATTTGACGTCCAAAAATATTAATCACAATTATTACTGACTACCTTTAAACATTAATATTTAAGTTACGTTACGATTTAAGCAAACTGAGCTCACAGTGTCTTGAATTCTGAATTGATTTAGTTTTATTTCAATGTGTGATATTCGCGTAAATCTAAAACATTACTACGTGTGTACTATGTTAGCGCACGTTCTTGTGCCTTATAATATCTCCTGTATGGTTGGCTTGTCAGCTAATGACAGGCCGTTATCGCCGTTGTGGAAGACTTTACTTATTATGTTCGCATATACGGTCTTTGGAGCGTATCTATAAATGATAACACAGCAGTCTTTCATCAAATAAATTAATCAACGAAAGTATCTATTTATTTAATTATGTTATTAGATGGATGAACACACCCAATAATTAAACATTAACCTCACCCAACAAACAAGAGGCACATACCGAGCAATTTACTGATGGACGCTTTATTACCGACTGTAATTTATTATTTAATTATTTGTCTTAGCTAAAAGAAGTTCTTAGTTCCAAACAGAATTTCTAGTTTTCGAAATTAAAAATAAATAGTTAAATTTTACTTTTCTGGGCACCATCTTGTGTCTTAAAAAGTACCGACATAAAAAGGACTGATTGCAGTTTGAAAAAACACGTAAATTTTTCTAATATTTTTAGTGTTACAAATACGTTACATGTACATGCAAAATACATACATACCTATAAGTTTTCATTTGCGCATAAGCGGTTCATCACGATTGCGGATAGCTGCATGGTCAGTATGTGTAATGTGTAAGTAACTTTATAGGTTACTTAGACATAACCAGCAAATGACGACACATATTATAAATAAAAACATCCCACATTGTCTCTTTGTCTTCAGCAGCTTAGATCCTAAGTTAGCTTAGATTTAGCTTAGATTCGTCGTTTGCATCCCTCTATTTCTATCAGCTGATGTGTCGTTGATCCAGATACATCCGAAAAAATGGCAGGTATCCTACATGACGAGCGGTCACTTCTTGTGATCACTTCACTTCACTTTAACCCTTTTTAGTGTCCCACTACTGGGCACGGGTCTTCTCTCAGCTATTTTACTAGTTGAGAGAGTTTAGGCTTTAATCCACACACGCTGGCCAAGTGCGGGTTGGTGGATGTCACATGTCCTCGAATAGTTAGTTCTTACCACATGCCAGTTTCCTCACGATGTTTTCCTTCACCGATATTGAGCAGCGGCGATGAAACAATTCACACAAAGATGTGTGGACACGACTGGGATTCAAACCCGCGACCTTATATTTCTAAGGCGAGGTCCGTACCACTGCGCCACCGCTGCTCTCTTGTGATACCTAGGATTATTGAATACGAGTATTCCGGGAAATAATTAATTTTAAACTTTGTATGGAAAAAAGGTTTTTGATTCAGTGTCATTCACCTTTACCTAAATAGTTATTAATTATTATGTCATTACCTTGAAAAGTTACTCATTGTATTAAGGTAAGGAACCGCAGGCAGAATGTTGAACCGCATAATATGATCATGTGCACGTTTAAATCTTCAGTTTTGTTACTGTACAGGTTAAAAAAAACTATCAAATATATGAAGCATTTTATTTAGTTTTATATTTATAATGTTACTATCTTTAATAATCATGATAAGATTGTGACAGTTGAACACATTAAAAAGGAGGTAACCAAACTTCAAAGTGCGGTCCGAAATCTAGTTTTTTCCGTAGCGCATCTTCAAAGATGGCGTCGCGGGAGAAGTCACGTGGTGCGTTGTCTCTCCCACAATCGCGAGACACCTCGCGAGCTGCTTTCAAGAATTTTGATACTTGAGCCACGCTATCGCGTACATCTTCCATTTGCAACTGTAATCAACATGAGATATAATCTTCAATATAAGTTTAAAATTCACAGCGTCATATCATGCACGAGTAAATAAATCTTTAGCTACGTAGTCTAAATTGAAGTCACTTCCGCTGTCTGTTCGCGTTTAACTCAAAAACTACTGAACAGATTTTCATATTTTTTACTTATAGACAGCTTTAACTTTTCAACTTTATTGAGTGTCCTACTGCTGAACATGGGTCTTCTCTGGACTATCTTAGGAATTTAGAGTTTAGGCCTTTAATTCACACACGCTGGCCAAGTGCGGCTTGTTGCAGATCACACATCCTCGGACGATTAGTTTTTATACATACCGGTTTCCTCTTGATGTTTTCCTTCACCGATATTGACTAGCAGCGGTGGAACAATCTACACAAAGACGTGTGTACACTTAAAGTGTATAATTTGTACCGGCACGTTACTACGTGCCAGTACAAATTATACACTTTAAGTGTTAAGGTCTTCTAAAACTTTACTGGTAACTATTCCATACAGTGGTGTGATATCGGATCTATGTTTAAACGTCAGGCATTCGAGTCTCAGTCAGCGTCAGAATTGTCGTAGCCATCCTGCGTTGACACCGACTCTAAACCCTATACGTCGTTCATGGAGTCAACGTCAACGACATCAGGGTAGATTTGAAGGTCAGCAAACAGCGTTGGTACTAATTAACGTAAAATGTCGGTACCGGGGTCAACGTCAGCCGTTAGCGTCACCAGTTAGGTGTCGGCTTCTTGAAGAATTTGTTTCTTTTGAATATCCCGTGATTCTCAATTAACGGTACCTTCCTATCTAGATATTCGAGGTATTTTACGGTCTGGTACATAGACAAAACAAAATGAACCACTGTTCTATGATGGCTGCTAAAATCTCTTACTTCATCCTCCTTGGGCAAGGTGTGTGGATATATTCGCACCCAGTGTCCAACTCGTCCGATCGCCTGATTCCACCGCACACCGTTGCCCCACTGAGACGCCGTCATAGCCCGTCGACGTGACGCCGCCGTCGCGTACCCACCGCGCCACGTCTCATCCACACTCTCCGATGATGTTAACGTTGCTCCTGATGAAGACTGACAACAGAAACTTGTGAATATTTGTACAAGGCTTTCCTTTGGAATTACTCTCGTCACCCTACACGTGATTCCTAACAGATTCCAAAAAGCTTCTGTCTTTAAAGCAACTGCATTGAAAGAAAGGGATGCGAATATACGCACTGTATAACCGCATCCCTTGCTCTCACCGGAATCATATCTTTCTTAATGGTAGGTTTCTGCCACGACTTGTCACCATCTACCAGGAAAATATATTCCTGAATGTGGTAGTGTTCCGACGAGTAGGCATAAATAGGAACGGGTCTACCTCTATGAACTCTACAGCTGCTCGGCTACTAACTGCACGAGTATCTACTGTATTTGTTTTCACTATTACTTACCATAGTAAAATCGAAAACAATGACTAACAATTATTAAATTTATATGGACCAAGCTAAGTAAATATCTTTCTTTTTATAAAATGGAGTTGACATATGTTTGTATTGCTGTTTTTAGTATTTTCGAACAAGTCTAACAAAGGTTTAAAGAAATACGCGGAACGAAGGTCGTTAGGGCAGCTAGTCTGAACATATAACTGATAAATAAGTGTTATTAGTTACCTAAAGAAATCTACTTTTACATTTCGATACACTTACTATCTACCCACAGTTTTCGTAATACCTATACGAAGACTCAGTTGCCGATCAAACGAATGTAATTTAGTCTAATGAAAACAGTCACGAAAGGACAAATAATACATTCATATTACACAAAATAAAGTTACTATGAAAATATTTTTTACTGCATGGTGATGAAGAATATTATGATTGATCAATCATATATTTTTACCCCCGACGAAAGCAAAGTGGTATTAAAAGTTTAACTTGTATATAGGGTGACTGGTAATTAGTGTAAAATACCTACTTTATGCTTATGATTACAAATAACTTTTCTAAAGGAGAATTTATTTTGAGCAACTTCTATTTTTATTTTATTTCGCTATTTTATTTTGAATCACACAATAGAAACGACGTGATGGAGTGTAAAGTAGGGAAAAGTGTAAGTGCTCCAAAAAATGTTAATTTAGAAAAGTTGTTTGTTATTATGAGAATGATCAAAAGTAAAAACATTTATTTGACACAACCAAGCCACACACTATTAAATAAAAAAAACACATAGATTAAATAAAAATCAAGTAAAACAACTACAAAAAAAAGTAAACAGTGTAACCCTTCAGTGTCAACGCTGTGAGTACCTATCAGAAACAATCCACAGCACTAATTTTGAGCAATGTCCACACTCCCAAGTCACCCTAATCTGAATATGTGAAATACGAGTTACCCTAATCAGTGCCTGTGTTTTTGTGTACAAGTTTGTGGTATTGCTTTTGATGCGGTTTTTTCTATTTAAAATGCGGTCTTTGGCTCAGGTCAGGGATTAAAGTTATTTTACAGAATTATGTTTTTTAGATTGTTGTACCTGTGTGTCTGCTTCGGAGTTGATATCTGAGGTTTTGTGTCGTTCGCTGTTTAACTTCTCGCATTTTTCCGACGACTCCTGAATTTGGGAATTCCAATTATCAGCCAATTTGTATAATATTAAGGTTATAGGGCTCCTCTTTACAATCGGCGATTACAGACAATTAAGGTCGATCACAACGGTTGTGCAGCAACGCATTTCACGTCCATAATTGACGCTGCTGTTTGACAAACAACTATGGACGATGGTGTAGGTGCTTGCACGATTATCGTGCCAATCATACACGATCGACGATCATCGCTCATTGTGAAGAGGAACCGTTAGAATATAAATATCTACAAATTCCTCCTTATCCATATTTTTATTAGCTGCAGACGTAGGAGATATTATAGTGTACAAATGTGTACGCAGAAGACAATTTGAAAATTTGATCGACACAATTGGTGAGAGAGCGGGCGCAGTACCGACGGCTTAACGTGTCCTCCAATACACGAGGGTGTCACACATACAACTCGCTGATTACGGACTACCGCTGAGAAATTAAAAGTTCCAACACTCTTTTGGCTCAGCGCGGTACTCGCACCTGCGACCTCGATGGCCATGGCTACAGATGTCTACGGGATCCCCTACACCAATGTAGGTACTATATTTATTATCAAATAAGAATACTTAAACCACCTTAAACTTTGGCGCAGTGCAGTATTAAATTATGAATGATTCCGTTAAATCCATAAATTTGAACTTACAAGCTGTTATTTCAATAAAAGCATTATATATAATAGTGATAACTTTAGTTACTATTAATAAAAATCTTTCAAAGCATTATATCGAAATCCATTGAGTTTTGGAGTTAGCAGATATAGAGTCAGACAGACGCAGCGAGTACTTACATAATAATATTATTTATTACGCTTTGATATAACATACACAATAGGGTGACTAGTAATTAGTGCAAAATATTTTACCTCGTAATATTGCTCATGCCTACAAACAACTTTAACAAAAAAAAACGTTTTTAAAGAGTCTTTTTTAAATTAAATAAGCTATATTATATTTAACCGTGCAGTAGAGACGACGATAATGGAATGGAACGAGGGACGAGGATACGCGCCGCCTTGGTAACGATCGTCATCTCTACATCGCTCAATGTTGAATAGCGAATTAAAATAAAATAAAAAGTTGGTCCAAAAAACTTTCTTTGGGATAGTTGTTTGTAATCATGAGCACTACCGCGTGATCAAGTATTTTACACTAATTACCAGTCACCCTATATGATAAACAGAAATGGAATCCCCTGGAGTATGCAAAGAAATAAATGGTGATATAATAATGTCATCTTACTTGGCACTTGTCAGGCGGTGGCAGTGTGACGCAGTGCACGGGTAGTGCTCGCCGGCGCCGTGGGCGAGGTGCCCTACGCACAGCGGTGCGCGCACTCCTGCGCTCCTCCTCACCACTACTGGATAAGAATTTTCTTTATATTATATTATTTCTTTATATTCGCCACTGCTGCTCCGTCAGCTAGGATCAGCAGCGGCGCCGTGAAGAGACTCGGGATTTGAACCGGCTAACTCCCAGAACACCTAAACTGTCTTTGATCCCGCACGAATTTAATCAGAAAGATAATAAGAGGAGTTAGTAAGTCAAACTGTCCACTTGCCTCCAGGCAACGCAGGAGACAGCATAGAGAAAAAAAGAGAGGTTTATTTAATACTAGCTTTCCGACAGCGGCTTCGCCCGCGTGTATGTCGGTTATCGCGCCAAAACATTACCTTATTTTTGCGCAGTCGGATAAAAACTATCCTAGGTCCTTTCTCGAGTCTCAAACTACCTCCATACCCACTTTCGTCCAAATCGGTTCAGTAGTTTAAGCGGGAAAGCGTAACAGATAGAGTTACTTTTGCATTCATAATATTAGTAGGGATTAGTATGGATTGCCTCATAAAAATGGACTAAGCACTACGGGTAAGTGCTGATTCCAGTAATAGGTACTTAATTATGGCAAAATCGTTTGAACGCACAGAAATTAGCACCGGTTGCAACAAAATGGGTATATTTATGCTTTGTCAAGTATAATGTTACGTTCATTCTCCCAAAGACTACACTCCAAGACAGTTTAGGTGTTCCGGAACTTGGAAATGGTTCAAATCCCGAATTTCTTCACGGCGCCGCTGTCGATCCTGGCGGTCCTGGCAGGAGTAGCAGTTGCGGGATTGCGGTGGTGGGTTATGCTTACGAAAATAAAAATTCTATCTATTTTGTCAGCTAGATTATAAAAAAAATATTAGATAAATCTTTTTGCTTTTCTTAATCAGTTAAAAATAATCGCATAAATCGGATTCAAATTTTTGTAGAAGCATTCTAGATTCTTGGCCATGTATGTAGCTAATGCTGTGTTTCTAACAGGATTCCATTTACAATTTAATTTTATTACTTGTTTTTTTAATTAAAAGTAAATGACCTTCCATTTTTTCCAAGACATTTGCCAAGGAGAAGGAAATAGCAAAGAGGTTTTAATTATTTATCAGATAATGCTGTCTGGTGCAAGTCAAATTCTTGTCAGGATGCCTTATATTTTATTTTTCTTTTAATTTTTTTAATCTCTAATGGCCTTCAGTCAACTATTTTAAACAAACCTACCAGTACTTTACGTGTTCTGAAAACAAAAGAGGATTTATTCAAAACAGTTTTTATCTGTAAATTTTATATGTATGATACGGAATGGGATTCTCTGAACAGTTTTTACATATTTATCACGTCCGAGGGGTTTGTAAAGATGTTCTATGTGACATCACAAATGTCATGTTGATTTAATGTATCGGCAGTATAACAAAGTAAGTAAGTAATACCTACGTGTCCAATCACATTAAACACTACAAGATATTACAATTAAAGTATGACGTGACAATCTTATCATTAATCCCATACATTTTGTGGTTTTCGATCCTTCGTAATCACTTCGCATTGTAATTTGTCTAAAGGCCCTGTTTCTACACTACTTTAAGTACCTACCTAGCAGTGCCCTAAATAGGGCGATGCCACCATTGCCCTGGGACAGAGCATAGACTCTCGGGGGCGCAAGAATGGCTAGACCAAGCACGACTGTTATTTTTTCAGTTTGATCCGGAAAACTTCCCGCTGCGCCCCTAGTGCTACATGCCAGTATAATCAAAAACGTCTAGTAGACAAAACAGCGCGTTCATTTTTTGGCAGCGCACGAGGTATTTATGTTTAGTGTTTAGCGGCCAGCCAGCTACACGGTCGATCGGGAGGCTTTTTACCAAGAACGCGGCAGTGCAATTAGCTGATCCATAGAATGATAAAGTATATAATATGACGATTTTATATGCTGTTATGTTCTTTGTTAAGAAGTTTGTCAAAACTGATCCAAAACCTGTGAGAATTGGGTGTAGGTGGAGGTGGTGCCTTCAACTTTGCTAATCCAGTATGCTTCATCGGCAGACCGAGGAGGTCGAACAGCTCGTGAAGCATCGGCTGCTTCACCACCACATCTGATTCACAGTCTGTTGCTAGAGCTGGTGATAGATTCACCTGAAAGGGGTTAAACGAAATGTTCAGGACTTTCCTAAGCGAAATTTAATTGCTTTTCTGTAAACAATAATTTTTGAGAACCAAACTTGTACAAGACGTGATAACTGTTCTGTCCTATTCGGATTATTGCTAAGTGATATTATGATAGTAACAAAAATTACAATACGTAAAGCGTTCTGTTTAAGTATTTTAAACACTTTACCATCAACTACTTTCTGAGGGACTACCGACGACATCCCTAGGGAACATGTCATCAGGATAAAAAGTTTGCAACTCTTATTCCAGGTAGTAAATTACGTGTATTGTGTGCAAACATTCATCGGAATCTACTAAACACTTTTTCCGTAAAAAAGCAACAAACATCCATTTTTTCGAATTCATAATAATAAAAGCATTCCTATCATTGACTCGAAGCCTTTATAGCCACTGACTATTTATTCTGATATACGTTGAGCCAAATAGGACACGCTGGAAGTTGAGCATAGCTTATACTACGCTAATATCTTACGTCTACGTGTAAGAGTTTCGAGTTCTTGATTGGGGCCTAAAAGTTCCTCAAATTAGGTGGAGTGATGACCTCTGCAAGGCAGGACAAGTCAGAATGAGAATAGTCGTTGAACTTATGCTCACCGCTTTGGGAGGAGCCAATGACCGTGACCTGAAATAAGATGATAATGAGAAAATGTTTTAGCTAACCTCTAAGAGCCAAGGTTTTAAAGTATCATCCAGAAGAACATCAAAGCCGTAGAACTCAAAGCAGTTCCTAGCAGGAGGAGTACCAGCTGCTTGTGCTAGTAGCGTCAACGTCACCAGCGCCCTGATCCTCTGCCATACCACCCACTCCGCTGCTCCCCATCTCCCTATTAAAGCTTTGCGGACTTGTGTTAATGTCCATTTGCACCCTGAAATGTTAGAAATAAATCTAATAAGAATCTGAAAATTTATTTAGATAACTTTTGGTAAAAGAGGAACGGATTCTGGGCTAAGCTGAGGATATTAAGTGATATGACTTGCTTGATATGACGTAAGCAGATCCACGACATTTTAATAATTTTTATTATTTTTTTTAAATTCAAAGGTCTTTTAATAATAAGCCACGTGTTGATTCCAGCAGTGGTAGACGTGGTTGCAAAAAAGTTATGACCGATGTTATAACATTATTCCAATAGGAACTACATTCACCGGAAACCATTGCCATTCTAGAAAGCAATCTATATTTAAGTATATATTTACAAAAGAAAAGTATATTACCAGTTATCTGGTTTCCATAGTACAAACTCTGCTTAGTTTGGGATCAGATGGCCGTGTGTGTTAATGTCCCACTATTTTATTATATTATTATTAACTTATACGAAGACTGGATTTAATAGCATTTAAAAGACAACAATACGTAATTTGTCCAGCATTGTATTTGATTGATTCGCTAGATTACTAGACCAGTTCAGTAAACCAGCAAATCAATAATGAGAGCAATGATTGAATCTTGAACGACAAACCCAGGTATTAGGCTTACTCGTAACATCCAGACAAGGCGGCTGGAGCATCCAGATGCCTTTAGGTAACATCTTAACACTCACCACTACCAATACGGTCCTTACATTCAGCGTATCGAGGGCCAGTCTTGTTCAGCGAAGAGTTCGTCAGGTGACGGTACGGGTTGTGGATGTCCGACAGCGTGTATTTGTCCGTACCTACAAAATGAAATATTATCTTTCCACAGGCGCCTTTGCCCGCGTGATCTACATGTTATATCAGCAGTGGGATAAAAAATAATTCTATATCCTTCTTCAATAAATATACTATCTAATAGTGCAAGAATTTTCCAATTACCAGTAGTCCCTGAGATTAACGCGTTCAGCCGTACAAACCAACAAACTCTTCAGCTTTACAATATTAGTATAGATTTAGATAAAAATATACATATCTGTATCTACAAATATTTTTTTTAAATCAGTTCACTCGTGACTGCCATAAACATCACTCTGGCCGGGGTTTTTATTCTTAACTCGTAAATAACTTTAAACTATCTATATCATCGATATTTCACCATAGGCTATGCTATAATTTCTCAATACATAATAAATTCAGCACATGCATTGAATAGCAGAAGGTTAACACAGTACCGAATCTGGCGAGCCCCTCAGCATACATATAGGCGGTCAGTGGCCTAAAGCCGGGCACACACACGTACAGCCTCAGATCGAACTTATAGCCCGCGATAAGGAGCGGCCTCTCTATGTACCGCTGAACCACCGCTGAAGTGCCACAGTTCATCTCACAGACACTCTGTAACATATTAACTCTAAATTAAAATTTTAATAAACCCTGACGCATTTATTAAACCTAGACCTTACACCTCACTTGTAGCTAAAATAAAAATTGCGTCAAAATCGGTTCATTCGTTTAGGCGCATGCATTAAACTTGTATACCGACTCCTGTTTTAAAACCTGAGACACTTAAACTTGTATGTATGTAAATTATTCTGAATTATTATGTCTTAGCTATACACCCCCCCCCCCCCCCCAATTAATAGGACCCTTATTAAGAGAATAAAACTTGAGAGGTGTCAAGGGACACCCGATGGAATGAAGTTCCTTTCGATTAATTAGTGAAGGAATTGTAATAAAATTTTATTTTTTTTAAGTTATAATAATATTTTTTTTATTATTAACAAATATAATGTAATATAAACTTAATCAAGAGAGAGAGAGAGACAGACAGACAGAGAAACATGCGCACGCCGCACAGCTTACAATAGCTTACTATAGCAAAAAGTGTCGTGACAACTTTTCGTAAGAATTTTTTCCGTCTAGCCTCCTTTCACAACGCGCGATAAGGAACTTCGTTCCAATACCCTTTTCAGGCCATGTTATCCTAATTTCTAGAAATACCTTTCGTGAAGTTTCGTTTATCATGCGTCCCCGTAGTAAAATAATGACATACTTTCTGCCATAATGAACTTCCTACCTTTATACATAGAATTGAAGATATTATCTTCAAACTTGACCACGCTACACGTGCTTAATTCACCCAATAGCTCTTACGCTACGCACAACGTGATAATAGAAAAAATACTTCATTTTCAATATTGGAATTTCATACCCGGAACAAGAATATTCCTCTGCCTTGACTCTGCGCGACCGGTTTGTGTATCCACACGACATTTGTCCCCGCGTCGTCGACGCGTCGCAGACGGGAACATTCAGAAACTAGCTTCGCATATTCCAATGGCAAGTGGAAGCATGGTGGGCTGAAATATTTAAAAGTACCTATATTATACTATAAGTTCATTTAAATTTTCTTATTGCAGTTGTAAAAGTATCCATATTATTCCAAATCTTAAAAAAATGAATCCCTATTTTCCTTGGTCACGCCATCAAGCGTGGACGCCTGGACCGATAACCCTAATTCTTTTTTTAGAATATTCATTGAATTACGAGGATTTTTTTTACGCAGAGAAAATAAAAAAAAACAACAATCTACTCCGAAATGGCTTGACCGATTTTTATGGAGTCATATAGTCATTCATTCTGAAAAACGGTCGTAATTTTTTGACCCGGTAGGTGACACTGCTTTACCGGGCCGAACGATGTCTGCGGGGTCCGCTAGTAGTTATATTAATGTTTGATCAAAATTGTGTCGAATTTGAATCGCGACCTAGAGTAGACTCATTGGGCAGTGTCATTCTAAAAAATGTATTTTAATGGCCAGTATTTGTTTGTAACGCAATGGCTTTCAAAAATTTAAACCTTTTATTGGATCACCGGCACTGAACACTTTTTTGACGCGCCGTTAAAAACGGATTACGGTTACACAATAGTCCATGCACAGAGTATATTTTAAATATTTTTTTATCTTTATAATAAACTAGCTAACCCCGCAAACATCGTCCTTAACGGTAAAGCAGTGCCAAATACCGGGTCCGAATATAGATTTCATAAAAATCGGTCGAGCCGTTTCGGAGGAGTTTGGTTTTTTAATTTTTCTCTGTGTAAGATCCATCATCGTACTTCAAGATTTCGTATTCTAAAAAACGAATTAGCGAAATTGTTTTACCGTTCTCGGGTTTTGCACTTAGCAACACATTTGATTCATTTTCAATAAATAGATAAACAAAAATCGTAAATAATCAAACGTTCATTCGTTTATTTTTTAGACAAGTAAAGTTCATTGAAGCCATAACTAAACAACCTTTGTTGTGAGCAATGAATACCACGACAATAAATAATACAATTTGATATGCGGTCATAAACACGCTAATAAAATTGTATCCACGTTTTAAAGGCACTTACAAACGAATACATTAACAATTTAGAACACCTAACATACACTCTGTGTATGTAAACCCAAACCATATTTTTTCACGTAAATTCAACTGATATGATTAGGTTAAATTCCTTATTGCACGCAATAGGGTAACACGGGTCAAAAGTACAATAAGTACGATTTGCACGGAGGTACAGAACATTATACGTATTTTGTTTGCAATCTTTATACTATAAAACTCAAGACTTAAGACCTATGATTTCAAGAGTTCGAAACTACATAACTTACAAACAATTGTTTAGATTATATTATTATCGAGGTATTGTCTCCTTTCATACCTAACGACTTGTTATTTGAAAAAAACGTATAAGTTACTATCCAGATAATATAATATTATACTAGTAATTAATATTTTTCGAATTGTTGTAGTATTTTTGACCAGGAGTATAAGTTTCCAAAATATAATTGAAAAGTCCTGCGTGTTTTAATCAAAACTAATATTGTATGAAAAGTTTTATAATTATTGGTTTAGATAATAATATGCCTAAAATAAACAATTATTTAATTTAATCACAATAAATTCTTCAAATATTTTTCTTCAGGGTTATTCATTTATTTATTTGTTGGAACATCCACTTCTCCACACATCAGCTGTCATTTTATACTGTCATCGCGACCGTCTTTGAAGTCAGCTGTCACTCGAAAATGTCAATATAAACGAACGAATGAACACCGAGCACGGGTGAAGCAGACATCTTAGAATGGCTAACACTTTGTGTTGGACCGTTGTGTCGTCGGGAAGTGCGGATGCAACCACGTGCTCGGTGGACGTTACGCTTTAATCCAATGTAATCTTAGCGATCTGTAATTATCTGATCGAAATAATTGTGCTATCGAGAGATTGGAGTGGAGTGATATTTGCCGTAGTTATTTTATTGGAATACCGTCTTCTTACCCGATTATTCACGCCTACACAAAGTTGTCTGATAATCCTGATTTTTAGTCTAAAGCCTTTATATTTATTCACCAGTTAATATTATCTTTACAGGTTTAAACCTAATGCGGAAATGTACTTACAACTAATGGCATAAACATAAATTACGTACATCATCCTAAATATCCTAAACTACTCATAATACTAAGAGTGACGTTTGTAAACTCAGTCAAAGAACATGAAAATATGTCTCTGCAATAGTTAAGAGATCATTCCTAGTTAATAGTAGTTAGATAATGTACAGTGGAAATAAAGTCATCTTCTAGCACAAACAAATTTAAGCATTATTTCCTTTTTCTTTGTGGTATCGTCACGCGATCCTGGCGGTACCACTTGGGGTAATTGGTGAAACCATCGCTCATTAATATACAAAACAATAATTTGGTACTACCATGACCTTTCAGCACGGTGCGGGGATTTTTAATACGACCTTTAAAACTTGGCAACACTAACTTAGGTGTTACCCGTTGCATGTGGAAAATTAAATCAAGGTTTTATTCAATTACCGACTTGTTATTTATTAAAAGGAATTGTTTTAAAATATAATTTTGTTTGCAATTTTAATTTAGTTTTTATTTTTGTACTTAACTTTGTAGCACGTTTTAAACATATTTCTCTAAACATGGAAATAGTAAAACGCTTTTATTTACTACAACATTTAAATTGAAGGAAATGGTTGCTTGTAATACATAAAAAAATGCAATTTCTGTTTTTAGATTTGGTAAAATATAGGAATAAATTGATTAAAATAGATCCCCTATAGAATTTGTCGTCATGTTTGCTGCACCAAAAACTTTCGAACAAGTTAAATGTGTTTCTAATAAAATGCAAACGCAATTTGTGTTACCTATTTTTGTGACAAATCTTTTATCGACGTATCGCAATAAAAAATTCTAATGCAAAGTAATGCCGTGTGACACGCGAGTAAGCGCGTGGCTTCATTCAAATAGTCAATGACGTGAGCGATTGACTCGTGACCCGACCATAGTACAATAAACTATACAGATACAAATACACATGTATAAGTACAAGTCTAAGAGCATTCAACACGGGAGGTATCAGACGCCACTTCTAGTACCTACTAAATTGTTTATGCAAGTTTTTGGGGGAAGCGAGGAAACCACGTACAGCACACATGTAAAGTTGAATCGTCTTTACAAATGTACACGTAAATAAAAGCTACATACAAACCATATAACATGAACAGTTTATATATATATACTGCTCATGTACCTCAGCAGAGGGGAAATGAATGTTGATGACTTTTGTATCTCGGGCAAAGGATCAACTGGCGATTATGATTCCGTTAAAAGAAAGGAATGCGGGTGTTTTATTAGATTTTAGCTAGTGTATACCTACTACGTCAATTCTAAACAAAAGCCTACCCCATCTCCTGTCGGCCCCGTCCACTGTCCATTCTATATTAAATGCAACCAGATAGTTCGGACCTCTTTTCCTCATTCTGTCACGGCGATGTCTACTATCTTGCGACATCCAGTGAATGGCTATTCTGCCCCATCTCTCCGCTTGCATTAGACACAAATGGCCAGCCGACTCCCACTATAACTTAGTTACCGAATAATAAATAAACAAAAAAAGAATTTTCTATCAAATTAAAGATGAAAACGGATCAAAAATTCCTAAACACGAAATGTGACTACCATCATAAAATACGAGGCTTCATCGAACCGCTACTTGCATATAATTAAAAACAAAAAACCGTAAACAAACCAAACAATTGCTAAATATTTTACGACAGTATTAAAGCAAGCAGTAAACCATTGTTAATTCTTTTAGGATAAAATTACAATATTTAACCTCAAAATGGGGCATCGTAATTCGCGTGTTAAAAAACATTCTCGTAATCTTCTTTTTGTTGTTATTGCTTTACAATTTATAAAAACAAACTAATAAACATTTGTATTGACATTATGAATGGCGAAATGAGTTTAAGGCAATTTGTTTTGATAGTAGCGAATATTAATAAACTGGTAATGATATTTAGCAGCAGTGAACAACGGTGGCGCAGTGGCATCGGCCTCGCCTTTGAAATATACGGTCGCGGGTTTAATACTCGGTCGTGCCCTCACATCTTTGTGTGTATTCATTCATCGACGCTGCTCAATATTGGTGATGGAAAACATTGTGAGGGCATCAGCATTAACATGCACTTGGCCAGTGTGTGTGAAAATAAACGCCGAAACTCTTTCAACTCGTAAGATAGTTGAGAGATGACCTGTGCTCAGCAGTAGGACACTAAAAAAGGTTGAGGTAAATGGTATCGAGTGATATTTCTTTATTGATTACTCCATTACCTACTAGTACCTACTCTATAGAGTAATGTAAAAAGAAGTATGTAGTATATTTTAGCACTATAAAATTATACATCGATGAAAAGGGAGTTTTATCATTTTAACATGTGTGTGTATGTATGTATATAGTTTGTGGCATCGGCGTTTAATGCGAATGTACAGATTTTTATGTGGTGCCACATTATACAAAAATATTTAAAAAAAAAACTTAGTCCAAAAATTAAAAAAAATATAAGGGTGAACAACCCTTATCACTTAGGGGTATGAAAAATAGATAGTAGCCGATTCTGAGACCTACTGAATATGCATAAAAATTTCATAAGAATCGGTAAAGCCGTTTCGGAGGAGTACGGTAACTAACATTGTGACATGGAAATTTTATATATATTAGAAGAAGCTGAATTGATTGAGGTAAATTTTGCTTAGGTGGAGGTTTGCATTAATTATTATATTTATAATCCTAGACGAGATTTATTTACTCTTGAAACGTTTTATATAATCATAATATCTCATGCAATGACTACTTAAATAAATAACAACTTAGATACTGCGAGTAACAACACAAAACAGCTATTTAATAAATAATCCTTGAGCGTAGTCACTTGAAGGTAATTGCATTTATTTAAACTTTATAGCAGCATCAATAAGGGCTTATTGTATTGTTAGCCAAGGATAGGTATACTAATGGAAATAAATACGATTGCGGACATATTTCACATCCACTATCACGCAATTCTGATAATATCAGTGCTAGTAGCGATGTGACTCATGCGGCAATATTGTATGAAATCTCTTCCTTCACTATAAAGTAATTGATATTCTTCTATTTCATTGATTAAAACAGGAAATTTGCAATATAAAATCTAGCTAGAAGAAAGCTTAATTATAAAATCGTTTACCCTTAAAAGTAGTTGGTCCCAATGGGCGCCAAATTTAATTTAAAGTAGTACCTACTTGGCACCCAACTATTATTGATGAGACTGCAAATAATTTTATGATTTTATGACCTACACTTCTTGGCCTCTGTATCACAAATAAGCGTGAAGAGGCGCAGAGTGTTCAAACTTGGCCAGAATTTGAACTGTTTTGAATTCCACACTAATTTGATCTGAAAGATAATCAGGGGAATCGGAAGAACGTATTTTATTCCATCGATCTTTTGATGACTATTTAAAACTAAAGTAGATCCCATTGGGCGCCAAATAAATTTAAAAAATATCTTTGGCGCCCGATGGGACCAATCTTACAACATAGCCATTAACAAATAAGTAGTACATATTAAAATATGTCAGTTCTACATTTTGGTGTACGAATAAAGATTGCTTATCAATTTGTGTTATTTACTTTATTCGAATCATCACGGTATTAGGGCAAACCTATTCGGGATCCCACAATTTTATTTCACGTTGCACGCGCTTTTCATATTTCCCCCTGGATAGCATGTAAATAGTTCCAATATCGTAATTTATCATTTCAGAACGCTCTTTTATTTGGATAAAGTTTATTTATAAGGCTTAATGTAGGCACTTGCGTGTTCAATAAAAGAAATATTTCAATATGTTACTGTTTTGCTAACTGTCAAAAAAGTTCTTAACGACATGTACCAAATGGTAGCCTAAAATAAGTTTGGCGATAGTATTTAATCCGTTCAAATCTATTAAAATAAGAGATGCAAGATACCTAGTAATAATATTTAATTTCCATGCATCGCCTGAATGTTAGGTAAATGAAGAATCGAATTCCGCAGCCCAGCCCCATGGTCCGTAGACGATGTGATTGGCATTTGGCTCATGGATTGACGTCTTGTTTGATTAACATATTTGGACGTCAACCATAATGTTTCTAAAAAAACGCTAGCACTGACACGACATCAAGTGAGGGTAAAGAGAAAACCGAATCTGTGCGAATGATTGAGATTAGATTAGATGTAATTCTTCACCAATAAAAAATGTTAACAAATAATATTTTTTCTTATATGGGTCAATATCAACAACGTGCTTTTTTTTTCAATTTTGGTGGCAAAACTTTTTCTTCAATTTTCGTGAAATGTAAGGACCTGGTATAAAAATAGAAATTCAAAGCTAAAATAATCTTCAAGAGGTCTAAGAATATCTCGATAACTTTTTGAGATATTTTAGTTTAAAGTGTAGTGTGGCCACCAAAATTGAAAATCGCCCACCAAAATTGAAAGTGCCCACCAAAATTGAAAATCAATGGCACCAAAATTGAATTTTTCTGTCAACTTCAATCTCACTAACAAAACTTCATGTAATGAATCTCACAAGTGTTCGGGAATAATCAACTTTGATCTATACTAATCTGTACTAACATTATAGAGAGAAAAGATTTGTATTTTTGTATGTAACGACTGGTGGCAATACGGTCTTTACCATAAGGGCACACGAGGCTCGTGCCCAGGGCCCCCATTCTCAAGGGGCCCCGAAGGACTGACAATTTCTCTCACACATTTATTCTGAAAACTTTTTCGTCAGGCACATTACACTTTTTTTCACAAATCAGTAATAGCTCAAAAAGAAATAAGGGAAAAAATTACAGTTAGAGAAACAAATAAGCCGAGGGATTATTCAGTCTCATCCCCGCAAGACAAAAGTACCTCTGAATATCACTAGGAAAAAGAGGTTACGTGTGATGAAAACGACAAACACACATTTTATGCGGAACCATCGACTTCAAGCTACTTATTACTAATAATAATAAAGCCTGTTCCGAACAGTTGTGATTGATAAAACTAAAAAACATAAAAATTAAAAACTACACTAAATATACAAAATTTCTATGATTTCGGTGTGCCTTATGGCTAAGGCCTTCTCCAACCGTTGCCACTGCTTCCTGTCTGTCGTCACTCTTATCCAAAGAGGTCCTACGGTCAATTCAAGGTCATCTTCCCATCTTCTTGTTTTGCTAACTGTCACCTCTTTGCTCCTTTCTTCCTTATAGCAGCGGAGCATAAGTCTCGTCCACCTCCATTTGAGTTTGCTAATATGTGACAGTATGTCTGTTAATTTGGTTTTGCGCCTGATACTTATAATTTTATCCATTAGTTTCAAACCCAGCATGCTCCTTTCCATGGTTCTCTGGCATCTTGCTAGTTTGTTCCTATCGTGTTTTGTCAAAGCCCAGGTTTCACATCCTTAAGTGATACAGGTTATTATGCAGGTATCAAAGATCTTCTTCTTGATTTTTATGCCCAGTACCTTGTTTTTAATGACTTCTTTTAAGGCGCAATACTTTTATCATTCCGTCACAATTCTTTTATCTATTTCATTGGGCAATTGGTCAAGCTACATACTTTGAATTAATAACTGCAAGCTTAGAGAATGTATGTGTCTCCTGACCCTGATACTTACTGTGGTGACATTTTACCGGAAGAAGTCCGTGATATTTGAATTCGAAAAGGGCCAGAGTTTTACTAAAATAAAAATAGTGACTTCTTCGAAACTTCTACAAGTTTTCTAGATTCAAATGGTAAAACGAAAACTAATACTTGAGTAAAATATTTTATTTGTTAATTGACGAATAAGGAGTCTTTAGGAAGAAAATGGCTCCTTTATTCACCACTAAATAAATCTGTATACTGTTATTGCTGCCGTCTATTTAATACCATTACTGGTTCTGGACATAATTGAAGTTCTCCTAATGGATATAAAGATTGGAAGCATATAAGTAGGTAACTTATTGATAGAGCATAAGAGCAGAGTACAGCTCAGGAAATTTATGATGAATTATGTTGCAGCAATAAAAACTACTAGACGAACAGAAAATAACTACCCGTTGGAAGAATGTGCTTAAGAGGATTGTTGAAGTACCTAGTGAAATTGTTGGCTTCAAGAGATCTTGCTATTCGTGGTGGTAATGAGAGATTAGGATCTAATAAATAATAAATGGTCCTACTTAGTAAAAAAATGTTATTATAATTCGCTTTTTTACTGTCCAAAAGGGAAAAACGCCACCAAAGCCACCAAAATTGAGCCACCAAAATTGGAACCAGACATAAAAAAAAACTTGGGATTTAAGTAACAATTAAATTATTATCACTGATTAAATGCATAACCCAAATCACTACGTATAACGTGTAGCTTACTGTTAAAATACTTTTAAATTAACAGCAAATCGATCCACCAAAATTGAACATTTCTTGTCCCCCGTGCCACCCAAGATGATATTTTCGTTTTTGACGGGAAATCACAGCACTAATCACACACCTTCTACGCACAAGTGCCGGCGCACGACTGAGAGATGTTAAATCATAAAACGCGATTGATCGCATACGTACGTAACTTCACGTTAAAGTAAGTTGAACAAGTGCCAACAAATTTTTGATATTTGCTTGGACAAAATTTGATTGAGTATCCAGTGCCTTTAAATTTAATTTTCTAATATGGTTTCATTGTTTTTAGATAATGTGTCTTATGCATATACTAACGAAATCGTTTATTTTGTATTGTATCTTAGATTGTGACTTAGGTGAGTGCAATTGTATCAAAAAATGGAACTGGGACAAGCCACCAAACTTGAATTTTCAGGCGATTCTTTTTTTCCTGATTACTTATACACACTTATAAAAAAAACTTATGTGGCCCTAATTGCACCAAGTTACGTAGTTCACTACAAAAAAAAATCAAAAACATCCTATAATTTAACACCTCGATTCTCAACGTGGACACGTAAAATTTGCCGCGGGGATATTCACCCATATCTCCTCGAAAATATTTTGATGAGCTTTCGTTTACAGACTAGTGTTAGCCTAAGCTACATAATGCACTATGTGTTCATTCTGGGCAGGACTTGGCCCAACTCCCATACATCGATGGTCCTTTGTTTGATTCTCGGTTTGACAGGTTAATTAATCGCATTATTAAATTTCTGCTAAAGTTTAGGTAACTCATTAAATACGTCACGCCAACCATAAGATGAACGCCTTAATCACCTGTTATTATATATTTTTTAATTAATTACTCGTTTAAATAAGTATGTAGGTACATTGCTAGCGTAAGCTAGTCTATGGTAATTATTAAAACAATCATAAAAAAATAAAGACAATAAACCAACGTCATAGAAAATTGTCCTGAAATAATGTAGTTATTAGTGAAACAACGTGTAATCTTATCGTTACAGATCAACGGTCAAAGATCAGATACCTAATAAAAAAAATACATATCTTAATTTTCCTCCTCGCACAAACAAAACAATTACCTACCTACGATTTTATGTAGAGATAAGTCGATCTCGACATTGCACAGCCATGAATTCAAAGAGTTTAAGTTTTACTACACGAATTTTATGTAAATATTGGCAGTTTCACAAATCTAGAAAAGTTAATTAAGTTAAGTTAGTAAAGTACCTAAGTTTTTTTAAGCTGTGCCGCCTGAGAAAACTGAGGTTTACGTTGCCGCGATCATATGGGGTGAGAAAATCAATCTAAGACCGTTGAAAAAATTGTGTTTTGTGTAATTACTATGTCTATCTGTGTATCCTAAAAACCTAAGTGGTTTTTTTTTTACACAGATAGACATAGTAATCCTGATTTTATATTTATGAATAATGTAGAAAAGGCAAGTTTAAATAAAATTGTTTCACAGAGTAAATAATTAATAAACAAATTAAATAGGTACTTATTTAAATATTACCTGAAATCGTAAACGGCCCCGTATATCCTCTTCATGCATCTTAGAAGTCGTGAAAGGCTGTCTTTTCTACATATTGACCCTCCTTTCGGTATGTGATTCATAAACTGAAATTAGTAACAGACATTGCATTAGGATGTCAAACTCTGGCTCGTCAGTGTCCGCTATAGTACGAAACAAACCCTCATCAGTTTCTATCATCAGACCAAATTTAGCTAATTTAAAATTTCCATGGTAGATAATTCCACTCATAAGATAGTTGAGCGAAGATCCGTGCCTTACAGTTCAAGTTCAACTAAAAAGAGTTCAAGTGAAGTGAGTAAAGTAATATTTTAGGTCAAACATACGAACTAACCTAACCTAAACTTTTTTTATTTAAACCACAGACAATCAACGAACTCAGACTAATAACTTTAAATAACTTTGCTTAACTATAACAATTTAATGTATTTTAGTGCTATCATTCAATGGTTCACAGATACATTCATTTGTTTTTAACATTGATTAACCATTAAAAACAGGCGAGGTCTTTTGTTTGTTATGATTTAAGTTTACAGACAGTTTAGAGAACGGTAATCATCAACTATTACCTACATTATTGTTATTACTATGTACTTATAATGCAATTTCAATAATTGGCGGAACTCTTACGTTTAAAGAAACTTATACCAAATAACATTTCTAAACAATCTTTTTCAAACAAAAAAGAAATGAGAATCTCTTTATTTTTCGGTGAGTTGCAGCTTTGAGTACTGAAAAATTTGTAAATTTAAATTGTCTCATATAATTATAAACGTGAGGTATTTTTGAGAATGTTTCGATTCCCTCTACCCCTTGGTGTGATTTCGAAAGATTTTTCTCAACTACCTACGTTCCCCCTCCCGAGATCACGAGAGATTCTTTAAAATTCATGTTTTAGCTGTAAACGTGTTGGATTATTGAGAAAATAGAAACAAAACTTAACTTGTTCTATTATTTTATATTGAATACCTAGTAGCAAAGACTAAGCACATGTCTACACAGCTGGTCGCTAATTTGCTGGACTAAAAAAATTACGTGATATTTGCTTAGACCCCCTAAGTGAGATATGGAAGCTTCATCCTCTCCCCACTAGAACACTTCATGGTCTTTCTTTTAATAAGCCCCTTAATTACATTCATTATTCTTTTTCATCATCATACACCAGTAAATACCCATGTTTGCAATGAAAGAAATGAATTATGAATTATCATTTGATTAAGTATACATAGTACCTATATTATAGATAAATGAACTTTGTTCCAACCGTCCAAAATATATCTTAATCGACTTGTAAAAAGCATGTTACCTGCCAGTCTCCTAAGGTCTTGTAACTGGCTGCAGGAAAGGCGCCGGACCGCCACCACAGGTTCCACCTCTCGTCCAATCCTGTATTATATCCTTCATACAAACGCCAACCTCTTTCTGCGCATACCTGATAAATGTTGAAACATCTTACCATAGTATTTTCTTATCAATAATAAAAATTAAATTTTATTTAGTTTTTTTCATTTGCAAAGATTGACAGTTAAAAAAATTGTAGTCCGAGGTTAGCGGCGAGTGGTTCCCACCACTCTCGTGAAGTTCTTAGTGAGCGTAAACACATTTGACCAGTTTCTTTACTATGGATGCACCTGATGCCACTGTCTAGTGAGTACTGTATTTAAACTTTGATAAAGTAATTACGTGACGTAATTAGAATAATAAAAGAGGACATATGACCTAAGTTTACAAAAGACTAAAACATGTTTGGCTGGTTTCAATGTGACATAAGTAGTTAATATTCTGCTCTATTACTAATAGCTTGCAAACTGTACAACAGCATCTAATAAAATTATTAGCTCGGTGGTTAAAAAAAAAACTGCTTCTGAGTGAAAAGTTTGAGATTGAAATGCAAAACCGACGCTATTAATTTCAGAATAACGTTTTATTTTAAAATTCTATGTACGTATTCATAATTCAAATATTAAGCTGGCTGGCAGTGACAAAAGAGGTTACCGTTTCATTATTCTAATCATTGAATTACCTCTACCGGCCAGTGACAGAAGAGGTTACCGTTTTATAATCATAATGTTTGGGTTAGCTCTCCTTGCTCTCCTGTATACCTAGGTATATATTCTATGAGTTAAGTGGACTCAAGCAGGACTCTTTGCAGACAGCACAGCGAGTAAAATTTTAAAATTGCACAAAAGAAGTGTAATCTTTATAGACTAGGTACCTAATATTCAGCTCTTCGGCCCATATTTACAGACGGATCTCAGTTTAGAGTAGGTACCTACGCACTTGAGATGCCTATCAAACTTATTATTATTGAAATAAATGTTTTCTATTATTCGTTTTAACTATCATCTAAGTGCGGGTCGCTTAAGGGCCATAGAGCTGAATTATTATAAAGACCTGCTGATTGCTAAAACAAATGATGTTGGGGAATACCATGTAAGTTAAATCTGACTTTTTTTATTTGTCATACCTTAACTAGCAAACCAGGTCCAGATCCATTATCATTCAGTCTAAATATAAAAGGCTCGTCATCTTCTTCAAAACTACCTTCCATAGTTTTTAATTTTCTAAAACATGCTTTAGATCCGTAAAATTTAATACCGCCATCACGAATACCATTTTTAAACACCGAAATTTTATCTAATGTAATGAAAATATACTTGTTTATGCAGACGCGTAAATAGCGTGTCAGCTTATCATTGCAATATTCGTTTTGTTACTACTGATATCGTTTGAAACACATTGCGCCGGTAAAACGGGGTGAGATCGGCGCGGGCCGACTAGCACACTCGCCCTCCCGCCCAACACTGTCTCAAAACCACGTTGCACAGCCTGATCCCCGATCCCCAACCCCATGATTTATTACCCCCTGTTCGTGAGTCGTGACACAGTGAACCTCCTGTAAAAAGCAACGTAACAACGATAATGCATTTTGTTAGTCAAATGACGCGTTGCTTTTTATTTGAACGAAAAAAATCGGTAAAGTTGAATAGAGTTTGTGACTGTTATATCTTTACTGTGTTTTCTGGTTGCAGACGTGAAAATATTCAAACATTTCTTAACTGACTTAAAAGAACTAGATACTTACTATCATTATCTATAAATATCAGCATCTAAAACTTCTCACTATGATTACTTATCTATTTTACCCTCGAAGTCAAAAGCTCCAAACGTTGATAATATTTCGCCATAATATATTGATGCGCGGGAACTGACTGAGCTATGCTATGTGTTTATGCTAAAACCGACACCACTCGCACCGCACGCAGCGTGAGGTTCGCAAGCATAATAATAATATTCTGAGGGAAATACCAAAAAATCACACTTAATAATTCAACTATTTTACTTTACAAAATCAGTAACCCTTGGCACAATGATAAATCTTATATCTTTAAATGGGCAAAATTGGAATCTCGGTATCGGCTCCAACGATTTTCATAAAATTTAGTATATAGGGGGTTTCGGGGGCGAGAAATCGATCTAGCTCAAAATGTCATTTAAAAAAAAATACCGAGCAAAGCTCGGTCATCCAGATATTGTTTCTGTAATAAACTTCCCAATAAACAAATTTAAAACAATTGTAAAGTCACCACTATGTTGGATTTTATTACATTTCGAACTATTAAGCAGAAACAACTGTTTATGATCAAACCGCTCTAACATAATTCGCAGAATATTAATTGACTTTTCATTAGTTATTTCAATGAGAATTAAGATTCTCAAATAAATAAAAAATATAGAGATTTCGACTTCGACTTAACCCTCCACTCCCATTTAACAACAAATTGTGCGCTGATACAGGCATTACCTCTGTATGAATGTGTTTCCATAATGGCTAAGAGAGTCACCAAAGCCACCTATAGCTTCTACATCATTTCACTTCACTTCTTAGTTCAACCCTTTTTAGTGTCCCACTGTTGGGCATGGATCTCCTATCAACTATCTTACGAGTTGTGTGTAGGCCGTAATCCACACACGCTGCCCAAGTACGGGTTGAAGGATGTCACATGTCCTTGAATGATTAGTTTTCTTAGACATGCCAGTTTCCTCACGATGGTTTTCTTCACCGATATTGACCAGCGGAGATGAAATAATCAAAATTCCCGGTCGTGCCCACACAAAGATGTGTGGGCACGACCGGGAATCGAACCCGCGACCTCATATAACTAAGGCGAGGCCCTAAATACAATCGTTCCCTATTCATTTCAATATCACTTTTGCTAAGTTCACTGAAATTAACCCCTCTAACATAATGAAAACTTTAAATTGAAACAACCTCGCTTCCTCGCCCAGTTTAAAGGATAAAGATTGCGTGTAACAACGCATTGTAAGAATATAGAACCTTTTTAAACACAAGATTGTCAGTTGGCATTCAATACTGTATTCAAGAAAAGGTCTTGCGTGTTATGTGCAATGTTATTTTATAAATAAAATTATATGCAATACAAATATATCTACTAGTTTCTGCCTCTTCTAGTGCCTCGGATCTCCACTATTGTTGACCATCAATCCCTGGAAGCTCTTCCTCTCCAATGCACACGGGTCTTCTCACAACTATCTTATGAATTGCAAAAGCAAAGTCATACTTTTTATCATCATACTTCATAGGTATACCTACATTTTTCCATCGCGTAAGATTTATCCTCGTGATCATTTTTCACATCAACCCTTTTTAGTGTCCCGCTGTTGGGCATAGATCTCCTCTCACCTATCTTACGAGTTGTGTGTGATTAAGCCTTAATCCACACACGCTGACCAAGTGCGGGTTGGTGGAAGTCACATGTCGAATAATTAGTTCTTAGACATGCCGGTTTCCTTACGATGTTTTCCTATACTAAAACAATTCACACAAAGACGACTGGGATTCGAACCCGCGACCTTATATTTGTAAGGCGAAGCCTACCGCTACTCAAATAATATAGCGTAGCGGTAACGACCGATTTGCTATACAGTACTAGCAACTCCCAGGTTCAAAATTTCTTCTATTAACCAGAGAATACTCCTTGTTATTAAACCACAGTTATCGACAGGCTTTATTCAAAATTTATATATGATTCCCGTACAACAGAGGTCAGAGAGAGAGAGAGGTCAGCTTATACTGGATTTGTATAGCTTGATAAATAGCCACATGTACAGGTAGGCACAGTAGATATACTGGTACTGTAGATATGAAGAAGCCCTCATAAAAGGCGGTTCAGTAGTTTTTGAGATCAGACGCAATGGGAGACTTAGAAATTGTACCTATAGTTCTGGTAATAGACTCCCTTCTACCTATTAAGTTATCCGTGTGTAATAAAACTATGTAAATTAGGCCAAGGATTGTTTGAAATCATTTGCCAATAAACCTTTTGGACGGTTTAATGGTTCGAAGCACGATAATACAATAATTATTGTACTTACGGTAATACCAAGTTCCAAGGTGTCACTTTGATTTTCCATACTTACATCGTTTTCCTAAAGGCAAATAAGATCAGCATAAAGTATGCAGATCTTATTTGCCTGCATATCTGAAGTACAAAGTCATAAAATATTAATTAAATCCCATAAAGAACTATTTAACCACATTTAAAAGTAATGTAAGACTATTCGTCACTAATATCCATATCGCTTGAATCATCATCACTGTCTGTGCAGCTCGAGGAGTCAGAATCTTGGCGATAGGCGATACGCGAATTAAACGGTCGGCCTATAGTTTGAATTTTTATACGAATCTACAAACAACGGTTTACCTGGTAGAAAAGCGGGGACACTTGAAAATGACACCTTTAAAACTTAATATTTTGTAAATGAAACCCTTAATCTGAAAGCGAATTTGACGTACCCCTACTATTTATTAATAAGCTATCAAACGATATGCAATGGGCCTAGTGAAAAAAAAATTCATCCCCGTTTTACAAAGATTTTTTTTCAAAATTTTATTTTCTAAGTGCTATTACCATGGCCAATTACAATTTACAGCTCAGCGTACTACTACGCTAACTAGGAGGCGGATGGACATGACGAAATTATACGGGTTCCTAGTTCATTACGGAACCATAAAAAGCTAGGTAATATTCTACTTACTTATTTTTCTTGCAACGTAGGTACCACTTATTTGTCATTAAATAAATACAAAAGGAAGGTCGAGTAAAACATTGAATTACAACATTATGTAGGTAAAACTACATCCACATGTAGACATTTTATTCGTTTTCGCTATCGGAATAAAACCTTTTTAGAGTACGTATCATTCATCTAAGAGCTTGATTAAGCCTTAGTACCCAGATACAATGCCGAGATCATATTGAAACAAGTCTTGTTGGTACCTACATCTAGAAAATTTCACACGGAACTTGTATTGCGCGCGTTTCCCTCTGCCGAAGTATAGAACAGTTTGTAAGCATAAACTGTTTATGTTTTGTGATTGTGTGTAGCTTTTATTTACATGTTCCTTTGTAAAGACACTTCAGCTTTTACATACGTGCTGTACGTGGTTACTTTGCCTCTCCCAGAAACTGGCAGAAATAAAATAGTTCTAGAAGTTGTGTATGCACCTTCATGTGTGTAACACCTTCATGTTTAATACTCTAAGGTTAAAACAGATATCAGTTATAACAAAGACGTCGACTCTAAAATATTTGTTCCTAATACTGTCACTTCATAACTGATATAATCGGACAATGGCAATCATTACTCGTCTTCGTTTCCAGTAAAAGTTTATTGGTTGATATTATGACATTAGTTTTTAAATAATAATGGTATACATACAAATATTTTACGTTGTTAGAACTGGTAAAATAGGGTGAAAACAGCCTAATGCAGCTTTAAAAATAACAAACAATAGTTTAACGTGGAAATTGTAGCCGTAATAGATGCTAGGAACGCACGATCATCGGAAAAGTGCAAGGCCAGACTTATTTAGCCTAGTAATTGTAGTAATGAAGTTGTTAGATCACAAATCAAACTTATTTAGTCCACAATGAGGTTTGTGGTACATTATTCTGTAGGTATGAGGTAGCTAAACTTAGAACTTCATTTAACTTACCGGACGCAGGACGGTTATTTTCTTCTTGAGTTTCACCTTTGCATTTACAGCCTGTAAGAGTACTTGCGTCTGCAAACCTCATTCTATGCGTTGACAAATTGGCGTAGTCCACCTTCATTTCTTTTTGACTGACTTTTTGATGTCTGCTAAGCCAGATGTCGTGGGTTCGATTCGCAACCAGGACAAACCTTTGTGTAATTTGTTCTAAGTCTGGGTTTAATTTAATTATCAATATCTTTCCAAAAAAAAAATTAAAATTTTCCAATCCAACTACCCATAACACAAGCAAATATAATTGTTTAATTTGGGGCTAGACGGTACTGTGTGTATGTGTGAAAATATTATCATTATTATTATTTTTAGGTCATTGTGTACTAGAGAAGTGTATGCGCAAACGCATACACTTATGCATTATTGCTCCTATTCCAATTGTTATTCCCTCACATTCAAAGTCTTGTTAGATGAGTAGACCGATACGACTACAGTCCATCAACTCTAAGAAGTACCGTTTGACAGTTCTAAACATAGTACATTTAGAATTTAATTTTTTGTATGAAAATTGTTAATGTTATGTTAAAATAAAAATAGCTTCATAATTCAATTATTTTACAGGAAAACTAATAAAAATAGTGTGAATTACGCCTCTTTCAAGCTAATTTAATAGAAAACAGTGAAACGTCAAACGTGATGGACTATAGTAAGAGATACACAAAATCTTTTTACTGGTTTATTGGTAGTTAGGTAAATTATAGACAGGCTTGCAATTAGTTAATTCAAAATATCATTCAAATTTCTAGTCGGGTTATTTTGTTAAAAAATACTTTAATAAAACAAAATCATTAGCCCAAATATTACTTTTATTAGTTAATCCTAAAACAGATCGCTAAAATATAGTACTCTATAGTAGACTCTTTTAGAGGTTCCTTCAGAAAAATCTTCTCATTTTGGTGTAACTGTCGTTACGTTTTCTCTTTTTTCCAAAGCAACTTTAAATCCATCGACAGCCTTCATCATGATATCCAGTTTGACTCTTATCTTCGGAACAGGAGTCGGTTCAACATCACCAACTACTTTGAATTTACGAAGTATAGCGGCAGCCGCTATTTTTACCGACATTAGGGCATATTGATAGCCTGTTGGAAAAAAAAATTGTAAGGTTCAATGACTCTCAACAGTGTATGAAAATTCTAAAATACATCTACAAAATACATACTTAAGTACATACTAATACAAGGCTCCGCCTGTATTAGCCGGTGGAGACAGAAATGTGTATCTTAAACATGACTGTGAATGATAAATCAATCATTTGCAATTCGCCGGTTATGTTTAGGTTGCATACGAAATGAGGGTGGCCCTATTACCGTTTAAATGGCAATGGTCTCGTTCATCTTTAAGGGGCTACTAAGATTTTTCTTAGTAAATTAGAAACGGCTTTTTGATCGACTTTCTGAATCCTTGGTTCCGGACAGTGTACCAGTAGACCAACACAAATAAATAAGTATAACCAATAAGATACACTATTTGTCTGTCGGATTTTCATGCTTAAACTGCTGAACCGACTAAGCAAATTTCAATTTCGATTTGCTATTGAGAGCCGGTAAGACAAGGAAAATTTTTATTCCACAGCGAAAACGGAAGGTAATTGTTTTGCGCGATAACCGACATTACTCCAACCCTTTTTAACACAGTCGATAACTCTTTTCGGAACTCGACTTTTAACCGACTTCCAGAAAAGACTAAGGTTATGTATTTAAAAAGACGGAGGTTAAAATATTCCACTGTATATATTTTTTTAGTGTCCCACTGCTAGGCACAGGTCATCTTTCAACTATCTTACGAATTGAGACAGTTTAGGCCTTAACCCACACACGCTGGCCAAGTGCGGGTTGGTGGATGTTACGTCCTCGAATAATTAATTCTTAGTAATGCCGGTTTCCTCACGAGTTTTTCCTTCAACGTTATTGAGCAGCGGCGATGAAACAATTCACACAAAGATGTGAGGGCACGACCGGGAATCGAACCTACAATACGATAGCCGATATACGAACGGGCAATGCCGCGAACTGACACAGTAAGTAGGTACCTCACAATCTGGATCAGCAACAAACACTGTTTGTTACATTTTCACTTGTCTTTTTTTCACTCAGGTTAAGGAACTATTTTTTGATCACACAACTGGAAGTTAATAGCTTTGAGGTTAATTAAACCGTAAAATACATCAAGTATATATCTTACCAAGACAGTTCCTAGGTCCATTACTGAATGGCATATAACTGCAGCTGTGTGCTAAGTTGAACCGTTCTGGCAGAAATCTGTCAGGGTCAAAGTGTTCAGCAGTCGGACCCCAGTACTTGGGGTCTCGGTGTAGTCCCCATATTGAGCACACCACGCCAGAACCAACGGGCAGGAGGTAACCGGATGCTAATTACAAAATGGCTGATTATTTTAAAGCTCAAACACATAACAAAATATAAATTATATATCATCCATAAAAAATATGTAATAGCCCTCTTCACCTGGTCACTTTTGTGAGAAACCAAGTTCACCAGTAAGGGGCATAGTAAGTTAAACTGATCATCATTCCCCTTGCCTTTTTCCCATTTCTATTGGGGTCGGCTCCCAGTCTAACCTGATGCGGCTAGCTACCAGAATTATACGAGCGACTGCCATCTGACCTCGAAACCCGTAGGGAACTAGTAGCCGAGATGGTTAGACCAGGTGTCAGATTATATTGGCTTCTAACTACATGTAACGATTGTCATAGATGTGTTAAATGACAACCGGGACCGACGGCTTAACGTGCTCTCCGAGGCACGGAGGGTAGTCCCTCAACAACCAGACACCGAAACAATTTTTTGCTGTTACACAAATATTGTCCGGGGCGGGAATCGAACCCGCGACCTCCCGGGCACAGTATAACCCAATCGGACGGCTTACACCGCTCAACTACCAAGGTCGTCTATTAAGTTAAACTAACAGAAACAAATTAAATTCAGTTTTTGTTGTATTTAAAAAGACTTGTTACAACATTTTGCAATAATTGCTCAATTTGCTAAAAAGAAATGGATCCGATTACCTACCTAGAGATAGGTTATTCACCAGCCTGCGCCAAATTTGTTTCTTCTTAAGTTAAAAACACTGACCTAAGGAATGTCCAAAATGAGCACAGGAATACACAATAGAATACGCAGTTTTATTACTTACGTAGTTTAACTTCTTCTGTTACTCTTCTAATAATAAGAGGCACTGGTGGAAATAATCTGAGGGATTCTTTAATAACTCTTTCTAAATATTTCAATTTGGGTAGATCGTCTTTGACTAGTAATCTATCTTGGTCTTCGAAAACTTCACAGAGCCTGCAAAACATCCAAGATTAGCATTTGCATTGTACCTTTTATAACTGATTAAGATTGCTAATGGTGTCACGCAGGTAACATCTACAAGCTTAATATCCTCAGTACAATTGGACCGTGTTGTTGCAGAAATATTTCAAGTTTCAAGCCATCAAACACAATAATATAATTTGAGTCTTCAATAAATCAATCAACCTGCTTTACATTTTTGGATTTGTATCATGTATGTAATACGTTGTGCGAATCTTTTTGTCAATAAAATACTTAATAATTTTTCGACAGTTTAGCATTTTGATATCATAATATTGTCCAGTTTGGGGGTTGGATGTATGACGTCAACTTTTACAGACATCAAACCATTAGGTACCTAACTAGTAAAGTAGATACAAATTAATACAAGGTTTTCAAGAAAATATTAGCTTTTAAATATTATGTTGTTATAAGAAGAGACAATACTAATACAAATTGGTTTAGTAGCTAAACATAAAAATCTAACAAGCGGTAGACCGACAGAGTTACGTTGGTATTTTTAATAAATAAGTAATTATTTCTTCCATCAATTAGGTACGTACATATAGTCGGATGCATTTGCTGACCTTTCTGCCCCTTTATTCTTAGTAATACCATGGGTAATTTTAATAACTACCTATCTTCAGAGAAGTACCTTAATAATTATTATTATAACATGAACTCCCGCATAAACACCGTTTTATGATGTGCTATAAATTCTCAGTTTGAGGAAAACCTGCTCCAATTAAGTTGAAGGCTGTTGTGTTACACCTTATTCAATATAATAATCTACTTGTTTGAATATATCAATTAAAATATCCTTGAGCTATCAATCTTGTTTACTATGCATTTACGTTTACTATGCACTATCTATAATCTATATACTTATATTAACTCTCGCGGCTTTGCCTTCCATGTGTTATTCCAAATCTATTCTATTATTTTCTATAATCTATTCTATCTCAGTGAAAAACATAATGTAAGTCAAGTAGTTTTCATCCACAAATCCATACTCACTTTCTCATTATAATGGTCTATTAAGTAAAAACACCCAATAGTCTCCCAGTGTCAGAAATTCAATCTTTTCTTATTTTGATAATATTCTTATTTTTGTATTCAATTATATAGAAATTGTGTGAAAATGTATGTGTATATAGAAATCCTATCCTACTAATAATAAACATAAAATTTGTAAGAATGTATGGATGTTTGAATGTTACTCTTTCACGCAAAGACTACCTACTTTACGGAATTGGATGAAATATGGCACAGAGGTAGATTATGGTCTGGATTAACACATAGGGTACTTTTTATCACAATAACTACCACACAGGCGAAGCTGTGGGCGGAAGCTAGTAATATGTACACAACTGTCACAGTTCTATTTAACGTCAACCTTGTTCGTTTTTGTAAGCGTTTACGTAAACTTTGTTCATTAGACGTTATGTTTGCAGAGTGTGAAACTATACTGCCTTGTCTACAGTGTAGTGTGTAGTCGGATATAACAATAAAAACGTTTAAAGATTCTTAAAAATACTTACTCTTGATACACCTTCTCCTGTATTTCAGGGTATTTACCTAAGAGCATTATAGTGTAACCAAGTGCTACCGCAGAAGTGTCTGTTCCCGCGATTGTGAGTGTCAATACCTCTTCCCGAAGTTCTGTGTTCGTGTAACCATTATCTCCCCCTGATAAGGTTATTAGTAGATCCAGGAACGTCTTCTTTTTGTATAGCCCTAAATCTGAAATAGTTACTTAGAGTCAGAATTGGGATATCGAGACCGAAAAGCCTCTGATGATGACCAGGACTCTGAGATGGTTAGACCAGGTGTCAGATTATATTGGCTTCTGACTACATGTAACGATTGTCATAGATGTGTTGAATGACAAGTCGGCTTAACGTGCTCTCCAAGGCACGAAATATAATATACATTTGTATACTACCT
Organism: Meganola albula; assembly: GCA_936450015.1. Taxonomy (NCBI): domain Eukaryota; kingdom Metazoa; phylum Arthropoda; class Insecta; order Lepidoptera; family Nolidae; genus Meganola; species Meganola albula. Next base: position 10,571,184 of record OW388148.1, read on the forward strand.
TTTTTGTAAATTTAAACATAAAATAGATAATTACACCGAGAATCAAGACAAACATACATGTTCATTGGTGATGTGAGTTATCTTGAGTGGGAATAAATAATAGTTAATATAGTATAACTTACACTCATTGCATTAACATTTCTTAGTATTTTCATATATTTACGCGAATATCATACATTTGAATAAAACTACCTTTTTATCGCGGTTTAATTTAGATTTTTATCTCGACGTTTCATTTCAGACTTCATGGTCACACCTGCGATAAAATTCGTTATAAAGTAGTTTTATTTAAATTTTCTTACCATATTCATGATCAACCTCTGGCTTGGCATCTTTCTCTTTCTTTATCTCTTCTCTCTTATCGCTTATTACCTGTGAATATTTTTAGGTACAAAATGAAAGATTTTTTTAGTACTTATTTTTGCCCCATACAGACTTCATAATATCTTTTACTTACCTTATCTGTAAAATCGTGCAACACTCTTAAACATGCTTGATGTGTCCTGTACGATGGGAACAACTTGAACATCCAGTCAGGTTGTAGCCACAGGTGAAATATCCTCTTGCAAATGATGTTGAGGAGTTGACACATACTTACCAAAAACGGTAAGTTTGGATTCTCCTGAGCGTTTAATTTTATACCAATATTTGTTTCTGTTGAAAATTCAAATTGGTTTTCAAGTTTCTTAATAATATACCTACACACGGCTACATCAAGCTATACATTTCGAGCATAGACTTCTCATTGTACTCTCATCTTCTCTATATAATGTGAGATCAGCTTAAATTTTTTTTTCTCTTTATTTAATTAAAGGGACTTTTACGCGCAGCGTATGCCAGTCCCATCGTATCCTAAACGATTACAAAGCAATGCACTATCAATTAATAATTAAAAAAATATCTGACTACAAATATGAGCCATAAATTTGAACAAAGTCTTTGCATCGCGACCGTTTGGTAGTGACAACATTTTATGAAACGTGCCTATATCGATTTTGTTCAAATTTAAGTCTCCCATAAACTTATTTCTACTTTCTTCAAACTGGACACATTCCATCACTATATGGTGTAGATCATGAACCACGTAACATTGATCAAAATTGGGAGAGTTGGTCAACTTAAAAAAAAAACAACTTATACTTAAAATGTAGAACTTGATGTGTAGCCGTGTGTACCTATGTATTGCAACTATTGAATAAAATGATCCTTTATTTTACTAAAAAGATAGTTGCTATATTAAATAATTCACACAGCAGTAGTATATATTTTAACCTACATGGTGTTGAACTACTGAATGTATGTATGTATATGTGGAGAAATAAACTCACCACAAACGGCATCAAGGGTGTATGTGGATAGTAACGGCCACAAACTAGTTTTTCCATTGTCAATATGGCGCATTATCTGTTTCGTCAGTTTCTCAGCCTGTTCAGAAAATATCGGTACAAAATTTTCAACTATTTTAGGGCTGAAGGCTGGTACTAAAATCTTTCGTCTTCGCCTCCATATAGATACTGTGAACAAAAATTAGTTAGTTATGTGTATTACATTTTAAAAGTATTCCGAACAGTCATAAGGTCGTCCCAACAATGAATTAAATGATAAGGTATGAAGGCCAAAATAGTCATTGTCCAATAGATATTCGAAACGGGTTCAAAAAACTGAGGTGGTTTTATGTTCAGTTATAGGTAGGTAGGTAATTAATAAAAATATTTTTTATGCATATTCGCCGATTTCTTTCACGAATGTGGACCTATTTTAAAAATAATTTTAATTTTTTTGAGAGTGTTTTGCTACCTCTAATTATAACAATACAATTTTCCAAAGCCGGGTGGCTAATGAGCAGACTTGATGTTGAATAACCTCCATTGCGGCCTCTGAACTATTCAGCGAAGCATATCAGTATTATATCATATCCTATGAAACAAGTCGCGCATGAGTCGTCCTATGTGCGAATGACCTTAGCCTTATGAAAGGACGAACACCAATTTGCCAGTGTCAAGTTTAAATGACTAAGAACGATAAAATAATACGAAATATACAATACTAGTTTTCCGCCCGCGGCTTCGCCCGCGGATGTCGGTTGTCGCGCTAGACTATTAATCCCTTTTTTCGCAGTCGGATAAAACTATCCTTTTGCGGGTCTCGAACTATCTCCATACAAAATCAGTTCAGTAGTGTAAGAGTGTGAGCAACATTTTGAAATCGGCAAGCCCCCATAGGTATATCCATAAATCAATAGGTATTTCTTAAAAAATACTACGGCTCTTAGACCATACTTATAAGAAGAAATAAAATTTAAATTTTGAATTCCTTTCATCGTACAGTATGGTATAACTAACAATGGGCGTTTCTAGAAATCTGTCAATCAACCACTTTAATAAATTATATTAAAAATATTATAAAATAATTTTAAACAATAAAATAAAACCGACTTCAAAATGGTAACTAAAAAAAAGTAAAAATTAAATTTACTGGTGGTAAACCCATGCTAAAGGAGCTCCGTAAAATCTTTAATGCTGTCCTCTTTGATGGGAGAACTCCAAAGGCGTGGAGCAAGCGTGTTCTTCAAAAGGGATTCCATCATCAGGTCCTGACATAGTGCCAATGGGACCACCGTAGAAGTACCTATACTCTTTCAAATAAAAAAATAATTTTGAGACTCGGTTCACAAATGGAGAAAAAATCGCTGTACATACATAAAACATAAAAAATTAATACATACAGTGAAACATATGACCTCTGTCTTTTTTGAAAGTCGGTTAAAATTAAAGTCCTAATAAAAATCAAAATAGTGGCACCGTTAGCGGAAGAGCGATCTTCCGCTCTACCTCTTTGATAGTTATCTGCGCATTTTATGGATATTGTTTTTCCGTATCTATTCATTATATTAGATACTTTTAATGCTTTTTTGTTTTTTTTGGTGTGATTATTGTTTTTAGTACCGATTATAGGTGGCATGTTGCCGACCCTCTAGGTTGCCAGGAGGTTGCCAGAGCACCGGTGGCGCAGCGGTACGGGCCTCGCCTTAGAAAAATTAGGTCGCGGGTTCGAAATCTGGTCTAGTCCACACATCTTCGTATTTCACAACCCGCACTTGGCCAGCGTGTGTGGATTAAGGCCTAAATTGTCTTAACTCATAAGATCGTTGAGAGAAGACCTGTGCCCAGCAGTGGGACACTAAAAAGGGTTGAAGTGATAGGCGCCATATTATTATGGGTCAACGGGAACGCCTTTTGTTTGTTAACATACTTTTGTAGGTATGTAGTTGTTAACAACATCCATTATCCTTGTTCCTTTTAACTTTATTATTTCGTAGTAACCTACATAACCTGTATGCTTAGTAGATCTAGTTACGAATTTTTATGTGGTCAAATGTTTTATTCCTACAGACCCTGAACTTTGTTACTTGTTGATGAGGCCATTTTAAAACTTAAAACGTGACATGCACACGAGATGGGAATTACTAAATAAGGTTATAAGGTCTATGACTAAATGTTGGCTACCTCTCTAACTGCTACGTTGGTCCAGTAATAAGCGAGTTCACAACGTCCTGGATTGAGCAAAAAAAGGTTTCTTCCTTTGTTAGGTACACACGTCTACACATCAAGCTGACCTCTCGTTGTACGGATATCCTATAACCTATACGATGCGAGATCAGCTTATATTGGAAATGTATAGCTTGATGTGTAGTCGTGTATACTTACTGGGCGTTTGCACTGCACAACAAAACATGATACAAGTTAAGTCTTATCTCTTTCTACTCATCTCTAAACGATGGAGATATGCTTGCAACATGTTTTCTTGTGAATGTTTTGTCAGTGAAAACTAGGGGTTAGAATAATTTTAGTAACAACAAGTTGGGAATTGCACTCGATGAACGCCAATACGCTCACCCCCTGTTGTATCGGACGTATCCAGCTAAATGTGGGTGATATTCTAGTCTGCCTACAGCGTATTTCTACCTAAACTGTTCAGTGCTAGGCACGAGTCATCCGAAGTGGTGGTGAGTGGTCAATACGAAGAAAGTTTTCGAATACTATCATCAACCTGTCAAGATAATGAGTTAAGATGCAAAATTAAATTACAAATTATTTTACGTATTCTATTTCCAATTAATTTTATTCTATTACATTCTATTTCTTTTTATGGAACATTTTAAATTTATAAAAATGAGCTTAAAAACGTATTTCGACAAGTTCAAGGTGGTATTCGAAACGTATTTCGACAAGTCCAAGTTGATATTCGAAAACTTTTGTCGTATTGACGAACTCGTTTCAGAAAAAAAAAGGCAGGTTTAACTCACCTGGCGCAAATATTCCACCGTATCCAATTATTTTCTGAAGGAACCTATGCAGCTCATCTTTCTCTAAACAAGTTTTTAACACCATTTCGATATCCACTGGATTCACTGAAACTGTAAAAACAAAATACAATAGTAACTAAACACGACTGATTCAGGATTGGTCTAGTAGATGATCAAACGTACGGCAGAAAGCTACAACCAGCCGATTGTCACCTGTTTTATACCACCTGGGCCTGGGGATTCAGAAATCAGGTGAACTCCTATAGTCGAAGGTGGTAGAGCGCCTAAAGATATTACAGAATTCCACCACAAGAACAACCACAGTTACTATTTTTGTGGTTGAATATCCTGGATTTACTTCCGCTGCCCACACACGGCCGATTTTTCTATCGATTTTGCGCAACTCAATACTAAACTCAAGACCTTATCTTTATTTGGCATAGGATTTACCTTCGAGACCTTACCTGTGATCCTTGACTGATGTTTGTTATTATTATTATTTTAATCAATTTATTTCAGGCAACAAGACCCATTTGATAACCTTACTGTGCTTCCTGATTGAAGGTCCTGATTGTAGGACTGTTTAGCATGTAAACTTTTATAGATACCCGGGGTTGCCCATTTACCAAAATCCAGTTTAGTGTAAAAACTTTATGAAATGTTTCATAATTTTATTATAAAGATATATTGATAGTCCGGGCTCTGTTTGCTGGGCAACCACTCTAATTAAATTAACAAATTGCTTTTAGACCTGTCTAAGCGGCTTTCACTGAAGGGTACATCTTTTATTTTTCTTTATTAATTTTTTGGAGTATCTACTTGATAGCAAACTAGCTGACCACTGTGATCTGATTGTATTTTATTAAATACTGATTTATGACTGGGTGTCATATCAAAAAAAAAAATATGTTGCACTAGTGGCAGTTATTTTAGTTGGTTCCCAAAACATGTTCATTAGGTTATAAGATCTGTATAAATTTTAAAAAAATTGTATTAGTAGAACATTTCTCCAGAATATTTATATTACAGTCTCAACAGACAGTAAACGTTTTATGGCTATTAGATATTTTATTTTAGGCATCCTACATTATTCTTAGAAACGTCTCGAAGGGCACGTAGGGAGGTTTGTACACGTTAATAACAATATGTCGCTCAAACTCATAACAAGAGATTTCAACAACCCGCTCAACAGAGAGGCTCACAATATCAGATCTTTCCTTATATTTGAGCAGTTTATTTGTTATTATTAAAGAGCGACCATAAATTGACTTATCCCTGATGAATGAGTTTGCAATCTGGTCATTATTAAAACTGTAAATGAATTGATGTCGCTTTATCAGTGCTCAGTAATACATAAAATATGAATATTCTCAAAATTCATAAACAAGTGAAGTGAAGTTATACTTACTTCACAGAAAATGGGAACCTAATGAAAACATTGGGAACTTTACTACTAAAGATTTATATTTTCAACCTACTTGAACCACTAAAATATTTTAGCGAGATCGATACCTCTGCAAAACCGCTGCTCTGAATTTATTAGGTATTGTAAGTAATAAATATTGTACACTTACCAAAATATAGTTTTGGGCCAATCCAACACCTTAAAATACCATTGTTTTTCATACTCTCGTAGCTGAAATATTGTAAACTCGTCATGATAGCTGAAAATAATAAAAATAATATTCTAGGACACACAACACACACGGTCATTTTTTTTAATCTAAAATAGGCTTGCGCTTGACCACAACTTGCCTGATGTGAAGCAATGATGCAGTCGACGATGGAACGCGCTTACCCAGTAATACTCTCCACTAGCTTGTGTTATGGAAACCAGCTAATTATATGTTTATTATATATACTTTACATACTACTTTTCTTTTGTAAATACGTACGGTATAACAATAGATAATCACACCCAGACTCGAGAGAAACAGACATGTTCGTCACACAAATTTTTAATGTCTGTCTCGGGTGGGAATCGAACCCACGACCTGCGGCGAAAAAAGCAAGTAGGTATCTTATTCGAGTACACCATTTCTAAGGAAAAATTCCTGAAAACTTCCGAAACTTCTGGCAACTTTGAAAGTTTTAAAGTATTTCTACTGACAATTAGGTACAATAATTTCGTTACATTGAGATAAATAATTTTATTGTTATAGGTATTTAAGTAGGCACTTAAATACACGACGATTTTTAAGAAGATAAGTAATAAAAGTTCAACGGCTTTTGTTTGGCAGTTTTACATCAAAAGATTTCCGCAGCTCGCGCGGTTAGCTGGGTGGGTCGCCTCTCGCACCCCAAACTGCGCCCGTGTTGACTGAACGATTTTGTGTTAGTTCAAGTTAATAAATCTATTTTGAAAACTTCCAAAGTTGCTGGTAATTTTGGAAGTATTGCGAAGTTTTCACCACTATATCTTACCGACCACTTCACCACCGGTTTGTCAATATTAATGATAAAATCAGCCTCTTGCATCTATTTGAAGTTAAAAAGTATTATTGGGATAATAATTAAGTTATGGTTATTTATAGTTATTTTTATTATTTAATTTGAGTTACGAGATGTGAATTAAGTACTAAAAAAGAAACATTTTAAATGTTATGAATTTTGTTACTGATGATTACATATCTGGCACAAGTACAAGCATAAACCAGTGCCGAAAAGTACTATTCACTCTTGAAAATCTACCTCTAAAGGAAGATGATTTAACAAGGGTACTATGTATGGGGGCAGATGATAACTTCTCAGCAACAGCTGCCATGCCCTTCTGACTGGTCTATAGAAAATGACTGTTAGGAACTCACATGGATTGGCCTAGCACGTCGGCGGCAGCCACTACCTGTTGTTGCTAGGTCACATACGTTACTCTGCTAAACCAAATACGCAGAGAGGTGCAAATGCATTAGAAGAGATCTCCAATGCAATTCATGTAGCGGCAGTCTTATTTTAAACCACATCTTTTCCTAAAACCTTGGTGAACTTGATCATGTCACGGCGAGTTTTATAAATATTTTTGATTTAATTATTTGAATAGGTATCTACTAATTATATACTTATCACGTCCAGAAGTAATTCATTCATGAATTTGAAATTATATGAAAAACGTCTAAATAAATATGACGTAAAATAACTGTAAAAATCCATAAGGCTACATACCCACCGCTTTTACTATGCCGCTATCACGCCGCGTCGGGCCAATTGACCGCGCAACAAAATATTCTTCTATTACATTTTTTACCAAAAAAATATAATATGTTCATTGTTATGTATAATTAAATAAATGGGGCTAATAAGAGTATTTTTTTTCTTGAGGAAATACCCGTAGTCTTTATTTTAGATAGGATTTTCCAATATAAAGTGTGATTTCCTTATATAATTTAAATTCAAATATTTTTGTACGGGTGACAGAAAAATAATAATCATAAATTAATTCTTCATCCTCTAATTACATGTAAAAGATACTAAAATTGGTATAGTAGAAGAAAAACATATTTTTCTTAATACGAAATCTTAAAAGTTACATAACCCTTTACTAGGAAATCCGGCCGCGCAACAAAAAAAAAATTACCCAAATTTTTTTTTTTCAAATATTTTTATTTACAAACCTCGCAGTATAAATACTGCGAGGTTTGTAAATAAAAATATTTGAATCATTTCCAATATAAATATTGGATTTTCGAAGAAATGTCTAAATGTCTACAAAAAAATCTGTGGTACCATGTATCTTAATAGTTTAGTTACTTCACAATAACTACTTTTTCATCTTAAAATATGCCAGTGTAACGCCGGTACAAATTAGACACAATTATTCGTGCCTTGGTATTAATCCTTATCTAATTAAATCACATAATATTCAAGGGTACCTATATCAGTACCTGTAAATTACTTTTTGATTTATTTTAATCGGACATACCATTCAAAAGTTATCATGAGTATAAGATTTATCAAAATTGAAATTTAAGAAACCGAGCGGCTATGTTATGACTCTAATGGATTTTAACTTTGAGAAATAAGAGAGGCGTTATAAGGTTGAGACGTGTATCTGTGTATCTGTAATATAGAGATAATGATCTCTATCCCTTAACAAAAATGTGTCAGGGTTAATATTTTTTTTAATTCATTAAATTATATCTACAACAACAGAGATATACACGAAAATATGGCTAATAGTTCCTGTATGGGTAAATACATGTAAAACCATGGCTATATCCCTCACGGGGTAGACAGAGCACCAAGAGTGTAGGTATGTGATGATGAGATATCTAGCTTGGTCTATTACTTGTTTCCGGGTCTGGCAAGAGTTTGTTAAAATTTATATGATTCCTGTATGTGTAAATAAATGTAACACCACGCAGAGCGCCAAAGGTGTATGTGGTCTATTACTTAAATAACTTTCTTTACCGGGGGAAATCCTTTAAAGATTCCTTCGCCCCGTGTGTGTTAGACTAACAAAGGGGTATGTGAGACTCCCAAAGGGTACCCACTAAAATCTCCCGGGTGTTCCGTGGCGCATTCGTGCCAGGGGGTTACGGGAACCACACGTGTGTGGCACAACCGGGACTATTTATTAAGTAGATACCTAACATTTATCTGTTATTGCGGCACCTATTAAACTAATGATTTTGATTATTTGTTTTGTCATAGCAGACTTGATATAGTTTCTAAAGTAAGTCAAGAGTGTGATAAAATATGTGATGATTAAAATTGTTGTCTAAATACCGATATCTACCCGTGCGAAGCAGGGGCGGGCCACTAATTGTATAGTATAAATAATATTTGCACGCCACTAAATATGGCAAACCTGTTGGATTGAGCAATTTTTTACACCTTGCATGTATTTTTTATTCATTGTTTATGCAAATAAAATTATCTTATCATAAATTTTTAAAACTCACATTCATTGCTGCCAGATACAGTATGTGCTAATCCTATCAAGGGCAAATCCTCTTTAGCCCCTGGCACCAATGACGCCAGTTCATACATCCGTCTTCGTTGTAAACGAAATAATATATACCAACAAGTAAAAATTACGACTAAACACAGCCAAAACATTTTATCACGAGAAAATTTAGGACTGACACTGAATATGCACCAACAACAGGTTCGCAATCAAATCGTTATAAAAGCAAAAAAATAATGCGAATGGTTTTTATAAACTTACTTTATGCAGGCAGGTGGGTGTTTTTAGGGTTCCGTGCCTCAAAAGTTCTTTCTAAAAAAATACGATCCTACTTCAATATTTTATAAATAACTCAAAACCCGCTCAACCCATTTGACCAGGAAAGTGTACCATTTGAAACAAAAAAATATCAAAATCGATACCTACATACAAAAAAATCATGCAACAGTCGAATAGAGATCCTCCTTCTTTTGGAGTCGTTTGAAAACTTATCCCATAAAAGATTAGTCATTTACCCGTCTGCCATAGCCATAGTTTCTCCGAAACTACTAGACCTATTGAAAGTTACGAAAGTTTTTGGGTGTCGTAAAACAAGTAGGTATGTATTGAAAAAGTTTTCACCTCGACTTTCTATAGGTTTATCCACAAGTAATAATGCGTTTCAAACAAGAAAAGGACTGGAAATGCGCCATCTTGGATCGGAATGCGCATTTCACATTTTTATTAAAAAATAATTACCTACATATTAATGTTTTTTTAATGTGTGTATCTTATATATTTATTTAGGGGCCCAACAGCTTTTTCATCAAACATATTACATGCATGTATGCCTTTACAATAATCGAAGCCAATAACAGAGTTCCACGGCAAGAGAATTTGAGGTAAACAAAGATAGAATATGCAGACAATAATGTTATAAATAACTCATTTTACAAAGAGAAAAATCACAAGCAAATTGAATAAAATGAATACTAAAAACAAACAGAAGAAGAAAAACAGGATAATCAGTAGTGTGGATTGGTAGTTAGCTCACGTAGAATATGGTTTTTAAAATTGTTTTTAGACAACTAGAATAGAACGGTTTGAGTAAGATTGGGCATTTGGATTCGAATAAAACCTAAAAAATATCCCAACTAAGTACGAACTACCTATTTAACTATCGGAAGGAAAATAACGGTATTATAGGTTAAAGCGTGTTTCTGTGTATAAGTTTGTAACATCGTAGCACGTAAAGTTAGGTGATCGGTCGGTGTTCGGTTGGCATCATTATTTTCTACATTTTAACATAATACTATTATTGTGTGGTTTGATATCTTGTGCTGACGCTACTTTCAGTTACTTTTTGGTATGAAATTAGTCACGAGTCCTGGCCTATTCTTATTTTAAACTAAAGAATTCTTCTTTTTTTATTCTTTTTTATTTTAGGCCGAGTAGTTTCGAAGATACAATGGTTACATAAAATCATAAAGAATACATGCCAGCAGAAACAACTTCGTAGAAATTTGCATCTTAGTTTCTAACAAAAAACCCTTTAATTCCACAATGGTAGCTAAAGAGCACCATATAAAAAAATGCGTATTACGTACATTATTGGGTAGCAATTTACTGAAGTGCATCTAAATTACACTCAATCGGTACAGTAATTTTGGAGCACATCGGCTGTAACAAACGGAGAGATTGTCACGGGCGGGAGAGACATCTATCAGTTACTCAAAACTATTTCCCAGTTGCATTGCTATTGAACGGAACCCTCTCCGTGCGAGTTTCACTAACCCTTGGCCGTTTATTTTGTAAAATTGTGACCTAGGTCCATCAGTTTTACTATTATTTAGTTACTCATTACGGAACTCGGCGAGGTTATTTTGTAAATAATAATTTATCATTTTGCATTAACTCAAAAAAGTAATGAAAAGGCCAAACGGGTGACTTAGTTTACATAGGTTTTCTCATTAAATTTGTACCTAATATTTTTGTTTAAATACTAAATAGTTAGTTATTGTATTGTTAACAAATTTGACATTAACTAATAGATTTCTATTACCTCGGTCAGTGGGGCATTTAGATCTGGAAAGAATAGTACTACATTCTGTTACCAAAATAAAATGAATATTTTTTAATATCTCAAAAATATTGTATTGGCAACACTGTGCTGTTGCAATTTTTTCTTTAATTTAATGAATCAATGTGCAGTGCATCTATTTCGTGTTTACTTAAGCTCCAATATACCTAAATACAGTCCGCCACAACAACAAAGGAATAAGGGATTCGGGCCACACAGGCGCAGTCCCCTACACATTCATTCACAGATTTTAAGTTATCAGCAAGTTCATAACTGTGGTGTGTTTCTTGAGCGAAATATGTAGATATATGTTAAATTAAAAATTGTCACAACGGTCCTTGGTCGCCCCTAATTATTTATCCTATGACTAGCTGCCCCAGCGAACTTCGTACCGCGTATTTCTCGCCTTTAAATTACTAATATCGCTATTAAAAAATTAGAGCTGGTGTTAGAAGGGTGAAATTTAAGGATGTAAGTATTTTTTAATTCCATATTATGAAAAAAATATCCTAAGAATTTAAAAATATGTTAGGGGTGGATATCCCTTATCACTTAGGGGTATGAAAAATAGATAGTAGCCAATTCTCAGACCTACTGAATATGCATAGGTACAAAATTTCATAAAAATCGGTCAAGACGTTTCGGAGGAGTATGGTAACTAACACTGTGATACGAGAATTTTATTTATTAGATATCCTTATCTTTGACAGTTTTTTCTGGATTCTAGTAAAACAAAGTGTTTAATATTCCATCTCCTTTCACATGAAGACTCGACCTCTTTTTTACTCAACCTTTTTTAATCAAAAAAAGAACAATGTTTCCTTAAACCAATGCTTGTCAATATTATTTATATTATACTCTTTTTTGCCAAGAACTCTTTATTACTCAAATCTGTCTTCATCTAGTTCATAAAGTATACACAATCTTAACAATTTTCGTCCTTCGAGCCGGATAAGTAGCTACAACAAGTACGAGTGACCAGCCGAAAACCAGAACAATTGACCAGCCGGAGGAGTGGTTGAGATCAAGGGCATTAGAGTTTTAATATCATTACCCCAAATAGCCGATTGCCTCTATTTGTATTAAAATCGCTTTATATATAGGTAATCTGGTGCGCATTATTCGCCACGGCACGGAGTTGCAGTGTTGCAGTATTCGTGAGTACCGCTTTCTCTCATAAATCGCTAAAATGAGTGAGTCTCTTAGGGATTTAGTAAAGAAGCGTGGTCCTATCAAAGGTAACTTGACATTATTCATTAAATTTGTTAATTCTATTTTTGATACTGTAGAATCACTAACAGATCGGCAAATAGCTGAATTAAAGCTACGTCAGCAGTCAGCGCCAAGTATTCTAAGTAAATTTAATGCCATTCAAAATAACATTGAGGAAATGGTAGATGAATCTGAGCTAGAATGACAGTTATTAGAACGAGAAATGTTTGAAAATTCATACTATGACGCCATGGCTACCATTGAGTGTTTGCTGAAAGATCATGCTGCTAGTACTTATAATAGTGATAAAGGTCATAACTGTAAAAATAAGGCGCTAGTTAAATTGCCCACTATATCGCTGCCTTCGTTCGATGGATCTTATGATAACTGGTTAGAGTTTAGAGATACGTACTTGTCAATGATTCATAACTCTGAAGAGCTCGATAATAAACAGAAATTTCACTATTTAAGATCTGCTTGCGCCTTATTCTGAAGATGACCGGAAATATGAACAGTTATTCCTCGATACAACTAAACGAGATGACAGAGGTCGTTTCCTAGTTCGAAATCCACTTAATGAAACACCACAATTACTTGGTGATAGTTATAATGTCGCAAAAAATAGATTCATGTCTCTCGAGAATAAATTAGAACGTCTACCACTTTATAAGTCTATGTACGTAGATTTTATGCGAGAGTACATAAAGCTCGGTCACATGACTCGCATTGATAATTACCCATCACCTTGCTATTTTTTACCTCACCATGGTGTTTTCCGAGAGCACAGTACAACTACTAAATTAAGGATTGTTTTCAATGCTAGACAGAAAACGACTTCTGGAAAGTCACTAAATGATATCCAGTTCACCGGTCTTCCTCTTCAAAACGATTTGTTTGAAATTCTTTTACGATTCAGGCAGTATAAATATGTTGCTTGTGCCGATATAGAAAAAATGTTCAGGCAATTTCTTGTTCAAGAGGATCAAAGAGATTTACAGGTAATTCTGTGGCGTGAGAAACCATCTGAATCTTTAAATGTATATCGTCATAATACTATCACTTACGACACTGCCAGTGCGCCTTACCTAAGTATACGTTATGTACGTCAACTGGCACTAGAATGCAATGATCCTGAAATATCAAAAATAATGCTTGAAGATTTTTACGTTGACGACTTATTGACAGGTAGTGACGATAAGTCGTGTTTGTCAGATATTTGTAAGCGAGTTACAGATGTATGTAACTCAGGTTGTTTGCCTTTACGTAAATGGTGATTCAACTCGCCTGACATCGCATTACAGTCTATACAACATGATAGTGATAATTAAAATAAAACAATGAATGTTAGACGAAAGTCAATCTAATAAAACTTTAGGGTTAGGTTTGTTCAATCATAGCGATCAATTTCATTTTACTACAAAAATTAACGAAGACACTTTCAAAATAACTAAACGCCTTATCTTATCAGTCGTGTCTCAAATATATACGACCCTTGTTGGAAAATAGGATCCACTGGGATCAGAAGGTTGGTGACATTCCTACTGAGAATTTACCTGAAACTAAAGCTTAGTTATAATACTATTTGCATGTTCAATAATATTTCGCTTAATAAAATTATTTCATTGTACTAGATTTTCGTTATATTAGACTTCAACGTGCTTGTGCTTATGTGTTTGGATTTTTAAACGATAATTTACGCATTAAAAATAAGTCTGAACGCATTACGGCTCCATCTAAACTACTAAGCCGTCTTTGATTTATTTTGACGGGCCGGTGCGGTGGCGTGGTCGGTAAGATACTTGCTTTTCACGCCGCAGGTCGTGGGTTCGATTCCCACCCGAGACAAACATTAGTGATGAACATTTCTGTTTGTGTCGAGTCTGGGTGTAAATATCTATTATATGTATATATTTACGAAAGAAAAGTATTATATGTATAGTATATACCAGTTATCTGGTTTCCATAACACAAGCTCTGCTTAGCTTGGGACCAGATGACCGTGTGTGTTAATGTCCAAGAATATTTATTATAAGAATATTTATTTATTTATTCAGATAACGACAGGAATTTTGTAGATGCAGCTAGGGAGTTTACAGAATTTTTACGGAACAGTTGTCAATGTAATATCATGGATTACGCTTCAAATAACCAAATAGCGTTTTAATTCATCCCTATTTATGCTCCAAATTTTGGCGGTTTGTGGGAGGCGGCGGTCTACTCTTGCAAATACTGCATATCGCGCGTGATAGGCAAAGCACACTTAACCTATGAAGAATTTAATACGGTTTTGGTACAAATAGAGGCCGTCCTAAATTCGCGTCCTTTAAATCAAATGTCTCAGGATCCAGATGACCTTATGCCCTTGACGCCAGGCCACTTCCTGATCGGCCGGCCTTTGACGACTTCAGCAGTAGCAGACGTCACATCGAGGTCATCAAATTCGCTGTCGCGATACCAACGGGTTGAGCAGCTGCGGCATCAGTTTTGGAAGCGCTGGGCGACCGAGTACATCTCCGAACTTCAGAAACGTGTCAAATGGAAGGAGTGTCGGGGTGCCCTAATTCCCAACACTATGGTATTAATCAAGGAAGACAACCTACCACCTCTAATGTGGCGATTCGGAAGAATCCTCCGAACTTATCCTGGGAGAGATAATATTTCAAGAGTCGCTTCTATTAAGACTTCTTCAGGAGTTATTATGAGGGCATTTTCCAAAATATGCCCTCTCCCGATCTCATTGTCATCAGATGGACAAGATTGAGAGCCACTACCGCCTCTCAAGGTGGCCGAGTATGTTTAAGATTCCACCTCCTTTCACATGAAGACTCGACCTCTTTTTTACTCAATCTTTTTTAATCAAATAAATAATAGTTTAAAAAAACTAAAAAAACACGCTTTTATAGCTAACCGAACTAAAAATTAGAAAATAATTTTTAATATCGCATCATTTCATTCAAAGGTTCACTGTTGCATGGGGTTTTTCCTGTTAACTTAGAACAATCGAGTTCTTCAATCTGAATACCGTCTAAAGATCTTACACGACTAAGTGCTACATAAGCTTGTCCAGCAGCAAACAGTTGCGAGCCTAGATAAATGACTGCATGATCGACTGTACAACCTTGCATCTCGTGGACGGTCGAAGCCCAACTCAGGATTAATGGCAACATTCCTCTTTCAGCAGTTCCATAACCGTATTTCGCTGGGAACTGTATCGATATTGGTTTAATCATGTTTACAAAAAAATGTTAAATGAATTAGAAAACCAAGTACGTAATACGTTTCTGATCGAAAAAAAAACGGCGAAAATTAAAAAAAAATTGGTGTACTTAGTGTGTATCATTTCAAGTCTCCAGTCATACAGTTCGATACAGAAAGAGATAAAAGGATTTTTTTTAATTTATACCTGTACTAAGTGTAATACGTGAGCGCAATTAAATTTATAAATATATTATTTGAATATTCGTGAACCCTTCGTCACTCGCTGGAAATTTATATAAAATATTATTATTATTATATATTTTTTTATTTATATTTTTTTATATTTATAAATTTTTTTTATAATTTTTTTTTAGATCGCGCCCTCGCTCTGTCCCTTTTACTCTACTACAGAGTATAAAAGTACTAAAAAGTACTATAAAAGAATTTATTAATCCTGGCCGTCCTAATAAGGATAATGGGAAACTGTTATCAAATTATTGCATTGTCATCGGTCCTTGATACGTATGCAAAGTTTCAAATTAATCAGACTTCTGGAAACGGGTGAAAATGAAGTTCAAAGATTCCGTTACATACATAGATATATACATACATACATACATACATACAACCCAAGCTAATAAAAGCGTGTTAAAAAAGAACAATGTTTTCTTGTACAAATGCTTGTCAATATTATTCATATTATACTCTTTTTTGCCAAGAAAACACGTGCTTTAATACTCAAATCTCTCCTCATCTAGTTCATTAAGTATACACAATCTTATCACAAAGGCAACACTAGTAGTCCACGACACAATTGACGTCATTTAGTACTTACGTCTGTTTAGACCATGGAACAAAGAAGCTACTTGTTTTAGACCAAAAGGAATAAATTAGAACTACAAACGCAAGAGGAAAAAATAAGGGTGTCCTTATTTTCGATCTATTTTCATTTTAAATAAAATATTTGCCACTAGTTGTATAGATATTATAATTAATATTTGCACGTCACTAAATATTGCAAACATGTTGGATTGAGTACTTTTTTACACCTTGCATGTATTTTTATTCATTGTTTATGCAAATAAAATTATCTTATCAAATGTTTTTAAAACTCACATTCATTGCTGCCAGATACAGTATGTGCTACACCTATCAAGGGCAAATCCTCTTTGAGCCCTGGCACCAATGACGCCAGTTCATACATCCGTCTTCGTTGTGAACGATATAATATATACCAACAAGTAAAAATTGCAACTAAACACAGCCAAAACATTTTATCACGAGAAAAGATAGAACTGACACGTAGACTGACACTGAATATGCACCAACGATAGGCTCGCAATTAAATCGTTATAAATGCATAAAAATAATGCGTATGTTTTTATAAACTTACTTAATGCAGGCAGGTGGTTGTTTTTAGGGTTCCGAGCCTAAAAGTTCTTTCTAAAAAAATACTGACTGACTTCAATGTTTTAAAAATAACTCAAAACCCGCTCAACCCATTTGACCAGGGAAGTGTACCATTTGAGACAAAAAAATATTAAAATCGATACCTACAAAATAAAAATTAGGTAAAAAAACTTTTTTAAAACCACATTTGACACAATTTATATGTTATAAAAGCTTGTCGCGAGATATATTGTATTGTATTTACTTTCTTAGTTTTAAATTTTTATTAGGCAGCAATAGACATGAATAGGGGGCATATAAGAAAATTAATTGTGTCTACAGGGTTATTGAGCAGGATTAATTATTCTGATGAGTTATTGGATAATTAAATTCGAGTACCTATATCAGTTAACACTAAGACAATCTCATATTTTCAATGTAATTTTACTGTACATGTATCATTTATCACATAATTTAAGCACATAATAAACTTTAAAAAGGTACAACTCAAAGGTTTTTGATGAATTACTTTGAAAATGAAATATTTACCAAAAACACAAAAATAAATAATAAAAGAAGGTGCTTTACCCTACAAATTGAGATGCTTAAGTTAAATTTAGCTCAGCCAGTTCACGAACAGGAACTGTTTAAATCTTGTTTTTATCTTGTTAAATTCTCACAGGAGGCACAGAAACATACATTGCAAGTTAAATAAAAGCTTTTAAAAAAGCATGTAA
This sequence comes from Meganola albula, assembly GCA_936450015.1. NCBI lineage: Eukaryota > Metazoa > Arthropoda > Insecta > Lepidoptera > Nolidae > Meganola > Meganola albula. The sequence goes on from OW388148.1 coordinate 10,588,988, forward strand.
CAGTCGAATAGAGATCCTCCTTTTTTTGGTGTCGTTTGAAAACTTATCCCTTAAATTATTAGTCATTTATCTGTCTGTCCGTCTGCCATAGCCATAGTGTCTCCGAAACTATTACACCTATTGAAAGTTTTTGGGTGTCGTAAAACAAGTAGGTATGTATTGAAAAAGTTTTCACCTCGACTTTCTATAGGTTTATCCACAAGTAATATTGCGTTTCAAACAAGAGTAGTACTGGAAATGCGCCAGTACCTACAGTTGCATTGCTATTGAACGGAACCCTCTCCGTGCAAGTTTCACTAACTCTTGGCCGTTTATTTTGTAAAATTGTGACCTAGGTCCATTAGGTTTACTAGTATTTAGTTACTCATTACGGAACTCGGCGAGGTTATTTTGTAAATAATAACTAATCATTGTGCAGTAACTCAAAAAAGTAATGAAAAGGTCAAACGGGTGAGTTAGTTTACATAGGTTTTCTCACTAAATTAGTAATATTTTTGCTTAAATACTAAATAGTTAGTTATTGTATTGTTAACAAATTTTACATTAACTAAAAGATTTCTATTACATCGGTCAGTGGGGCATTTAGATCTGGAATGAATGGTACTAAATTCTATTAGCAACCTAAAAAATATTTTTAATATCTCAAAAATATCGTATTGGCGACACTGTGCTGTTGCAATTTTTTCTTTAATTTAATAAATCAATGTGCAGTGCATCTATTTCGTGTTTACTTAAGCTCCAATATACCTAAATACAGTCCGCCACAACAACAAAGGAATAAGGGATTCGGATTCGGGCCACACAGTCTCCTACACAGATTTAATATAGGCAAGTTCATAACTGTGGTGTGTTTCTTGAGCGAAATATGTTAAATTAAAAATTGTCACAATGGGTCTTGGTCGCCCCTAATTATTTATCCTATGACTAGCTGCCCCAGCGAACTTCGTACCGCGTATTTGTCACCTTTAAATTAACGAAATAAAGAAATTAGAAACGGTATATTGGGGGGCGCGTCCCGTCGTAGACTACATCATTGTTTAACATCAGGGCATGTTGTGGTCAAACGCAAGCAGAATTAAATATCCGAATTGAAATGTTGTCATTTCTGTTGAATTATCGCAGGTTTATGGTGTGGTTAAGATTAACCTTCGTTCCCTTTGCCTTTGTACTGTGTTGATGAAGAGCACGTGGCGCAGTTGTTTATATTTTAATAATAAACAACTTTAAGTAGGTACATATTATATAATTTGTGGAAACTATTTTGGATTAGGTATGTTAAATTTGGGTTATTAAGTGCTAATCTACATCTTTTTGTTTCCCTAACAAAATAAGTAAAATAAATAAAAGCAAAAGTATGACTCGGTTGTTAAATGAAATCACTAGTGATGCTGTCATAAAATATATTTCAGACGTAACTATGTCGATGTTAGCTCACTTAAGTACACAATCTCTACTAAATGCGAAAGTAATTCTGTCTGTCGCGCTTTCATGCCAAAACTAGTCAAATGATTTGGATGAAATTTGGACCCGAACAAAAAAGTTTGAGATCCGGGCTGCGCCTAATTGAAAGTGCAGTAACTAGGGTTTTTAACGAAACTAAGTTAGTTACATGTTTGGAATCACAAAAAAATCTCTGAATTTTTGTCTCATTTCATTATCAAAATTTCTTTTTTAACTATAAAATTCAGGAAACAAAAGTTCCGTAAATATGAAACACACTTCTACCCTTTTAGTGGCCCACTGCTGGGCACGGGTCTTCTCTCGACTAGCTTACGAGTTGAGAGACTTTAGGCCTTAATCCACGCACGCTGGCCAAGTGCGGGCCTATATTTTCACTCACCTCACTGTGTCAATCATACCTTTCGACAATCGTCTATCATCCATCCTCTCCGCATGACCAACCCTCCTAAGCATGCTGTTTTGCACCTTTGTCACTACATTTTTTCAAACCACATTCTCTAATTACATACCTACTACATTCCTCAATCTATCATTCAGAGCCACACCACATACATCGCGGAGAACGCATTTCCACAGCATTTATTCTACTTTCATCCTTCTTCTGCCACACCCAACATTTCAACACGCAATGTAGCCATTGTGGATAGCCAGTCGAACCTTTCCAGAAATCGGCTGGTTGGCCACAGCAGCATTCATTTACTCTACATTCTATCCAAATAAAGATTATGATATGAAGATGTTCGAGCAGTGCTACTCTGGAATCCCGGTAATATTTTCCCCTGTGATCATTTTGCTGAGTAAATTTCACATCATCATTCCCCTTGCCTTTTTCCCATTTCTATTGAGGTCGGCTCCCAGTCTATCCTCATGCGGCTAGCTACCAGAATTATACGAGTGACTGCCATCAGACCTCGAAACCCATAGGGAACCGGTAGCCGAGATGGTTAGACCAGGTGTCAGATTATATTGGCTTCTGACTACATGTAACGATTATCATAGATGTATTAAATGACAACCGGGACCGACGGCTTAACGTGCTCTCCGAGGCACGGAGGGTAGTCCCTCAACCAACCAGACACCGAAACAATTTTTTGTTGTTACACAAATATTGTCCGGGGCGGGAATCGAACCCGCGACCTCCCGGGCACAGTATAACCCAATCGGACGGCTTACACCGCTCGACTACCGAGGTCGTCTGCTGAGTAAATTTCACGTCTACCATTAAATTATAATTAAAATATCGCAATATTTTTGTCGGGAGTCAATTATTGAATAGATAAAAAATTATCTTCTCACATTCAGTGTCTCCAAACATAAGATGCGCTATTCCTAAAAATGGTAATTCCTCCTTGGGGCACGGTACTGCCGAAGACAGCTTATACATTCTCCTCCGTTGGTACCGAAACGACATGTACCACGATAAAAACGCCACAATCACTAACAACACCAACATTTTAACACAAAATAAAACAATATGTTCACGATGTCCAATCTCTCGTGTCTATCTCAATCTGTGCACATGCTTGAAGTCTAGTAAAGATATGGCGCGGTCGTATTTATCACATTTTCCTCAGAGAGACCGTCCGTCGTAATTGTTATAATTGTGTTGAAGGGTCGCAGGTTCATGGTGTAGTTAACAATAACCTTCGTACTGTGTTGACGAAGCGCACGTGGTACCTGTTATGGTTTTTTTTTTACTTAAAACAAAGGCAAAGTTCTTCTTATTATATTGAAAGAATTGCAAGGTCTATCTATATTCCCTACTCGTACCTTTGAAATACTTATCAACAAAATAAGACGATACTGCACCGCCAAGCGGCCTTGCCGTGTTCCGGTGCGATGTCTGGTGACACCATTTAAGAGGATGAGTCGGAATTGTTGCTCCTTTATGGTTTCTAATCTTATGGAGCCTCATTCCACTGCGAATGAATCGGTACAGTAGGCAAACGCGTCCCATCGTAGACTATTATATTATAGACATTGCTTAACATCAGTCATGTTGTAGTCAAGTACAGGCTTATTTCAGAATAAAAAATTAAAAATTTCAAACGATCCTGTAGTCGAACCTTCTGAGTCTTCTTTGTGTAGAGTTAGAGTAGATGACCGCTCCTCAATTCAAATTCACACTTGTGGTATATATTATGATAAATTTAAATCCGACTCAGGAGGATTAACCAATCAATTAAGGGTCATTTAGGTATTTCAAACCTGTAAACGACCCTCTTGGTCGATCCTTAGAGTATTTAACTCGGGAGGTGTTATACCCAACTTCTAGTACCTACTAAATTATTTCTGCCAGTATTTTGGGGAGGCGAGGTAAACACGTACAGCACACATGTAAAAATTTAAACGTATTTACTAATGCACTCGTAAATTAAAGCTACACACAAACATAAACCAACAGTTTATGCATACAATCTGTTCGTGTCGGCAGAGGAGAACACGCGCAATACCAGTTCCGTGATAAATTTTTCAAGGGTTGACCCTTCTAAGTCGTCTTATCATCCCCCTCTCGAAATCCTCCGGGCAACAGGCTTCTCCGTGTACTAAAAAAATCGAGAATATGTGAAATCCATTAAAAAGGGTTGAGATTACCTTTTCAAATCTTAGAATGCTTGAGATAAGATCCATGCCCAGCTGTAATAACATAGAATTATAATAAACTATACGAAAAGACGGCGGCGGAGTCGTGTCGGGCTGCGTGGTATTGTGTTCACGCAAAACAACAACACGACGGACAAGACACGATCGATCTGAATGACGCTGATTTGTGACCAGCACCACAAATGACTTAAAAACTTTAATGATGGTGATAAACTTTAAATTTAAAGATTTCTCGCTAAAGCTCGAGAACGGCTGAACCGATTTGGCTGATTTTAGTATTGAAATATTTGGCTTTACAAGTCCAAGGACAGTTTATAAATGTTCGCTGGCACAGCTAGGAAGTATATTTACACTAAATATCAAACAAGTCAGGTTGTCTCAAGATATAGGCCTCTTTGTGTTCCCTACACTTTTTCCCGACCCGCACTGCGCCCGTTATTCAACCGACTGTAAAAAGGAGGTTTTTGATTCGACTGTATGTTTTTTAATGTTAGTTAAATAATGTCTTTGTTATAAGTCAACCTACTTTTATGATATGTTTTTGTTAGAAAGCTGGTGCTTCTCGTGTGGTCCCATTTAAATTTGATCAAGAGACTTGTAGTTTGTCGAAAGAAGTGTCATTGTTTAACTAAGGTAAGCTCTGCGGCCTGCCAAAATTATAAGAGTTGTTTGAATTAGGTTTTTTGTTTTATTTTTCCAAAAAGAATTATATTATATGGAGCTATTGTTTTACAAAAGCCTTGCCTAACCTAATTTTAAATGATGTTAAAAAACAAACAGTAACAGTAATGAATATTATACCGAACCGTAGCAGAGTGACCTTGGCCTTGTGATAAAAAAAAACAAATGGTATTTTTTTCTACAGTAAAAAACAAAGAACAGTTGAACGCATTTTTTTACATCAAATTACATAACAATTAATAATAATTGTTGATAAATATTAATGTAAATAATATATAGTTAGAAGCAGTTAGCACGAGACTTCCAGGTAAGTACTAATATTTAAATGCCACGTAATCTTGTAAATGACATTCTGTAACAATTATACCGGAACTTTAAGTTACACTTAGCACAGAATATTTAATGGCTGTTATGCTACTACTCACAGTTGTGTGGGCAATTTAACATTATGTTTATCCTTAATCTATTAAAGTACCTATAATAAAGCAAACATTATTTTGTTTGTTGTAACAACATGATTATTATCGCCTATCGGTCTGGAGTACAGAATACTAAATAGTACCTACAGACCAAACGACCTCTAATAGAGGAAGTTACGTTTTAAACAAATACAATAAAACGTCAAAATGTTGCCCTCTGCCATAGCATAGCTTATGTTCCGGGTAACATTTTGACACGCGTTTTCAAATCATGAGTTTAGACATACCTACAACGGAACACATGCACGTGTTAGGTTAATTTAATGTTTGGATATACTGTCTATTAGCTTTTGAAAAGTGTTTAAGACACAATACATCTAAAACTTACCTTAATAGCGTTGTTTTCATCATTTTTAATTAACAATACCTTTGTTATTGTTCCAAACGGAAATCTCGCTACAATTTTAAAAATAAACTTAACGGTTGGCGAACATCAAAGTTGTTTGTTCACGACTATAAAAACGGAACGTACGGCGGTATTGGGTCGCGATCGCGAATCAAACGTTGTGAGCCGGCCCGATTCCCTAAAGCTATTGTCCTGCAACTTCCTGAGCCGAGGTTCGTCCCCACATGGGGAGCCCTCATGGCAGTTGTCATAGTACTTGATCGGTTCGAAAAAGTCCCGTGAACCGATAAACACCTTTCCAGCCGATTGGGTTAGGTCATCAAAAAAAGTATTGGATGGATCATTCTCGATTACTGATAACAAGTAAGTAAAACAATTATTACTTTTAACTATATAATATTCTTAATTCTCTTTTATAATACTATTTTAATATAATAATTGTTGCTATTTTTAAATTAAAATTAATACCTGTATATAATTTTGAACCAATTGTCATATTACAAAATGTACTTAATAATACCACGTTTGATGAAATTAGTTTGATCAGAATAATTATATAATTTATATTGAAAAAGGTTACGCAACCTATTTATTTCATAAAGTAGGTATTGTGATGTTTTATGACAACAAATAGAATTGAATTATATTTTATGACAATTTATATTACCTTGTTTTTAACTTTCATAGTAATTACTTATAATTTGCAAATATTATTACATAATTTAATATATAATGTGACAAATAAATAATAATATTAGTAACTACATATTTATCCGTTCATTATTTCACCTCTTTTGCAAATGTAATAATAGAGTGGCGTCTCTGTTGGTTGAAAATCCTAGCAGAATTAATTATTTTTTTAGTATACCTATAATTTAAAATGGGTAGGTATTATAAAATTTTTACTTTTATTTTTTAATCTTGAAATAAACTAACACACGCGTGATAGATTAAGTATTAAATAAAATACAAAAACAAAGGAATATTAAATGTGTGTATGTTCGATTTTTAGACATTATGAATTTATGAAGTTTTAAACCGTGCTATGTCATTGTTATTTTAGTACCTATGTGTGTACTTACTGTACCATATTATATCGAATATTTAAAAACTACCTATAACATCGAAGACTACATGCTAAGTATATAATAATTTAGCAAATTATGTATCAGTTTACGCATACTTATTAGATTTGTTTAAAAACCTGCACTTCTGCGTTTATGAGTGTATACAGCGATTATTATTCCGTTAAAACAAAGGGATGCCGTTATACAATAGGTGCATCAGCATCCCATTCTTGAAACGGGAATCACTATCACACTCATAATACTGTAGCAGGGCACTTAAAAGAAGCGGGGGCATCCGATAGTAATAATAATAATATTTTCACACATACACACAGCGCCATCTAGTTCCAAATTAAGCAATTATATTTGCTTGTGTTATGGATACTAAAAACGGATAATATCCTTATATTGTATATACATATAATTTAAAAATAACACCCAGACACAGAACAAACAATCGTGCTCGTCACACAGATTTGTCATGGGTCAGAATTGAACCCACGATCTTCGGATTAGCAGTCAGGGTCACTAACCACTACGCCACCAAGCTAGTCTAATTGTACTTAAACTTACTTACCTATGACTAGCCTTTTTTTTTTTTTTTCGTGGTGAAAACCCTTTATGGGTCCCCGCTACTGGGGGTGCAGCGGGGTATGTAGGAGTCCCTGTCCACACTGGTGGGCTCGGGCTACCCACTAAAAACACCACGGTAGCCAGCCTCAGGTGCTTGAATGACGGTCCTGGGAACTCATAGATCTACAACCAGGACCGCCATCACACTGTAGCCTTTCGGTAGGCTCATCCGGTTTCATAATTGAAATTAAAATCTCGGCCTAATTTATGTAGGCAATCTGCGGCTACAGCAGACCACCTCTTCCCAGGCTCACATTCAAGGGTCGGCAGGAGTCCCCACTCCAGCCGCCAGTGACCCTGAGGACGGCGCCAGGTTAGTTATTTGCCGGCGCCTCGCTCTCCGCCGCGCGGGATCATTTCGTTCCCGATCCCGCTCGGCAGACTCTTTCTGCAGCATAACTTCTTCACAGAAAGAGACTACAGCTCTCCACGAGGCCTCGTCTGTCAGCATTGCCCTTATTAAGGCTGGCGGAGAGAGGTTGTTACCAATTATTTGTACCAAGACTTGGCGCTCTGACGCCCAAGAAGGGCATTCCTCGAGCGTATGCTGCGCCGAGTCCAGGTTACTGCCGCAATGGTGACAATCGGCTGTCACCTCTCGACCAATGCGATTCAGATACTCACCGAAGCACCCGTGCCCGGTAAGTATCTGAGTCAGTCTATACGTCAGACTGCCGTATTTTCGGCAGCACCAGTCTTCCAAATGCGGAAGAACAGCTCCAACTGAGCGCTGACGCGAACTCCGCGGCATTACGAGCCGCTCACGCCATAAGTGCAAGGCTTGCTGATGTGCTTCCCGGCGTATCATAACTGGGTTTATGACACCTTCATTCCTATTCTGGGCGGTATCTCCATGGAGTTGGTCATAAACCAACTCGTCCATTTCCGCCAGGATATCGAATGGCGGAAAACGAGATAGTACCGTCGCCGCCTCAAAAGATATTGTTCGGTAGCCGCGTACAATTCGGATAGCCACTATTCGCTGCAGGCTGTTTAATAGAGCCCTGTTGCGCGAGGCGCGTGTCAGACTTTGGGCCCACACAGGTGCCCCATATAGGGTTATCGATCGGATGACGCTACCATAGAGACGGCGGACTTCTTCTCTAGGGCCCCCGAGATTGGGCAGCAACCTCTGAAGAGCACCTGCTACCCCACGAACACGGGGAACTAGCCGCTCGAAATGAGTGTCAAATTTCCAACGACCGTCCAAGATGAGACCAAGGTATTTAAGACACAGCCCCACTTCGATCTCTGCGTCATTAATTATGATACGGGAACTGGGTGGATTCACTCCTCGACGTAGGTTATGAAACCATAGCGCTTCGGTCTTGTTAAGCGCCACCCGAAGGCCCAATCTATTGATCTCCCGTATAACGGTCGCTGCTCCTAATTCTGCAACAGTAACGGTTTCTTCAAAGTTTCTTCCACTGGCTAGGATGAGGGTGTCATCTGCATAACATACCACGCTGACACCAGTTGGAAGTCTGACCCTTAGAACCACATCATAAGCGAGGTTCCACAACAAGGGGCCTAAGACTGATCCCTGAGGGACCCCGCAGCTCACCTCACGTGTTACCTCACCATCCCGTCCCACAAACCAGATAAAACGGTCGCGTAAGTAATTTCCAATTATTCTTTGCAAATAAATGGGGACATTATGATATTGCAAAGCCTCCCGTATTGCTTGCCAGGGGAGGGAGTTAAAAGCGTTGACAATGTCAAGGCTGATCGCCAACGCGACTCTCCCCTCCATGACTGCGAGCGCCGACAGGGATTTGACGCGACGGATTGCATCAATTGTTGATCTACCTCGTCGAAAGCCGAATTGGCAGTCCGACAAGTCGGGGCCCACACGAGACAAGTGGTCGACAAGGCGGGAAAAGATTATTCGTTCGAACAACTTTCCCACGTCATCTAGCAGGCATATGGGTCGAAATGCTGAAGGTGAATCCAACGGCCTGCCATCTTTCTTAATTAAAACTAGCCCAGCCACTTTCCAGACCTTAGGGAAGATGCCGGATTGAAGGCAATTAGTAAATAGCTGCCGTAATCGATCTTTGAGCACTGTCAAGGCTACCACCAACGCACGCCCTGGAACCTATGACTAGCCTAGGTGCTATTTAATATTCTTTGGTTATGCTTACTAGGTCTACCTATAGAAACGCCATCGAAGTGTTTTATCTGTCTTTGGTAACTCTGTAGCTGGGCGCCATTACTATACGTTTCAAATAAGAATAGGATTTGAAATCCGCCATCTTGGACTGGAATGCGCAACAACTTCACATTTTTAGTACAGTGAGCAAAAATGTTTGTGCGATATAATAATCACATCTAGACGAAAAAAAATTAAAAATGCATATATCTTACTGCCGTTCGAGTTAGATTAGACATTTGGAAACGAATATTTAGATACGAACATATTTTATTAACTTTCGACGACAAAAATCGGAGTGATAAGTTAAAACGAGTGTTTTTATCCGTGTATATAAATTCGTGTGCAAGTTTGTGGTATCCTAGCTCGTAAATTTACTTAGGTAGGTAGCTGTATTGTAACTACATACTTATGTAAAGTTTTTACATAAATCACTTTTCCATACATTTCAAAATAATATTATTGTCTGTGGTTTGACATTTTGCGCTGGCGCTACTTTTGCTTGGTTCATGGTATGAAGTTAGCCGCGAGTCCAGTCCTAATCTTATTTGAAACGCATAGTAAAAGAGATAAACATTGAGTATCCGCCCCATAAAACTATTCGACTCTTTCACATCTCCACTCTCAATCTGTAATTTCGCATCGACAAACATTGGCAAAACTGCGGCAATTCTAGATTGTCATACTGTAATAGTCTTCCTCCTCGACCATAATGAGAACTTCTGGACCATTTTTCTAAAGCATTGATGACGCATTGTGGCTGGTAGTGCCACGTTACACGCTAATCGCTTTTCTCCTTGGCGAAGTTGGCGTGTTAACACCCCTTTACAGAAGCATTCTATACATCAGTTACAAATTGTACAAGTATTACCAGGTAGGTAAACACAGAACGGCCGAACTGAAAAATAAATAGGTATCCATTAATAAAATATACCTAAGTACAAATTATATTCCCTCCGGTAATAGAAACTAATCTTATCACCATTCGCCAAGCATCATCATGTTCGGACGAGATGCTTGGTGAATTCAAGGGCAACATTGTGGACTGTAAAACAACAACTGACTTTGAAACAACCAACTGGGGGGTGAATAGGCACTTAGGTAGGCACCGGCACTGCATAGGCACTGCACCTGTAGGTAGGTATCTACTCGTCGCCTTTAATGTAGGTAATTTACCACCAAGGGAAGTCAAGTACCATTTAGTTACCGTCCAACCAGATGTTAAAAAAGTGAGAAATTAACCTGATGAAGAAGCGCGTAGTTTAATTCAAATAAACCGGCTCCCGAAAACACAACTTTTTGATGCAATAGTTGTAGTGATAACTGCATTGCCTACGAACAAATATGAATACACATTTATTTTGTAAAAAAGCGTAGTTACTGGGTTAACAGTTAGATATTTTGTACCTTACCTCAGATTTAACATTAGAACTGAAGTCACTATTCACAATCACATGTGCGATAAATGAAGTATTTTTAGCCTGAGAATAAAAAAAAACATAAGAAGACAATATTTTTCAAGATAAATTTATAATTTATAATAAGGTATGTTCAAAAGTATTCTTACCTCTTCCATAACACCTTCACAGAAGTACACCACCATATAAACAACAGCACAGCTGAAGAAAATTTGCCATAACACATAGACCATGAAATTAACGTATCTCGGAACGTCATGGTATAATCCTGCCGCAGTCGCCTCCATAAAGTAGAACAGGTACATTATTATGTGAAGCAGAGATATAAACATCGTCAACGCCAATATTACATTAAACATCTTATTAGTAAAATCTGCTAGTTTAAACATCGTCCCGTAGATTTTAGAACACTTTTGTATTTTCTCACATATTTCTTTGTTATTTTCAGAGCGAGAAATATTAGTCACTATACTACCTCCAATGAAGAGAGTGTATGACCCATTTTGTTGAGGTATGATTCCATCCAGCACATTGTTTATGTACTTAAATCTACTCCTGAACAGAATTAAGTAGTAGCAGAAGGTCGACATCCACATTAAAGTCTGGGCATCAGAGAATATGACTTGATACATCCTCTCAGAGGGCACAGGCATGTTTATACTGTGAAATATTCTCCAAATGCTTAAAACACGAAGTAAATATAGCACTACATGTCCAAAGCTGATAGCCAGAGCTAGGTACGCGTCTTTGTTATAATCTATTTGCTCACCCAAGTTCTTTAGATCTTTGTCAATGTCGAAAACGTTTTGTACAACGTGAATGATGTCATTTGAGCACAACGGTAGCTTCCACATAGTAGTTAAGATAAACAATAATGATGTGAACACCTCTACATCATCTGCGTACCGTTGGAGTTTCGTGTTATAGATAGTTCGTAACATGGTTTGTCCTTCCACGTACGCTTTGTAGAAGCAGTAATAAAACAAAGAGTACCACAAGCTGTAGAACAATAAACCGATCCAACTGAATCTCTGCACAATACGATGATCTTGACCGATTTCGACGAAAAAAATCGACATTCCGCCTATCTTCCTTATGAATTGAGAAACATACAATGCTTCCACGATGTTATGATAGTTTTGTACAGTGAACCTCTTTTTAGTATAGCTCCAAATTTTTTTCGCACTCATTTTATCAACGCAGCTTATTCACGTCTACAATGTCCAACACGTTCGAATTAATTAATCAACCTAAAACATATTTCCATTTAAATAAATAATATTCCCATTTAGATAGATTTGAGTGTAGGTACCTACGTATGTTGTGTACACTCAAATGAATTACTTTTTCATAGAATGTATTCCATCAGGTGTATTCTAATTAGAGTAATGAAATAAAACATAACTTTGGTATTCGCAGTAGGTATATTCATCGGCTTTAGTAAATTTTCCTGAACTTTTACATTTACATTGATAATCTACATAATGAACATCGTAGGCATTAGGTATATTGTCATAAACAATAATGAAGAATATGTACAAAAGGATATTAGATTGAACAATTTATAATCGGAACTAATATAAGATCTATACAATTTATTATATAATGAGATATTACAAGTTACAAGCACTGGTACCTACATAACAGTAGTAGCTTGGCTGCAAGTAACAAAGCCCATCTAAATGCTATCATAAACAGCTAACTAATATGATGTACAAGAAATCATTATATTGTGCTCTTCTATTTAATAAGAAAATATATAAACGGAAATATTACGTCGCATAAATCCTACGCTAAATTCGAATTCCGTATTTATTTAAAAGCCTATTATGACATTCTTCAGCGTACAGCATGACTACTGAATATTAAAATCTATCTACACTAATATAACAAAGCTGGAGAATATTTTGGTTGTTTAATTGTTTTTTAAACATCTCTAGAATTAGCAGCCAAATGAGAAAAAATATTTTTGTAACTATGTATATCAGCCTAAAGTAAAGCCAGCGAGAAAAGACAAACATGTAAACAATCTTTCAGTTCGATTTCGATCACTTAGTTCAAAACATTATTTTTTGAAAAAAGAAATTACCTAAGTATAATAAATTACAAACTTCTTGCTTAGGTACTTGAAAATACACGTAGGTACCAAAAGAAATCCTAATGGCCGATTGTTCAAGTACTTAGTACTTTTAACTGGGGATTTTTTGTGACGTTTAACAGATTTTTCATACGTTGCATAAATACTTCCTGTCAATACGTCAAAATTGTTTCTCATTATTTTTATGAGACGCGAGTCTACATACAAATAGTCTTCATTTATTTTCCTACCGTGCAATGACTGGCCACTATTGAGAAACACTGTCAACAAACAGGGGTTTATTTTTTCTTTTTTTAATGAAGTATTCATATCAAGTGTTATGGGACTATTAGAGAATAGCACCATTAAACAAACTTCGACTTCAGTTTACAAAATTTCGACTTCAGTTGCTGGCTATTATTCAATTTGTTAAACAAATATTGTTTACATATTTTATTTAGTCTCGTTGGATTTACTTTATATTATGAGGATTTAAAGGCTATCGAGTACACGCTCGAAGCGGATCGAGTTCTTACTTATAATATTGTTGTAATATATAAAACATAACTGTTTATGGCACAAACTTTTGTTTGTTATGGTAACATACAAATACTAGGTATGTACAATACAACCAATAAAATAATACGCATAGGCCCAACTGATTAGGTACATACAACTCATTGTATAGGATTTCCGTATAGCAAAAGGCCCGCTTATACTGGAAATGTATAGCTTGATGTGTAGCCGTGAGTAAGTTTATGACAGGTACGAGGGCGTGTGAAAAATAACGTTTGCTACTCGTTCTCGACGGGCTGTCAATGCAAATTATTTTACTGTTTGCACTATCAAATATTCTTTTTTGAGTCCCATAAAGCTTAATATATCAGTAATAAATATTCTGAAAATTAATATCCCAAGTTAGGCAGCTATTGAGTCTACTAAAAAAATATTTTCTTCATTATTTTTATTAAAGAATAATATGGAGAGCAGTTTTGTTGGAATGTCTTATTATTTCAAAGAAAACAAACTGGACCTAGTAATTAGTAAAAGGACATTTGACATTTAGGTTACGTTTGTATGATTTTCCTCGACATTAGCGCTCGAATTTAAATAAAAAATAAAAATAGTAATAGCAACCAAGCATATTTAAACCGAGTTCACCTTTTGGTTTTCTATTTTATAAGGGGAAATGAGTTACGCATCTCTTTGCGTCGTAATGGTAGCGGCGGCGCGCAGCGCAGAGGGTATGTGGGACTACCGTTTGTGGCCCGCCTAGCCTGTTTGCACGGGACCCGTACTAGTACCTACTAGACATCGCTTTATTCAAATCTTATACAAAACTGTAATGGTCAAAAGATGGCGAGCTATCGGGGAAAATGCGGTGTCTACAGGATCTATTTTAATTATTAATGAATTAAAGCAAAATTTGAGAGAACATGGATTTTGAGATCACGATAATTAAAAATATATAAAGGCCTATTTTCACAATTAGAAGTCGCTTGTCGCGTGCAAGGAGAAAATAACTTTAGAAAGTTATGTTTAAATTACAGATCTACGTATGAAATATCAAGATTATGTAACTGTACTTATTAAATAAAACAATAATAATATGTAGCTTGACTAATTTTTAACTAACCAAACCTACATGAACTTCTACCAAGGTCCTAAAAATCAGAAAAAATAAAGTAACTTATATAATATCCGCATAAAGTTAAGTATCTAACATTGTTTTACAACCTTTTACGCTTGAAGTATTACAAAACAAAACGAATTCGGAATTATTTTATGTTATGTGAAGTAGTTAAATTATTTGATATATTAGTTGTTTGAAAGGCATATTAAAAATGCATTTTTTATGATAATTGTACCTAATGATATTTAAATTTATTCATATATTTCTAAATATTTGGTTTTATGTACTAAATTATAGCATTTATAGCTACTAATTCTTTTAACTTATTCAACACTTATACAAAATATAGTTTGTGAATTTTGTGACTTTATATAGGCCCAGAAATTATACAAATTAAAGGACTTTTGTAGCTAAAATTTTTGCATTTGCTATTTGTATAGTTATTAGCACGTTCCCTGTCCGGGTGTTTGCTAGGGCTCCATTCTACAACTGTAGAATCACTAGTATGTACTTGTGACATTTCTTTAATAATATGCTTGCGCGTCACAACTCCCCTGATCTTACCTCACCCAACAATACACCAATTCACTAGCTATCGGAAAACAGAGACGCGACGAGCTGGCAGCGATTTCTTCAATTTAGCAGTAGTGAATCAGGTAATTTTGTATTGGAAAAGTGAACGTGTTAAAATTTAAATAGTGGAATAAGTAATAAGTTTGTTTAAATTTGTGTAATAATTTGTAGCATATTCTTTTTCCGTGTGATAACACTTAATAGGTAATAATCCTGTTAAGATATTTTTAATTAATCACTAGTATTCTATGAACAATGCGATTAAAATGAGAATAGGAACATTTAGTAAACCCCTTTTTAACGCGCGGCTGAGCTCGACTGACTCGCTCCGCACCGGCCGCGTTCAAGCCCTCATTCCGCCACGGACCGAACACAGGCGCGGTCACTTGCTTGCTGTGCTATGTGTATGTAAACAATAAATTACTGTACTAGGTACAGTATTTACGAAGTGTTGTTTATTTTCAAGAACCCTCGTCAACCCCCATGCTAGCCTTTAATATGCGAAGAGTAATTTAAGAATAGCTGATCTGTTTTGTCATTGTTTCAGGTGAACGCAGACATGGCTGTGCCGCATGAGCCGCTATCGATTTTCTTTCAGGTACACATGGCTACATATCAAGCTGTACATTTCCAGTGTAAGCTGACCTCTCGTTTTACAGAATTCCTTTAAAATGCGAGACCAGCTTATACTGGGAATGTATAACTTGATGTGTAGGTACAGTGGCACGGATGGGTGTCAGAGGTTACATAAAAATTCTTAAAAATATACACAGCAAATGCGAAAGAAAAAAACAAAACAGAAGGTCGCTTATATAAAGAAAATTATAAGCTTTTACGCCTAATATTGGAAGTAAACCTTTTTATAATTAAAATACTTAAGTACTTCAATCATTGAATGTAAAAGCTAATAATTTTTATTTTTAAAAGACCCATCGATTAACTAATGAAGCCCAGTCTCGTTTATTTTGTGAGGCTACAATTGATTTAGATAAATAATAACTTATGTACACTTTATATTTTAGCTGCCATGAATATATGAGACAAATTCTGCCATTGTTACACAATTCTTAATTATGTTTTAATCGCATTGTAGAAATATTTTATAATCACTGTGTGTAGCTATTTATTTAATAAAACAAAATTGTACATATAAGCTTTAGGACAAAAATTATTTAGTATCTATTAATCCTATTTGATAATTTTGTATTATGTGACTCGTGCGTCCGCCATTTAATATATTTTCCTCTAATATATTTATTTAATTTATACTAAAATAGCTGCAAGAGTTTTGAATACATATCTTAGTCCGTAAGACATCAAACATATTATTATTAAATGATAAACACACACTTGCGCAATAACCCTTAATTAAGCTGTCCGTCTAAATGAACACAGCATAAAATTTGTCTAACACTACAATCACTTACCAGCCCCTGTAAGGCGTTGGTAAGTGATCGTAGTATGTATGATGTATCAAGTATGTATTTATCATTTAATTAAAGTGTGATATCCCTAGGACAGTTTCAGTAGATTAAAAATTTATTTTCTTATTATCACAAGCGTAAATAACCACTGTCGAGTCAGTATGCAGTGTAAGTTATAGCTATTTACAGATAAAATCGTTACAGCGGACACACGGCACTAAATCGAGGTCTCTTAATAATATAGAGCACCACAATTCTAGTTACATTCGCATTCCATCAAATCAAAAATAATATTAAAACGGAACTTCGTAAGTAGTACTAACACATTATTTTCATCTTCACCTAAAAATATAATTAGTAATAAAAACAACCACACTAGACCTGACAACAAATCCTTTCAAAGTCATTGCAAATTCATTTCTGTAAAGCTCAATTCTAATAATTTAAATCACATCTCATTAAATATCTTTGGATACAACCAAATTAAATTATTTATATAGCGTACAAAAATACAAAAAATATACAAGAATGTCAAATATAATGTAATAATTAGGGATAGTCGGAGATGTACACCGTACGAAGGTTCCCAAAGTGGGACATACAGACTAGATGCATCAAATAATTGATCGAGTACAGCATACATAATTCCGATTGATATTTATTTAGGATCACTAAATACCACATTTGTGTGGGTGGAATAAGGTCCATAATTGATTAATTATTGTAATAAGTTTGCTAGAACTCAGTCATCTTTTCAGTGACGTTATTGTTGCTGTAGCTGAGATTCGGTCACAGTAAATCATGAACATGAGATGTATCGAGGTTCGTGATGAGTGTTTTGAGGAAGGTCATCTCTTTGCGCGCATTCTCTAGTATGACTCGCGGGTCCTGTGAGGTGCAGCGGAGACAGTTGGGTGCGAACACCATAGCCAGGTTGGCGGAATCCATCTTTGTTTGACTTACCACTTCGGGCGCCGTGAATTGCTGCAGAAAACTTATTAAATAAGTCAGCACCTGCAACAAATATAAATTAGATAGATTGGATTTGGATTAAGGTCTAAACTCTCTCCCATCTCTTAGTTGAAAGAAGACCTGTGCCCAGCAGTGCTACCGTCAAAAGAAAAAAGGACGATTTTTTTTGACGTGATAACGTCTTTAAAATCGTTTTAGTCGGGTGACATGTTCAGAAACTTGTGTCACACCAAAACCTCACGAGCGCGATCGCAGGTATAACGAGAGAGAGACGGACCGATCTCCCGTCTCATCTCGAGCGCTGCCAGTCATTCCGTGAAACTTGTCACGCGGAATCCTCACGAGCGGAGGCTGGCATAGCGTTCGAGTGAGTGGACCGATCTTCCGTCTCTCTCACTCTAGCGGCAACAATATTAATTCCTTACTTCCCAAAAACTTATATCACCAATAAGACGTTATCACGTAAACATCTCGATCGTAAACCTACTTTACAAACAACCAATTTTTATTCTGAAATAGGCCTGCGCTTGACTACAACTTGCCTGATGTTGTTAAGCAATGATGTAGTCTACGATGGGACGCGCCTGCCCACTATACCGATTCATTCGTGGTTACGATATTTTTTCGTAACTGAGTTGTAAACATTGTCAGAGACTGGGAAGATAAAAAGTAAGAAATTGTATGGTATGATGTATACATACGAGGCGGTTAAGCGGCGGTAGTCGTTGTAGCACACGAGTAGCAGCGCTGTAGTCACAGCCAGCCGCGACGGCCGCACCGTACAGCGCGTCCGGGATCAGTGGCTCGTACAGCTCGCGGTACCACAGCTTCAGTAAGCTGGCCGGCGCGTGCGCATCTTGTAATATCATCTCATGTTACAAACTCACTATACAGACCATATAGGCAGATTTTATTTTTTACTTGATTTCATATTAACACGATCTTCTGTTGAACTAAATTTTGTAACAACTTTGTTAATACAAAACGTGAGACACGTCTTTTTAATAACTTTTGAGGCCATAATGCTAGTTCTATGACATATTAAGAAACACTATTTTAAATTATAATGACAACTTCTAAAGATTTCATAAAACAATCAATCGAATACCATAAACTCAGGTTTGTTTTTAAAGAACAATAAAAAAAGATATAACCTAAACATATACTTAATCCAGGAATCAAATACCTTATGCTTAAATGTTGCTATAAGAATGTCATCAACTCTAATTAGGCAGTAACTCACCAGTCAACGTAGAAGCATCAGGCAGTTCCCAGTTATCTATCTTCGATTTCAGGGCATTGACTTCATCCACGTCCGCTGATACTCTGAATATGCCTTCAGTCTCTTTGCCGTTGAGGGCTAACACCTGTTGCGACAATGCTACTTGTACCCAGGGCAGCTGACGATTAGGAAACCGTTCCTTTTGCAACGCCATCACTTCTGATAGATTATTTCCAAACATTGACTGTCTAAATATTTGTATCTGAAAATGAGTACACAATTCAGTTTTGTTTCAATTTTTTGAACGAATTGAGAAGCTTCTTAATGCGATTGCATATTCATTAAACTGAAATAATTTAAAAAGGAATGTACCTATTGCTTTTCTTATCCGTCAATATAGATATTGTTTTGAATGTATAAAATCTATTTGCCAAAACTTTTGGTCTGATCGTCTCTATCTCAATCTCACTTTCTCTCTTCCTTTCTTAACTACTTTCTTTACTAACTCATTAGCATTAAAACCATAGAGACCTATTATAAATAGTTAATTTACTAAGTACTTACTCTAGCTTGATCTATATCATCTGTAGTAGGTTTCCGAGGTTGCCTCTTGCCTCCAAATCCTATCCGTTCTAACCGCTTGCACGCGACACCCGCGTAATGTGATACTTGTACGTGGATAGGCCATTTTCCAACCTGCAATGTAACTATTTATTAAAATAATGTTATCTTTATTTTTTCACAAACTTATTGCCACCACTTATCTTTTTTGTAGATTGTGATGACTTCCATTTTGACAAGACTAAATGTCAAACATTAGAAAAAGTAAGTCAGTCAACCTCTGTAGTCCCACAATATAACATAGAATTTTATTTTGTACCGACCTCAGGGAAAGCATCAGCGAATGCCGGGTCTCTATGTCTATTGATGTAGTTAGTAAGTGCGGGCTGGAAGGCGGGTGAAGGCGGCACGAAGGCGAGGCACACCGCCAGTAGCTCCCAGCCGCGGAGCAACGAGTCCCTCAGAGGATTCTCTGTAGTCTGTCTGCATAACTGCACGTATAACTCGTCGCGAAGTCTGCGGGAGAGAAACGTATGTACTTATTATTTTTAACGAGTTGCACGCCGCACGTTTGTGTTATAGACAAGGTAGGGGGTTGAGGCGTCATACTTGTCGTTGGTGTACGTCTCGTTCAGGATGTCGTGTGCGACGGAGTTGAGCGTCATGCCGGGGCGTGCCTTGCGGTCTCCCATGTAGATCTGTACGAGACGGAACAGTGCGGTGGCCGCACGCTTGTGCCCAGACTCCCACGCCGCGCCCACCATCGGTGCACTGATCGATCGGGACGTCCACGATAGTAGGTCTCGCACTGAAGCCTGAAAAAAAATCTAAACTTAGGCATCGAGCGAGGTCTAGTGTCGCGTCGGATTATCTTTACGTTCAGGGTTTATTCCACTATCAGACCAAGTCGATGCATTACTAACTTACATGCTTACACTTATGTTTGTTTGTTTAAATATTTGCATGCCTAGGGATGGCTGAATACGGCTGTACTGTTTATATGTATTTTGGTTACGACCACGCCAACAGCCCATCGCATCGTATATATATCGTTATCACGAATCCCGTCTTAGGTGAGAAAAGGAACACTATCCCTATACCCCTCTCAAGGATGCACACATGCATCTAGCTTACCACTCGTATAAGATGTCATGGGGTTATTGCAGACACTCACGGGAGTGGGAGTCGAGCATTATGGACCAAGATTTTTTTTATATGCTCGTATTAAATTAATTAAAATT
This sequence comes from Meganola albula, assembly GCA_936450015.1. Taxonomy (NCBI): domain Eukaryota; kingdom Metazoa; phylum Arthropoda; class Insecta; order Lepidoptera; family Nolidae; genus Meganola; species Meganola albula. The sequence goes on from OW388148.1 coordinate 10,609,532, forward strand.
AAAGCTTAAACAAAAAATAAAAATGTTGACATTAGTTTTGCCCACTGGCACGGGCATTATCTAAACAGCAGTATCGGTTTACGCCTAGCGTACGACTAATTTAGGCTACATGTCCATTGGAGCAGAGCGAGGCTGCGGAACGGAGTAACGGATAAATATTAACCTTAGCATTGCACAAATTCTTACAGACAAAAATTGTGAACAATCCTATTGGGTTATATTTCGCTGTTTCTCCGCTCAGCAGCCTGGCTCCGCTCCAATAGACAGGCAGCCTTAAACAAAGCTCTACCTAGATTGTACGAAGAATACTCCAACATGAATATTTCTATGACTGGTACCTACCTTTCTACGGAAGATGCCTTTATTGAAGTTAAGGTTATCCTTTGCAAAAACCTCGATGTCCTGCTCGGGTGGAGGTCGGCGCCTTGGACTGTGCGCGCCTGCTTCTTCCATCGTCGCTGTCTGTCCACAATAAAAACCCGCAATATTTTATAAACCCGCAAAAGCAAAACCCCCAGATAAGTGCCCACTATCTGTTTAGATGTATTATTAGCATTAATAATTTACATATATCAAAAATTTTAATGCTTTAAGTAAGGCAAAACCACAGCAATTTACTCTTAGGTTTTCAAGCAGTTTAATGACAGAAAATTTACAGAAATATATGAAATATCGCATATTAAAATTACATTAAACATCAAAGGTGCCTTAGGGTTTAATAAGGCTTTGTGAAATAAGAGGCGTATTTTCCGCGCATTAACTTTAAGGGTGCACAAAGAAAATTATTCGTAACACATACCTACATTTCATTTCATATTCAATTCGTTAAACCAACTCACCCTAAGAATCCCAGGCGAAGGTTGTCGTTCCCGTTCGAACCCAACAAACGTATTGTAATAAGAAACGCCATGGTTCATGTATTCAACATCGGCAGGTCTCTGCGCGTGCGTGTACGCATGCGGCAGATACACGCCCGAGCCGTCGTCGTCGTCCGGCGTGCGGGCACCACCGTCCGACGACTCGTTGTCCGGCTCGTGCCCGGACAGGGAACGTTCCGACCCGGACCGGGAGCGGGACCGGGACGAGCCCGACTCGCCTTCTGACCCTGACCCGCTGCCGTAACGACTGCGACCTGACAGAAATTTTATAGTAGCAGATAATTTTGGACTTGGGGAAACTTCTGGACCTAGCTACCTTCCCCCCTTTTATCCATTTAAGGTAGGTAGCAAGAATACTCACTAGAGAGTTTAGCCTGCTGAATGATATAATCCTGCAGCGGTAATAGGTGGTGCATGCCGCGTAGGTCCCAGTTACAGTATAGAGGAGAGCTGCCACCTTCCTCTTCTTCTTCGTCACCGTCTAGACCGACATCTTCAGGTTCTACTGGCCGTTTGTGTCCTGAATAATACATTACACACTCAAGGCCAGTGGTCCATGACAAATGACGCCTAATCTCAAAAGGTTACCCTTGAAAAAATTAGGGACCATTCGTCATTACCACAAGTGTGGGAGTAAATAACTGCGAATTGATGTCAAAGGTACATGTTTGTTTTGCAGCTTCGATGACAAAGTGTTAATGGATTATTTATTAATGGACTCACGTCTTGATTTAGTTCGATCTCTGGGCGCTGTTGACATTTCTAGTCGTTGGTTGTGTTTTTGAACGTTTGGCTCTGTCAGAGGCGGTTCCAAATTGACGCACTTTAGTTTGTAGTTCACTGTGCAACAGAGAGTAAAATAAATAGTACCACTAAAGTTCAAGTAACAAGAAAAATATATGTTAGAATATTATTTTTGAATGATAGCAAGATTGAATTCCGCATTATGTAAAAAAGAACCTGTCTCTAATATTTGCCTAAGTGCAAATATTATTACCCCTACAAGGGGATTATATTACCCAAGGATCTTTTTTAGGACATAGAACAAATGAGACCTTATGCAAATATCACGCATTTCTTGGAGTTGGTTGTGATTTTACACAAGTCAAATTTTATAATTACATCTACAACTTACCGGCCGCAATATTGTCTTGCTCATTTGCCGAGGAGAGTCGCATAAAGTTGTGAGGAGTATCGTGCGCGCGATGTTTGCTGCTGCCCGACGATACTGAAGTCTTGCTCGATGTAAAACGCTCCGGTTCCGCTTGTTGACGTCTAAACAAACAAGAGTTCATGATTTGCTTGTAACTTTTTTGGATTATGGAGCTTTTATTGGATGAATCAATTATTAAATGAACCCATGAAGTATTTGACAACTGCCATGAGGGACCGCTATATAGGAATGAACCTCGGCTCAAGACGTTGCCAAACAGTTTAAGATTTTGGGGATCAGGTTGTTTCACTTTGAACATTATGCTTAACAGTTACTAGTAACACAAAAGCATAAATGCAGAACACAAAGGATCTCTTTAAATTCGCTTGGAAACTTATAGAAAAGTCTGTCAAAATATATTAGGATTTTAGGGCACCATTCCCCCTTACGTTCCGAAACTGCCAAATCTTTCAGACGGGAGTCTTAGTCCACTATACATACAAAAAGAAAATTGTAAATTACAGGAAAACCTATTTAGTTTGCAATTTAAAAGCTAACCCAGATCTTCCTGAAATTTAACCACGTGCTGAAAACGCGACAACTCTCATTTATTTAGTTCTTATGCCTGATTTAACTGTCCTTCAATATAAAATAAGTTTTAATTACACAGAAAGGAGTTCCAAAATTGATTACCTGGTGAAGTCTCTAGCAGGATGCCAGTTAGCGGAGGCATTGTGACGTAGATCGAGACTGGTCTGTCTGAAGGGTTTGTCGACACTGTACACAGCTTGTTTCTCAGGATACCTGTCCATCCGTTCTAATTCGGATAGCCTATCTTTGTCTAAATGCCTGAAATTTAATTACACATTTTTTTAATTTGCAAAACAAAGGAAGCAAGCTACTTTGTTAGGACAAAATGTTATTCCTCGGTGCCAAAGTCAAAAGTTAGCTTTTCATTTGTTTGTCAAAAGTAACGATAAACAGACTCTCTTCCCTCCGTGCTCTCATCAATATGATGAAACACCATAGAGTTACAAATAAAATGTCTGTGTTGTTTATGTAAGTGTACCTGTCGGAGTATCTCTCTCGTGCGTGTCGCGACAGATGGTGAGTGCGCTCGAGGCTGTGCATAAGTCTTGCGCCCGTCGCCTCCGTCGCTAAAGATATAGACGACACCAACGACGGTCGCGCCGCTGTCGTCTGATAACAAACATTACATACCTTGTTAAAAAACAACACACACGTAATGTTACTTCGTAGACATATCAGGGAAGCAGTTTTTGCGAGTATACAGCCGTTTCGACGTCATCATCAGCCGGGGGACGACCACTGCTGGACATAGGTGTCCCCTTTAGAATGCCATAGCGATCAGTTGCCGGCAGTTAGTATCCATCGGCTTGCCGCAATTTCAACAATGTAATCCATGTTTCGACGTTTAACGGTTACATGTATGGCATTAATCAATATGCTAAAACATACGCTCGTTTTAAACATTTTCTTATAAAAATTATAGTTAATGTAGACCTACTTTAACTACAATATTTGTAAGAAAACGTTTACTACCTTATATATTTCTAACTAACCTGTAAGAATGGTGTAGGTTGAGGTTTCTGTAAGGGACTGCTTGGACTTTGTGGGGAGGCAGACTCACAAGATGACCCACCTGCAGATTGTTGTTTTAACTGAAAAGATTCGAATAATTTACTCATTAAACAAACCTGTATCTACTCGAAACTACTATAAATAATTAACATATTAGGTTTTTGTGGAAAAATATTACACATGTGAGAGGGTGACTGTTAAAATCAATTGCGTAATAATATCAGAAACAACTTACTTTCCTCCTCGTCAAAGGCGTGCTCTCCACAGATTTAAAATACTTTTCGTGCATTGAATCATCAGATGCATCCTTTCGGGGTGATATAAAGCTGCCACTACGATTTAAAGCTGAAAAAATATTCTTCGAATTACTAATACTACTACTACCTGTGTCTAATAAATCGTCCCAATGAATATAGATGCATATGAAATAGCCAGGATGGCGGGAGACCGGACAAGATGGAAGACTTTGTGGGAGGCTTTTGCTGAGCAGTAGAACAGTATAGGCTAGCAAAAAAAGAACTAATATTGATAGGTTATTTTATACTTACTAAAAGAAAACACCGTACGATATAGAAATTTGGACTACACTTTGATACATCATATGGCAAGATGCTGTCTAAGAACGCATAAGAGGTCATGTGACATCCATCAATCTCTACTAACCTAGCATGTGTGGATTAAGGCAGAAACTCTGTAACTCTTAAAACATCTGACAAAAGACCCGTGTACAGCCCTGGGACCATTAGGGATACTTTGCGTTTTTTAATCACTTTAACTAACTTGAAAGTAGCAGAACCGATTTTAGACGACATATTTATTGGATCTGCCTGTAAATAAAATAGTAATAAAGTACCTGTATGTGGAGACCATTTCTCTGGCTCATGTGCTTGCGCCGCGCTACATCGTTTCCTTAATTGTGGAGTACACACAGGTGGATTACATACAGCAGCATTTAGTTCCTACAAATAAAATACAGAACCATATAACCCCAGACAAAACTCTCTTCATTTTCTTATAAATTTGACATGTGAATCTGTATAGTTCCTCTGATTTGCCAGCCCCACTTAATGAGCTAACGATTTATATTTCATATCTTGCCCGGATCGATTAGGACTGCTATAGAAAGCAATGAAGCTTGCCTGTTTCCGACGCTGCTGAGCACTACTTATGCTACTATCTGAAGATCGTCCCGAATCTGTATGTCGACACATCTGCGTCGTCGTCCCATCTTCACTTAACCTACCGCGCCGGCTTTCTCCACTGCTCCTGTATACAATATTGCTGATTAATTTAAGTTACCTTCACTTATCAATAAACTGTCAATGATGATACAAATCGATGATTTGGTTGGAGCATTTAGCCTTTACTGTTTGATTTTAGTTATAGGTTTTCCCATATAATAATAAGCTTCACTTGTTTATTTCACTTTTCGTTCAGGTACCATCCATTCTAAAGATAAAAATACAGTGTAGTAATCACTTTCAAGTCACTGAGCTCAGCAACTACTACCAATTTAATCTGTGGGTCTGATCATAATATATGCCACTTCCTCTACTCTATGGGTTCTTACTGATATTCAAAACTACATTTAATAAAAGCGTTCTGACCTGTGATGATAATGAGACCTCCTTGTTCGCACAGGGCTGGTCTGTGTGAGAGTAACACTTTTAGCATTGCTTGGAGAAACTTTGCTGGCACTTGCGACTGTGCTGTTGCCATTACTGCTCACAGGCTCGATATGTGGTACCTGACACAAATAATCCATCTAGTATCATTCAGTTATAAGTAACCATGAGGTAATCACTAATATTAGAAATTCCTATGTATGTTCCTATAAATGTTGTCTATTGACTTTTCATGCTCAAATTGACGCACTGGAAATTTGCTTTGACAAGCATTTAAGTACTATACGCCGCAAACTGCCGTATGAGGACAGACATCGGGTAGGTTTTACCCCATTGCACACAAAAGTGGGGTAAACTAACCTAACCTAACGCTTTTACGCATTAAATGACATTTGGGAAAAGTTAATTTCTAAGTAACATTTACAAGCTGATGTGAATAAGTATAATATAATAAAAATCTATGCACTTATTTACAGTAAATAGACATATTCCACAGGTGCACATTTTTACCCCACAGAGTCCCTGAGATTAAGGCATTCAACCAAACCAGCTTTATAATTGTCTATTTGTTTATAATTATCTCTAATTTCAATAATTTTAATAGCTAGTAATCCTAATCCTGAGCCTATTCACGGCGCCGTCGTCGCCGAATAGCAGTGCCGGGATTGCGGTGGCGGGTTAAGTGCAAGCTATTAAATTAAAAAGAAACATACTTTATCACCTCGTGCCACAGTTCACTATTGCCTATCACTTTTCTTTAAAATTCTTTTTACAACAAAGTAATGATAATTAATCTTCCAGCACAAATGGAACATTAAATCTTTTGTACCAACCACATACAACCACATGTTACAAATCACAAAACCAGTGGAATAGTGACTTCCTTTTTATACAACAGTTATAGCATCTGGTCCAAATACTAATAAGAGTTTTTTGTAAAAAGGTTCAGATGACACTGTGTGAGGTATATAAAAAAAAAGTTCACAATTAGTCTTTCATTTTTATATTAAACCAGCTTTCTGCCACGGCTCTGCCCACATGAACTACATTTTAACTGACTTCCAAAAAGGGAGGTTTCTCAAATTGACTGTATATTAGGGTGGAGCGAAAAATTTTATTTTCTTATTTTAATATTCCTGTACTATTAATTGATGATACATAGTATTAGAAGTAATTATGCAAAATTTTAGTTTTCTAAATATATATCTTAAGGTGGCGCATCAGGTTTAAAGTTTTAAAATTATGCAATTTTTGACATTCACCTAAATGATTTATGGAAAACGATATATGGACCTATTTAACAATTTTAATGATAAACTTTACTGAAATCACAATAAACTAGCAAAATAAACTAAAAAAATTACATTTTATTGTTGAAAATCAGTAGTTTCAGGGTGCTCATAAACATGAAAATATCGAAATTTGGTGTCGAAAACGAGTATGCCTTGCCGGGCTTTTATCCTTGTACGAATGAATCCATCTCTAGCTTCTGTTCCAAAAACTGCTAACGAAGCCTCCGTTACTAGCTTGACACACCTTTCGACAGCCTGAGTGCGGCAAGGATACTTTTCGAAATCCATCAAAGCTCCTGAAGTAATCAGGTTTGAAATTTCTGTGTCGCTGTATTTTATTGTCATAGGAGGTTCTGTAATCGTCCAATCTATTAAATCATAATAAGTAGATGCGTCAGCCCTTAGTTCTAGTTGTCGAAAATTGCGAACCTTTCCTTTGGTCTCTTTTCGTGCTTTTAACACTCTTCGAAGCGCCAGCTCCCCCTTATGTGAGGCGAAGAATGAATTTCTTTAAATAATTTTCAGTGCAATACTTTTTAGGTTATCTGGCAAATACTGACATCTTTTAACCATGTTAAAAACATGATGATTTTGTCTTTATGTCGAACCAGGTTGGTCCATAAACTTTCATAATGAAAGTCGCGAGATCCCTCAAATTCTTTGTTGGTTTAGCTGTTCCAATCCAATGTATAAACGGAGAATCCAGTTTCCGCAAGTCAACCATAGGGAATGTGCCAGTTTTCCTGGGTCTTTGCTAGCTAAGTTGGGCGACACCGAACCAGAATCTCAAACAGATATTTTTGATTAGTACTTAGCAAATTAGGATTCAAAGCTGGCAATTCTGTGGAAATGGCTTCGAATTCCTCCACTTTAAAATCGAGGCACTTAGCTAGCTGTTTTCCTATGTTGCTAGAAAAACTATTAGGGCCTGTTGCTGTGCCATCTAAACTGGAGAATAAATGACGAAGTGGTAAATCATTTGCATGTAACAAACACACAAACCATTGCAATGGGCCTTTCAGGTGTTTTTCTAGTAAAACAATAATTCCATTTTTATGTCCTGTATTCACAGCTGTGCCATCGCGCAACCAACACTCATCAAAGAACACTGATATTCGAATTTACCCTCAAGAAAGTCAACAATACTCTTCTCAATCGACTAGGAGCACACATGGATTTTTGCACAAACGGTCTTACTTTCGCTTCCTAATTTCGCCTCGCTGGATAGATTGGGTCATCACCTAGTCAACAGCCACTATATGTCGGCAACATATTACCACTTAATTTTTGTGGATCGCCAAACACAGGACACCTCAACACTTATCGAGTTTTTGGCGTTTTGTAACATTTCACATTCAATTTTTACTTCTTCGCCACAAGCAATTATTTGTATTTACTTCAAATAAAACCGATTCATATACGAGATGACACTTCGATACAATTAAAAACACCGCGTTTATAAAGTTAAATCGTGAATCGACTTCGGATAGTGGGAGCCACTTGAGCGTAAAAATTAAAGGTTTTTGTAAACTCCCCTCAAGGTGCGCCACCTGAAGATTAAGTCCTAGATGTCTGATTTTTGGTATGAACAGAGGTTTTACTTAGGATCATCGATTAATGATACAGGAAATTGAAAAAAAAAAGAAAATATTTTTTTGGCCACTTTCACTCCACCCTACTGTATATATCTCGGTCGGTCAGTGTGTCTAGCAGTGGGATTAAAAGTAGCCTATAGCCTGCCTCAATAAAGGTCTATTTAACAGTGCAAGATTTTTTAAATCAGATTAGTAGTTCCTGAAATTGGCATGATCAAACAAACAAACTCTTCATCTTCATAATATTAGTATAGATGAGTTATTATTCTGTACATGTGTTAGTGACATAACACTTCTTACTTAGCTAGCCTGACCTAAATGAAATTTGGTTTATATATTTGAGTGGGCCTGAATAACTTGAAAACTAGGCCCCATATTGCACAGGTCAGTCCATGTTACCTGCTTTCTTTCAGTACAATCCTAATGAATGGCAATTGACTTTTACATTTAGTTCTAAGTTTGGGATCTGATAGCAGTGTGTTAATGTCTATAGTATCTTATTATTATAGTATTTTTTAATTTACATGAATATCACACATATTAATGTAAAGTAAGCAGTGGTAGTAAAGTTCCATTATAAAGTGTTATTTTAATAATATTATTATAAACCATAATAAAATCTGTTATAAAGTAGTTTTATTTCAATGTGTGATATTCGCATAAATCTAAGACAATAATATGAAAAATATTATTATTCAATTTACTGTATTAGACAACCCTAACTTTTGAAGAGACCATCAATTGTCATTAATTTATCGCATATTTTATTACGTCAAAGAGAGTTCAGAAAACCAGCTATTAGGGTTGCCCGAAAATATTTATAATAATTATTGTAAGAAATTAATTACCTGAGGAGCAGCTTGAATAGTTTGTGTCGAGGATTCCCTTCTCTTTTGTGGATCAGTGTTTTGTTTCAATGTCTGCAGCTTAGCCAGTGGTATTATATCACAATCAGTAGGCCTGTGCCATACAGTAGTCTAAAACATTAAACAATTAGTTATGTATATTACTTAACAGTTTTACTTTTTATTCATTCATTATGAAAGTGTACACAATGTTTAATTACCTGTGTCGAGGCATTGTAATAGTAAAACCTATGAGTGTTGATGTCAAAAAGTTCCCACCATTGTGAAGAGTCTGTTCTCTTCACTTTTACACCCTGTAAAAGATTAACATATTACATAAACATGATACAAAACTTCACTAATGAAAAGTGAATGGTATATTAAATAATATGAGAATAATAATGTTTTGTTTTCTGGAAATAATAATCTATAGTATATCTGAGTGAGACACAGGGGTTCACCCTAGTTCAGGTATATACATAACATAACTCAGTTTTATTTTATAGTTAGTTTCAATCTCATGTTGTACCTTTTAAACCTAATAAACAATAAACAATTATTATAGTTAGTAATTTCATAAAAATGATTATCACTGTTAGCAAACTTAGGTGTAGCTAGAGAGGTCTATCTTTACACCTAAGGGCCACAAGGGTATGTTATCAAAATGACAATCACTTAATAATAAAGTTAGGTTTCATAACTCATAAGATAGGTGACCAACATGCAGCAGTGGGGAACAAATTGCAGCATGTTGGCCAAAAATTTATTACTCTCAAATTCATACCATCAATGAACAGAATTTTTAATGAAGTACATCACTATATAATGTAATAATTTGTATGAAGTATGAATCAAATTTGTAGATATTTTAAATGCCATTTATGAACTTATTATAAACTAAACTGTAATTTAACTCAATTAAAAGTTATTTGTAATACCAAAAGATGACCCATTGACCCAAATATGTTTAAATGAGACAAACAATTCAATGGGAAAGTGAATCATACCTGGAATATCCCCAGGACTGTTACAATTTAAGGGCTCAACTTAGAATTGACTTAAAACTAAGCTGTGAATAACAATAGTTTAGAGTAACGGAGTTAAAAATTCTGAAGGAATAAAGCAAAGTTTGTTTAAGCATTTATTTTAAGGAAGTTATGTAGGAAGTCCAAATACCTCAGGTGGATCCCAAACACATTCCCCTGTTGTTAGGTTAGCATACATATGCTCCTTTGTCTTCGGTTCTATTATCTCCACCCATTCCACCCTAGAATAGAACATCACTCACTTTACAATCAATTTTAATCACACCAGAAATAATTTGAGACTGAATCCAGGGCGTGACATTAGTGATTTCCGCGTACTTTATTGATTTTGCAACTTTCGACTACGGGTATCGGAATCATTTGACAGTATTTTAGTGTTCACATAAAATGTATGTGTTACCTTTCCGCCGAAGACATATTCAATAATTTGTTTTATGTTTTCTTAACTTCACTTACACATCCTAAACATTTCACTTGACCTAAAATACGGATGATGATATTAATCGGAAACATCCATGTTGAATGTTTACTTCATTTTCATTGATGTTATGTTACGTTTTGTTCTACGTTACTAAAGTTTGTTATAGTACTCAAAGTAAAAATGATATATGGTCACATTTTGAATAAATTTCAATACTGTAACAAATACGTAAATATAAAAAATATATTTTTATAAATAATAGAACTGTAGTTTTCTAATGAATATTTGAAACTTTTGAAAGCCTAATAATTTAAGCGTTTCGTTTTATTTTGTGATCTGTCGAGTGTAGTCTGTATATTCTTCTATCTCCCTCCCTCATAAAGATAGTTTGACATACACCTTTATTCGTTTTGTAAAGTAAGTTACATACATAAATAAATAATTTTTATCATTATTTCCACTATTGTTATTTATTTAACAAAGTACATTATAGTTTACATACAAATTAAAAAATACAAAATATTTGTAGAAGATAAATTAGCATTACGAAATAATTCATGAAATAAACAATGGCATTCTTTTTCCTAAAGCCTTCTTTAACGCGACTCAAAAATTTATGTCAAGTCCAGTGTTTCCACATTGAGGGGACCTTCCCCTATTAAGGGGAAATTATGGTCAAGAGGGAAAAGAAAAGGGGAAAGTCTATAAAAGGGGAAATTGCGAGAAATCGTAGGTAATGAGGTTTTTCGCATATGATAAATGATGGCTCTAACTGCTACATGATTGGTGAATTTTGACATTATCTATCAATGCTATGCCAAAAATATCCAATCATGCAGCACTCGGACGGACCTCACAAAACACGCCTGCGTATTGAAATCTAGCGGATTTTTCATACTCGAAATCCCTTATTATTTATGGACTTTTGAAAATTTGTCGATGATTTTGTTGACGAATTTTGTTAAATAATAATATTAATACAGCAGACTATAGAAGAAGAACGATAAATAAACGATAAATTTTAGGTGTGGTGTGTGGTGTCAAAACTACAGCAAAATAATTTTTGAGGAGTAAAGTAGTCCGTAGAAGGGGAAATCTGAATTGCCGTGTGGGAAATGGAAATCGTTCTAGTGGAAACACTGGTCAAGTCAAATGTGATGTCAAAATTGTCAAAAATTCCGAAGAATCTCCTATCACTTCGTAAATTCACACTTGGATTTTTAACAAACAAAATAAATTTTCAGTAAGTAAAGTAATTCCTATTAGTGAAATACAATATAAATTTATTGCCCTTTTTACAGTTTTTAATCAATTATAGTTTCCAATGTTGCGAACTCTCACTATTAACCTTATAAAATGCCGGCGCCTTTTAACTGCTGATTCATTTTATGTTAAACATCAGTCGAGATTCACGTCCATGTCTACGGTAGAATCTAAAACCGCGCAACAGACACAAATAGTTAAGGGTCAGTAACAATTGTAGTAGTGAATTTAAGTATTCTCCAAACAATAGGTATACTGAAAACTAGTTTGAATTTATCCTTTGTTTTAGCGATGGCTGAAGACAAATCCAACTTTTTACTACCAAATAATCAGAGATTTGTTGAACTCGATAGTTCACAAGCATTTAATAAGTTAACAGACAAGGAAAAACTGTACGCTCACTATTTGAGTAAGGTTAGTAGTGTTTTATTTACTCTTTATGCTTACATCTGTGTAGGTGTAATTATCAGTTATGTCAAGTTTGCTAGTAGTATTTATTTATTTCAAAATTGCTGTGTCATGCTATTATTGTTCTACTCTCATTTAGCTGTTCATCCTGTCCCATTATCATAGCCAAATACTAGGCTAGCTACAATAGCCTATAGATATTTTCCATTTTGACAATCAAGCCAGTTTCAGAGAATAGTGTAATAATTCAGAACAGGCTAATATAAAAACATCTCATTTTCAGGCTGCATGGAATGGAGGTCTGATAGTACTGCTTCAGACCAGTCCTGAGTCTCCCAAAATTTTTTCACTGTTGCATAGAATATTTGCTGGGCAATCCTTGCAATCACTGCGAGAGGCTGCTAATGGACAGGGTGTTAATAATGATGATTTTCAGGTAAGAGTAACAATAAGATGTCAAAATTAAAATAACATTTGGTAAGTATGGTGTGAGCAGCGGTGCCACAATGGTATGGGCCTGGCCTTAGAAATATAAGGTTGCAGGTGTGGTTCCCAGTCATGCCCACACATCTTAGTGTGAATCGTTACTTCACTGCTGTTCAATATCAGTGAAGGAAAACAAAGAACTAATTATTCGAGGACTTGTGACATCCACCAACCTGCACTTGGCCAGTGTGTGTGTGGATTAAGGGCTTAACTCCTTCAACTGGTAGAATAGATGAGAGAAGACCTGTGCCCAGCATTGGAATGCTCAAAAGGGTTGAATTTGGAGGATATGGCGTCGTACTTATTGGCAGCAATCATATTAGACAAACATCAGAATTCACTAGCCACAAACTTGATGAACATTAATTCAACATTCAAACAACTCCTAACTTGAATAAAATCAAACTGCACAAAAACCGTCTCATAAAAGTAAATGCCGCTTGACTGTGGCCCTCTAAGACAAGATACATTATAAAAATAAAATAATATAAATTCTCTCCATCTCACTTGCTCACATCCTCACTAGTGCACTACATGCACACACAGTACAATGAAGATATTTGTCTTTAATGTCATAAAACATCTAGCTTACAATATTGTGTGTATATACTTACTATTTCTGGAAGTATTTTGTCAATATTTCATTCATGTACTGATAATTTACCACATCCTTAATTTTTTTTTTAAAAAGGCCTAGCAGATAAGACTATTGATATCATCTGATAAGTAAACATATATCACACGCAACGACAAAATGAGTTTTGAAGTTTTTTCTGTCCCTACACAATGCAAGAAAAACATTGTAGGTAATAAAAAAACAGCATACATCTAGATTGAGAACATATTGTGTTGTTCAGTGCTATCGGCCTAAAATCAATTTCAGCTAAGCTACTAACAATACTAGCTATCCAGTCCATCTCCATACAAAAACTTCCCATGAAAATAATTGCACCATCATGATGGTGTAGAACCCATAAATCCAATAGCCAGCTTGTATCTAATGGATATTATTGATGTTTTGACATATTTTTCAAATATTTAATGTCTTTAATATACTTCTGATAAAAGTTATTTTGCTTTGAATTTTCAGCCCTAAATGTTACTTTTATTTTTTATCACTTGTCTATGTTGTGGTTTGACATAGAAATGTTATTTGATATCTTTGTGGTTTACAGGCATTTCTAGTTTACGCGGGCGGTTTATTTGCTAACAGCGGAAATTACAAGGGTTTCGGAGACACAAAGTTTATTCCTAACTTGCCAAAGAGTTCTTTTGAGCTCATTGTCAAATGTTCGAAGGCATATGAAGATGATGTTCAGCACATGACAAAGTTATGGCAACACACAGAAAACTTTATTTATAGCATAGCTCCTAGACTCACTTCACTTGGTCTTGCTGATAAGGTAAACTACTTTAAATAAAAGTATTTTACTAATTATTTAAACCTCGCACATACCTTTATTATATTGTGGCCCTATACTAATAAACGAAGTGTAAGGTGTGAATACCTAATCCATGTTTTGTCTTTTTCTCCTGTATGACACTTTTAAATCATTTGACAGAGTCAAAACATAGAATTTAGTAATTTAGTTATTCTCACTTTACTCAGCGTTTATTAATAAGATGTAAATGTTCGATTGTTCAATTCATACATTGCTATTTTACTCTAATTATAATAATAACTTTTTGTCTAAACTGCTTTGTTGATCAAGTGGTAGAGCATATTCATCACCAAGGTCTCCTCGGAGCGAGTAAAATGATGTTTCTAATATACTTAAAAAATAATTTTGTCTAATACAGGGTGTAACTACATACTTCTCCAGTAACTGCACTGAGACTGACTCTAATTTGGTAAATGATTGGATGAAGACAAAGCGAATTGAAGCATACATCTGCCGTACATTTAAAACTACTGCTGATGATGGATGTAAGTATCTACATAAATGAAGGCTTTGGGCACGATGAAAATTGAGGCCTCCTTGCTATAATATATTTGTATATGACTCTTAATCCTACCCAGTAATTCCTTACGGACTCACAAATAGACATAATAAGGTAATATAGCTTGTTAACTATATTATAGCTAGTGTATGTTTTGTCACTGTCATATGACAAAACATATTTAAGCTATTCTCATCTTAAGCTTATTACATAGGTAAGGTTTTTACACATTAACTCAATACAATGTCGCGTCGTAAACTGTGCATTCGTGTGAGTGATGATCAGTGACAATTTGTATAAGCTGCGTTGCACAACGCCTCATACCGATTGTCCAAAAAGCAGTATAAACCTGTTTTAACCAAGCAAAGGACGCGTCACCCTAGGCCGACATCACACCTACACTATCTATATGCACACACACATAAGCAAAGCTCAGCTTTGGCCTCGCAGACTGTATCGTGTTTTTGTGTAAGTCTTATCCCCTAGGGATCTAAGCTAGTATGAAATAATCATTTTGTTTACAGTACCCCTATATACCATTCACTACGCTAGTGTAGATTGGTCACCAAAACCACCACTTACAATGGAAAAGGAACAATACAAAGGAGCTTATTTCCAAGTAACTCGCGGTGACTATTCTCCCTTACTTAAAAGGGCTATAGAAAACCTCAAGAAAGCTTCTGAGTTTGCTGCCAATGAAAATGAAAAGAAAATGCTGGAACATTATATAGCTAGTTTTAAGGAAGGTGACTTAAATGAACATAAAGAAGGAAGCCGGTATTGGATAAAAGATAAGGGACCAATTATTGAAACGTAAGGTTTTTTTGTAACTATAAGCCCTTCAATCATACAATTCTTTCTACTCATATAAAATAGAATGCAAATCCATACTAGTACTTGTATATACATTTGGTCTGTCTTTCTGTCATAGCCTATTGTTTACCAGACTTCTCAAAATTAGAGTAATATTTTTGCGCTATAAACAACTCAGATACTGACAAAAGGTATTTTAGAATAAAATATTTTCTTAAGTTCTCTGACAGAGATACCTTGTTGTGAGATTTATAAATTAACAGTCTTATTCATAAAAACCTTATAAGAGTCTTTAGTTGAAATGGACTTGTCACTTTCTTACTATTATAAATATCAAGATGACAGACAAAGACAAATTAATTATAAACCTGTTTTAGCTATAATGAGTTTATAGCACGTTTATGAACAAGGGTATAAATCTTTACATATGCATGACAGAAACATATGCAAAATTAGAGTCTTCTATGGCTAGTATTTAACCTCTGACAAAATAGAGGGGTCTTATTAGTTTGTCTGTGTGTAGCTACAAGTTTGTTGTCAGCGCCTAAATAGATGGACCTATTCTGATGCGGATTTTCATTCTTAAGTGATAGACAGTTCTTAGATTAAAAGAATATACGTGCCTACCGTACGGCTTATAAAATATTTAATTTATTAAATGTTATTGTATAGTGTGGTATTTTTACAGATATCAGGGCTTTATAGAAACATACCGCGATCCAAGCGGGCAGCGAGGGGAATTCGAAGGTTTTGTAGCCATGGTGAACAAGGAAATGTCGAAGAAATTCGGCGATCTCGTAGAAGGAGCAGAGAGATTCATCAAAATGCTACCGTGGGGCAAAGATTTGGAAAAAGATACCTTCCTCCGTCCTGACTTCACCAGTTTGGATGTATTAACATTCTCTGGGAGTGGGATTCCTGCTGGCATCAACATTCCTAATTGTAAGGCTTATGATTTCAGCACACAGAATGTAGCTTTATGATATTTATATTCATTTTTCATTACAGTAACCACATGTTGCAGGTGTAACATCTCTATCTAACTTTACTTTAAATCCAGTTGACAAAGATTTAAACTTCCATAAGACTTGATTTACGTGTTTGGTAATGTCCCTGTGGCAATGTCCCTGTGTCCCAATGTGGCTCTGGCCCGGCCACATTGATAGGTTTAAAACCCCTTGTAATTCAAAAAGTTGACCTCTCGGAGTATATATACCGCCTCCATTAATCACTTTAGTTAGGGAGAAAAGCGTGACTTGCCGCAATCGGGATGTTTTTTATCACGTGGACATGTTTCGTCTAATTGCAGATGATGAGATCAGGCAAAACGAAGGTTTTAAGAATGTATCCCTGGGCAACGTGATCCCTGCTGCGTACAAAGAATCTGTCATTCCTTTCCTTTCGAATGAGGATAAACAGTTGTTAGAAAAATACAGAGTTGCTTCGTTCGAGGTAATTCGTTACTACATTAATATTGTAGAAATTACGCTCTTATTAGGATCACTTTATTTGTATATACACTAATATATGCCAGAGAATGGAAATACTGAAAACGCCAGTTGACAAACGTAGCGCAGGATGCTCTCAGTCAGACTTGGTGAAGTGACGATTTCAACAGAGCAGCTAGATCAGAGTAGCCGTGGATTGTGCTCAGTTTTAGGCCTAAGTCCAGCAGTGTACTAAAATAAGCTGATGATGATTTAGATACATCAAAATAATGGTGTCCTTGTTCTGCTTCAGGTATTATAGTCTTGTTGATGCGTCGTAACTTAATGAAAGATAATTCCATAATTTTAATGACTATACCTGGGTATAACGTACTAAATGCAAAAATATTTACTGATTAACTCATTCAAACAAACAAATACCAATAGCATTCTAAACAGGCATGTAAACTGAACAGGTACAAGTTGGTCTTCATGAGTTGCTCGGCCATGGAAGTGGTAAACTTCTGTCTCAGAATGCTGATGGCACCTTCAATTTCGACAAAACTGCTGTCAAGAATCCTCTTACTGGTAAGACTGAATTCTTCAAGTTAAGATAATACTATAAAAATAAGACTGTTAGCGGTATGTAACTTGGCCAAATACTCGAATATCACATTTAAATAAAACGACTTTATAACGAATTATATCGCGGCTTATTTTAGATTTTAGATCCCGATATTTTGAAGCTAAAACACAACCTAATTTTAACAGGGAAAATGTTAGAATATACCTTCTGCTTGGGACACAGTGCAGAATTTACTTGCAAAACCCTAGCAAAACCAACAAAATTTTAAGCAACTTAAATAATATAATGTTTGTAGGCAGTTGTAATTAATAAGTTGGGACATCAAATATCTCAGTCCCCCTGAGATATAGAAGTCAGAAAAGACTTTGAAAGATAATATGAAATCTAAAATAAGACCACTACAAAAACTGTCATATTTTTATATTATATTATATTTTTATATTATATTTTTATTTCAATTGGTGACTGCTCAAAATTGTTTAATTTTATTTTTCTACTATGCAGTCAATGACGTGGCAACTACTAAGAAACTGCCCAAGAACTCAGAACACAGGATTCTCCTCGCATCTGCTTCGATTAATATGTTCTACATTTAAAATATAGAACATATTAATATCTATTACATTGTCTTCAGCGTGTTGTTAAAGCCGATGTCCAAGTTATTCTACTACCACTGAACCCGAACCATTAATTTAAATATTCCTCATTGTTCAGGCAAAGAGATTGAATCGTGGTACACTCCAGGCGAGACCTATGACAGCAAGTTTACTACTTTGGGCTCCGCTTTCGAAGAGTGTCGCGCTGAGGCAGTGGGGCTGTATCTTTCTTTAGTGCCAGAGATATTGAAGTAAGTTACATCCTATACTATCATAATTTACTATGTTCAAAATTATTTTGACTAAGAACTCCAGCTGGAGTTCACCAACCTTATACTAACAAAGTACATATACCGTTGGCTGGAGGTTAATTTTAGCATAGCATCACGCCTGTATTACCCGAAGGTGTAGGTAGAGGTGAATATCACCCAATTTACGCGGAATATGTTTAGGTCCCATACGTAATAGGAGGCGAGTCTATTGCCGTTTATCGGGCACAATGAATCTAACCCGGAACCTCGCAATTATCAGCAAACACGCTTACCACTGGACCATCATTTTCTTTAATTTCGCAGTACAAATTGAGTTTTGTTCAGAATTCGCCGGTTGGACGAGCGTGTGGAGCTGCGGTCGGAAAGTTAGTCTTATATAAATGCAATTTAATATTATCAGGATATTCGGCTACGAAGGTGAAGAAGCTGAGAATGTAACCTATGTGAATTGGTTAAGTCTGTTATGGAATGGAGCCGCTAAAGCTACTGAGATGTATCAGCCTTCTACTAAGACTTGGCTACAGGTGACTTTTTGCTCCATACATTTTTTACTTTTGCCTCTTTATCTTTATGTATAGGACAGAAGATATTAGGAGAATCTGGACATTTTGAAAAATTTAGTTTCATATAACAAATTTGGACATCAAAACAGAAATAAAGTTATTATTATTCCTATTACTAGGCTCACGCCCGCGCTCGTTTCGTGCTGATGCGTTTGCTGGAGCTTGAAGGCGAGGGTATGTTAACTATCACAGAGTCGGAACCTGGGAAGAACTTGCTACTAAAATTACAGAGGGAACATCTTGCTACACGTGGAAAGAAAATTATTGGTGAGTACCTACTTAAATGATATAACACTTTCTTAACTCTAGGGTCTAGATAATGTCGCAGTGTTATAAATGTAGTGAATATAATAAGAAAGTCAATCCCAAACATTTTACACTTTCCGATCTTTCATATCGCTATTATAAAAAAATATTACCTTGTTTAGCCCTGTTCAGTTTTTTTAGTATAGTAAAGTATCTGGACATGTGATTTAGTTACTCCTGTTTGACATATAGGTCGTTGCACGTACGTTGTACTGCGCTCGAACTTCTTTCACAGTCTTTGTGTAGTTTTATTATCTCAACTACTACTACTCAATATTAGTGAAAGAAAACACCATGAGGAGAATTAGAACTGTACTGTAAAATACTGTTTTAGAAGTAAATATTCGAGGATATGATATCCACCAACCTGACTCCTAAGATATTTACGAAATGATTTATGCTCAACAGTTCTCAACTAGTTTGTAAACAATAATTGATCCAGTAGTAAGTCTGGAAACTTTGGTAGGTATACCTATAATAATTACAATTCTCAACAGGTGATTTCCTTGTGAAACTCCAAACTATAAAAGCTACAGCAGATTTCAAAGCTGGAGAAGCGTTATTCGATAAATACAGCCGACTCGACGAGCCGTGGGCACGCTGGCGTGACATTGTCATGATGCACAAGCAACCACGGAACATATTTGTGCAACCTAACACTGTTCTCAAAAACAATGGTAACATAGCAAGATCTATTTAACTACATAGTGCTTCTAGATAATCATATGACAACAGTTAGAAGAGGCAAAAATTTTCATGGGGCGTCACATCATTCTGTTCAGAATTAGCAAATTTATACTTTACTAGTATTCATTCCGCGCGTATGTCGGTTATTGCGCTAGACCATTAACCTATTTGCTTAGTCGGATAAAAACTATCCTATGTCCTTTCTCGGGTCTCAAACTACCTCCATACCCAATTTCATCCAAATCGGTTCAGTAGTTTTTGCGTGAAAGCGTAACAAGCAAACTTACATTCGCATTTATAATATTAGTATAGACTAGTATTGATTCCGCGCGTATGTCGGTTATCGCGCTAAACCATTAACCTCTTTGCTTAGTCGGATAAAAACTATCCTATTTCCTTCACAGGGTCTCAAACTATCTCCATACCAAATTTCATCAAAATCGGTTCAGTAGTTTAGGCGTGAAAGCGCGACAGACAGAGTTACTTTCGCATTTATCACTGAGGACACAAGTTTGAAATTCTTTATATGTAACTATCCGCTTTACAGAGAATATCAGTGTTATATCAAAGTTAATAAAACAATTTTAACGCAGCCCTTTACCCATGTATTACCCGAAAGTGTAGACAAAGTTGATTGTGACCGGCTATGGTTACTTACCTTATGTAATAGGCACGAGTCTATTACAGTTCATTGGGCAAGTCAAACTTACTAAAAATTTTCTATAGAACACATGATATTTTTGATATAGGACACAAATACTGTTTAGCTTGACCGTGTCACCCCCGATTCATATGAACTTAGCGTAATATTTGTGTTCTTAGAAAATTAAGCCATATGAATATGGTATAGTAAAATACCTCTCTGCCACTATAGTTGGTCAGGCCAATCATTAAGTTTTGTGACTGTGTGTTTTATTTTTGTTATTATTGCGCGATTGTTGTAGTGGGTGTATGTATACTATACGCATTTATCTCGCTCCCGCTAAGTGTCAGAAAAAAATGTAATCGAAATTTCTTTATTCTCTTCATCATATAGGTAGGTTCAATACTCTAAAGTTGTGTTGCATTAAAAGTCTTCTTTTTTCCAGACGAACAAGTAGAGCTAAAACGCTACCCAGCGAGTGCAGAGGGTATGATTGCATCATGGGTGGAGCGTTTCCCCAGCACTGACGTTGATGAAGAATTAGAACAACTCGCTGAAAAGGACAGCAAATACTTCGCAGAACTGAAGCCATTGGCTACTGTATAGTGTCTTAAAATATAAAATAGATATTTTAAATTGTTTTTTTTTATGTCCCAGAGTTGAGTAACCAGCATAAAATCGCTTTTTCACCCCAGATGTTTTGGGTGTGGTGTGAAACAGATCTAATGCTGTCCAAACAATATTTGGCGGATATCAAATACATCCATACTTACGTAGGTAACTAGCACATCCCATTTTTGATCTGTATATAAATTTTACAGGCTTGTCCTAGCACTTTCTATAGATACGAAGTTAATAAATGATTGATGAGATGTTTATTACTTTGTCACGGCAAAACGGATTCGGATATCTGGATTAATATATGGGGCAAGGTACTTTTAATATGGTACTATGTTTTCTCGTGATCCCTTTTGATTTAAAAAGCTAACGAAGTCGCAGGCCGAATCTTGTAACTAACTATAAGGTGCAAAAGTGGGTTGACTAAATGAAACAAGAGTCTTCAACTATATAATTTATTCACATTCAATACAAAACGTGTGTGATAGTAATTTTAATATTTATCGTAACAATCACAGTCACGCTGTCCTAGATACTATGAATAACATGAGAAATATTAAAACTACACACACTAATAAATAATATTCAATTCTAATTAAAAGTAATAAATAGATTCGAAATTACATAAACGTTACGCGTAAAAAATATTATTGCTTATAACACCACTGCATTAAAACATGCCACTCGTTCTGCGTAATAATGACAGTTGACAAACAAGCAACGTTAAATAATTTCGTATACACAATACTGAGTAAAACAAAACAGCAGTAGCTTACACAGAAAATCCTATTACTAAAATATACAGTGATTTGTATATACTACTTAAAACACTTGCTGTCTATAAATAGTTATCACTCCTAAGTAAATCATCTAAGCACCATTCTATTCGATAACTGTTACTTCGTGACTTAGCATTCAACACGCTGATTATAATATAACAAATTTTTAAACTTAAAATTGACTTAGGGTCACATAAAAATATGTAAATTGATAGTAACTAAAAGATCAATAGTTAATAATGTTGAGTAAAACTTATTTTGTGAAAGCACACACAAAAATGTGTCATTTTATACTATTTAATAAATCGGACTATATCAAATCCACTTACATTTTATAAAGGCACATAAGAATCAATTTATAATAAATACTAACAAAAAGTTCATTATTTGCAAAATATATTATTACAATTCATTGTCAATCAAACATTATAATTATTATTATTATTACTTCATCTTGCTCACAGCTATCATAGTTGTTTCTGCTCTTCGGAAAAGCTATTTCGTCCAAATTAATATTTATTCTTATCAATCGTAATAAGTGACACTAGCTAAACTTATTTTATGTTAAAGATCTTATGCCTCTCTGTATTTCGTAAAATCGGACATTTGCGATAACTACTATGACATTCCTTTACCCACTTGGATAGTTTTCATGGAAAATACGCTGTTAGCAGTCATTACAACACAGTGGCTTTCACGTTTCAATATTTAAGTCTTATGCATACATAGTGAATTTAGCTTCAGTAAGAGATTCAATAATTGAACTGTATTCTAAGTTTGCCACTAAAGACAGTCTTAAGTTTCTGCCGTCGAGTGGTGAGATTCTTAGCACCATATGAATATACAAAACCTTAGTTAAAGTATATTTATTCTGATTAAATAATCAGTGGCAGTTTGAGAGTTCAGATTTGTGCCCAATTAGCAATCAACCCTTACTATATGGACATACTTGGTAAAATATTGGTGACCTATGCCTACATTTACGAGCGCACTTACATAAGTGTGATATATGCCAATGAGTCTAAAAAACAAATGATTATGTTCTACATTTGGCAAGATCATATCAAAATTAGTTACATACGGATATAATTCTAGAGCACACGGTTAAACCAATTAATCTCATTTAATCTTTTATGTAGGACTAATTTTCTGGCTTGGCTAAACTACATTTAAACAAATACCTACGAAAGCGTTGATTTATTTAACTATTTAATTTGTTCTAAGAATCAATCATTTGTGGAACATGTTTGAAACTAATATAGGAAGAAAGAGATGAATGATCTAATCGTGTATTTGGCGGAATTGCTTGTTGACGTTGTAAACACGTAAAACAAACAATGAAAGCATCGAGTTCCGTCAGGCTACATCTAAGAGTTCACACAATAATTCGATAGTTATTAATCAAAAATGCTTGTAAATCACAAAATCAAAAGTAGTCTACGCAATCAACAATTCCTCTCAGTCAACTTTCTCAGAGCATTCTGCACCGTCGCCTTCGCCTTTAGATGAGATATTGGATCTGAAACATTAGAGATGTTATGTGGACATCAAACGCGTGACTCACGTCCGTGTTGTTTGTATCAGTGAAGTGTAACGTAATAGTACTACAAAATTATACGACGCATGATCTTGAAAGTTACAATGATGTAGGTAGCCTGGTGAGCAATAAGATCGTACACAGTTGACATGTGACTATAAGAACTACTATCTACATTGGAAGGCAACTATTATTTTACATATCTCACAAAACCACTTCATTTGCTTATATGTATAAAGGTAAAACTTTTTAAAAGCATTAGTGCTAGAAACTTTAATTCAAAAGCATGAAGCGTGCACAGAATAAACTCGTATTATTCTTTCATTGGGATAGTTATTTCAATTATTTACGTAACATGTAAGTACAAAGTTATTATACACACCTTGGCTTTGGTTCCTTCTCAGAGTCAGGTTTCCGGGTCACGCTAATTGATATAGATTTCCGTTGCCTTATTTTTTCAAGTATATTTTCGGGACTCGGTTCCTTCTCGCTCTCTTTTAATATAATTGCAGAGTTGCGAGTTCTTTTCGGTCTGTACGTCGCGTAATTGCCCGGAGAATACATTGATAGAGTTCTGTTGTATTTGTGCGGATCTCTCAACGAGTTTACTAGACTATTCTCTTCCGTTCCATCAGAACTGTCAAGCAACGATTTAGTTCTCGAATACCTTTGAGCGCCGTAGCTTAACGGTTGATCGTATTCTAAATAACTTCTGTTCGTTGGATATTTCCTAAAGTCGTTGCGGTCGAGAGATCGATAAATATCAACTTTATCATTCAGTCCATAATTGTCATATCTTAAATTACTTCTAGGGCTAGTAGGCAGGTCAGATAAAAGAGATCTATAGCGTTCCGTGGACGGCGATAGGTCGGACGACACGGAGAGCCCTGGCGAGATCGGAGATATATCATAGTTACTGGGCGATGTTGGTGATATATCAAATTTAGTTTCCGTCGGTGGAGCGTGTATTCTGGCGAGCGGGTCGTATTCCGACGCTCCTGGACCAACTAAACTACTTTTCCGTCGTTGTTTCTTTTCGTTAAATCGGGAATAAAAGCTTTTTCTTCTTATTCTATCAACTATATCTTCTTTTTCAGGTGTGATGGAGTCTCTGCTACGCAAATGTCGCGCATTGTTTTCAGAAGGCGATAAGGGATTTCTGTCAGTCAGTTTCGCATCAGCACTTAAATCAGATTTAATGTCTGAAACGGTAGACCTGCTCCTCGATCTACTTCGACTTACTGCATCGATGTTTTCAATATTTGTCGTGTTTAAAAGGGACGAGATTTTATCGGGGACATTTTTCTTTTCTGTCTCACTTTCTATTGAAGAAACATTCATAATTTGAGGTTCTATCACAGGATTAGTAGGAACTATTTTCTTAACTCTTGGCAACCTAGAAAAATCTAGTTTTAAACTGTTTCGAAGGTTTTTGGTCTCGTTTTCTTTTTTGGGCAATAACTGATTACTGGCGTCTATTGAGAGCGCTGTAATACTGTCACTAGAAGCCTTTTCGTATTTATTTTTTCGTCCGAGACCATTTAGCAGAAGTGATGTAGGACGACGGGGTTTATCTGTGTCTAAACTATCCACATGTTCTTCAACTTGAGATTCAGTTTTGCTATTATACTCAGTAGACTGTTTTATATCATCAATTGACGATTTTTCACCTACAACTTTTCTTTCTTTCGGTTCAAACTTTTTGAAGAGCCCTAATACTTTGGAAACAGTGGTTTTATTTTGTGGCGTACTCTGGGTGTCTATGGCGGCGAGGTCAGTCAATGTTGCAACTCTTTTAATATGCTTCGAGTCGGTCGTGTGCTGTATATTTGCCGGTACCGATTGCTCGCGTTCTGCACGATTACTCTTAGGTTTTTCTTTTTTAATATCACTATTCACATTAGTTTCAGCATTTTTTTCTGGTGAGTTAGATTTGCTTGATGCAAATTTTTCTAGTTTCTGTCCTATAGACTGCAAAACGGTTTTCTTTTTTGTGGTAGTCGCTTTCGTAGATTCGTCATCGACAACTTTTTCTTTTACTTTTTTTATAACTTTTTTCTTCTCAGAAGTAGTAGTCTTTGAATCACTCGTTTCTTGGTTGCTTCCCAAATCGGCCTTGGATTTGGATGAAACTTTTCTAATGATCTTTTTCTTTACAGTGGCTTTCTTCTCGCCTTGGTCAGTTTCAGCTGTCTTCGAGACCACCTCATCTTTATTTGACGAAATTTGCTTACTTTTGGCGTCTCCATTCGAGGTAGGTTTGATGGTATCATCAGGTTTTCCATTAGAAACAAATTCTTTTACCGTTGTACCGTTATCTAAATTTATATCAGTCGCATCTGGTTTGTCAATTTCTTTATCTTTAACCACTTGATACTTTTTAATACACAGGCTACTATCGGTTACCTTCGAATCGTTGGTTAATTTTGATTCTTCACTTTGGTCTATCGTCGTTTTATCTCTAAGCGATGCAGATTTGTTTATGTCAGATTTAGGCTTTCTAGGTAAAGTTATACTGAAACTCACTTCGACGTCAGTTTTAGGCGTATCTTCTTTTTTATCATTACGATTGATATAAACTTTTTCAGGAGATGGACTACTGGCCGGATAGCTTTTCGGTCTGATCAGTTTCGACTCCCTAGCTATGAGTCTTTCTTTATTGTCGCTCTCTTTATCAAACGAAGAATCGGACGGTTGAATCTCATTCGGTTCGTCTATCGAATCCAAAGTTTTGATGGGATAACTCTTGGGTCGGATCAATCGGGACTCTCTCGGAGAGTTCTCCTCATAGAGCGACTTCTGTCGGGGGCTAAATGAACCGGCCGCACCCGCGTCGACCGCGGTTTCTTTGATGTTGTCCAAAATAGGAAAGAAGGGCGTCGTCGACCTGCCGCGGTCCTTGCCGGGCGACAAGCCGAGAGGAGACGAAACCTTTTTAAGATCGGCGACGTCGTCACGGGACGACAACGGACCGGGAGCGGAGTCCGGCGGCGGGCGGGCGGAGGCCGCCTCTCGAGCTCGGTTCCGTTTCTCCCGAATTTCCCGCAATATTTTTTGGGTCTCCATCTCCCGCTCCCTCCGGTGCCGCGAGTAGGGATCTTCGTCCGGCGGGGACTCGAAGAAGTCGGAGCGGAGGAACCGCGACACTCGCCTCGGCGGGCGGTCCGCGGGACGGTCCAGCGAGCCGGGCCGCGCCGGCGCCGACTGCGTGTCCGACACGACGCTGCCGCCGTCCCACGCGTCCGGCTCGTCCGGCTCGTCCAGAGACGCGGCGCGCTCCGGCGTCAGGTACTTGCTGAGCAGCGGCCGCCGGCGCCGCGCCGGCGCCGTCCCGCTCGTCCCGCTCGGGCTCAGCTCGCGGGGCGGGGCGCGACGTGTTCGCGGCAACGTCGACCGCGACGCGTTCTCTTCGGAAAACGGCTGGAGATCGAACGGGTGTCGGTCGTCGCCGGAGGGCTCGGGCGGGCCGGGGGCGGGGCCGGGGTCGGCGGAGGCGGCGCGCGGGCGGGCGGGCGGCGCGGGCGGGGGCGGCGCGGGCCGCGCGGACAGCGCGCGGGCGAGCGGGCGGGCGGCGGGCGGCAGGTGCGCGAGCAGCGAGCGCGCGAGGCGGCGCGAGAGCGCGGGCGTCAGTCCCGACAGCGCGCGCATCTCGCGCTCCGACAACTCTATCGCGCCGAGGTCCAGGTCCGACAGGTCGGGCCCGCCGTCGACCGTCGGTTCCGTGTTCCGTTGCCCGGATCGATCTCTTCCGACCTTCTTCCTACTACCTGAAAAGTAATCGAAAAACACTCGTTGCGTCGTGCGACACGCTCGCCGAGATGGATATTTACAGTGTGATGGTGACCTCGAGACGCGCTCGAGGGTCGACACCGGTCGGAGGTCGGAGTGTCTCCGCCGTCGAGCGCCTCCCGGGTGGAGTGAAACTAGTCCGCGGAGGCGGACGTCGATGCGGTCGGTTAATAGTTAATACGTGATCGTTTCTACTGGAGCGATACGAAAGACTAGATGCAGACTAATCGGATTAGATCAAACGTTAAGCTTTATAAATGCGAAAACAAATCACAAAGATGCATTAAAATGTTGCTCTCTGAGAACTCGTCGAATGCGTACTAAATAATGGCTCTAGCGAATATTTCACATGGTGAGGCATCTCGGACCGATGACGGCCGCGGCGGTGCGGAACACAAAACACATAAATGAAGAAATAAAGATAGTTAAGTACCTATTCTTGTGTGGCGTTTGTGGCGGGTTTGTGGTTGGCGCTGGTGCCGCTGTGAAGTGAAGATTTGGTCGGAGCATGCAGTGTAACGCGCAACCCAACTGCAACCACACCAACACAAGCTCACTAGTGCCGGGCGACAGCACTCGCCAGCCGCCCTGCCTACTGTGCTACCTGCTACCTGCTAACTGCTATCTGCTAACTGCTACCGCATACACTACCTACACACTTACATCGATTCAACATCCTCACTTGCCGAACATTAATTGCCGGCCTCAATTTCTCATCCTCTCTCCCTTTCTCTATCTGTCTACTTATTACTTCTCGAAATTGAATCTTTACTCATGTGCCAAGAAATTAATCAGTATTTAAATGTATGTACAGAAAATGGTTTCGCTATTTAATATGGTACTGCATTGGAGATGCGACATGTGAAATGTCTTATTGTATACATCATGCAATACTATGCAAAATAAAACTGAATTTATCATGATTGACAGCTACGCAACATTTTCCTGCTAGGTTAGCGGGTAGGAGAAAGTCAACACCTGCACAAAGAATGCAATATGAATACAATATACACTACAATGCAAAAAAGTTAGAATTATTAATTAAAAACAATGTTAATGGTTTCTAAAACTCGTGATACGTAATAGACTGTGGGTGATAGTTCGACAGTATATTACATATCGATATGTTAAACAACAACATCGACGGAGGAAAACGTCGCAAATATTGGAGGCAATGGTTCCCGTAGTACACTTGGTGCAAAATGTAGCACTTCATGGTATGAATTGATAGTTAATTTATTTGTTTTAGTGTAAGCTAGCTTTGTTATAAGTGACGTAGCCCGTGCGCACTAACTACTGTAACGAGCGGTGCTAGCCTTATCGCGAAGAACCTCTGTCCATTGACTAAACAATGCTCATTTTCACCAACATCTCTAAACTTTTAAAGCCCAAATGATTACCTAACCAAAAATAGCTTCAGTTGAACATTTGTTTTATTTTTTGAGTTTGTTTTTGGTAGTAACATAGAAGAAAAAATGCTATAGAGTCTATTTAAATTAGTGTTTAGATAAAGAAGTACTGTCGATGAAAGTAAAAGAATATTAGTAATGTAAAATAATATCCCATTTTGAAGTTAGTGAAAAGGAGCATAATAGAAGTCAGAAGTAACATAGTATTAACGTATTAAATTAAAATATACATTCAATAATAAATAAAAAGACAAAATCACTTCGTAATAAGGTTTGTAAAGAAAGATGATATTCCATGCTGCGGTGATTTTAGTTTAGAATTCATTAAGTTATTTACGTCAGTTTCATAATTCAAGATAAAAAATGGGCACAATAAAAAAGTAAAAATAAGATTTTTGGCAAGTGTTCTGGCTCTAAAATAAAATGTATCTTTCCCGTTAAAACATGATTATATTCAATACCTGTTAGTTGACCTAGTAGAGTATTACTTTAAAATTTTTGCTTTTAAATCATACCTGTATTTAACCCAATAGACCAAAAATCCCTTTTCGAGTTTTAGCAGGATTAACGATTTTTATCGGATTCATTCTTATTGCTTCTACCTGTGATTATGTGATATTTAGCGTAAGTTTTACGAGTGGTGTTTTACGAACGGGTGAAACTGGCCCTTAGTAATATAATTTGTAACGGGCACCAGCACTGCGGTAGTGTATGGTGCATGTGTACGGGTGCAACATTGGCAACGTTTCCCCCGTGTGCGGGTGCAAGCGGGTGCTAAGCGTCACTCACCTCGCGGCATCTGCTGGCGCGACTTGAACATCGAATCGAAGTCCGCGTGCAAGTCGCGCGAGCCCCAGCCTTCACGTCTGTTACAAAAAAATATACTATTAGATAAAACTATATTGATAAGACCAGTATGTTCCAAATGTTGATGTGGGCTTCACCAATGTTGACTGACATACTGATCATTAATAATATAATAATATTAATATAATATTAATATATTATAATAATTCATACTACGTAGGCGTAAACGTGTACGCACATACACGTGGACTGTGAAGCGGCTGGTCGTTAATGTTCGAGAACTTAATCCTTCGATTTGTGTGCTTAATCTTGAATATGAACTTAATCAAACACTGCGAAGTTCGGATTTTCAGTAACGAAATTAAGTGCTCCCACTAACGAGCCATGGACGAATCACCTATTTTGCTAGTCGTGTAACGACCTCGCACAATTCTTTTTTGGCGATAGAGTAGCGACTGACCGTTACGCAGTCGTGGTCGTCACTATATGGCACGGTCGTGTCGTAAGCCTCCAGTCTGTATTGGCTTGTTTGTGGCCAAAACTATCGCTCATACAACATGTAACATAACATTTAGCTTAACAATATGCTTTGAGTGTGTCAGTTTTTACTTACGTTTCTGATACACTTCTTTTACTTTCCACATATCTATGAGTGCTGCGTGTAACGATAATAAGTAATTTAAGAAGCGTAAGTAGATAGTAATGAATAGAGTGTAAAGAAATGAGTGTTTGTTATATTCTGATAGAGGTAAATTATAATAAAACATTTGATACTCACAATAAATTTCTCCGTGGTAAGTGTGGGCTGCATGCGTGAAATTAAGATTAAGTATTTTAGTTAGAAATCCATGATAAGTAATTTTAATGTTACAACTTCAAATTTTGAGTAAGTATAGAAATGTTACAATCGTTATTTTATGGTTCAAAAATCATTTTTTTTTAATTATTTTTAATGTTAACCTTAAAATTATTTTAATTCGTATTTTAGGTAAATATGCAATGTAAAATTATATAATTATAGATTCAATTTTAGATTTAAATTATTTTATCAGTATAACAGAAGCATGATATACCACTAATAAATGTAATAATACTAAACGTACCTGTTGAAGAAGGGCGACTGTAAGTTATTGAATAGCGAGTGTTGTGCAAATCCAGGTCCTTCTTCTCCGTTCAGCCTGTTAGTCAGGGCACGCACCTGGAATTGTACCGCATGTTGTGAGCAAACTTAAAGAATTCATTTGAGAGACACATTTGTTAGCATTTTATAAACAGACGGAAATACTGCGACATTATTCAGCTTATTTCCCTAAGGTTTCAAACGTACTTAGCTCACGTCAATAAGATAAAGCTTATTAGTAGCTTCGCCGTATAGCACTACGGGCTGGGATCGAGAGTAACATGCGTGGCTTGGGTTCCAATACACCTAAATTGTCACGGATGTCATACAAATTTAATCAAAAATAATTGGAAAGTGGTGGGAGTCACAAAGTAGGATAGTAATAACAGTAGGAACTTACACGGTGGAGCAGAGTGGAGAACAAGTTCTCCGCGGTGAGCAGATGGAAGGTGTCGTCCTCCTCGTCGTCCTCCCCCGAGGAGACGGAGTCAGCGCGCGCGGCGCGGGAGGGCCGCAGCCGGTGCATGTGCGACTCCTCCTCCTCCTCCGACGAGCCGCCGCTCACCAGGCTGCTGCGCACGCGCACGCACACACACATACACTTAGCATGAACCCACTCTTCGTTACCCGCGCCAATAAACTAATCGAAAATGGCGGCTTGTACTTGTAATGACATTTTGTACCGTCGGCAAAACAAGATATTTTTCGTATAAACCTTGGTTGTTTTAAAACAGATAGCAAGATTATGTGCCTATTTAAAAAGCCAACCGAGTGCTAATTGGACTCGAAAACTGCGGGTTCCGTACTTTCCTAGAACCTATAAAACCTAATGCCTAATGCTGAATGCATAGTTAAAATAAGATAATATTTTTTAGTGTGCTGTACCGACGTATGTGACTAAACCGCAATAACGTGCGAGTAAGAGGGAATGATTAGTACCGCCATTTATGATTCGTTTCTTGACTAGCGTGGGTAAGTCAGTAAATTGTTGTATGTAATCGTCAATAGTTGGCGAGATATCGGGAAACATAACTAATTATGGTTCATTCGAGTTACTGTCCTTGAACAAACCGATCAAAATTATGGTTCATTCGAGTTACTGTCCTTGAACAAACCGATCAAAATTAGCTTGTGGATGGACAATATGTAATAGTAAAACATAAGTTAGGCCAGCGGGGGGCCCAGCTATGCGATGACTGATTAATTGGGCGTTGCTTGTTATATGTCTATGGGCCTGGTTACTTTACTCACACTTAAGAACACAACCAAAAATTACTCAATCATCATCAGCAGCCTATTACAGTCCACTGTAGAACATAGGCCTCTCCCAATAAGCGCTATTTTACCCTGTCTTCGACTTGTCACACCCAACCACTGCCGGTTAAGTTTCGCAGATTGTCATTCCACCTAGCTGAAGGGCGTCCAACACTACGTTTATCAAAACGCAGTTTCCATTCAAGATTTCACTTATCGTAACGATTACCGATTCTTCCACAAATATTCTCTAAAGGATAAAATCCGCAATGAGGTTAACAGACAAAGAACTAAAGTTTTTGGAATAGCGCAAAAGATTTGAAAGTCGAAGTTGACTGAAGTGGTCTGTGGCAGTAAGTTGGCAAATAAAGTAATTACACTGCGAGCATTATGTAAAGACCTCCTGTCTGACTCCCCATAAAGTATAGAACACTTGTGTGCCCTACCTCTTCTCAAGAAGCAAAGTATCTATAGTGTTCCAGTGTTTACCTTATCCTGCGTGGTTTAGTGCGAGTATGTTTAGCAGGTGCAGCGGTGTCAGGCTCTAGCGACCGTTGCCTGGGAGTGACGTATCCCTTCCCCTCGACAGCGATGGGGATGATGAACTCGCGCGCTGACTTCTTGATAGGCTCGCCCGGACTGCTGCAACTCTCACTTGCACTACCTGACTCCGTCGATGTTAGACGTCTGGAATAGAATATGCTATTAACGTTTTGCAGATGTATATTTTTTTTAAAATTTTATATTACAAATAGATAATGATTGAGTTCGAAGTTCATTACCTAGTCACACAAAAATGGCTGCGAGGATTTGAATAATATTTGATACGGAGTTTATTCTCCTTTATGATATTTATTTCGTATATATTTGCGTATTTCATAGGTAGTGGACAATAGGAAGAATATTATAACGGTCTTATTCATAAAAATTTCATAAGACTCTTTAGTTAAAATGGACTTCGTCTGTTTCTAACTAGCATAGATGTCAATATGAGAGACAAAGACAAACGAATATTTTAGATATATTTATTTTAGATATAATGAGCTTATAAGACGTTTATGAATACGGGGGTAAGTGTTTACCTGAGCGGTGTCATTTTAGGTGGCGGCGCAGACGCAGGTGGTGGTGGAGCTTTCTGTGGCGGAGATGTAACGGGCTCCTCGCCTGATACTGTGATCGGGATGATACGCTCCACTGATACACCCCTGTACAATACATTGTGTTATACTAGATTGTGACAAAAAACTGTACATAAAGGCATAAATGAAATATGAAAAATAAAAGTCTAACTTTTCTATAATTAGTAACTCAACGTTTCGGATTGTAATCACTACAATACGTCATTTATTTTGATGTCGTAAACACTAATCCAACTAGGCGTATTTTAAATGAGATTATCATAATAATAAAAGTGGTATACCTGTTGCGATGATCGTCAACACGATGTTGTGCCTCAGTACGATATACTCGCGGCGCTGCGGGCGGAGTGGTGGGCGGCGACAGTGACGTCACACTCGCCGGCAGTGACGTCACGCCGGCTGACGACGACCTGCCGTACGGCATCGGCGGCTTGCCTGCACCGACAACGGTTACAGTTAAAATTTGTCACAAGAAAACATTGCGAAGCGCAGGGCGCTCGACATGTTTTAACATGTCATCGGTAAGCAGTTTTTTCTCGCGCCGTCTGTGAGTGCCAGCTTTGACGATTATTTAATTTTGGATTGTTTTCGAACAAGAGAATAAGCGTCATTACATCAAACTTCGTTTTTACGCAAACACCAACATTATCACAACACTATTTTTAACACACAAAAGTAAACAAACACAATAAAATACAGAAACTTTTTAAAGATATCTCACCTGTACGTATAGCAGTAGAAATAATGTCTCTAGCGGCGCGTCTGCGATTCTCCTCGCCCACTTTCTCTTCCACCAACTTCGCCATAGAGTTCTGCAGACTCCTGTGAGCAATTTATTCATATTTAGACGACTTGGCAATGTTACACAACCGTGAGCGGTATTAATCAGAATTTATATGTGAATACTATTCGTCAGCGTCATAAGAGCAGATATTACGTAAACGTTATGAAGTGATTCAAGAATTTGCGGAAGCATTTTCTGTAGGTAAATAATCCCATGTGACATTGAATACAAAATAAATATTTTTGAAAATATTTTTATAGACTCGCTTTACTACACCTTGCCCGATGAAGCAATGATGTAGTATACGATAGAACGGGCCTACCCAATACACCGATTATAGTATTTCTGTAGTCAAACAACCCTTTAGTTTCCTATACCGGGCACGGGACTTTTCTCGACAAATCAAGAGTTGAGAGTTTGGCATTAATCCATACAAGTTGGCCAAATGCGGGTAGCGTTGGATGTCACACGACCTGGAATGTTTAGTGCTAAGATTTACCAGTTTACTTACGATATTCTCCTTCATCGCTATCAAGAAGCAGTGATGACAATTCACTAAAGTCGCTACAACCATTTTTAAAAGCGGGGTCAGATATCCTTTTCGTCGCCGCTGCTAGCACAACGTGCGGGTAAGTATATTATTATAAGATTTAAAAAAATTAACCTTCTAGCATCCTGTAACAGTACTGCGGGGTCAACAGAAGTAGAGCTGTGTGAAGGTTCACTCTCAGTTTTCTTAACGCCGCCGCGGAACTCACGTGCTTCCGTTTCAGTTGGTGTCTGTAAACATCAAATAAATATAAGAAAACAATAATATTCATACAAATAATCTCTAAACCCTACTCTACCTCTAATCAACTAGTAATTATGATTACTAGTAATTAACTGGTGGTAAGCTTCGGTCATGGTTAGGGACCACCTACCAGACAAAGCTACACCGCCAAGCAGCCTTGCTGTGTTCCGGTGCGATGTCTGGTGACACCATTTAAGAGGGTAGGTAGTAATTGTTGCTCTTTTATAATTGTTTGTAAGAATGTATGTTAGTTGCTTCTTCACGCTAAAACTACTGAACGGAATTGGATGAAATTTAGCACACAGCTAGATATTTATGCCAATAAGTACCTCGCGGGCGAGGCCATGGGAGGGAGCTAGTTTTTAATAAACAATAGCCACGATATTAGTTTCACAATTTTTTTTCTCAGACGGTAAATTATTAACCTATTTTTCAATTTAGACTAAGTACTCACACTAGACATCACTTTATTTAAATATTGTATGAAATTGTAATTGCCAAAAATTGGTGGGGTATCGTTTTGATTAAATTCTTTTGATTAAAAGACATGGCCGGGTTCATAATATCTCGAGACTCTTTACAGCGTCTCTGTTGGTCCTGAACTACAGGAACAGCAGTGGTAGGATTGCGGTGGTAGATTAAGTAAAAAAAAAAGAAAAAATTGTTTGTAAAGGTTTAATCTTACCGCTGAAGGCTCAATCCCGATTTGTTGTAGTCTAACTGTGCCGTTGTCGGGTGTCTTCGACAAGTCCCTGTCTTCGCTTTGTGCTTTAGGTTTGGCGATCTTTGATACAACTGTAGAACATAAAAAATATCTCTATAAATGTAAATTAACTGACGTGTGTTTATATTGCTAAAATTCGAGAACGGACGAACGACGATTTTGCTGATTTTGGTTTTGAAATGTTCAAAGTTTTCATTCATTCAAACATTCATTTAAAAGGTGACACATACGAAGGTGGCGCGAAGTTCGTCAGGGAGGCTAGCAGGAACGTATACGTACGTATTTACCCCCTTTTATAATATTTAATATTGATTGTATTTTCGGTACCTCTATAAGCAGTTTCCTATCGGATATCTTACTATGATTGCGAAATGAATGGATGACATAAACGACATATTTTATACCGGTAAAATGGTCCCGTGGGATGTTTTCGTATGTGATATACGGAGTTAACGCATTTCGGGTGGACAATAATTTTTGACTATGAAGTGAACTTTTTAGCAAAAATTTTTTTTCAATATTATTAGATATAATAGTCCTGTTACCTGGCTTAGATATATTGCGTTTGATGTCAGGGGGCGAGGTGAGCGAGGCACGTCTCTCGAACTGGTCTTTGAAGTTTCCAACATTGCCACCTAAAAATGTTTCCAAAAAGTTTTGATGGAAATTAATAATTAACCGTACGCAGTGATGACATATCGCCCACATATTGTAGGATAACTTTAGGTCCTATACGTAAGTCCCGGGAGGTCCCGGGTCGAGCAAAAGGCCTTTAATATATGGCTTTTTGCTCGACCCGGGACCTCCCTGTCATTAAGCGAGCACGCTTACCACTGAAGAATAGGAGCAGTAGATAACAAAGAGCAAAAAATAATAAATTACCTGGTATAGACAGCTTTTTCGGTTTGGTAGGAGTCTGGTTGGTAGAAGGTGGCTGCGCAATGGACAAAGAAGTTAACTTATCAGCCGCTGCCGATACTGGGCTCGTTTTAGTTTCTTCTTGAACCTGTTTAGGAAATATTATAAAAGTATTTTTAAATTTACATTGTTTTTTTTTACAATAAATTGATGTTTTCTATGCAATAAATCAAGCTAAACTCAGTGCGCTTAGTGTGCTTACAATTCCACATAGGTAATAACACTTTTAAAAATTTTAAAAGTGTTATTACCTATGTGGAATTGTAACAGCGTCAACTGGTGGAACACTTAAGAAAACAATTATTTTTCGAGTTGATATCACATGAATCTGATACTAAGATTTTTTAAAGATTCAGAATAACTTTTTAACCAGTGCACAAACTTTGAGAAAGTAGACTAAAGTAAATTTTAATAAACACGTATTTTTTATTTTGTTATATCTTAGTACCAAAAGCGAAAGATGATTACTATGGGTACGGTCGCCCTCTCGCCGCCGTATCAACCGTGCGGTGAGTGATTCTCACCGACCACAGATTTTACGCCGCGCGCTTTCAACGATCTTATTACGAATAGTTTGTATAATCTGCTAATTTTATGTCGATTAAAAAATTAAAAAATCTTTTACTTCTACGTATACGTTTTTGTTAAAATTTCTTATTTGAACACACATTCTTTATACATCAGAAAAATAATTTTCCTCGACCCATGACCGTGTTTTTTAAGAGAACACAAACACTCGACCACTGAGGCAGATCTATAAATAAACTTAGTTACCTTCAATTC
Source organism: Meganola albula (assembly GCA_936450015.1). Taxonomy (NCBI): domain Eukaryota; kingdom Metazoa; phylum Arthropoda; class Insecta; order Lepidoptera; family Nolidae; genus Meganola; species Meganola albula. The sequence goes on from OW388148.1 coordinate 10,646,434, forward strand.
CTCCTGTTGGTCAGCTGACTTCTCTTCAACTGTCTTTGTGGGAGATGTTTTCTTTTTAACCACGCCATATTTAGGTTTCTCTACCTCTTCGTCTTTAGGTTTCTCTTTAATTATCTCCCTAGTTAAGTCCTTTACGAGCTCTACGGGCGCAGGCTGGATTGTGATTGTTGCTGACGATTTGAGCATTGGTTGACTCTGCCAAATAAATTTTACCCTTTGAGGCTCGTGTGTTTAAATAATATTTCGTCACCTATATTTAGGTCACATACATAATTAGAAACACGCTAATTGTTTCTCATCAAGCACTAATTCTGACTACAAGTTCTTATAATATTAGGTGTTTTGAGTGTTATAGAAACACAATAGTTATATTTGCTCGACCTAGGAAACAGTGACAGCAGTTTTGATTTTGATTTTGTTTTTACATACCTGTTGTTCATGTTCATAGGATTCATCTTGCAGGAGCGCAGCCGCGCCCTCTTCTGGTAACGCCGGCGGTTGGGCAACACTAGCGCAACTAGAAACAAAATCAAAACACTAGCTTTGAACATGTTTCAGTTAATATTAAATAGTTCTGTACCTATTTTTGTTATAACGGCCACAATGATACAAACCCTTTCTACCTATTACGCTTCACAACATACAGCCTACTGACTAACAAGCTTGTTATAGGTAGGCTACCTTTGGTAGCCTTAGGCTACGGACATGGATAATATATAAATAAACTATATCAAAGATTGTTGATGCTCAATAATCAAAGCTGGTGTAATCAAATTATACCTGGCGACTCTCTCCTTCTTCCTCTGTAATCCACTGGCAGACATAGCGAGTTCCAGTTTCCTTTTATTTTCTCCCGCTGATACAATAGTGCGTGTTGGTGACGGTTTAATTGCATCTTCGCCGCCCTCTGCAATTTATACATCGTTTATATCATCAGACACTTTCTGGCCATTATGTGTCTCACACAAGGTTATTGAATCAAAGGTTAAATTTAAGTTCGTTCTTAATATTCACAATAAATAAATATTGGACACGTACTAATTTATTTTTTTAATATAATAATAAAATAAAGCGATACATAGTGAAAAATGTCAGGGTGATTATGATATTTTAAACGTTTTAAAAAAAATGCCCAATATATTTTTTTAATTTAACAAAGGTTTCAATAGAATTTTGATATTCAGGCTTAGAAATAATGCCTACTGCCAATGGGCGCGTAGAATCCGTGACGTGACATAAAAATACAAAATAATGTACATACCAGCAACTAATTCCAAAATCCTCTTCTCAGCGGAATTGCTAGGTTCAATAGCCATTGACGCAGAGCTCGTTAAGTCCGCAGCACTCTCTTCGGGTCCAAGGTCAGTCTGCTTAACAAGTCAATTAAATTTTATAAGTTGAGCGTTACGTTAAGAGCGATTTATTTATTAATTACTCTGTTCGCTATTATTGAGTCAAGCCTTAACCCTCTTGAATTTTAGGTGTTTAGTGAGTTACAAGGTGTCCTGCTGATGTAAGATTCCTAGTAGATACAAAAGTGATTTAATGCTAAAACGCATAGAAGTTTTGTGCTGAGGACCTACGACCTCTGGAAGGTCTTGAGGTGAAGACTTGTTGTGGGTCTTCTGATGATCAAAAAAAAATATTTTATGTACATGTAACCGAAATATCTCACTGGGTTATTAAGCTGAAGTGGCAATGGGCAGGTCATATTTATTTAATACAAGGTTCGCTGTCTAATATTTGCACATATAACAGGGTAAATGACAGACTCGTTACCCCCAACGGATGAAGATCGCGAACTAGTAAACGTAGGTTAGGACGCCCTTAAACTCGGTGAAGTGAGTAATTGAGGATCACAACAATGTGGCTAGCAAGACCTGGATGAGAACAGCCGTAAATCGTGCTCAATAGCGTGTTTCATGGGAATGCTTCGCTTAATCCAGCAGCGGACTAAGTAGGCAGATGATAATGATAGATATAGGGTAGTTACTTCTGGCGGCACCACAACGGAGTTAGAGCTGGAAGGTGCAGCGGGCGCGAGCGACAGCAGTAGATCCAGTCGCACCGGTGTCTGTGCCGCCAGCGCCTCCGCCTCCTCCAGGCATGACGTCGTCCACCCTATATTCACCCACCTGTCGATACACCAAAATGTTACTTCTGCCAACTGCTCAAAGTACATAACATATACAGAAAGTCAACTCTATTATTGGGTACTTTAATTATAACAAGTAGTGTGAAATTCTTATACAGATGATCCCCAGGCTATACTCAATTAAACCTTTTTTAGTGTTCTACAGCTGGAAACGGATCTTCTCTCAACTATCTTGACAGAGTTTAGGCCCTAATCAACACATGTTGGTGAATGTCACATGTCCTCCAATGATTAGCTCTTAGATATGCCGGTTACCTGACGATGTTTTCCTTCACTGATTTGGAGCAGCGGCGATGAGACAATTTACACAAAGATGTGTGAGCACTACTGAGGAACGAACCCGCGGCTTTATATTTCAAAGGCGAAGCCGTTACCGGTGCGTCTCCGCTGCCCTTGACTAGGTGGATGATAATTATAAGGCCTCGGCACTGCGTAATAGATCTTTAAATTGCTAGTGACCTCTTGCTATGTCCAGAAGTAGTAGATTTGACGATTAAATTATTATTTGAAGATGATTATTAACTTACTGATGGTCACAAATGTACGCGATGTCGGCACGCTTCAACGGCTCCACAGTTAGCATGTCACGAATCAAAGGCGATGCAGCTGTAAAAAACCCATTATGATTGAAACTAAGGTTAATACTAGTTTATTGTTATATGATTTACATCACCCGTGGACTACATGTGGGGATTCAAAGGTGCACCACCCACACCGCTGAGGTCGTGAGTTCGAATCCCGCTCCGGACCAAAAAGAGTTTTGAGACTTTTAGGTGGAGTGATACCCATGTTCCTTGGAGAGCACGTACAGCCGTTGGTCTTGCGCCCTCAATTTCACTGTCGTGTTGGTCAATCTATTCCAGTGGACTATGAGAGTAAATAGGGAGTGCACTAGTGTTTACGCACACTTTTGTGCATTATAATATTTCCTGAGTACATGGCTATCAGCTTAGATTGGGCGCCGTAGCCGGAACAAAACGCCTAGGAGCGTATTATAATGTTAATGCAACACTTACACGATGGGTTCCTAGGTTCATAGTAATCGCCATTACTGATCTGTCGGACTAGACGTTTGAAGTTGGAGCCATCAAATGGCATAGCTCCATAGACTAGAGTATATAGTAGAACACCTAACGACCAACAATCCACCTGGAATAAGATAATAATCACTTTAGCTGCAAATTGTACCTATAACTAAAATAAATATTTTTATTGAAACCCTCAATAGCAAAGAAACATCACAAACACAGTAACTTTAAAAAAATATAAAAAACAGCATCAAAACTGCAGCACAGAGCCTCATTTATGCACTACGCTGCCTACACATGTCTAACTTATAACACCCTTTTTTACCGGAGGTTAAAAAGTAATTGAGCATGGAGTAACAACGGTAACAAAAATGACAAACGACACAAAAATGATTAAGTACGTGAATAAGCAAATATATTTTGGTCATTAATCATACCTCGGGTCCAATGTATGGCGTTCCTTTAACGATTTCCGGCGACGCGTATAAAGGAGAGCCGCAATAGGTGGATAAAAGAGACGTTTCTTTGAATACATTTGATAGACCAAAGTCTGCAATCTGAGGAAAAGGAAACAAAATACATAATCGTTACCACAATACCACCGCTGGTATCATCCTACAAGTAGTAACAAAGTATCAACCTTTTCAGTTCAACCCTTTTTATTGTCCTACTGCTGGGCACGGGTCTTCTCTCAAATATCTTACGAGTTGAGATAGTAAGGCCTTAATCAATACTCAATACTTCATTTGCGTGCCATAAGGAAGTGATCCGATAGACCGTAACGTAGGACGCCCTCAGACTAGGTCGAGCGACGATCTAAGCAGGGCGGCCGGCTAGAACTGGATGAGATAAGCCGCGGTTTGTGCTCAACGGCGTGCTTTATGGGAGGCCCATGTCTATCAGTGGACTAGAATAGGCAGAACCTTTAGTACGAGTTCATCAATACGAAAAAAGTTTTCGAATACTGTCTTGAATTTGTCAAAAGGCGTTTTCAAATTCATTTTTTTCATTCAAAACATTTATTAAAAAGAAAATGCCAGCAATAGAATCAAATGGATTGATAACAGAATAGTTGAAATAGTTTGTAGATTTAAGAGCATTTATCTTAATATCTTGACAGCTTCATGATAGTATTCGGAAACTTTTTTCGTATTAGCAACTCGTAATAAGGGTACTGATGATGATGATGATGTGCAATAACGTAGTATTTAGATCAGAAAAAATAAACTGTAAGTTACAATTATAGACCCTGTCGGGCACAGCAAAAGTAGGAGAAAGGAAGATCCACACACGCTGGTCAAGTGCGGGTTAGTGGATGTCACATATCCGTCAATGATTTTTATTGATTAGTTCTTAGACATGCAGGATTCCTCACAATGTTTTCCTTTACCGATATTAAGTAGCAACCCAAAAATGCGTGGGCACGACCCAGGATCGTACTCGCAACCTATATCTAAAAAGCCGAGTTCGATACCAGTAAGCCCACCCCCCTCCCCGTTCAACAAGTACAGTAAATAAAAATAAACAATAAATAGTACAAACCTTAGCACTACCGGTGTCATCTAATAATACATTCTCCAATTTTAAATCTCTATGGCAGATTTTATGTATATGGCAATAATACACAGCGGTGGCAATCTGTCGAAATAACCTGAAAAACATTTGAATACAGGCATTGGCTTCATATTACAAAAATTAAATTACTCGGCGATATACAGGAAATCTTTTAAACCGGAAATTTTTGTTGGTGGTTCAGACCTTGTGACGATTAAAATTTCATTCAATATTTGAATAAAGTGATGTCTAGTGGGTATCAAGTCGGTGTTTGTACATAACGAAAAATCATTACCAACCTTCTTGCTTCATCTTCTTGTAATACTTTTTTCTGACTTAGATAATCATATAATTCTCCGCCTGAACAGTATTCCATCACCAAAATCATTTTTTCACTGTTTTCAAAAACTGAAAGTAACATAACAAAGTTTAGATGATTCATTACTTATAATCAGCCGAGCAATTGGATAGCTTAATAAACTCTATGCAAAATCACCAGTTTTCGTAGCTTCATCATCATCGCCCTAAGCAGACTTTAACTGGATGGGCATCCAGCTGTGAGTGTTTAGGTGTGTGTGTCAATGTGTATAGACCTGCTTAAGGCTACCAATAAAGGCCATTTCACTCTTGTCTTTGGCTTGTCGCATCGCACCTAACTACTGTTATATTTGTATACTGGGGTAACAGAATACTTGAATGAAGACAGCGTCCTTTAGGATGCTTTAGTTCACATGCTTACCATTTAAGAACTCGCTAACCCTTAATTCCGCATCTATAATTTTTTTAAAGTAAAAAAGCAAGCACCTTCAAGCAATCAGGTCAAAAAGAACTATGTCCATAGTACCATGACGTAGAATTTCCTTAAATTTAAGTTTGGACGTTAAATACTTCAGTCAAACTAAAATAAACCGCGACAAAACCTGTTATAAAATAGTTTTATTTTAATACCACGACATGTTTTAATTGTTGAGTCATCAGGCGTCATATTAATTTTGTTAAGATTATTATTATACGGGATGTCAGTTTAAATTCATGCGATTTATCTTTCTCTAATGTTGGTAGGCTACAAAGTGGCTCTACTCAACAATTAAAGTATGTAATTGTTCATTTGATTCTAATAGGTTCAGCGGTCTAAACGTGCAAAGCCAGCAGACAGATAGACAGACTGACAGAGTTGCCGTCCATACATTATACCGTGGCTAGTGAGGCAAAGGAAGTAATTCTAACGTTAAACATACCTTCATAAATATGTACAATATTTGGATGTCTGACTGATGACATTATCTGTACTTCTCGCCTGATGCGTATGAGATCAGCCTCAGATTCTATCTTACATTTTTTTATAGTCTTGATGGCTACCTCTTGTCCAGTTTTCTTGTTAATACCTAGTTGTACCTTTCCGTACGTTCCTTGGCCCAGTTTTCTTACTATATCAAATCTGTAACACAAATGTACGAACGTTAATAAATAAATCATTATGATTTACATCTTATAATCAGACAGGCTATAAGTCGGCCGATTTTATTTGTCATGTGTGTATTAATCCTATTAATATTATATACGCGAAAGTTAATAAGAATGTATGGATGTATGAATGTCTGGATGTGTTTGTTACTCTTTCACGTAAAAACTACTGGACGGAATTGGATGAAATTTGGCATAGACATAGATTATGGTCTGGATTAACGATAGGCTAATATTGACGTGGACAGAAGCTAGTTAGTAATTATTTATTTATTACTATTAGACACATAACATTTTGAAACATTTTAATGCTTAAAGAAAGTACCTATCTAACTATCTATAAATAACTAGCTTACTGCTCGCTGCTTCCGCCTGCATAATGTCGCAGTTACCGCGTACAACCATATCCTCTTTCTACGCAGTCGGAAAATGTGTTAAATCAATCAACTCTATAAACAATTACCCCGGTGCTCTGATTAAGTCTGATATTGTTAAAACGTAAATATAATACAGCTATTTCTATTAGAAAGACAGCGCATTCAGTAAATTACTTCACTGTCAGAGTTCGGTGGGACGGATTCACCGACACGACCAGTGAAAGATCGGGTGCGGGAACGGCGGCTTTATTTGCTCTCCGAGACGGGGAGTATCACACCACAAACTTCCTGACTCTGGATTAGTGCTGAGAAATTAGAAAAGTCTCAAAACCCTTTTTATTTCGGTGTGGTATATGAACCCGCGACGAAACTAGAGACGAACACGCTATTCCCGAAGCTACCGGCAATCCAGGCGGTTTAAACACAAAAATCCAACAGACAGACAATATTACTTTCGATTTCCACATAAGTATGGATTTCATATAATCGTCATCTTTTGTTGAAAACAATTGAGTAACTGTCACATCATAAGTAATTGAAGACACAAATACATAGTCATCGTCGCTAAAACGGCTCAATTTGCTCTACTGATTAGCGTCGAGGTTTAAAACGATAAAGCAAATCGATGCGTCACAGTAACGCATACTCACAAGAACATAAGCGGTAGCGTTGTTTGAAAAGAACAATAGCTTTTAAACGTAGATAAATCATGTGCTACTGTGCTAGGCTAGGCTATGATCGTGAATTAATCATTATTATGGATAGAGCTATGTTAGGAGTTCTTTGCGCGATAAGATCCGCAATGAGGAAATCTGCTAAAGAACTAATGTCATCGATGACATAGCGATCAAAGTGAGCAAGTTGAAGTGGCAGTGAGCAGGCCAAGTTGCTCGTAGGACCGATAACCACTGGGATATAAAGGTTCTCAAGTGGAGGCTACGCAGTGAGCCAGCCACAAGGTGGACTGATGACATTGTTAAAATTGCGGGAAGCCGATGGATGCTAACGGTCAGCAACCGATAGCTGTGACGTTCTAAAGGGGGAGCCTATATCCAGCAGTGGTCGTCCCCAGGCTGATGATGATGATGACGTAGTGTAATAACTATTAGTAAATACTAACACGACTAATGATGTCGATACTGGATGTCTTGCGTAGGATTACTGCTCTAAAAACCGATTTCCGCCGCCTATTTTAAGAAAGCTTAATAGCTTGGTGTTTAGAGAGCTGTTTTTAGACTTTACAATTTATTTTCACGTCAACAAACGGTGGCAACGACAAAAAAACAGGAGGGAAAATGTTAAGTTAAAAAAACTTCAACTAAACTGAAGTGGCAAGTGAATCAAGAGGGAACCATAATTTTATCGGAAGATTAAATTGTTTATCCAATTGGCAAGGACGGGTTACTAACGGTGTATGTCTTATTTATTTTCTACCACATACCTTCGAAATGGCAGGATGGGTTGCACACTTGGGTAACTATCGTTAGATTAGATCGATGTTTAAAAAATTTGGTGAAGTTTTGGTACATACTAGTGCAAGTACAAAGAAGTCATTTAGACTTCTCTGTAGTCGGATGTCCAGATATTTTCAGATACTTTAAATCTTGTTTGTTCACTTAGTCCGAATGAAATTTATCCCAACTTAGTAAGGATTGGATTCATTTTTACAGGGATGGTATTATTTCTACAAATTTTACATCTTTTAACATGTGCTAAACTAAAATTGCTGGTAATGTCCAGTGCCTTTTAATGCACACGATTTGTATATTGCCACTGCGTGCGTTGTTTAGAGTTAGTGAGTGCAGCATGCAGAAACATTCAAATGAATTGGTCTCGCGTCATTAATCCATTCACCCCATAACGATGACTAACGTGAAATTCAAGCATATATTAATGATCTTAAATATATTAAACACAAGTTCCAAGCAATCGAATGACGTAATATGCAACCTTAACGCCTACAAACTTCCGATAGTAACACTTTGTGGGAGAACAATCTCGACTCCCTAAAGGCGGTCATTGGTTCTAGTGGTGACGCTATGGCAATGATACTTAAAGTTTATACGTTACGTTTACAAAACGTCTTTATGTTGAATGCGTTACGCTACCAAAATAATACTGGTGTAAGCATGCATTGACGTAAGGGCTGCGTATGAGGTTTACGATCTCGGCTTTTCCACCAAATATCTACTTGCGCATAGACAAACTGCTTTGATTGAATCAAACTGTTGCGATTAGCGTCCATAATTTTGTTATCATATTACAAGATAGTTAAAAAATATAGTTTAGCCACCTTGTCTATTGCAAGTACTGTTGATAAAATGTTTAGAAATTGCAATAAATCTGTTTACCTTTGTTTGAGCCGAAGCCGGTGGTCATGCATGCGCACGTCACCGGTGTTCTCAATGCCGTCCATGATGTTGGCGGTGGCGGTGCGCTTGCTCTCGCCCACGACCATTGTGACTGCAACAAATAATTCACTATCACCGCTTGTTTTACCGCTATGCAAATTCAATATTTATTTTTACAACATTGTGTACTTCACATAGAAACATAAACGAATAAACAGACTAATAAAATACGTAAAGGGATTTAATTAGTTACTAGTATTTAAGTTTCCAAAGAAGATATACTGCGTAAAACTTGACTGCGTTCTTTAAGCTCAACGAAATGTTTTAACTATACTGACCAAATGGAAGCCTTTGGTTCAATTTGGGGAAACACCATACAGTCATTTCGGAATTCAGGGAAAAGCTACGGCCAATTATCCATTTGGCGAGTCGTCAGCTGACCGTAGGAGACATCGTGTATCTGCCACGCTGGTTTATAAGCTGGCAATGATAGTCGTTTTCCCGTCACCAGGGACCAAATGATATATTCAATTAAGCTGACAATTGGTGAATACTAATAAGTTGTATAGACTTTAGTTATGAAAACACGGAAAGTATCGTTCATCACGTCCATCATTGTCATAAGCCTACGTCAACGATAGCGCTGCTTCGAAATTCTATTGTCGTCATTGCATGGATAAACTTTCCAATAGAGCCCATATAAAAGAAAGTGTCGCAGAATACTTTCATTATTCAACTAAGCAATTATTTCATTGTAAAACATTTATAGATGTTAACTAACGTTGTGTTGCTTAGGAATCTGTGAGTTCAGACAAATAGGTACATTTATCTAATAGCTAAAGAACAAAATCTATTAATTACCTAGAAGAATATTCTTATAATGAATACCTACATTTCGTTAAGAAATTCTTGGTTCAAGATCCAAGCAAGGAATTGTAGTCAAATTCTGATGTACTAGTTTAGATTATTGATAGTAATAAAATTCAAGAATTGAGAACGAACTAGTCACTAACGTAAAACTAGTGTAAATTATTATTTCACATAAACATCGTTATTTTATATCTAAAAACACAAAATCTCCGTCCAGCATTTGTGTGAGTCACCTCATAATTGATATTCGTCTCTTGGATACAGAAAATTTTAGCAGTTGTTCGATAATAAACTTTTTATTATATATTCTCAAAGAAACTGTTTGCCTTCTGCAGAACATAATCCACACTCGGTAATATTTTAAATGAAAAATTATAGTCTTAGGAATGAAAGGTTACGCATTAATAAATGTGGGCGACGTCCCAAGCAAGACCTTAACAGATTTACAATTAGACGCAGTAGCTACCATATTTTTTTTCTTTGCGTTAATCGCACTGTAGTCCATTTCACAGCGAGCACAAGATACCACACATTCGCAGTCGTGTTCATATCTTAATCAATATGCAAATGATCGTCTATTACTGACGTGGTTTATATTCCATGCTTTTTGTGCATATTAAGAAAGCAGAGCGCCAGATAACATCGGCACGAACTTAGGTAGAGATCTAATAATAATAAAACGGTTTTGGTTTTAATAATCTAAGCCTACAATAAATACTTCTCAAAAAAGGACTCAAGACCACCCTGTGGCCCGTTTTGCAGAATTGAATTTATTTAAAGATCTTCGTAATGCAATTAAAAAAAATCCCTACAACATCCAAGTTATGAAGTACCTATCTAGTAATAAGAATAAGATGATAAAGGTACTAAATGTAGAAGAGCCTACTCTTTACCAGGTATAGTCCCAATAAAAATAGTGCATTGCTCGATATAAATTTTTCGCAAGTCTCAAAAAATACTATTGTGATGTGTAATCAATTATGATTGTAACTGAGATTAATTTGTTATAAAGAAATCTTAAAAACAGTGGAACTATCTGCCAGAATAGTATGCGATTATTATAAAACACAATTCGATTCCGAAACTATTTGACATTGACTCATCTCATCGTTTAGTGCGTCTCGGGGACATTTTCTTTATTTCTGTTCACCTTGAATAGTTTTTTTATACTCTATGCATTTTTAATCATTTAGACAACTAGGTACCACTAGTTAATTAAGTATGACCGTATGACATAACAGTCATTAAATCAAGTCCACAGGAATTCAAAGGATATTTGAACAAATCATAAATTAAATTCATTTCGAATTTTGTAGGCCATCATTAGAGACAAGTTCTTATCATAAAATAATGTGTCAACGTGGCTCCGATTGTTAAATCGCTATGTGTCTGTCTGTTCTACTAGGGAGCTATTTGGCTCTTATTTAATGATCTTGAACTGTCGCCACAGTTTATTTTCACGTGTAACAACAGGGTCATCCTTGTGTTAAACCGATGTCGTATCGAGGCCAGTTGCATAGGTGTCAATGTTTATCGGTCGGAAACGTCGCAGCTGTCGGACCGCATCGGCATTGTAAGAGCGTGAACGGTCACGTCCAGAAAAATGTGGCGCAAGTAGCCAATTAACATATAGGATGGTGTGGGGCCGGCGTCTCGGCGCCTCTATAAATAAGTATCGCGATCAGCGCCCGCGCCACCCCGCGTCCCTAACACGAGCACTGCCGCAGCCGCTCCACCCCGCCGTCTCTGCCCGGTACCGACTAAGCAATAATATATACTCAGCTCATAAACCTCGATGGCAAATCGTCAATAACATGATGCATTGAACCATGTTGAATTTAGTAAAAAATCACGGAACGCTCTATAACAATCGCTCCAGCAAAAACGCCAACGACTCATAAAAAGAGGAATAAGAAAATATTTAGAATCACGATTTAATCGTTATTTGGCCGGTTGAATACTACTGTTGTAAGATATTATGATGACTTTCAGTCACCTTTTTCACCTACCAAATCGTCTATTGGTTAAACGGTCAATATATTATGTCTGTGGTTAAACTGCTGGCTTGTCAGCCCAGAGAGTCCGGAGTGGCTATAACAGTTTATAAACTTTTGAAACGAGTAAATTGTGTGCCTAATATAATTTCGTCATTGTCTATCCCGGAAGCAGTTGCCGGCGGGCCCGGGACTGCGTTGTTGCTGGCAGCGTCATCAGGCGAACGTCGGAGTCGGACACAAAGTGGCAAGTGCGGACGCTATGATCGCGCTATTTTTGTTCACACAACAGTTCAATAACCTCCAATCAACTATTCGCACTTGCCTATGAATCTAGTTGATATGCGCTTAGCATTTTGTATTTCAATTCGTAGGTAGTAATTTTTAGTGCTCATAGCACCAAATGAGGATATAAATGTTTCGCGTTTAGCCAGCCTGTCTGAAGGGCCGATAAAACTAATGAAGCAACGTCCTGAACTATAAAAAGAATAACCAAAAACTACGACAGTCATGTGGCACTCTGGTTTAAACCCATGTAGAACTGGGTTCTTCTTGTGGGCGATTAGTCGCATTTTAAAGAGTTTTATAAATTAAGAGGGGAAAGACTAGATTCCTTTTCCAATTGTGCCTCAAGAATGCCTTTCAGTTAGTGTTGACAAAAGGATGCGCATTATTACGCAGTTAGCACGCATGCAAGCATTACAGTTTGTCGTAAGTTTATAATTTGGCAGTCTATGTAGTAGCTGCGTAGAACAAGGTACATATAATACCCTTAAAATAGCTCTTAATTCCAATCGTCTGTGTCAACAACTAGCTTTCTCTAAAACCACAAATATATTAAAAATTATAAGAAGCGGTGAAGATGATTTTAGAAGACGAAAAAAATAATAATAAAATAATAATAATATTTTTTATAATATGTATGAGGTCCAACCAGCACTTGGCCAGCGTGATAGGTACAACTCTCACAACTCGTAAGATAGATGAGTTGAGTAGAGAGAAGATCTGTGCCAAGTAGTGAGACAGTAAAAAGGGTTGTAGCGATGTACAAGGTGCGACGCTGGCAGTCACCGCCCTGCAAATCCTGAGATATTGATACAACAGAACAAGTGCTACTTTACCATTAGTATCAATATAAGAGTATGGAAAAAATCATTATAGGCAGGATAGTTATATCAGTTTTCGAGCTAAACCATTAACCTCTTTTTACGCAATCGGATAAAAACTATCCTATGTCCTTCCCCGGGTCTCCTCCGGGAAGTCGTCGGCAACAAGAAGGGTTTGCGAGGATTCCTCTTGGAGCTAAATTACACAAAATAGGCGCACATACCGGACGTCGAGTTGCGGAAAATAGCCCGCTCCAAACTAACTAACTTCCCTAGGTCTTAAACTATCTCCATACCAAATTTCATCCAAATCGGTTCATTGAGGGCTGAGTCACCTTCGTCAGTGGGTGTACGTCTTTAATTAAATCCCCACACGTGGTTCCCGGGTGGTGCAAATCAGGTGACAATCAACTGATGGTAGGCTTCGGCCGTGGTTAGTGACCAACCACCAGACAAAAGCCGCACCGCCAAGCGGCCTTGCCGTGTTCCGGTGCGATGTCTGGTGACACCATGCAGAGAGGGTGGGTCAGAATTGAGCTCCTTTAAGGTTTCTAACCATATGGAGCCTCATTCCACTGCCACCTTCTCACCGATAATCATTCGTAATCACTAGTGAATCGGTATACTAGGTTAGCGCGTCTCATCGCAGACCACAACATTGCTTTACATCAGGCAAGTTGTAGTCAAGCGCCAGCCTATAGTAGAATAAAAAAAAATAGTTTTGGCATGAAAATGCGACAGACAGACAAACTGAGTTACTTTCACATTTATAATTATAGTAAGGATTCATTAGTCACATAATGGCATTCTTATTTCAAAATTTTGACTATACAGCTTGTTTCATCAGATGGCAAATGGGACAAAAAATATTTTTAGTGGGAACACAAAATCTGTATATGCTGGTGATAGTTACCATTTGATTGTTAGGTTAGGTTAGGTTAATGAGTAGATTCGCTGCTTCTACAACATTTGGCCTAAATAGACAAAATATTCTTGAACATTAAAAATCAATTACTTACTCATAAGTATTTATGAATTATATTATTCTATTCTAAGAATTAAATATTGTCATACTCTTTCTAATTTCTACTTAAACTGTTATGGCCTGTAATATGTTTTTGTTGTATTGTTTATTTGAATGGATTATGATGCTTATGTTTTATAACTAAACAAATTCCATTATACGCTAACACTGAATGATTGATGATACTTAAATTATGTACCTAGTATCAACACCGGTTGTTTTATTAAATCTGTCACTCATTAAAGAGGTTTGGGAAATTATGAAAAGAGAAAAGAACATTATGAGAACAATTCGATCGCAGCTATTAACATTTCGGAACTACAAAAACAATACTTTTCAGTGGGGCTTTTTAAAATTTTATGCTGAATGGGACGCTTTTAGAACTTACGACTTTATTACTGTAGAAAAATTATTATAGCGATTAGTTTGATATTTGAAACTTTGCGAGGGCATAGACATAGGTACTTTATGATGTTAGGTGTGCGATAAAGCAAAAATCGCAAAAATATAGTTCCGACTTTGTTAGTAGTTACGTTCGAATTCTGCCCCTGATGATTAAAGAGACACATTTTACAAAAAGCTTAAGCTGAGAAAAACGCATTTAAATGAACGGAACTTTGATAATCATTAATAATAATAATAGTACTATTGGTAAATTACTTCATAACAATTTTCAAAAAAGTATTTTATCTTACTAAAAAAGCTTGTTTAAAAAAAGTTTGGAATTAAAATACGCCAAACAAGGCAATCCCACAAGTAATAACCCTAAACATTATATTGTAATAATATAATGTCTAGCCTCTGAAGAGATTTGCATTACAAGGTTTTTTTTTAATCTAAAATAGGCTTGCGCTTGACCACAACTTGCCTGATGTGAAGCAATGATGCAGTCTACGATGAAACGCGCTTACCCAGTAAATACCGATTCACTCTTGACTTGAAGACCACTAGATTATAGCTATCGGGAAACATAGATGCCGGCAGCGAATTCCACAATTTGGCAGTTCGCACAATGAAAGTCGAAGCAAAGCGCTTTGTGCTTACCCGTGGAATTTCCACCATATAACGGTGGCGCATAGCCGTACCTCTACTTGTCCGATGGAAGAACGGGGATGGGGGAATAAGATTGTGTAATTCCAACGCACACTCTCCGAATTGTATCCGGTAAAAGACCGAAAGACTAACAACTATGGGGCGATGCACGAGGCTTGGCAATTTAGCCTTGACGAGGGATTCATTGCCAATAAGCCTCTTGGCTCGCCTTTCAATAGACTCCAACGACGGGGTTAAAAATGTTTAAAAAAAGATCACGTGATTAATGGACAGCCCCTGAGGTGGGTCGCATGTACTTTTCTGCCCTTTTCCTGCCCACCTGCTGGGGGAACTACGTGGCAACCGGGCTAAATCAGCTCAGATGACCCCCAGGAACACATGTTCTAAGGGATTTGCTTTGTTGCATAAATGCAAGGTTCCCGATCTAAGGATCCTGAATATGTCGACAAAAACGTCTTTTGATCTTCAATCAGATATAAAAAGTATTCAAAAGTGACCTTTTTTTTGTTAGGCTAAAATCACAGAGAAAAATATAAATAAAAGTAAAAACAGAAAGGTGCGTCATTTTGCTGATTTCAGAAATAGTTATATATAATTATTATATTATATATAATTATATAACTCAATTTTGAAAAAACTGTTAAAGTGCCTTTTTAAGGCAGAATTCTCAACAATGTAGAATATCTAGATAGAAGAATTTTAGCCTGTTTAAATAATTGTTATTAAATACATTAGTATGCCTATATAAAAACGCGTCCCCTTATTTCTTTATTTTAATACAGCTAGTATCTTACGGCTTCGCTTCGCCCGCGTGGTACTTATTAGGATATTAAGTAGCCTAAGTGTTAAGGAGTTTTTGTGTGAAAGAGTAACAAACATACATCTTAACAACCAGATAGTAGGATTTTTCAGATCATCAGAATAAAATATCTATGTATATAAAAATCAATTGCTGTTCGTTAGTCTTCCTAAAACTCGAGAACGGCTGAACGGATTTATCTTATCTTGGTCTTGAAATGTTTGTGGAGGTCTAGGGAAGGTTTAAAAGGTGAGAAAAATCTTATATATAAAGATCAATTGCTGTTCGTTAGTCTCACTATAACTCGAGAACAGGTGGACTCATTTGACTAATTTTGGTCTTAAAGAATTCAAACAAGTCTAAGGACAGTTTAAATAGTGAGAAATACGCGGTATGAAGTTCACTGGGGCAGCTAGTCAATAATAACAATTAAGCTTTCATAGATAACAATGAAACTTTACCAAAAAATAACCATGGGCAGGAATAGACTGGGTCTCTACCCCAATTTCGCTTGGATGTATCGCTGTAAAGATATGAGTTTAATATTTTAATTTATCTATCTGATGGATGATACAAAAAATATGTCTTCATCCCTGTTATAGGTATATAAATCAACTTGACCTAACTGTAAAACTGTGTCAAAATAGTTGTTCCTACCAGGAAAACTAAAGACCTAGTTACTATGCTATTTTTAGAAACATGATCTGGACCACAATATCCAAGGAAAATGTGGCTTTAATTTTAACAGAGTGGTTAATAGATTCTTGTTCTGGGCCTAGCCTATGAGAATTATTTTTACACAAAAATAGCACTTGAAAACTCATAGCACTTTCATCTCTATGCAGACAAAGATTTGACAAATCCTGTATGGGTCTAAGCCTACCGGGGATATTCTAATTTTTTTAATTATAGCACACAATAAAATCTCTGTACATTTTGGGCACACCAGAACCATAATGACTAGGAGTCAAAGTAGTTACCTTGATCTAAATTAGTTGCACCAATCATGTGATTATTCTTATTTTGTATATAATAATTAACTAAAAATGTATCCCATGGTTGTAGATAATTTTGCTTTAGGTTTGTATAGACTTAAACACGGTAAAGGAATAGCTGTGAGAATTTTAGAATCATGATAATATAATACAATCAATAATGATTTTAGGGGTTTAATTAATGTGCTACCATTTTGAAAAAAATCCTGAAGGGCCAAGATTTTGTAACTCTAGAATATGCAAGAAATTATATATAATAAAAGATTTACTACCAATTGCCTTAAAACATATTTGTTGAAAAAACAAGTTTATGACAAACACAAAAAGCATAGAACATTGATGTCTTGTCTCGTACCTACTTGATCTGCTACAGAAAACAGATAAATGTGCCAAGTATTGGTGAAAACATAATCAACAACAATAAATTTTCTTGAAAGTTTAAGGAGTTCTCCTATTATGTTTACAATAACATTACAATGTACTATATACATTAGCAACAGTAATGAAAAGCCATGAAAATTTAGTTCAAATATTTAGTAATTTTAAAATTAAAAGTAAGTAGACATAGGTGGAATAAAAAAAGTTCTGTTTATATATCACCCAGTGATTGATGAATCATACTTTGAGGTATGCAACATGGGTTATTGCCTGCTGTCTGCTGATGTCATGCATTCTCCATCTAAAGAAATCTCCTCTCAGCTATCTACAGACAGATCACACACGGGCATGAGTGGCTACAGAATTTCCAAGAACCGCAAAATTGTGAGAATCAGAACCGTAGAAATACTTTATCGTACTACTTTGATCATGTACGTTTGTCTGCATTCTTATGTAATATTCATGCTCTCTATGGCTCTTTACATGGCTAATTTTCTCTCATAGATTATACCACAATACCGAACCAATAAGTTATACGAATTTTGCGTAGGAGGCACCAATACCTTCAGTTTATGTGTAATCCAATATGCAGAAGAAAGTCACAGTCCCATAAACACTCAAGTACACCATTTACAAAAAATCACACCATCACAATATAGCACTACACAATTTTTCACTCAGATTTATATTTTCCCGTGAAAATACCACATAATGCGCCATTTTCGCAATAAATCCGAAGGACAGCGATCGGCAATCGCTGCCATCTTTTTTGTCAAATGTCTAAAAAAAACTAAATATAGCGCTACGAACGAACTCTGGTGTTATTTTTAGAAAATACAAAGAACTTTTCTTCAAACCTACTAGTGACATCTTTTTGTAAAATAAGTGACTATTGAAATCCACTAGATGGCATGCCAACATAAAACTGTCTATTACATAAAGTGGTCCAGAGATGGCAGCAGCAACCAGTTTAGCCAGAAAACATTTTCAAATAATAAATAGTTTATACTAGTACTACCTATTTGCTTTCTGTGACTCTGTGAATATTAAAATTTTAAGTATTTTATTTCTTTCATTGACGTGTACATAAATGATACTGAACGGTGCTCTGACGAATTCTCGCAGCTATACGAATAATAATATTCCTTTCCTATCAGTAATAATAATTCCTTTTTAGGGTTCCGTAGTAATTTTTGTTTCCGCCAGATAATATGAGCACATTCACGTAATATAATAATATGAGCATGAGCTGGTTTGGGTAAATGTGCGGTGTATCAGTATTCCAACTATGGTTTACTAAATTACTGTTTTACACACCAACCTAAAATCACCCAAGTAATGTTAGGCGACAGGT
Organism: Meganola albula; assembly: GCA_936450015.1. Taxonomy (NCBI): domain Eukaryota; kingdom Metazoa; phylum Arthropoda; class Insecta; order Lepidoptera; family Nolidae; genus Meganola; species Meganola albula. The sequence goes on from OW388148.1 coordinate 10,664,936, forward strand.
ATCTAGAAACGTATGGACATCTAACGAATGTCCTGAATGACGATCATCTACTTAAATAGGTAGGTATTTACTTTGGTTATTTTAGCGTCGATTATTTAAACAATTGGATTGGAGCCGGAGATTGTAATATTGTGCCTCGTTACGTGGACTCAAATCCGGGTGACGTCAGATGTGTTGGACACATCCTCTTACTTTTAGTTCAACCCAGTTAAAAGAAGAATGTTTAAATGCATTTAGCCTAATTACCTACATAGGGTAAAAAAACAATTTTACATGTGTGTGTATGTGTTTTACCACGTGTATAATTTGTTAAACCTTTACCTAGGAAGAGTTTTACCTACTGCTGCACTTTAACTTAGTTATGGCATGACTGACTTAATATATTTTCAACTAGCTTTCCGCCCGCGGCTTCGCCCGCGTGTATGTCGGTTATCGCGCCAAAACATTACCTTCTTTTTGCGCAGTCGGATAAAAACTATCCTATGTCCTTTCTCGGGTCTCAAACTACCTCCATACCCAATTTCATCCAAATCTGTTCAGTAGTTTTTGCGTGAAAGCGTAACAAACAAACTTACATTCGCATTTATAATATTACTAGTTTTCCGCCCGCGGCTTCGCCCGCGGATGTCAGTTATCGCGCTAAACCTTTAACCTGTTTTTTCGCAGTCGGATAAAACTATCCTTTCCCGGGTCTCGAACTATCTCCATACAAAATTAGTTCAGTGGTGTAGGCGTGTAAGCAATATTTTGAAATCGGCAAGCCCCCATCGGTATATCCATAAATCAACAGGTGTTTCTTAAAAAATACTACGACTGTTAGACCATACTTATAAGAAGAAATAAAATTTAAATTTCGAATTCTATTCATCGCAGAGTTATCAAACATGTCATTGTGTCAATATAAAAAGTAATTTAGATCAAAATCACGAAGGAGTATTGATATCAACTTTGAAGAAAATCACATTCAGAATAATTTCGCAGGCTTCTCCCGCGTAGTATTAGGTTAAAAATAAAAAAAAATAGAAAAATAAAAATCACGTGTTTCATTATTTGTTTTAAGTTTTATTTGTACCGAATTTGAAGTGAATCGTACCACAGACTAAACAGTTCTGGAATATTTAATTTTTCCAAAAAAGCTCATTTTACACTTCCCCTGGGGGTAGTTTAAAAAAAATAAAAAACACGTGTTTCATGATTTCTTTTAAGGTATATGTGTGCCAAATTTGGAGTGAATCGGACTTGAGACTATACAGATCCAGAGAAACTTTAATTTTTACCAATAAATCTCATTTTCCACACCTCATGGGGGTAAAAATGGAAAAATAAAAAACCCGTATCTCATTATTTGTCTTAAGGTTTATGTGTACCGAATTTTAAATGAATAGGACCCAGGAATAAAAAGTTGCATACAAACTTCACCCCTCTATTTAACCCTCTTAGGGGATGATTTTAAAAAATATTATTAGCCTATGTCCGATTCTAGGGTATACACTACCTACATTTCAAATTTCGATAAAATCGGTTGAGCGGTTATGGAGATACGCGGTAACAAACCTTCACACACACACACTTACTTTCGCATTTATAATATTAGTAGGATTAATTTAAAAATTGTTATAATAATAAGTATAAAATTGAATTTAATATGTATATATAAAAATGTTAATTTAATCTGGTTTACCTATATAATTTTATAACTTATATAAATGTTAAATACATAATTTAAAGATATTAATTCAACACAATGTATATTGCTTAATGAATAAATAAATGAAAATGAAATGAAATAAAAAATAGCTGACATTTCGCTGTAGGCCAACTGGAACACAAAAACACAGAAGTATCATTCTGTCCTTTAGAGAAATAGGTTGTATCTGACTGAAACAGAATTTTCAACCGCAACCGAACCTTCAGTTTTTGTCTCAATTTCGGCCGAATCCGAAAACGAAACCAAATAGGTACCTAGATACCTTAGACAGAGTAGCGTGGGTTTGCAGTGCACAACGAAACATGATACAAGCATAGTCTTTTCTCTTTCTATTCATGTCTAGTGATAGAGATAGATAGTGCCTGCAAAATGTTTTCTTGTATCTTTCGCCAGTGGAAACTAGAGGGAGATCCCGTCATTTCGTTACTGAAATAATTCTCACAAAGATGTGTGGGCACGATCGGGGATCGAACCCGGGACCTTATTCAAAGGTGAAACCGATACCCCTACGCCACCGCTGCTCTAACTACCTACCTAATAACCTTTTTTTATCGATTTCCACACATATCCTAGTTATAATGCACTATAATGTTATCTAACAAGAACCAACAAATCAGGTCTGACGGTATCTGGTTGCTTAACTAAAACAGAACATAATAATAGAATTAGAACGTAACACCATTTATCATACGACGTAACTTGGCTTTCTTCCCCATTTCAGGCGCTCATACAAACTGCAGTTGATATATCGACACTAAACCAATGATTCTTAAAGTTAAGTTTAGACTAAGTACGTCAGCATAGATTCAAAATTTATGGATTCACAACTAAGAAGTTGCACGAAAAATGCGAAACTTACCTAAGAAAACTTAACGACCGTATTTCTTGTCAACTATTCCAATGTTATCTACATTGGAATAGTCGACAAAAAATACGGTCGATAACGTAGCGCTTTTGGCAAATGGCAACATACATACCTAAACTTTTTAAACGTGACCGCATTGAGTTTTACATAAAACTGAGGACAAAGTCTATGGGGACAGTTAGAGAGATATATAATGCATTTTTATCATATCCTTCCTAGCTGGCTAGCTTGCATGAGTTTAAAATAAGTATAATTACATAATATTTTAAACTCATGCTAGCTAGCCAACTGCTGGTTGGCTTCATTGTCAACCAATATTACTATTAAACTTTGAGGAACGATGCTGCCTCGTTGTTAAAAAAAAGACAATGGCCACGCTGGCGGCGCCTGCGCAAGGCATCGTTTGTTCAACCAAGTTTGTTTGCGTGTAGGTGTAGGTTACTACTTAGAGCTGGGGATGTGAAAGTGATTGCGCAATGATGCAGCAGCCCTGTCGCGCTCAACAGCTGCAACTTAATACTACTTGGTAAAAGGTATTAATGTTACCTAATTGTTGCAACAATGTTTCGCACCTACGCTTCATTACCTACAGACTTTGTATTGTCTAACTCAACCGGGTATAAGGAAAGGAATATGATAGCTAAGCTATGTACCTACGTACCTAATAGCCGTAAACATTTTTTCCCAGAACATTTAACACGGGAGGTGATGTAGAGGTAACTTCTAGTACCACATTGTTTCTGTCAGTTTTTGGGGGAGGCAAGGTTACCACGCATGCTTATGTAAAAGTTGAAGCATCTTTACAAATTCAGACGTCAATAAAAGCTACCTAGAATCACAAAACATGAACAGTGTAGTCATACAAACTCTTCATGAACCACGGCAGAGAGGAACGCGCGTTATCCCAATTCCGTGTTTTTTTATGTTTATTCCTAATATTATTTACTAGGATAGCAGCACGCCTCAGCTTTGCCCGGGTAGTGTAAGTACCCGATATGAAATCTCTTTTCGTCTTTTTTTATTTTCTTACACACAAACCTAAGAGATAAGAGTAAGAGTTAATGGTAATCATGGTATGCCCGATCATACTAAACAAAACCACATATGTATAATTATACCTATCCGTATCCGGTGCAGTCGTTCGAAAGTTATGAGTGTACAAATACATTTCAGCGTTTCATTTTATTTATTTACTAGCAACCAGCCCCGGTTTCGCACGGGTACCTAAAAATTATACACCTTAATAATTCTCATGGATAGTGTAGGTACTTATACTTCACTTCAACCCTATTTAGTGTTCCACAGCTGGGCATGGGTCTTCTCTCAAATATCTTTGAGTTGAGAGAGTTTAGGCCTTAATCCACACTCGCTAGAGAAGTGCGGGTTGGTGGATGTCACGTGTCCCCGAATGATTAGTTCTTAGACATGCCGGTTTCCTTACGATGTTTTCCTTTACCGATATTGAGCAGAGGAGATGAAACAATTCACACCAGATGTGTGGGCACGACCAGGATTCGAACCCGCGATCTTATTTTTCTAAGGCGAGGCCCGTACCGCTGTGCCACCGCTGCTCTACCTAAGTATAAACTAATTATTAAATCAGTATATAAACACTAGGTAAGGCGGAAACTATGAAATTTATTTAGTTGTATAATCAGACTGGTTTCACGGCGAAAGCTGGTTTTCAGTATTCTGAAGCGGCTATAACTATACATAGTAGATACTCGAGAGAGACAGATGCCTTTATAATTTAATTTACGTTGAGGTATCGGTCTCCGCTACCCAAATATCTAGTAAATCCGCTTTCATATCTGGAAAACGACGATTTTGCAAGCTCTCCTTTCTGGGATTTCTTCACGGCACAAAAAATAGGCATTGTGTAGGAATAGCGTAGAGGAGATTTCCTGCCGTTGTTACACTTTTTTGTCGCTCACACTACCAATAGGCTTTATCCTCGTGGGTAGATATTACCCACTTTTTTATTTCGTTGTCTAAGGCTATACCGGAAACAGTAGGTACGTAACGTACGGTACGTACTTATTGTAGGAGTAGATGACGACCGCATAGTACAAAGTCGTATCTGCGAAATCTTTGTGGTTGTTTTTATGTCAGCTAACACCTAACATCAAAACAGTTACAACAATTCCCTTTTCACAACGTTCATTCTGAATAAATAAACTTAAACCCAACTTAAATTTTAAAACGTAAGTAACTAATCACTAAAATGTGGAACTTAGAAAAACTTAAAAATATATCTAAGTTTACCTAAAAATGACTGATTATGTAAGCTATGATCTAAATTCAAAAATTTTCATTCTTGATGTGTGATTTATTTTGCGTTTTTTTTTAATTGTGTCTATCTACTATATAAAAATAAGTCTGGTTTTCCTTCCTGACGCTATAACTCCGGAACGCACGAACCGATTTCCACGGTTTTGCATTCGTTGGAAAGGTCTCGGGCTCCGTGAGGTTTATAATAAAGAAAATTCAGGAAAAATTTCAACAGAAAAGCGGGAAAATGTTACATAAAACGAAGCCATCTGGTGGCGAAACGGAGTTCGCCGGGTTTGCAAGTGTTTTGTAAATGTTTTGTAATACTATATTCGGGAACGTAGGAGGCTGTGCGACGGTCGGCGGTTGTGTAATGTATACAATAATGTCTCTAATACATCCATAACTTTCTCGTTATAAAATAACACTTGGTTTTTATAGTTTTGTAATTTAACTAAATATATTTTCCTTTCGATCGATTCCCACACGACCAAAATATTTCAGCCTTGTCTCTACCATATATTATCTACTTTTCAATTCTTAAATAATAAATATGTATTTAAATACGTAATAAAACAGATTCAAACCTAGTTCTAGTAATAGATAGATATAATAAATTATAGCTACGTTGGGGTCACGTAACCGTTCTAGTTTCTAAGTAGGTAGGTAGTGATTAATAACAAAAAAAATACACGCAAAATGTGAGTAAGAAGTAAAAGTTATTTTGATAGAGTTCTTGTTGTAAGTTAACATTGCATTATCATATATTTAGTAGTGTATACAGTAAACTGCTCCACTGCGCTTGTCTAGTTGTACCCTGACGAGGACTCTAATTCAAATCCCAATCCGAGCAAAAAATGTTTTTAATAAGTGTACCTACCTACATACTAGTAAACTTAGTGGCATATTAAAAATCTTAGTGAGAGCTCAAAAACGACAATAGGTTTGACGACAATTGGTAACCCTAATATGTACGTGGCCTAGGCAACGCCTGCGAAATTTAATAATAATAATAATTTATTTGTCTGAATATGGTTATAGGTAGGTACAAGTGGCGAAAAGGCCATACTAGCCGATTTCCATCAGCTTCCCTGTAGGAAATTTTCAATATCACACGTACTTAATAACATATTAAGTAACGCCTAAAAGTTTTAAATAGTAACAACAAAAATAAATATAGCATATATATATATCCTACTAATATTATAAATGCGAAAGTAAATGTGTGTGTGTGTGTGTGTGTGTGTGTGAAGGTTTGTTACCACGTATCTCCACAACCGCTCAACCAATGTTAATGAAATTTGAAATGTAGGTAGTGTATACTCTAGAATAGGACATAGGTAATAATATTTTCAAAAATCATCCTCTAAGAGGGTTAAATAGAGGGGTGAAGTTTGTATGCAACTTTTAATTCCTTGGTCCTATTCATTTAAAATTCGGTACACATAAACCTTAAGACAAATAATGAGATACGGGTTTTTTATTTTTCCATAATTACCCCCATGGGGTGTGGAAAATGAATTTTATTGGTAAAAATTAAAGTTTCTCTGGATCTGTATAGTCTCAAGTCCGATTCACTGCAAATTTGGCACACATATACCTTAAAATAAATCATTAAACACGTGTTTCTTATTTTTCAAAAACTACCCCCAGGGGGAGCGTAAAAAGAACTTTTTTGGAAAAATTAAATATTGCAGAACTGTTTAGTCCTTGGTGCGATTCACTTCAAATTCGGTATAAATATAGCTTAGAACAAATAACGAAACATGTGTTTTTTATTTTTCCATTTTTTTTTATCTTTATCCTAATACTACGCGGGCGAAGCCTGAGAAATTATTCTGAGGGAGATTTTCTTTGAAGTTGATATCAATACTCCTTCGTGCTTTTTCTAAATTACTTTTTATTTTGACACAATGACATGTTTGATAACTCAATTCGACTAATAGAATTCGAAATTTAAATTTGATTTGTTCTCGGATATTAAATGAAAAACTTACATTATGGTCTAAGAGCCGTAGAAAAACGACCTTCACCGGTGTGACAACCAAGTGAGACATATTTTTATGAAACTCCTATAGATTTATGGACATGCCTATGGGGGCTTGCCAATTTCAAAATATTGCTTACACGCCTACACTACTGAACTAATTTTGTATGGAGATAGTTCGAGACCTGGGAAAAGATAGTTTTATCCGACTGCGAAAAAAGAGGTTAAAGCTTTAGAGTGATAACTGACATCCGCGGGCGAAGCCGCGGGCGGAAAACTAGTTATACAATATATGTATGTACCTGCAATATTATTTTGTCAGACAATTTATAAGTCTTGTAGTAACACCTATTATTAACTTATAGGTAATATTCATCTCTGCCTAATGCGTAGATTTTCGGGAAATATAATACAGCTGTGAGTGCTATGTTATGTTATCAGTGGTATACAACACAACTACGTAACTACAACACTAGTTCATGACTACAAACCACTTTCTCAAAGAATTATTTTTATTTAATTTAATTTTTATCAATGTGATTCAAAATTTCAAACATCGTTTTTTAATAACGCCAAAAAGAATGGCTACCATCAGATTACGTATCCTAAAGGACTTGATGATACGTATATGTAGGTATTGCTGACTGTTAAAGAAATTCAATATCTTTAATCTAATTTATGTTATGCTCTGCATCTCAAGCCAAAAAAAATAGGATGGCTCTATATTTCCCAACTAGTAATACATCAATCATAAGTAGTTATAGAGATTACGATTTGTATCTGAAGAAAATATCTCATTACTTCCTATTACTTCAAGCCAATTTATATGTTGTCGAGATTTTATCTTACTTTGAAATTAAATTATGTAAATCGATACAATGCAGTCTTAAACAGATAGTGCAAGATTAGCAAAACGTCTAGTGATGGTTGCGTCTACTGCAGTTACGCATCAAGCAGACAGCGGAAGTGACGCCAGTTTATGTGTGCCTCTCATTTAATAAGTAGTTAGTAAAAACGTACCATAAGCACAACAATATTAGCAACAATCAAGAGCATTGATGTAACAGCTGGCTCGGCCGCGGGACGATACTTTTCTCTCGAGTTTCTCCTCAGGTGCGCGTGCGCAGTCAAACCTTCGCCGCTGCATACAACGCGCGCGTTCACGTTTCTGTAACGTAATTTTCTTTAACTCACGACCGAAGTTAAACGATTTTTGTGAGAAACATTAGTGCTGTATTGTGTTAGTGTAACTGATAGGTCGATAGAAAGTTGGGAACTTGTTGCCTGAGTAAACAAACGCATCAAGTCCCGTTTATTTTACAATCTGTGCACCAGTGAAGTTGGAATAGCTGAGGTTTGTTTTATTAATGAATACAATATATATTAACTTACAACTTATAGATAGGTACAACTGACAAGAAAAATGACCTAACTAAAAATTTCAACACTAACCTAAATATAAAGAACTAAACTAACTAATGCCTAACCTTAACTAATGCGTTAAAAAACTCTTCCGCATTCCGTTAATATTTAACAATTACTTAAAAACAAACACTTTACTTGCCAGAACTCTTAAAACATATTTAACAATTAATATAATAAAATGATAGAAATAATTTTTCTTTTCTAATATACATAGTTACAAAACACATAGCTCATTAGTAGGTGCAGCATCTATTTGTGCTTTAAATAGAGACTTACTTAGTGGATACCCATTAACTTGCGTAGTTAAACTACAAAACATCACACTTGCATTAGTACCTCAGTTACCTTGACTGCTTTATTTTATTTAATCTGCTCCATTCATTTATATGTGTTACTAACTGTATTCTATTCATTTATATGTGTTGATATTATGCATTAAATTTTTTAAACATTTACTAAACTAAGCTTAAACCTCGTGAAATAAATCGATAATGAGAGGATGACGATGAAATTTAAACTTAGTATAACACAGAAATAATTTTAGCTAAAGAAATCTGTATGTAAATAGTTTAGGTACATAATTTTCTATATTAAATATGTATGCACCACGTTTCAAAATAATTCAAACAATATTTTTTCCTCTAAGCACTTTCTTTTATTAGCCTGTTTGCACAAAACATCCGCATAAGTCGTAGATAAGAACTAGTAGAGTAGGTACTATAAACATAAGTGCAAGTGATCTTACTAGAGTAACCCGGTGTCAGTTCCACTCGCTTGCACAGGTCCTGGGGTTAAAGACCTTTCGAATTCCTTAGACCCTCCTTTTCAAACTAGAACTAAATCTGTTAATTAATTTTCTCTTTTTGTACAGCAATTTTGACATCGAGTGTACTTTCAAACCATTGCCGATAAAAATCTGAGATTTCGATAAAAAGCATGAGAACAATTTCATACTAATTGTCCCAGAAATATTAGATTTAATGGTTATTCTCAACATAGGCGTTTTTTCGAGTAGCCTTTTTAAATTTTCGCTTATTTAAATATATAAAGACACAAATCACCAATAAAAATGACATTAGACTATTATTAGTGTTACATTTATTTACAGTTCTCAGAAAAGCTATTAAGCCTATTCCCTTTACTGGAGGTCGGAAAAGTTGTATTTTCTTACATTTACGGGAATATCACACGGAAGTCTGAAAAGATTTGAAATGTCGGAATCAACAATTTAAAATAAACCGCGATTAAATCCGATATAAAGTAGTACATAGAATGTCCAAAATTTCAAAATTCCAATTTGAAAACTATAAAGTAAATAAACTTTGTTTTATTTGTCTTATTTATCTCTGAGGATATTATTGAGTTTTTATTTGTAACGTTGTTGGCTACACGGGATTGTCCATTAAAAATTCCGGGAAAATACATAAATAATATCTTTAACCAATTCCGGCCTCTAATAATTACCTCAAAAGGAGGTTTACAATGATTATAAATAAGCAAACAAGTATTAAACTAGGTGTCCTCCATATCTTCCGTGACCAGCGAAGACAATAGAGTCCCACGGCACCAATACTACTCACAAACAGGTTTTTTCGGGTTCACTCCATCTACCATGCACATCACATGGTAATTACCCACCCAAAGTAGTTAAAGGGGTTACGAACAAACGGATTGAACAACTTAATACTTTCATATTACGTAAAGTGTTACGGAAGTGAGAACAATTTAGTTGAAAAGATTTAAATAATGTTATTAAATAATCGTGTGAATTTTAATCTGAAGTAGGTATCTAGATGTCTGTAATACCTTAAGTAGGTAGACACAACAATAGAGGAAGGTGTGTTAAGCATCGCGCATCATCCAAGCGAATGTATGTAGGTAAAATTTCTAGAAATATTAATTCGCCTTAGAACATTTAGTAGGAAGTGTTATACGCAACTTCTAGTATTAAATTGTTTCTGCTAGTTTTTGGCAGAGGCTAGGTAACGTACAGCACACTTTTACATGCTCACTTACAAAAAGTTAAAGCGTCTTTATAAACGCACACGTAAATAAAAGCTACACACTAACACAAAACATGAACAATTTATTGATACAAACTGTTCATGTACCTCGCAGAGGGGAACGCGTGCGAATAGTTCCTGTGTTAATGTTCTAATAATGTAAGTCGCACTGTATAGAGTACAGATAGACTAAACAGTTTGAAAACTATATATTTAACAAAAACTAATTAGAATGTGCGACACTACAAACAAAACACCGTAACACGTTCCCCTGGTTTTCCCAATGGTTAGTTACGCCATTGTTTGCAAGCAGTTCATTCTGTCTACTGTAAAGTCACTTAGTTAATTCTGAAATCAAAAAACGATCTGACCATTTCATAAATTCAATTGGACTTGTGAGATTGTAAGATCGTTTCTATTGGGACTGTGAACGTGTTAGACTAAGTTAAAATCTATCTAGAATATCTAAAATGAAATATCTCTATAATAGAGTCAATATTGTGCGTTTTCTCTTACACGTCCAATCAAACCAAAAAATAATCTTAATTTCTAGTAGCTTATAATTTTAAAACAAGCGTTTTGCTATAATTTTAAAAGAAGCCTTAAAACATGGACATTTATGAGAACTATTTCTTTCGATATTAGATTTTAAATGAAAGAAAGGAAAAATAATATCGTTTCTTTCGGCCCACGTTGACACTACATTGCCATTCCTAAATTTATACATATCGCAAAATTTTCAAGTCAATAAGTTGCTTAATAGGTATTTAGTACCAAATACATACAAAACCATTATGTCAGCAAAGAAAACTTTAAATCGCGTAAAATAATGTTTTCTCTGAATCTGCATGTTAATCTGTTTATCATCACCGGTCCTGTCCACTGATGGAATAGGCTTGCCCAATAAACGCTATTGCACCCTGTCCTTAGCTTTTCCCATCGAATATTGGCAGCTACTGCTTGCCCTCACTTCACCTAGCTTAAGTGCATCCACTACGCTATCCAAGTTGCGGTCTTCGTACAAGAACTCGCTTGTACACACAGTTATAAGTTCTTCGACTGATGGGGCCAAACGGCCACACCACTGCCCTTTCAGCTGGCTAGAGCTTAGAGCTGTCTATAACTTAAGTATTGTAAATCACGGTTATCATATTTCTCGTGATGATTGTTCATACACGCTAAAATAGCATAAAATTAAACAGGTATATGGAGTGATACTAGTGATCTAATGATTGTTTAATGAGAGCCGGAAATTCAAAACCGGACATGCGTGCTTACGTGATTGTTGATTTACCTACCTACTAGCAAAATGTCATCAAATACCAACAATTACCTATATATATTACCATTTTAGAAGGCTTCTAAAAGATCCCTTCATTATCATTAGATAGATCGTACCTCAGATAATATAATACTAGTATCGTACACTCACGCCTTTTTTCTATGGGGGTAAGGAGAGATAGATAGATCGTTTGATAAATCTATCTCATACATATAAAAATCAATTGCTGTTCGTTAGTCTCGCTATAACTCAAAAATGGGTAGACTGATTTGACTAATTCTTAAAGTATTCAAACAAGTCTAAGGACAGTTTACATAGTAAGAAATAAGCGGTAGTTAATATATTTTTAGAAAAAAGTTCCAACTACAAGGTTTTTTTGTGACAGTATTAAGTTGTTTCGTATGTTCTAAGTACGTCTAGATTTTCTTTGCTTGTCTTGCAGTGTTCTTTAAGGTTGGTTATTTATTTTGTTTTTTTCGTTAAGCACCAACATTTATTTAAGTGGGTAATATTCTGTTCTAACAACCTTCTTCGTGGTCCATTGCGTTTAGAGATTGAAATGCAGTGACAGTTAGATATACTTACAAACCCATTATGAATATTGCGTAAAGCTAACCAGTTTTCAATAATGTGGAACACTAATATTGATTTCCATTCAACATAGTTATGTGAGTTCACATAAGTAATGTTTGCTTTGGATAAGAACTGATATAGTAAAGCCCATAGAAGGTCGATTCATGTCTCTTGTGAAGTATTTCAATAGAACCGAAAAAACTACTGGGTCTACACAATTCAAATTCACGGCGTAAAACAATTGGTATTGCCGTTCACCGCATGCCAACATGATGAAACCGACTTTACGTGATATATTTATCAATCAGGTTGGATTTACGAAAGTCTAGTTGTCTTTTGTGTTCCGTCGAGGTAACGGAGGACTACTTAGGTTGACGGAGTACTTAGGTGCGTATCACATTTATTATATGCAACTTAATTATACCTAATAACCATTTACTAACTTTATTCAGACGTAAACATTGTTGTTTATGTTCATTTTTAGTACTTAATTACTTTATATGTATCTATTTATCGGTATACTTATGTAATATAAATAATGTAGATAAAGTATACATACGTATTTTTAAGTAACTAGCTTCCCACCCGCGCGAATGTCGGTTATCGCGCTAAACCATTAACCTCTTTTGCGCAATCGGGTAAAAACTATCCTATATCCTTCCTCGGGTCTTAAACTATCTCCATACCAAATTTCATCCAAATCGGTGAAGTAATTTTTGCGTGAAAGAGCTACAGGCAGACAGACACCAGACACAATTACTTTTTCATTTACTATTGCTAAAGTTTAATATGGATGAGTGATGGTCACCCTCACTTGGGTAGCAAATATTATAGGTATTTATTTCAAGTTATGGTACTCTATGTCGTAGTTGTTTTTAATTCCAAATTAAGATTATTATTTTTCTCATTACTTATTATAAAGTCTTGTAGATACTGATTTCGAATTAATAGTATTAATTTTATTTATTTCACGTAACTTTACAGATTAGCATAAGTAATTAATACTTTTTGCAAGTATTTTTAAGCATAGAATAATAATCTATGGTATAAGTTTTACATAATAGGTAGGGGAAGTTGCGAAACAATATTGCTATAATTTCTTTAATTGCAAAACTAGAATGCAAAAATTATTTCGTTAAAGAGCTGCCACAAATTTACACACAGTTATTTTAAGACATACAAAGTATAGGTACAATACAAACTTGTAACTTACAACACCAATCTTTTTGTTCGTTAAAATTGTAGGTACTTACGTCAGATTAAGAGTTATCATCTCAGAACAAGTGTGTGTCTATGCATCACTTGAGAGAGAGCCAAACGAAGATACCTACTTGTGAGGCTTCTATTTAAAAAAAAGGGTAGAAAGGGTAGGGTAGAAAAAAAAATGGCGTCTTAGAACGTCGCAGTTTTTTAGTTTTTTACTACTAATCTTTAAAAACTTACCTATATACTTATTTAAACTTGACACTGGCAAAATTGCGGAATAATTTCTGCAGAGGCCATAATTAAAAGAAGAAGAAGATACTTGTCAAACTAAAACCTTCTAGAAGTTACTGTTTCCTCTTAATCATGACGGTGCCTAATTCCAAATAAGGCGTACTACACTTATAAAATATGGTGCTGGAAGGCTGCAACGAAGGTTTGGGAAAAGGAATAGCACAAATATTAAAACTAAGTGAGGTACTTTTGGGGATATTGAAGATTTTCTAAGCGATACTTTTTCTTTGCGATTCAGTACTTGTTCGTATGAGCTGGATACCTATAAATAAATAACAAACAAATAGTACATTTTTAGGATAGAAATGTTGTTAATGTTAATATTATATATGTAAGCAGATCTGGGACGTTCTAGGTACTTAGCATTTTTTGTAGATTGATTCCTTGATTTTTTTATATGTAGAAGGTACCTAGATATCAAAAAGAAAAAAAAATCTATTTGGGTAAGTACAGACTACTTAGAGAACCCAACCTTTTACTACCGAAAAAACAAAAAAAAAATCTCTACCTTGCCTTTCATCAAATCCTTGCCTTTTTTCTGAAATAAAACCTCTTTAGCCGCGTTTGGCACTCGTGAAATCTCGTGAGTTCACAGTTATCACTACTATCGGCAGTCCCCGTAACTGTTAATATTATTTTTATAAAAGGATTCTAAAAATGCACAAAGTGAAGATACTTCTTGGGATTTTTAAACAGAGACTTCACAAGAGACTTATAAAGGACCGAGATTTTACTGAAAAGATAGGTTGGTACTACGCGCATGTGCTACGGTCTCAGTCACTGTCATTGTCAAAGAAATAACCGTAGTACTGTTTTCGCAGTAACAAATTTTTTATAACCTTTAACCAGCCGTTATAAGCTCTTTGTTTACACCTAAAACACGATCAAAACCAGGAGGTTCTCTTAGTAGTCTGTGAAGCCAGGTTGAATTTCCTGAAAATCAAACTTAACTAAATCAATTTTTCATCCCTAAAATTCCGTAAGTACCTACCTACTAAATTTTGTCGTGATTGTTGAGGACGTTTTCGAAATTTTACGTATAAAAAATAATGTAAGCACATTACAAGAATTATTCCTTTATAAAGTTTTACCAGCTGACCCGCACAACTGAGTCTATTGTCTCCTAAGTCTAAGCCTTCCTTGATATGGGCTATCTAACACAATTTTTTTTTAATTTGACCCAGTAGGTCCGAGATTGACGCGTTCAACCAAACTAACGGTTTTATTCATAAAAATCTTAACCAACGATCAAGACGCAAACAAACAAACTCCAGCTTGATAATAAGTATATGTAATAGATAACTTTTTAAGTAGGTAAGTATAAGTAGGATAGGTGTGTATTTTTCTACCTAATAGAACTAATCTTAGATTTATCTAATAAATGAGGTTAATATTTAAATTTAATTAGATTGGTAGGTTGTTTCAAGTTATTATAAGCAACAGCTCTGTGGCTATAGTCTATTGTTCTATTGTTGTAATAATTTGTAGTAGTCGTCCCATTATTTGGTTCAAATCATTATCTAATTGTATAATTCTTTAATAATGATTTCATTTACAATCGATTGAATTGATTAAATCTCTTATCGTATCACTTTAATAAAGGGATAAATAACGAATTTCATTACAATAAGTTATTTCGCGCTGTACCTATTTAAAAACGAAAAAAGCCTGCGTACTGAGCTTTTTGGCGGCGTTTCTCAATATGTAGTTAGTCATTCACTCCACGACAAAAATGGAAATTGAACTATTTTTATGTAGAATCACGTATAAAAAAAAAGATTTTCATTTCATTTTCATTCATTCATTCAAAATGACCAGCCTTCAGAATCTGCCGGTCATTCTAGGTCTATTTGGATATGATTGGTTATCTTTAAACATGACTTGTAGATGTTAATGTTTAAGGCAACTGTGATTTTGTTGAAATAAAAGAATGCGGTTATAGGTACGCATTGTATAACCGCAACCCTTTCTTTCAACTGAATCATAATCACTTTAAACACTGATAATACGGCAGCTGTTCCTAATTAAATTTACTTAAACATTTACTTTGTTTAATTAATTATGAATGTGGTAATAAATTATACATATTTCCTTTTATTATAATTCGAGTAATTTACATATCAAGTGCATCCGTAATTTGCCAAAAAAATTCCGCAATTTTAACAAGTAAAAAGGACAGGTTCCTACTTGTAGCTGCCGACCTTGGCAGAACTATCTAAGCTAGGAACTTATTTCATAACGGCAATAGGCATGTTTCTAGAATACAAAAATCAAAATTCTTTTTTGATTTCTACTTGTCCAATATTTTCTTATAATCTATAAGATGGGGAAAAAATCATTTAATCATCTTACATCCTCAACTCGGCAGTGCCTAGTGCTTTGCAGCGCCAATAAGTTACCTACTTGATAGTTGCACAATTGCAAATAGTGGAAGTCGCTTAGGTACAAAAATAGCAATCACAGATTTCTACTTAGTTTTTGTGATAGAGTCTGGTCTAGATTCTCATTCGGTCATTCCACAATGTTTCCTTACCTAGGGTTTGCTGGTAGAAAATTCACATTTGAATTAAGCTCGCCTGTGTACATGTGTTGTTTCCTATTTATTAATTGTTTATTGTACAATAAAGAATAAGATTAAGAATAGATTTTAAAATCTTCGTAAGTATATTTACCCGTAGTATCGCCAGTATCGTGCTCACATTTCTTTTTATAAACAACATTTTATAGTTAACATTCTAGATTAAAATTAGTCAACCGGCACCTTTAGTTTATACTTGTATTTACAAATGCAAAACTTGCCTAGAAGCACGAATTAGATACCTTATCATATTATTTGTTTTAAGTTTAGTCATTTAGCACCTATTTTTTGGAAAGTACTAGTACTTTAGGTATGGTTTTCATTCTTGCCTGTCTGCAATAAAATAACGTATGTGTGCTGCCTTTGCAAAATCAATGTTTTCAAGTGATTGTAAAGTCTTGTACCTATATAAAACTAAAAAATCGGCTATACGGTAGTAAATAAATGTATTTTTATAAAAAAATATGTAGAAACGTAGGATTATTCTATTACGAAACCCTCGCCAAAATTAAATCTGAACTCCAACCCTTGTAGGTTTAGGTTCTCTCTAATAATCTTATTACCACAGTCTATATAACTTTTTCTTATGCTAATACAGTCATCTTCCTAAAGTAGTACATATCTATTTACAATAGTACCTACTCTTTGCAAAAGTAGAAAACCACTCAAGATCACCAGATTTCTACTTTCCTTGACCTTTAACAACAGATCTGCAATTCACACGAAACCATTTTGTTAAGTACTACCTTCCTAAGCTATGGTAAATTAGATACTTATCTTATAAGAACATTATAATGTAGGTACTGGAAATGGTGGGCCCATTTTATATGTTGAAAGTCAAGGTTAATTGTCTAGTTTATTAATGAGTTTGTTCAACATATCGGAAACAATTCAAGTCTTCGGATACTAATAATTATTTCCATTTGACCTCATGACCAACATTCCGTAGACTCCCTTTAAACATTAATCAATAAACATAATTTATAACTTAACTTATAAATAACTCTTGTACTCGTATTATTTTTGTACTACTAAACTTTCAAAAGTTTGTTTAGATATTGTTATTGAAAATTGACATTGGCAAAATTGCGGAATAATTCTGCAGAGGCCATAATTAAAAGAAGAAGATAATTTAAATAGACACTTATAGGCTTAGAGAGTACCTAGATGTGTCTGTGGAAGTAAGTATAGTCATTGAAATTAAGGGGTGAAAACAAACAACGCCTTATCGTCAATGATGTTCTAGCAATAAATAAATAAATAATTAAATAATCATATTACACGTATATTTCCATGATGTCGTACGGCGACCGTGAAATTGACTTGGAACATCTCATCTTATCGTCATCTCTATTGTTATTTGACATTTTACTAAAATAGTAGGTATCGCGATTTATTATTACAAACAAATGTATTTTCTGACTTGGTCTACCAAACGTAGTTTCAGTGGACTCACAGATTACGGTGCTGCACTGGTTTAAATAAAAAACTTAGTAGATATTAAAATTGTTGTTTAAAATTGAGAATTTCCATGAAGGTCAGTTTAGATAATGAACTTGGTTTAAACCACATATTAAATAGATATATAAATAAACTATACGTTGCAGCCAACTATGATAATTTACAATTTTAAATTGCAGGATGTAGGTACTAGAACTTCCTACTGATAATGTATGCGACGCATTGAAATCCACCCAAAACCAGTTACACCTGGGTTCTATCCTGTAAATGTTCAATTAGTCGGAAATAATGATTGGTTAATTTATTTCCTCGTTTTTAATTACCTTTGCTTATCCTACAAACAGTAATTAATCTAGGTGGGAACGTGTCATCTTAACTTCATACTAATGAAGCTTAATAAAACATACACAATTCATAAGCTTTTCATATACCTAACTATTGTAATCAGTCGATAGGTAATACCTAGGTATAAAACATTCCTAGAAAAAAATCTCTCAAAGATAGTTAAAATTGCATAAAAATCTGTTTAATATTTATTGATTCCGCATACATACCTACAATAGATATCATTTCAATTTTATAGTATACTTACAAACTTATGCCATTGGTCGTACCTGCTCTAAAGACCCGGTAGTATTTAGATTCTTACGTGATTACTTGAAAAAAGTAGATTGTACGTTTCGATAACGCCATGTGAAAAAGTGCAGCATAAAGGTCACTAGGTCAAGAGCTCGATGGTCTCATTTGTTGATCTATCCAATCTCGGAATCCAATCACCATTCACCTCGGATGTGTTATTACTCTTAGCGCCTATTAAATGTTTTTATAAAACCATTAATTTGTAAGTTAAGTACTAAGTTACAATTTTAACCTCCATTTCACATCCTTATAAAAACGATTATTACCTATTATCCGGTTCCGAATTTCATATTCAAAAATATTTTTCTGTTCCACTGAAAATTGTATAATCACAATCAAGTAATTACAACGACTTATTTTATATATGTAGACCGTACTGTGCGTAACAGCAAATTTTTGACTTGTTTGTTTCTACTTTAAGTACCTACATAAAGGAATGTACCTATGTTATTTTAATGAATTTAATGTAAGTGTACATACTTAATTATCGTAACCTTTATTACTACACTACAGTAAATTTTATGTACAAAACATCTGACAGTCAATATGACACACGAATATTATGAAACTACTTTCAATTCGATTTAAGCGACACTTTCTACAGATATGGACACAGCGCAAGCGTATTAAGTATTCCATAAACGATGATGATGATCTAATAAACAATGTAATTAACTTATGTAACATTTTGTTAAATTTTGTTAAATTAACATACTTAAATACATATGCAAATATACTTTAAATAATATGCCCATTTGCCATTTCAAATAAAAGATAGCGTCAAAACATAATGCTACGTAACGTAACAATGATTCTTGCAACACGCAATTTTCTCTAAAATCACGTTGGTTCTGACTCTAACAATGATACTTAGTTACTATAATTTATGAACAAAAGCGTGCGTTAATTTTCTGTGTCAATGTCGTATGCATCACAGTCTTTTCGACTTTCACTAATTGAAACTGTTGTAAGCCACGACGCGACGATGCGACGCTTGCTCTAAATTACACGATAAAATCAAATCGTGCGCGAAATATTGTTCTGTTGATTCATTAATCATTTAATAACTTTTATTAACCAAGCCAGCGTTGTACTCGAATCCTTGCGATACTTTCATTGGTGTTTGTAGCCGTGGTCGTTGCCCAAAGTCTTGGAGGTCGTGAGTGTCGTGATAAGATGTATCAAGAGAAAGTTGTAAACTCGTCGGTGGTTATCGCATCGCGTCATATCGTCACTATTCACTCGTTTGTTCGACATGACCGCTAATGCGTAACCTTATAAATTTGAATTGTCTCGCTTAAATCAATCAGCTGTAGCATAATCATCCTTAATGTCTAGTCTTCCAGTTAAAGTTATAGTCGAAATTGGAAATTACTTTTATGTAATACTAAACAACCTCGAACTCATCAAATAAAACTATAAGTAGAAGGTAACCAAAACACTGCTATTTATAGACATTTTTTACTAAATAAGCTTGTGTTTGACCACAAGTCTTATGGTAAATGATGATGTGGACTATGATAGAGCGCACTACCTTTACCCCGAAATCTCCGGTAAATGACACCGTTCGGCTAAAACTCGTCTTTGAGGTATCACTTAGGTACTCAGTTGTTGCACAGTCTTCTTACACATTGTGTAGGATTAATCAGTACCCAGGTCGAAGTATGACATTTTAAATGACTGGAATATTTTCTATACAACACAATTGTAACCAAATGCTTTCATAGCGCTGTATCTAGTGTGGGCGAACTGAGAACTTTTATAGACTTCTCGTAGACATTTCACGTTCATTCTCTAACCATCCCGATACAAATTGATGTTAATTGTCAAGCAAATAGAAGAAAGTTTTACGGTTTGTTTACAAAGCTACCAGCGGTTGTTGTGGTATTGTGCAACATTGTATTTTTGCTCATTTGTATTACAACTACCTACTCCGTTAATTAGATGCTAGAACACTTTTACTTTGGAAATAAACCAGGTGTTTTATCTTTGTATCAGGACAATAATATTATAAGTAGATATAAATAAATACAATAAATTGTATTTTGCCTTTAAGTATTCAACCTATTAATTTTCCGAATATTTTGCATACAAAGGGTAAGTTTTTGTCTCTAGGCCTTTGTTCTTCGTTCTAAAAATACCTCTAGACGAGACGTTTGCATTGATTAACTTAAGTAACTTACAACTTTTAAATTTAGCTTAGATTTAACACTACAGTATTGCGTGCGTTCCCCTCTGCTGAGGTATGTACATGATCAGGTCGGTTTGCTTGCATTATAATGTTTCGTGTAGCTTTTATTTAGTACATATGCATTTGTAAAGATACTTCATCTTTTACATGTGTGGAAGAAGTTGCGTATACACCTCCCTAATTAAATACTCTACATCTGCCAGAGGCAAAAAATAGTGAACTGAATTTATTAACATCTTTATTACTAATATTTAGATCACAGATAATATAATTTTAGATACATCATAGTTGACACAATTTCCATTGAAACTTGACCTACTGTCTTTATGCTGGACTGTATTGTTATTATTGTATTATTCAAGATTATTCTATAGAGCTAATTTCAGTGTTTCAATGTCACATACAAAAGTTACAATTCAGTGGTCATTTTCTATTATATGCCTACTACCTACTCTCATTGTGCTTACAGACACCTAATAACAGAACATTGTTGAACCACAATAATTGTTGGGATTTTTAATTTTAATGTTTTATGAAATCGGAGTTGATTCGACGACGCTGATGATAAATATTAAGTACTTACCCCCGTATAAACTTCATAAAGCCTTTAGTTGTTAGCTTATTAAAGCTAGAATAGCTTTAGAATTCGCTTGTCTTTGTCTGTCATCTTGACATTTATACTAGAACGAAAGAGACTAAGTCCATTTTATTAACTAAACAGTTTCTTAAGATTTTTATGAATAAGGCCACTACTGTTTAGTTACAAAAAAAATCATTAGAAATGGTGGAATTTCAATTAGAAATGGGACTAGGTATTTCTAAAATAACTATTTCAATGAAAAAAAAAAGAATTTGGCAAATCTGTCCATATAGTGACGGAGTGATTTCCTGAAAGAGATAAAACTTTTTTTTAACCGACTCAGTACATTAGGTACGCCTACGTAAAAGGGTAGAACTCGGAGACTTCAGTAAAAAAAATTGCATTCCGTGTGGCGCCCTCATTGATTTTCAAATTTTTTAAATCGCACGATACTTGTTACTTTTTTAACTGGAAAATGGAATACGGACCTGGATATGCTTTTCTTAGGTTTAGTTTAGTTTCGTTAGGTTTAACCCTGCTCTACACCTGTACAGTGCTTTTATTTTCTTAATGTCTCTCGCCAAACTTCGTATTTCTATGACACACTGACTAATATACTAAAAGCAGTGAGTGTAAGTGTGCAAGCAGAAAGTCCCACTTGCTTAGCATGTGGAGACGCTAAAGAAACCATAGAACACGTAGGTACCGTGCGGTTGCGACTCGCTGGCGCGAAAACGCATGAATGCATTACGAATGGACCTCCCTACTCCTGATGAATACAGACTCATGTGTCCCCGACATGCCTCATGTGTCATGTGTCCTCTTGTCCATGCCCGCTGGGTAATGTACATGATATGCGGAGGGAAAATACCTGAGGCTTCATAGTATAAAGGGGATACACAAAAAATCCAAATGGGTCAAAGTGCTCTGGTTCTACCAGCCCCATTTATAAGATAAGTGTGATATGAGAAGAAAATAGAAGCACTGTAAAGACTTTAGTGCTGCATCATCAGTCCTTTACAACTTATAAATCCAGACAGTAGTTATTTTCTCGATGACAATGACCTTAATAATTAATTTTAATGGATGCTCTGACATTCTATGTGACCGTGTGTTAAACTATGCGGTTATGCGGTTTTATCTTGACTTTATTCTGAATAGGTATTAAGAAAATAACTTGGCTCACAGTTATTACTGTCACTGTATCATATTGGTGTCATCTTATCCTAAACATTATGAATATTATACAAACCGTATGACTAAGCATATTACACAATCCTCAAAGGCTGTGGTTTACATAATAGAAACGGTCATCCAAGTTAACACGCGGGTGAACTCGTGAAGTAAATAAAACTTCCGCTATGAACATGTAACCTGCTTTCTCTCGATGCTTCCCTCAAAGTATAAGTAGATACTCCCAGAAAGCATTGCTGACGTAGAAATCAACTAGCAAAAAATATAACGGTGGAAGGGAGGGACCGCCATCCACAAACTGATAGGGTGAAATCCGTACATCGTACTGAAACGATCAGTACCTACATGATATTACCTATTGGTATATTGGTATATTGGTATCCTATAATCGGCTTTATTTTGTTAGCTTAAACACGGAATGTACTTTAGGGAAACCCTAATAGCGAATGGTGAACCTTTACACTATGGGGTAGTCCCACAGAAGAAAAAAACAACTTGTTACATAGAAGTCAGTCCTTACCACCAAGCGGCGCACTCGCGTCACGTCATGTCGCCTGTCATGCATCGTTCCTGAAACTAATGCATTGATTGGTGTTTCATTAACTTTTTTTAATTTAAATCAAGTACTACGCACGGAGTAGAATGGAAAATAGAAATAAGCAAAATTATTATTTAAAAAAAGATCCGGTACAAATACCACTGAACAATGATCCTAATTTAAGGGTTGAATACACCCTCTCGTTTGTGAAGGGTTATTTCTTCATGAATCATCATCAGCCTGGGGACGTGCACGGCTGGACATAGGCCTCCCTTTTTAAAAATCCACAGAGATCGGTAGCCAGCCGTTAGCATCCAGCATCGGCTTTAGAATAAAATTAATATTCATTAATACTTAATATTGCCTCCTTAATGATTCTCTCCCAGCCGTGTTTCAGCTAAATCGCTGTCAGTCTAATCTGTCCAGCTGCAGCATAATGCTGCACAAGTGTGTGCGAACGCAGATGCATTACGATGATAGGACGGGCTGACCGACATGACCAATGAGATATGGGATGTAGGACTAAGCGCCGCGCTGGTTTACGTACTCTTTGTCTACTTGAGGGATAGGGGTCTCACACCACTTGCTTCCTGACAATTGACCACTGAGCAATTTGATCCCAATCCCAGCACTTTTTGGCCAGATTTAGTCAGATTCGAAGAACGTTTGAAGATTCGTTTTTATTTGCAGATGACATAACCCAATCGGCCGGAAGGGCCTTTATTAGTTCACCGGACTTTTTCGGTGGCCGTCCAAGGACGGTCGAACCGATTCATTGTTACCGTGATATGCTAGAAGATAACACAAATATGCCGTTTGTGGAGTATCGAACTGAGTACTGGAAGTGTTATTATTTCAACTTCCAAGATTTGATCCATGACCCGTCATATTTGACACGGTTGTTTAAAAGTGTCAAATTTTGTTTTGTCTTCTGTCTTTTCATTGATAAAGGAAGACTATCATAATATTTTGCAGTGTAATTAGAGACTAGTGAAGGCTACGATTACTACAATACTTGCAGGTTCTTAGGTAACGTTGTTGCAAACACAATGTATCGTTTTTGTACTGTATTTCACATATTTTCCTAATGAAGTTTTTAAGGATCTACGTAATGTCTATTGCACACTTGTTGCAATGCACTTTGTAGTGGAAACTAAAGGGTTACGTTATTGAAAAATTCATTTCATTACAACTTTTTACTTAACTTACCATGTGGGATCTTGATGCTGAAATAGAACGCAAACTTACGTATGTTGGCGACCATTGTTTGGAGCTAAAAAGCCGGTCCGATGATAGAGTCGGAAGATGGCCACAATATCCAAACAAGATAAACCCCACCGAGTTTTGGGCACATATGCATTTTTAAAGCGAATACATTACGATCTACCTAAATGACGAGTAGGTACCTAGTTAATAAATTCGTATCGTAGGCAAGAGGAAGGTACAAGGTACCCAACTCTTGAAGAGTACACAAAATTTGCGAAATTTTAGAGCGCTGGTATACGTTTCTCAATCTTTACATTCTCTTCTATAATTTACCAAAGTAAACTGCTGAAATGAGATTATATAGTTAATGCCCACTAACTAATTTTAGGTTTGTATTTCAGTTCCTTGGTAAACATCATTTAAGAGAGATCTCTACGTTACCAAGCGATTTCGAAATACGAATACGTTATTTACGAAATAAATAAATTTGAATTTATATACGTACAGACTTTTAGTGATCTTCAAGTCGGTCTCCCCTGTGCTGCTTACTTAGGTACCTACTTATCTGCCTAACTGCTTAACCTAACTCAGCAACTGCAATTAGTAGGTTATATGTATATAGACAAACTATGGTAAAACGATCCAGGCTAGAATGTTAGCGTACGAATTGGATCCATTTGCTCAAATTACACAAGTGCAGTTAGTCGTTGGTCGTTGCCATTCCGGTTGGAGGTAGATTTGAGTGGCCAGCCATCTGTGAAATTAGGACATGATTGCTGAACCACGCGGTGGTTTCAGGTCAATAGCTCGAATGACATGCTTGCGAACCGTGGGTCATCCGATACCGTACGTTTTTGTTAACATTACGAATAGGTAAAAGTTAATAAGTAATCTATACTTTTAGATCACTAGATTAGGTCACGTGTCAATCTACCTTTACTACTTACAGTACCTACCTATCTAATTTCTAGTTCTAAAAACTTAAATTTTTCAACAAAAACTCATTTTACACACCCCTGAGGGTAATTTTGAAAAAATAAACTCCATACCAATTTTCATCGAAATAGGTTCGGTAGTTCTGGCGTTAAATACTTTTACATTTCTAATATTAGTCAGGATGTATGGACACAGATAGGCAAGGATTATAATCATTATTTATACGATCTTACCTTTTAAAGCTAAACAAAAATAGCACTGACATGAACCATGAATAGTTTACTGTAAGTAATTAAATTATCATAAAACTGTAAGTAGGTTCGTAAATTACGACAATTCTAATGCAGTTCACGGTGTCTGATCAAAGTTAACTTCAAAACAATGTGATGTAACTACAGTTGACAAAGTGGTAAAATAAAAACAGGCACGAACCAGGAAATCATTTCTAGTGACGTAATTAACAGCCGTGGATCTAATAGGTATTGTATTGTATTGCTTAGGTATAATAAGTATTTACTACCTTACTATTGTGTGTGTTGTAAAGCTAATTAATATTTTAAACTAAACTGTTAAGTTTTACACATCATACAAATTAGGTAATGAATTATTAAAATACCTATAGTTATATGTAATTAGCGTGTAATATTAACTCCTGTGTATGTACTGTGTAAATACTTGTGATTTTATTATACTGAAACGAGGTAAGCGCGGATGCTTAGAAATAAGTCTGGACATCCAAATATTTTGACCTAATAATTTCAAAATGAGATTTAATCTCATTTTGAAATTAGGTCGAAAAATCGCCATAACTTGAAAACTGCTAGTTACACCGACTTGGATAGTTGTCTTTTCCATTTTATTCTAGGCTAGGCTTTTGTGACACTATAATTTACCTTCCGTGCGAAGTTGAGACTGGCAGGTCAGTTACAATTAAGACCCTCGTCTCCTAGTCTGCAATTTGGAACTTCAAAGATTATTTTGGAATAGGGCTGACAAATATTACCTACCTAAGTTATAGTATCAATATACAATACAGTCACGCCTTTTTTCCATGGGGGTAGGCAGAGACCACTTGCCACGATCTAAACGTACTTCCTTAGCCTCACTAATGCTCATACATCTGGTCATACATGCACGGCGGTTGTGAGTGGTACGCGCCTGTTCCTTTTGGACGACATCACCGATGAGAGAGAACAGCGAATGTCCGCCTAGGGCGTCCTCTCCCAGCGTTTCCACTCACCTCCGCCGTGTTGTATACTTTTGCGTAAATGATCTATGACCAAAACACTTAGGAGAGCTATTTTTTTTCCACCTTTAACACTACCACTTACTTGTTATTCTCTCTTACTTTGTTTTAAGTATATAGGTACGTAAGTGGTCTGCAGTAAGATGGTTTACCGTTTAATGCAAACGGTTGTTGAATTATCGATTGTAGTTATCTAAGTGTTTTCCTGATACTTAGCTATCGTGTTTGCCGCAGGTGGTCGTGAATGCCGGGCCGCATGGATGGCGGCGCACGCATGCCGCACGATCGCGCTCCTGCTAGTAGTGGTCACGGTAGTTATAGCCAAATGTAAGTATGCAAATAATTTATTTTTATTTTTAACCAATCATCAACCGTTAGTATTTCCAGGAACCACCAGAATCCATGGAAGTATTCACAGTCGGCAGTCATTCAAAAATATAGTGAATATTCGACACAACACCACACTCTATTCAAATAACCACCTAGTAGGTAGGAGGTTTATCCCTATTCGTAATTTGTTAAGCCGCTAATTTACAGAAACCATAATTCTCTATTTTTTTCTTCTATATAAATACTAGCTGCCCCAGCGAACTTAATACCGCGTATTAATAAAAAAAAAATTCACTTAGGGGTATGAAAAATAGATAGTAACCGATTCTCAGACCTACTGAATATGC
Source organism: Meganola albula (assembly GCA_936450015.1). Classification (NCBI taxonomy): domain Eukaryota; kingdom Metazoa; phylum Arthropoda; class Insecta; order Lepidoptera; family Nolidae; genus Meganola; species Meganola albula. The sequence goes on from OW388148.1 coordinate 10,691,793, forward strand.
ATAAAAAATTTCATAAGAATCGGTCAAGCCGTTTCGGAGGAGTATAGCAACGAAAACTGTGACACGAGAATTTTATATATTAGAAAATCCTTCGTCCTGAATGACTGAGAGGCGGATCAATAAATAGTTTAACCGCTGATTGTAGAGACTTAAAATGAAACATGGGCGGCGCGCGGCGTGTGTTTTGTATGACGTAGCGTAGACTGATAACTGATAAGAAGGGATTTTTGAAAATTTGTACTTTAAAGGGCCGAAAAAGGGGGGTACAGTTTCTATGGGACTACGCGATTCCTTGGTACTTGTTAAAAATAATTATCACAGATACAGTAATATACTTCTTAGACTCTTCTATTGCAGTAGATAATAAACTTATTTATTATTTTACATTATATTTATACCTCTTTGACGCGGAAAATATTGTACCTAAGTATAAAAATTATTTGTCAAAGTCACTCATTTACGCGAATTCGTTTGTGATTTGGCTGGCAAAAATCAGCCGTGTAAGAAAGTTATACAAACAAACGTAGTTGTATAGTAGGTACCTAGCTATTTTCGCGAGTCTTGAGTAGGTACGAAAAATTAAAACTGTCACAAGGTAATCGACACCGTTTCATTTCAGATGAGAAAGCAGCAGTGCGTTAATGGAAACTTTCAAATTCGATTTACACTGGAACCAATTCTTAAAGTTATTTTACGAGTGACATGCAGTTATAAAGCCCGAAGTCACTATTTTATTTGTAATACATTAATTTTGTTCGTCTGCTATCGGTTTTAATCAAACCATTGTCAAGAGATAAATTACTACTATTTCTCCCCACAGCTAGACTTATATTGAAACTTTTAGATGTACGTATAACATTCGTTAGTATGTACCTGCATCTCTCAAAGTTACAGAAAATCAATGGCGTAATGTAGGTGCCAGCAGCGATACCCATACAGATACTCACTGACAGGGCTCAGAGCTTAGAGGTGTAAAAATTACCAAAGTACGAGCCCTTGGTTACAGTAATAAGACTTCTTGCTCCGGGCGCAATAAAGGCAACTTACAAACCTACGGCAAGTCTTTTCGTTAGCAATGTTGTTATCCTTACAATCTGTAGGTGTCTATAATCTATTGTAGAATGACTTCTTTAAACAGCAGTATAGTCTTGTCTTCTATCAGGCTCACGTTGTCAAAGCGAATCCGTTTAATTATGATAGTTAAGTATGCAAATAATTTAACTTTGAAGATGTAGGTACACGGATATAGGCTACATTTTATATTTTCTTACTAGTTCCCGCGCATGGCTTCGCCCGCGTAGTTCTTATTGTGATAAAGAGCCTATGTGTTAATCCAGACCACAATCTATCTCTGTCCTAATTTCATCCAATTCCGTCCAGTAGTTTTTGCGTGAAAGAGTAACAAACATCCACACATTCTTACTAAGTTTCGCGTTTGTAATATTAGTAGGATAGCATGGTTTTACGTATATGTATGTCAGCAGGTCCTTAGTAGATTGAGAAACTCTCTTAAAACAGTTCAATCATTGTCAAATAACCGTCCTGCAGCCATACTATGACACCGTATAGTATTATTAATGCAGTTGTACGAAAGAGAAGTTGCTCTACATATTGTATAGCGGCATCTCTCCCGCAGCTCCAACAATAGCTACCTACTAGGTACTTTAAGCTGTTGTGGTACAATACCTGGGTTATGATTGTTGCCTATGTAGGTATTTTACGAAGTAATATGTCGTTAAATAAACAGAAAAGGTAACTTAAACTTGTTTTTGACGTAACGTAAACATTGTTTTACTTTTTACTTAACAATGCATCACTCACTCATGAATCTCGCAACACTGCCCATTGTTAAGAGCAAGCCAAGTTTGAAACAATATTTGAATTACCAAAAGCAAGTTAACGAAGTTACTCAATATCTTCCAAGGCTAACATATCTTAACAATGTCAGCAACACTAATAATAAGTTACTTCAACTACCTAAATGTGCAATAATATTTAAAATATAAAATAATAAATAGTGGGTGGTACTGCGTTCATAAATAGATAATATAATACTAGGTTCATAGCAGTGGCGAAGAGTCTATATAACACGATTCCCACCGGCTTCCATAATATATTCCTAACGCTTAAAAGTTGTATAAAGCATCAAACATTCAGTACATACTTTTAAGAAAGTTTAAAAGTCGGCGTAGGTATAACTAAGAAATACTCATCATTTAATTTGCTCTGTTTTTCCTTTTTCAAATTTCCTCTCTTCGCCACTGGTTCGTAGTCTTATTTTAAATTTATTACCAATTTCGTCGATTTCACGGCTAAACCGCTACATCGATTTACATGAAAAATTAGGAATTTAAGCACAGAATTAATGGCGTTTAATTGTATTTAATTGTGTCTAGCGGTAGAGTAAGCCAACTTTGAAGATTGACCTTTACCTGCCTAACTACCAGTGGCGTAACTATAGGGTGGCAAGTCGGCAAAATGCCGCGGGCCCCCAGCCCGAAGGGGCCCCCGATCAGGAAAGTCTCAACTCCCTAAGTACATTTATTATTACACTTAAGTAAAAAAAAAAATTGTCTTTAATTTATTTGTCACCTCCTTAGTTGCTTACACAAGTAAAAAAAGAATACGGGTAGGTATTATAATTTTTCAATAAATTAGTAAAAAAAGATTTAACCCAGTTTTAGAATGAATGGGTAAAATCCAATTAATAATTTCGGAAACATGCATGGACAAACATACCTCCAAAATGTGTATATTTGTTTACATTTATATTCACTCGGTTCGGCATGTCTCAGAGCCAGAGTGTCTCGCCAAGACTAGGTATGGTATACTGACGGCATTAAAATCAGTGTTGCCGTTTTAGCGCATTTCGCGCTAGATATCCCAATTCTAGACTCTTTAGCGCTATTTATCTCACTACTACAAAAATATTTGTCGGAATCTAATAGAAATTGTAACTAAAAATTATTGACGATCGTAAATTTAAGCCAATCAGTTGGAGAGAGTTTAATTTAGTTGATTTTGGTAAATAGTAATAATGAATTGACATAAATACACATTTTCTCTTATGGTCATTAAAAATTCACATCTAAAAAGCGCAATTTTGAAATGCAAGTTTGGGGTATTTTTTCTTTCTCAAACGGCAGCACTGATTACAATGTATGTTGGTAATACTTGCTGATGCGCGGGGAATCCCCGATTCAAGTTTGTTCATATGAAAAATTCTTGATGAAATGAAATGAAATGAAAAAATGAAATGAAAAAAAGCTTCTAAAGCACTTCAATCTAAATCCACCGATCTATCAAATGCTTCAAAGCGTTTGCAAGTCTGTCTAGAAGAACTTCAAAAGTATCGACATGAATTTGAAGATTTAAAAACGGAAGCAAATAGTATTGCAGTTAAATGGTCTATAAACCCTGAATTTCCTAAAACTCGTCAGAGAAAAGTGAAACGTCATTTTGATGAAATTTGTGAGGATGAACGTCTGCAAGATCCTGAAAGCTTGTTTAAAGTTAACATATTCTATCGTGTATTAGACATCATCATTAATCAACTAAGATCGCGTTTCCTTGGCATGAATGAAATTGTTTCCAATTTCAGTGTCTTGCAACCTGCCACTTTGCAAAATTTGAACGATACCGATTTATTGGAAAAGGCTTTAGCATTTATCCATCTATATAAAAAAGACATATCTATCTCGTTTTCCAAGGAAATTCTGACTTTTCGATCCTCTTTTAAACACGAAATTGAAAGATCATCTTCTATAAGAGAACTTGCAGACTTGTTAATAATAAAGAATCATTTTATATCTTCGAGCTTTCCTGAAGTGTGTACTGCATTTCTGTTATTTCTCACGATTCCTGTAACTACGGCTAGTGCCGAGCGATCATTTTCAAAACTGAAATTGATAAAAACTTATTTAAGAAATTCTATGGGACAAGAGAGGTTAAGCAATTTGGCTATTCTATCCATCGAAAATTCTATGGCTCGAAATTTGAACTTTGATGATGTCATTATCACTTTTGCTGAACAGAAAGTCCGAAGAAAGGAATTTAAATAATACTAATTGTGTACTTAAACTACAATAAAATTGTGATTTCAGTTCAATATGTACTTTAAATAAATAAGGTACTTTAATTTAATGTGACTTCATAGAAAATCTAATAAGTAATTATAATTTTAAAGTTTTTGCCACGGGCCTCGAACGGTATAGTTACGCCACTGCTAACTACGCAAACAAATCTAGGAATTAATAAAGAAAATCTAGGAATTAATAAATAACAGTCACATTCGTAGAAATATCTGTGGGTACATATTCACCCCAGAGAAGGAATACCTAACTATTGCAATAAGTATAAGTTTCTCATCATTCTGATAGCTGGGAGCGGCCTACTTTCGTCCGCAGTAGGTCTCGCATTCTAGTCACATATTGCCCTACAACTCGGCATATCAAGGCCACATTAGCAAAAACAAGCTGCAGTCATTCACTCGAAGACAACTGCATTCAGGTTACCCAGTAGCTCACCTTTCGCTCCTTGTTAACGCACTATAAAACACAAACTAGTTAAAGTTCCAGTAAACAAACTTACCTACTTCACGTGAACACTAGAATGATAACTGTCCAATTAGGCACGGCTTAACCCAACATCGCTGAATGCCAAGACGCCCTTGGCATTCTCTTGTGGCTAGTTCATGCCGCATATGACAAATAGGTGCTTATGCTCTAGTAAACGTCACGTGCAGCAACAATAGCAAAGAAAAACCATCGTCAACGTATCCAGCCCGTAGCCACATTTAGATACATACCTAAGCTGAAATATTTTCTATTTAGTCCAATCAAAACGAAATAAGATAGAGCTATGCAAATATCCAAAGCAGTGATTACACCAAAGCAGATGACTGAATCAATTTATTTAATTCCTAGCTATGTTTAATTCACCAGTCACTGCCCTATTTATCCTAATTATTGGTACAGTTAGTGACAAAAGTTGCATAACAGATTCAAATTTACAAAATCTCAACATTAATAGATTCCATATATAAGTGTCGAACCGAGAAAAGAAAATAAGCTTGTCATTAGCAGTTTACAATAAATAGTCACAGTCACACGACACTTATCTAAGGAATCTTTTTATAGTAAGATGTTTTGTAACATTGAATGTGTTCATCAACTTTTGTAGCTGACTGATCTTGCTGTATCAAATTTTGGAGATATTGAAAATGTTATTTTAATTCAGATGCTGAACTAGAGCCATGGCGAGGTGCGGGCCGGCCGGCGACGGTCGCCCAGGAGGCGGAGGACGAGAAGCGAGATGCCGAACTCTTAGCCGCTGTCAAAGCCTCCATGAAGGAATGGGAGCTAAAGAGAGCTAGGAAAAGGTAAAGTGTGATATTTGCAGGCAATTAGGTGGAGTTAAATTTAGTATAGAGTTGTAGTTTCACTAAAATTTATAACACGTTGCACCACTGTTTAAATAACTTTTTGGTAGGTTATCTAAGAAGTAAAAACTGTGTAAAATGCGCAATAATATTTAAATTATTTAAAAAATATAACAAGCGATTGCAAGGAACGTGTTAATCAACTTTTCGTAATGTTGCGAAGAATTGAGTGAGAGCGTCTGTAGTATTTAAATAATGTAGTTACTTTTTTAAAATTATAATTCCTGCCTGCTGTATTGCGTTTAGTTAGTAGCGCTTTGTTATGTAATTTTCTTTTGTTCCTCAAAACCATTCTCAGCGGAACTCAACTTTTGTTCGGCTTCTATTGTCTTAAATATTTGACAAAGAGTTACGTAAACACAGTTAAACTAAACTCTATAGTGTTGACTCTAGTGGCACACACACGCACACGCACTTGACAAGTATGTATTTATGTTCTTTCGTTGTTATCACTATTTTCTTACACTGGATTACGAAATTTCTCGTTAATTAGTTTTACAAACAAATCGTATTTTCAGTTTTACTTATGTGGTTCCTTACTAATATTTTTTGTAGCGCTGTCAATTACTTAAACCCGGCGCACATTTGCGGCATAGCATAGCAGAGGATCCTTCAGCATCTCTTTAAGTACATATTATTATGCCGGGGCATCCTTAGTACCGAAGCATCCTTTGGCCAGCTGAGTCGAGTCCTTTTTTATGATTCTGGTATCATTTCGCAACTTTATGTGGATTAAGGCCTAGACGTTTCAAACTCTATTGGTTTAGAGAAGACCCGTGCTCAGCAGTGGGGCACTAAAGATCGTTTACTTATTTAATTTCTTTAATTTTATCAGGACTAAGCGATCGCAAGGCAGTGTCTGCTATGGAGAGTTTGGATGCTTTGAAGATGCGGGTCCGTTTGCGTATCTGGAGACACTGCCGAGCCCTCCCCAGGAGGTCGGCACACAATTCCTACTGTATTCCACTGTTAATAGGTATGTGGGACATTTGACACAATTTAAGGCATAGTAAGATTACAAAAAAAATCTTATCAAATTAGTTATAACTATTAATGGTTTAATTAGTTTCGTTAGGTAATTATCGTAGTGTTTATAGTTTTTTGCTTTATTTTGATCGGTGACTTCATATGACGTTGATTATGAGATTGTGAAAAGGTAGAGCCTTTACAGATACTCATTACTCAAAACAAGAGGATACGTACTTTTAATAATCGAACTCCTAAAATATTTAGCCTGATGATGGGGAAACCAGGAAATGCAGGAAACCTGTTGCTTAAGTGATTGCATACCTTGTGTTTACAATAGGTTTTGTCCTTTTCGATCCGATTGAAAACTACTTCTAGTTTCTTTTGAACTATTTAGAAAATGTCACCTATTTAGAAACAATTCTTTACTCCGTGGGCTCAGCGACCTAAATTGTGCATTTGCGTTTGATACATTCCACAACTTTTCACGATCCTGGTATGCTCTCGCCAATCACTAGTTTGAAGATTCCTTAGATCTTCCTCTACCGATCTCTCAACGTACACCCTGGTCGACCTGTCGTCGATCGAGATATAATATAATAATAATATTCAGTGACATTAAGCAAAACTTGTGTTGTAGATATCAGATATATAACTAATACACAAAATACATTGTTATAATAGATAATTAAACCCAGACTCAAGACAAACAGACATGTTCATGCACACAATTATCTGTCTTGGGTGGGAATCGAACCCACAACCTGCGGCGTGAAAAGCAAGTATCTGATCACAAGTGGTGCTAAATATTATTATGTCGTGTAGGAGTGACCAGCCTCTTCTTGCTGTGTCAGCAAGCAACATGTCCGCGGCGTGGGGCTGGGCGGCACGAGCCTTCGACGCCAACAGACCGACCCGCGTTATTGTTCACGGTTTTGGATCTAACTGCGATAACGTATGGGTGTATGAGATGAGATCCGCGCTAATGGCAGTTGTAAGTATTTAACTACGAAATCATAAAACACGGCTATTCAAAGAATAATGCTCCTTATTATTATAGAAGCAGAGTTGTAACTTTTTGAGCATGTATAGTAAGATCATTTACTTACTTAAAATATGTGGTAGTAAAATGAATATCTAAGTAATGTTATTTTTTACTGTGTTACTTAGTCGCTATTTATAACTTTTTCTCATTTTATAGCGCTGTGGAGATATGATTAATGCACGATTTTTAACATTAAACAATACATTAAGTTCAACCTAATAGTTGAGTAAATTGTCAAATAATTAATATGGGAATTTTAGAAATGTAAAATTAACTTTGCATAGTCTTAAAACAGCACGTGTAAATGATAATGTTGCAAAGAAAAGACATCAACGCAAGATTGTCGCTAATTTCACTTTTACAATAATGGCTGTCAAATAACTTGGCCATCGACCTTGTTGACGCAAATCTCACATTGCTCCCGCTTTGCAAGATTATATGCCGCTTACTGTACTAGTCTGTTCATGCGCAATAATCTATTTTATTAAATTTTAGGAAGACTGCAACGTACTATGCGTTGATTGGGAAGGTGGAGCCACAATGCCGAATTACCTTCGCGCGGCAACAAACACTCGACTGGTTGGCAAACAGCTTGCAATGCTGCTACAAGGTAAAGCTTATCATTATACGAGTAAAGATTAAAAGTAATATTGCTGGCAGTAACTGAGTGCGACAAGCCGTAGACAGGGTGAAATGGCGCTGATTGGGAAAGGCTTATGTCCCGCAGTGGTCTGCCGATGACGATGATACTCGTAATATTGGCACACTAAAAACTAAGCAACGCCAAAGAGGTAGAGTACTTCTACCTTACATTATAGTTGTATTCCTGTAATCAGTAGGTTTCCGGCGATATCTAGAGGGTCGGCAACGCCTCTGGTGTTACAAGTGACCATAGGCATTAGTGCCGCTTGCCATCTTTGGTCGGCTGTATGTTTCCCAATTTTAATAGTACCTATGACAAAACTGAATTTTCTTTACCAATGTTTTTGTCATTTTAATTTATGTTTACAGGTTTCGCTGAACATATAGATTTGCGTTTTGAAGACGTCCATTTGATTGGCTTTAGTCTGGGAGCGCATGTCGCTGCTTTTGCGGGCTCCGAATTAAAAAATATTAGTCGTATAACTGGTACGTATCCACGGCCAGATGGCCATAACTGCGTAAGTAGTAGAGCTATATTAGGAATATTAACGCTTGTCATGACTCTCCCTGTCCATTGCTGAAAACCAATCTACATACCACAGATAATATAATACTATACTAGTACCTACCTATCCAAACTTTATTGAAAACCAATAAAATGTACCCAATAAAAACTAGCGGACCCCGCAGACGTCGTCCTGCCCGGTAAAGCAGTGCCACACCTACCTGGTTCGAAAATAGATTATGACTGATTCTCAGACCTACCGAATATAGATATTATATTTCATAAGAATGGGTTAAGCCGTTTCGGATGAGTTCTTTTTTAATTTTTCTCTGTGTAAGAACCATCCTCGTACTTCACGGTACATTCTAAAAAAATAATTAGAAAAACCGGTTTAGCCGTTCTCGAGTTTTGCGCTTAGCAACACATTTAGTGATTCATTTTAATTATATAGATCAATCTATCCACATCGTCTGGTCTATATATACCACTCGTACATCTAGACTGCCGTGGTTTTTATCTTGACTTTGATTTCCACAGGACTAGACCCAGCGGGCCCTCTATTCGAGTTCCAAGACCCACGCGCCCGGTTGGACCGTGGTGACGCCAAGTTTGTAGACGTGATCCATTCGAACGGAGAGAACCTGATCCTGGGTGGGCTGGGCGCTGCGCAGCCGCTGGGCCACGTCGACTTCTACCCGAATGGTGGGAGAGTGCAGCATGGGTGCTCTAATTTGTGAGTACTTTTAACTGCTTAATAACATATATGAAAGTCTTATTGTTTCAACTTCCTGCTATCATCGTAATCAGCCTGTAGTAGTCAACTGCTGGACATAGGTTGTCTCTTTCAATAACCGCTATTTCACCTGACTTCGGCGTGTCACATCTAGGCTACGGCCGGTAATTTTTCGCGAATCGTCACTCGACGCAGCTGGAGGGCATCTTACGCTACGCATTCTAAGATACAGTTGCCATTAGAGGACTCGCTCGCCTTAGCGGTTATCGGTTATGGCCAGTCCATTGCCACTTCAGCTTGCTAATTCTGTGTGCTAGTTCGATAACTCTGCTATGTTGCTAGGTGCATAGTTAATCTGTCACTGACGATTTGTAACTTAACTACAGTGTCTATTTACGGTGCTATTTATAAAAATCTTTAAAAGACTCTTTAGTTAAAATGAACTTTGTCTCTTTCTTACTACTATAAGTGTCAAGATAACAGACAAAGACAAACGAATTATAAACCTATTTTAGATATAATGAGCTTATAAGACGTTTATGAATACGGAGGTTCATCTTGAAGACTAGCCCCCGTATTCATAAATGTATTTTAATCTCATTATAGCTGAAATAGGTTTAGGTATAATTCGTTTGTCTTTGTCTGTCATCTTGACATTTCTACTAGTAAGAAAGAGACAAAGTCCATTTTATCTAAAGAGTTTACCTATAACTTTTTTATTAATAAGGCCGTTAATCTAAATCTAAAGTAGACATAAATGCGAAAGTATGTAAGAATGTATGGATGTTTGTTACTTTTTCACGCAAAAACTACTAGACGGAATTGGATGAAATTTAGCACAGAGATAGATTATGATCTGGATTAACACTTTTTATATCCCAATAAGTACCACGCGGGCGAAGTCTTAGGCGGAAGCTTCTAAAATAGACTGGAGAAACTTTAGTAAATTTCATATTTACTTAAAACATACCGTCTAGCCTGTATTAGAATATTGGGTGACATTCACCTCTGCCCACTTTCGCCCGCTATGTTTAGGTCCCATACGTAATAAGGGGCAGCTTATTGCCGTCCGACGGGCACAATTCTAAACTTCGAGCTACAACTAAGATTCTCTAAGTATATTAGAAAGACTTTTTGCTCGACTCGGGAATCGAATCGGACCTTTTTATTCTGTAATAGCCTTGCGCTTGACCACAACTTACCTGTTGTTAAGCAATGATGCAATCAACGACGAAATGCGTTTACCCAGTAGAGACAGGAGTAGTAGAACACATGCAGATTATAGCTATCGGGAAACAGATGCCGATAGCGAATTCCACAACTTGGCAGTTCGCACAATAAAAGTGGAAGCAAACACGGTTATTAAGCAAACACGCTTGTCACTGGACCACAAAGGCAGTTCAGAATTACTTATCGATACCTAATCAAAAAACGTTCTATACCTTATTTAATTGTATGTAAATGGTCGGCTTCAGGTTTGTGGGTGCAGTATCAGACCTGGTGCTGCCGTGGGCGGGCGCGTCGCCCGAAGGTCGGTCGTTGTGCAACCACCGCCGCGCCTACAAGTTCTTCACCGACTCCGTCTCGCCTAAGTGCCACTTCCCCGCCTTCCCTTGTGCTAGCTACGATTCATTCCTTGAGGCAAGTTATATTTATTATATTTTTATCCCCCAACAAAAAGAGAGGTGTTATAAGTTTGTAGCGAATATCTGTGTACAAGTGTTGTTTCCACGTAAGCTTTTAAACGGATAGACTGATTTTGATACGGTTTTAAAAACTGAAGTGATATAAATTATTCTTAGCTAGGTTTGAAAATGCCTTGGGGTTTTTTTTTTAATTTTGTGGGTTATCAAATGAAGTAAAACAAGGTATTATTTGCTCGTATGAAACTAGACTGAGAAAATATATAGGACCTGGATTTGCGCAGTCACAAACTTGTGTATGGATTAACTAACCATCTATTAACTATACCACATACTTACTTGGATAGTCAGGTCAAACCGGTCGCCACTGCCGGAATACAGCTAGGATAATTATTGTATACAAATATCTTTAAGGTCTTAAATTATAAAGACCGCGACACAGTCATACTGGCAATATTACCGATGCAGTTAGTGTAATAAACGTGAGTACCGACAACCTTACAGTATTACCTACCTATGTAACACAATCAATATAGTACCTACCTAAAGCAGGAAATGCAATTTAACATGATGGTACTTGACGATAGTTGAGATTACGTTGCGGTTATTGTTACGGATTGATTGAAGAATTACATAAGTATAAGTAATCTTAGTTCAGATTTAACCACAACTTGGCAATTACATTTTCTAAACCATTTTAAGATTATTGTGCAGACAACATCCCTTTAAATGGCAATGCGAATTGATTATTCTCATTCTCAATGTTGCCAAATGTGAGGTAATACAAACATTACAATTTGCGTTTTCAGGGTCGTTGTTTTCCATGTGACAGTGAACGGCGATGCGGCAATATGGGTTACTACGCGGACCGCTCGCTAGGACGAGGACAGCTCTACTTACTTACTAGAGAAGAGGAACCATTTTGTGGTTAGTTACAAGCATAATATAGATAATTGAATCTAAGAATAGAAATAATAATAAGTCCGCTCCATGTTTTTCTCAAGTTATGATCATATGTTTTTTAATTTGTATTATCACGTTCATTCCAGCCCATCAATACCATATCTCAGTGTGGGGCGGCAGTGCGCCCGGGGAGAAGCCTAACTACGGGCGTCTGACCCTCATTTTGCATGGAGACTCCGGCCTTAACGAATCATTCGCTATGAACAAGTATGGAGATACCATTTTATCAAAACTAACGACAATTCCTTAACCCGCTTCGTAAATCAGCGTTCGCGGTTTGGGTTTCGATTCGACTTATTCGAATCTGTTGTAATATAGAACTTGTTATTGGCGCCCAATTGGGACTAGTACCTATTTGGGCGCCAATATCTTTAATACTAAATTCATTCATTCAACTAGCAATGAAATAAAAACGGCTAAGAACCAGTTTCACCAGTTGCTTATTACTGTCGGATAGCGTAGGTATTCACAAGTTTTGATTTTGTCACTTAACATAAAGTAATAAAGAGACAAAGCTCGTAATTAGGCTATTCAAAACTCATTAGCAACTTGTGAAACTAGCTAACCAAGTATCATTATTATGTATGTACAGACGCGAAGACACGACAAACGGCAGCGCACGGTTCACGCGCGTGATCGTGCCGCACCCCGCGCTGGGCGTGCCGCTCCGCGCCTCGCTGCACTACGCCGGGTACAACGGGTGGCTCAGCGCCAGTGCCAAGACTATACACGTGCACAAACTTCTCATTACCGACAGTTTCGCTAAAACGTAAGCATTATAGCTTTATTATAAATCTAAATAGTAGGCGAGCAGCAGTTTTAGTACCCACTGGCTGTATAAATTGTTACATTGCAGGTCTTCTTTCTGCAAAAGGGGATTACGGTTGCACTCTGAGGAGTCAGTCGAAATGACACTGTATCCTGGCGACTGTACTTTACAACAGGTAAGGAACGATTAGATAGGGCTTTCATTCACAAAAATGTTATCGTTTTAGACTCCACTTTATCTAAATTGATGAATAAACTATAACTTGGTTGCAGGATGACGAACAAAACGCAACAGACGACCACTTCGAATACCTAACCGGCAGAGAAAACGCAACGAAAGACGAAGTCACCCCGATCGATCCTCTTGACAACGAACTAACAGAGGACACCCCTCATCGGCCTTTCGCGCTCATCGACAACCACGAGTGGACCGAGGGCAACGCGGGCAGAGCGTTCGGTGTCACCAACACCAAGACTGTGCCCGGGGGAGCTGTCGAGATAGCAGAGCCCGTACTGCGCGCCCGACCGCGCAAGACGCCCAGGCAACGAGACGCAGCGTCCGACCAACATGAGATATCGGAACCATTATTAAGAGCGACCCGACCGCCTCGAACTACCACCACGTCTCCCATGCGAAAAGCGAAAAACTACGATATGTCTACTACTCCCACTTACGAAACTGACAAGTCAGGAGAGAGAGCCGAGAAGGAGGAACCGGGCTTCGTAGTTCAATACTTGCCGGCCAGGTTGGCGTCGTTCATAACGAGGGCCGAGCGATACGCACGAGACACGCTACTACCGCTGGTGTCGGCGTACGCGCCGCGGCTGCCAATATTCGGTTCCCGAGAGGTGCCGAAGCCGACCGCTCGGTTCATACCGACCGAGGACATGAACACGACGAGCTCGGTGCCGGTGCCGACGCCGACGTTAGAGATGAAGATAGAGTCGCTGCGACTGGTCGGGCCGCCGGGAGAGAAGCGGGACATCGAGACACCCGAGGAACCGGACGTGACCGTAACCACCACCAGCACTCCCACTCCGTCCACTACTACCACTGAAAAGATACGAGCCTCGCCACAGGAGATGTTGAAAGTAGTACCCGGGCCCAGCGCGGTACCGACGAGCACCGCGTTGCCGCCGGTCGCTCTGAGGAGTGAGGGGGAGAAGATAGTGATTGTGTATCCGAGTAACGGACGTGACGAGAGGAAGATTCGCTCGCACTCGTACCCCGAGGAGATGCAGTTCGAGGCATTGTACGGACGCAGCGCCGCCGACAAGCAAGCGTTGAACAGACAAACATAACACCTTGCTGAAGAAGGAGCTTTTGAGACTGTCGTTATCTTTACGTTAGAAAGTACTAAGTACACAGTAATTGTACATAGCTGAGCTATTTAATAATGTTGTACATACTTTTTATTTAAAAATGTTATAGTAATTTATATCATTGTTAGTAAGTAAAAACATTATTTGCCGTTTTGTTAATTAAGTAAGATGAAGCTTAAAGCGATATTGTACTGTAAATAAATTTAGGATTATTATAGAAATAATAATAATAAGAGATATTTTTGAATAAAACTTATTTATTGTACACATCTTTTCCATTGGCGTGAAATCTTTGTAAGATATCGAAAGATCTTAATAAACAAAAACGTATTCGTAACATACAACTAAAACACGACATACTTCTAACAATTAATCAGGGACAAAAACTGTCAATCAGTATCTATATGATTCTGAATCAACACAATATACACTGACAAATATATCACAATATGAAAATAAGAATGATATTTATTACATGGCGTAAAATTAGGAATGACATTCGGCCATCTAACGCAGGCGGAACACATATAACGTGATTCTTTGCTGATGTAATAACATAAAACTATCTCCTAATCATAAAATTACACTATAGTTAATTTGTCGACAGTTTTACAGAACCTCTACCTTAACATTGAGACCTACACTTTAGTAAAGTATAAAGCCAACCCGGCTATGCATGCTCGTATATAGTAGACGCGCGAGTTGAAGACAAAACTATGAAATACGGTATGACAAGGACAGCACTACACTTCGGGCTTAAGATAATGTGTGTAAGAGAGATAGGTCTAAATCGCGCGTCCACTATATCCCTCTTAATAACAAAGTAGAATAAGTTAAGAATAGCTAATCTATGTTTTGTCACTGTTGAATGATTTCAAAGTGTCATAGGAGAGAAAAGGACAAAACAGATACATATTAACTAAAGGCCTGTTTCAATAGTCGCTGATAAATTTATATATAGCCTATTACGGAACTTATCAGCCACATTGACTTTTTAACCGCCTGTATCACATATATGCGTCAAATACGTGTTTCCAGCGCCCGTGTAGCATTTATGCGACAGAAAAGATTTGAATATTTTTTGTTCCATTTTCATTCATTGCACCTGCCTATACATTGTAGGTTATATTTTTATGTTTTGTCGATTTTAAAAATTTTGGAGTCAAGCACCACAGGCACAGTAATTGATTATTAACGGAGCGATTAAAAGGTTAATGGCAACTTTAAGTTTCACAGAATTCTGATTAACTATCTTATTTTTAAATGGTAGATAGTGGTAAATGACGGTAACTTTATCAGCAACTGATAAAACCGGCCGCAAGCCTATTAGGGAGACGTTTACATCATATACTTATCGGAGAACTGCGTGAGGATACGTGCGGAGGACTTGGCGTCGAGGAACAGCGTGTGAACCGCAGCAACATGTGTCGGCCCTATGCGGGAACTGCCTTCTGCCCGCGCTGTCAGCGCTGAGGGGGTCAACAGCTGGGCGGCATACCTGTAAATATAGTGCAAGATTCGTATTGAGTTTGAATAACAAAATTAATTTATCAATCTCGTAATATTGTTATGAGCTGGGTATAAGGATAAGTTATATCTAAACACTCTCTTTCATTTTAAGTCATAAATTTTAAATTTTACATCAATTAGCCGTAAAAACGTAACAGATAGTGAAGTTGGTAAAAATAAAATAATATACCTTAATGTACTGTTAGCGCCTACATCGGCAAGTGCCATCAAAGCCTCTTCATCAATACCAATGCCTTCTGTAGTTGCTCGTAATTTTAATATCTGTAATCAACATTTTCTATTTATTTTTTAAACTGAATTAATAATAATATTAATATTCTAAGACATTAACACACACGGTCAACTGATCCCATACTAAGCAGAGCTTGTGTTATGGAAACCAGATAACTGATATATTATACAGAAACTACTTTTTTTTGGTAAATACATACTTTTAATAGATAAATACAGAATAGAACAGACATGTTCATCACACAAATTTTAATATCCGTCTCGGGTGGGAATCGATCCCGATCTGCGGCGTGAAATGCAAGTATCTTAATACTTGCTATTATTTTTATTATTCAAAGCAGAGAGTTGAACAATTTTAAAACAAGTTCCCTACTTGCTAAAATTAAAATTATCTGCACATCGAATAATATATGGGTTGGTTCCTTTTTTAATATTCGTAATTGTAATTACTAACCTGTAGTAATTCAGCTTTGTTGTAGGGCAGAGTGCGAATAATTAGCAATCTATCTAGAAGATCTAATGGTATACCATGCGGTGAAATTATGTCCTCTGTTCCCCTGAAAGTAAGAAGGTAGAATAGCAACAATAAGTAAGTAGCACTTTTTGTACTTACATAAGTAAACAACAGTCCATCCTTAAGATTACAAAAGAGGGGCCTAGATAACACGTATTTTTGCTTTATCATTGATATGAAATAATATTAAAACAAGACGCATTAAAGTTATGGAGTGAGAGTGCACTACGCCAGACCTCTGTATCTGTACTTAAAAAGGTGTGGCAGTCATTCGAGATTACGCTTGGACGTATCGCCCTTATCTTTAGGTCACACAAAAAAAAGAAAAATACTTGTTCGATATTTTTAATTTATCTGACAGACAAAACAAACAAATTGTCAAAAATATTATAAAGTGCAGTACCTAATTTTGCAGCGTCCTCTATTGGTGGCGAATATAACTATAGGTGCGATAGCAGACTCCAGAGCACGGTGTAGGTATGTAAAGGTTTCAATATCCAGCATATGTACCTACAACATTACGAAGTTTTAAAGGAAATTTTCAAATAGAATACTTTAAAATTGATTACATGCATACTTTTCTAATTGATTACATGCATACTTTTCTAATTGATTACCTCATCAATGAATAAAACTCCGGGAACCAGTTCAGCTATCCCTTGATCTATGTATTTGTTAACTATTTTATTGATTTCTTTCCTCAATTTATCTGTATAATAAAATAAAAATACTTAGATAAATGTCAATTGCAATAAATTCCACTTGGATTGGATTGAAATTGGATAATAAATAATTTTATTTTTAGAATAGTTTAAAAAAACATGCTTAGATACCATTACAATAAGCTAAAAAGAATTTTTATTTTCAATTTACGAGATAACTTATAAAACTATTGTATTGTTATCGGTTCTTGACAAATGTGCATAATTTCAAATGAATCTGAGATCTTGTACTGGGTAAAAATTGCGTCCGAAGATAAAATTTGTGTCAATAAAACGGAAAAAGATTTAATAGGAAGATTTAGAAGGGATACACAACTCTGGTGATGCTGGAGCGGGCAGCTAGCATAAGATAATCATAGCATTTACCAGTAATCTCAGTTTTCTTTGGTTTCATGAGCTGTCCCATCATGGACATAATATCTTGTCCACCCTGAGGTTTGGCGTTGGCACAATCAAGGTCATGCAGAGTCACATCTTGGACCACTTCTTTCTTTTTATGCACATCTCCTTTTGGTAACGGTACATACTCTTCAGCCTAAAAAAAGTGTTTAATGAGATACTCGTCAGTGTACTCCAGGAGGTTGTGTTGTGTATTTTTAAATAAAGAACTAATGAAAAGTAACAATAATGTTAATATCTTTATCTTTCAAAAAGGGTAGCTAGTAACCGAAAGACCGTTGACAAGTACATATACATAAAAAAATGTTTCTGCATCGCTCATGTAGAAGTCTGTACTGTCAAACATGTCTACACATCGTCGCGTAGTAGGCACACAGGCGCCTTATAGAATAGTGCTTCGACTTTCGCCGAATAATTGGCGTAACAAATAGTATTATTGGAAAGCGTAAGCAGATATTTCATGTATTTCATGATTTCGAAAATACTGGGTGATTCTTGAACATTTTTTGAAATGACAAATATGTTGAGTATGTTTGAGTTTATTCATTACAAACATAAAAAAATCTGTCCTCTTCATAATATTAATATAGAATGAATAAATTTACCTCTAGATCAAATTCAGTAGCAAATGTATCACTCCTGCCTTGACGCTTCACAGCACCTGAGTTAGCTTCTATGTATATCACATCTCCCACTTCAACTTTTTCTTTCTGTAGGGACTCATATATAGTAGGGTCCAGTTTTAGTTGTTTTGTGCCTTTCGCAGTCTTTAAGCCAATGATTACATGGGACACTGTTTTACCATACCCTGAGGATTATATACAAAAGTATTGAATGATTTTACAGATCTTCACATTTATACAGTCTTTCTCTATCTTCAAAGATGACTTAATATTAAATATGTAGTTAACTTTCCTAGAAATAATAAATATCAAATAAGTAAACTTACTATTTTATTTTGTTAGGTTACAATGTTTGTGTGAACAAAAAAATTTTACAGTAATGTTTTTAAGACTGGGTATGTATACCACCTATATAAAACTGACGGGAGTAGCAGTAGCTGAGTCTTATTTACTTACATATGTTAGTATTAATGGCAGTATAATTTTTATCAACTATACTTCTCAAGCAAATTCAAGTATCTAGGGATCAAGCAAATTTTTCTCACTTAACTCTTAGTGTAGCATATTGTTGAGCAGACCCATGTCCACCAGATAGTAAAGGGTTTATGTTACACATTATAAAGAAACTTTAAATTTATTTTAAGTTACAGTATTATTATAAAATTTCATATCTAAGTGTTATTCTACCTCCAGCTGGGTTCTCAGTTTCCACTGGAGTCAATTCAGTGACTTCTCCTTCATATACTTCCTTCGTCTCTCTGATACGAAGACCTATGGCGCGGCGGAAGTTCTCCATCAACACTTCAGTTTTCTTAATTTCAGTACTGTATACTTCACTGCCTACCATTGGGCAGAATGGCACCTTGAAGAAAACATTTTAAGTAATAAATCTTTAGCATTTTCATTTATTTCAGATACCTATATTGTAATTTAAAGTGCAATTAGTATATTTATTTAAAAAGTCAGGCTAATTTACTATCACTAAATACTAACACACACCTAATTAAACTACACTAACACAAATTAAAAACCTTTCTGTCTTCTTTCACTTTCACTTTTTACCTAGATCCAAACTATGGCTGGCTATGAGGTGACTCACGGCCCATGAAGATTTTGAATATACTATGGAATTCTGTCCATACTCAATAATAAATGGCGTCACTATTATCTAATAATCAGGCAGTAGATGGTGCTACCAGCATAAACAATATTGTAGGGACTTACTTTAGTTCCAAGCTCTTGAGCAATAGCCAAAGCAATGGCAGTCTTGCCTGTTCCTGGGGGCCCAGCTAATAATAACGCTCTGCCAGCCATTTTCTTGCTTCTTATCATGTCTACCACAATACCAGCAGCCTAAAACAAATATTTTAGAAATACAGTAGTTCCACTGGCCAAACATTGTATCAAGCTGGTTGACTAAATCTAATATATCATAATCCTAATCAAACACTAACCCAACTCGAAATGTTCTGAATTACGAAATTGAATTTTATTTATTTATTTCTTAAGGAAAACAACAGCTATGTAATATACTGAAAAAGTATCTAAATAAACAACAGTAAGTCAATAATAAGTCAATTTTTCAGGACACAAAGATAAAAATAACAAAGAACTAAGCTATACTAAGAAAAACAATCAAATCTTTCCTCTTTATATTAAAGAGGAAATATTTGACTTTTTTTTAATTGTTTGTATGCACCGAATAGGCTCAAAAACTACTGGACCGATTTTAAAAATCCTTTCTCATTGGAAATCTACATTTTTACTGAGTAACACAGGCCACATAACAAAAGTCCACACCACCATATACCTAACTATTACAGTTACGTCACAGTAACTACTTTTTCAACTTAAAATATGCAATTGAAAGTACAAGTAGGCCACATTATTTGCACCTTAGTACTAACACTTATCTAAATAAATCACCTTAATTCAAGCATATATCAGTACTTGTGAATTATCCAAATCGGACTGTCAATTCGTCTGACTCTAAAGGAATTTAACCCTCGGCAAAAAGAGGGGTGATATTAATTTGAGATGTATATGTGTATTTGTGTACAATTTTGTTTTGTTTGCGAGTTTTTCATTTAAGAATTATTTCTACAACAACAGAGATATACACGTAAAATTTGGTTAATGGTTCCTGTATGTGTAAATAAATGTAACACCATGGCTAAATCCCTCACGGGGTAGGCAGAGTACCAAGTGTATGTGATGATAAGAAATCTAGCTTGGTCTATTACTTAAGTACTTTTTTGCAAGGAAGAAATCCTTTATGAATCATGTGCCCCATGGGGCACAGGGAAGGGGTATGTGGACTTCCAAAGGGTACCCAGTAAAACCTCCCTAGTGTTTTGCAGTGCATTTATACCAGGGGGGTTATGGGAACTACCCGAGATGTACCCATGCAAAGTCAGGGCAGTATCATTATAACTATAAACAAAATCTGTTTGTAGTTATAATGATATTGACTGTTTTGGTGGCCTAATTTGGTGAACTATTGAATTAACTCTCCATGGTAACCACTAACATAACCTCAAAATACAATAAAAAAAACTAAACTTATTACACACAAAAACATACCAAACCTACTAAAAATATAACTAGGAAATGGTTTATAAGAGGTGTGTTTCATTTACCTCTCTAGCTGACTCTTGTCCCACGAGACCGGCTGCCATCTGGATGGGGACTCCATTTTCATCCAAGCCCAAGCCTTTAATATGACTATGAGCTGATATTCTTTGAGTTTTCGCAGTACTTTTCACTTCTTCGATCTTCATTATGAGAAAATATGTATCCAATCAATAATATCTATATTTTAAGTGCTACGCCGCCTGCTTAAATTTTTTATCACCACAAAGACAAACAAGCTGTCACTGCACTGCAGTCAACTTCAACTTCAACTATGATTGATGGTTAAATTGTTATAGCTCCAACTCCAACGTCAAGTGCAAGCCTATTTCAGATTAATAAAAAAATATACTTCGTCTGTCAGATCTGTTAGATCTCAGTGCCTTAAAGTAAGCTTCTTGGCTTTGAGAATTCCTTCATATTGGCAGCTGCCACTGCTTTTGCCAAGTGACAATTTAGACAAATGCCAAATTGTCATTAAACTGTCAAAGTTGTTGAATAAAACACAGTTCTTGATTATTTTATTACTTAATACACGAAAATTATTATTTAACTGATAATAATGTGTTATTAAAAAACATTTAATTAAACAAGTGCAAAATCTACATGTCCTTAAACCTAGAAATAAGTGCTAATTTATTGTTAATCAAGTTTATCTATCCAAGCTAATGCAATGGATTATACAGCTCAAAACTTAGAATATGCTGTTAGTGTGTTCTATAATGGTGAACAGTCAGATAGGACAAAGGCCCATGAGTGGCTTACAACAGCACAGAGGGTGCCGCAAGCTTGGAACTTTGTTTGGGAGCTACTTCACCCAAGCAAGGTAACATCACCCGACTTTTTCTTCGAGACTGTACTTTACTTTGCTTACACTAATACCACTGCAAATACTATTTGCGGCTAGTTTATTACGTTAAGATGTTGTGTGAATTATCGATAAATACATAAATATAACTTAATTTGCATTGTTTTAGGGCACAGAAGTTCAATTTTATGCAGCAACCACTTTACACACTAAAATACTTCGATGTTGGAACGAAGTGCCACCAGACAGCTATGAAGAGCTAAAAAACAGTATACTCCAGGCTGTGTTTGCATATTCAAAGGGCCCCAAGATTGTTACCAACAGATTATGCATTAGTGTAAGTTAAAAATAGAACTGTGGCTGATATATTACTTAACTAGCAGCTTTGACTGCACAGTACCTAATTTTCATGAAAATGAATGCATACAGGCTGTCAACCTCTACACACTATTTAGCAGACTAATTTGTTACATAAGGTACTCTAAAATAATTATTACTTATTTCAGTTTGACACTTGAAAATTTATTTTCTATTTATTATATTAAGTAGTATGTAATTATAACTTAAATTACATGAGGATTTCAGGCTGGATGTTTATTACTCATTAACAGGAAGCAATATATAAAATGTTTTCCTAGAATGATTTAAAATTGAATTTTTAAATTTTATTTTAGTTAGCAGCATTCATCTTACAACAAGGTACACAGGATTTGGCTTCAATTTTAAGACCATTATCAACAGAAGAAAACTCTACTCTGCTCTTAGAAGTGCTTACTGTTATTCCAGAAGAAGTTAGTATTTAAAACTATACTGCTACTAACTATAAAACTATACTTTATAAACGATATGACATTAATATATGTATTTGATGGGCACATGACAACTAATGTTTAGTTAGTTAGTTTAGTTTAACAAGGACAATACCAAGAGCTATTTGTCATGTCTTAGAATGTCAAGTACCTCTTGTTGCTGTCCTTGCCCAACCCAATCCCAACAGATGTACATACAAGTAATGGTAATGTATCATTAGTTTGTCAATAATTAATGTGTACAGAAGTAGTAACAAAAAAATTGACTTTATATTTTAATGGACTCATAAGAAACAACCAACATGTTTTTGTTACGCACATGTTTAAAAACAAACATTCAAAATGAGATCTTAACCCTCCATTATTTTTTGCAGTATGTTAAAAGGGGTAGAGGTTAAATGAATTTTTCGTTTCAGTACAACAGTATGACTATGGGATCAGTGTTAAGAAATAAAAACAGAGTCGCACTACACCAAGCCAGCCCTAGAGTATTAGATGATATGCTGCGGTATTTACAAACTGTGTATAAGTGAGTATTGTTGTAAACTGTTACATTTTATACTATTTTAAACAGGTCACAGGTCCACTTCTCTAGCTACTCATTTTTTGTCACCCTAAGTCGCTCTTTTTAATGGCATATGAGACAGAACAATACACAAACATGTCAAAGATTATATTTTTGGTCAGTGAGAATACAGACAACGACAAATCCTAAAATCTGTCAAAGTTTTTACATTGTTTTCTTAAGCGTGAATGTGAACTCAACAAAACAAGTTATGCGATTTATTTTCTATTACAAGTTTTGATACATTGCATGTTTAATGTTTCTTGGAAAACTAGGGTAATATAATTTAGTTCCCAAATATAAAGTGTTACACAAAATTAAAAAAGAATTTATTCATATAGTGACTACAGTACTGAGGGACCATCAGATCAAGTAATACAATTATGGGTGACAGCGGCTACATGTGCGTCTAGTTGGCTGACAATAGGGGATGAAGACGATGCAGAAATACCTGGTGGTACCTTACCCGATAGAATGCCGCTGTGTCGCGCTTTGCTAGCAATCGTACAGTTATTGTGTTCGTGAGTATTTGTGAACATATTAAATAATAACTCTATATTTATTTGATTTTTAGTGCACAATATCTCTGTCCTATTTTATGCAGTCAGGTTAAAAGTACCTTATTTCTTTTCTTAAATTTAAAACAATTTCCATGCCCAAAGAAAATGGACTATAATAATACCTAAAAACTCGGTAAAGTCAATTTTTATTTCATTTCAAGCTTGTGAAGTTAAATAACTCGTCCAATATTTAACCTTCGCTTATAGAACACACTCCATACTTACAATAGCGTCGATATGACAAATCAAAAAGTTTGAAATCAAAATCTTTACAAGAAAAAAAACTTTAAAAAAAAATACTTGCAACGTTTGATAAATAGGGCAGTGGTGTGTGTATGTTAGAGTGTGTCCGGTGGTGTCGGACGTGGCGCTGGACGCGTGCGAGGCGAGCCTGGCGGCAGTGCGCGAGGCCGCGGTGGGCGCGGCGCCCGCGCGACACCCGCACTCCGCGCTGCTGCTCGTGGCGGACATCGCGGCGATCGCTGCTCCTGTCATGGCGAGGGACAATGTGCCTAACTCGCCTAATGAGGTACGATCAAACTAGTACCAAGTGTAAAACGTCACAAATTTATCAAGTCTATCTAACAGTAACGTGACCCCATTTAACATACCCTCATATTTCACAGAGGGAAATAAAAAACAATATCACTGAAATTAGCTTTAAAGTAAAGTAAAGTAAAGTAAAATTTATTCATGTAGTAAGTAGTTACAATTAATATCTTAGAGTACAGGTTTATTTCATAACAGGTAGTGTATAAAACATTTGCCCGAACTTTAATGATACTGTTGACTGGAATCGTTGAATAAATGCTTTTTTTTAATATATTTTGCTGTTGTTAGATTTTCTATTTACTTTGAAAGTGTAAGTTGAAGTAAAATTAAATAATTAATTAACCCTCTGGTTCTATCCTTTTTGTAATAATAATGAATGCGTCAAAGATTAACCGCTCTGATTCTTTTGAATGTAATCACGTCAGAAGTTTGAATCTAAGTATATAAAAATACTTTTCCAGGAACTATTATGTGCGTTTATAACATGCATGGTGGCGATAGGCGAATGTCACGCGCATACTATTGTGGAAGCAGTGGAAAGTCAAGAGAGCACAGTAACTGTTAACGGCGCCCAGCAGTTCATTAAGTTACTGTTAGCAGCCCAAGGAGCGCCAGGACACTACCCCATACAAGAAACACGTTCCAACTTCGTGTTCGGTTTTTGGTACACACTACAAGTAAGTTACACAGAAACTGAAAGCAGCCAGATAATTGTTATCTGAAGAATATTTTTGACGTATCGTCTCTTTTTGATTTTCATGCTCATTGGATCGAAAGATCCTGTGAACCAATAAAGAGCCTCAGGTTAATTGGATAGGGTCATCCGAAAAATACAAATTTTTCATGCATCACCTGATAAAACGTCAAAAATATTCCATAAATAAAAGTTATCTATTCAACACGCCTTCAAACACTTTAAATAATTCTTTGAATCATAAAAACAACATAATAATAATGGCAATATATTGTTGTAGGATGAAATAGCAAACATGACAGACGGCACGAAGGAGGTGCACGATGTATGGCGGGAGGTGTTCTCGAATCTGTTGACTATATTAGTGACTAAATCTGAAGCTGCTGAGGATGAGACTATGTCCACAGATGAACAGGAATTGTTACGATGTTATCGGCAGGATATCGCTGATAATGTGGTCAGTATTCATTGGTTTTAACCACTGTTATATATATTGTCACTTTGTTTTGGTTAATAATAATGTATAATAATCCTATTTCATTTATATTTCTTTTTCATTGTTTTGCCAGCTTTGTCTTTTGGCGGTTTTCAGTAGTTTCGACTGTCAATAGCAGCAATAGGAAATTCAAGCTTTATTTGAGAAATATCGAGTGATTAAATTGGCGTGGGATAGGGAGTGCCTTCTAGTGGTTGCAGTCGTGTGTGCCCAAATAATGCTTGGCGTAATCCTGTTCTACACATGACTGTAAAGTCGCGGCCTTCCCGCTAAATTTCGACCATACTCTCCACGTGTAAACCTTTTTGCTGTGAAACAAATTTTAAAACGCCGTGACGCAAGGCGCTCTATGGAAAATTTGGGCAATAAGCTTTATCTTTTTTATTTATCAAAAAAGAAATTACAACTTTAAAATTATATAGACAATGTATTAAAAGCTAAAAATAATTCTGTACGTCCTAGGTACCAGTCATTATCACACCACTGTTCTAGTTTAATAAGTTACTATTAATTCTATACTAAATACCCTTTCTCTCTTCTTCTACGATATTTCACAGTGCGGCAGTAAAAAGTCATAAATTTATGCAGTGTGGTGCACAATTTTCATACAGACGAAATTATTGGAGTTCTTTTCGAGATCCTGACATAAGAATCAAAATAAACAATACTTTATCGATAATGGCGCAGTTAAAGATAAACATTTTTCTCAGTTAAGTAGGGTAGGCAATGTTTTGCGAATTCGTATACATTTCATAAGCATGCGAATTCATGACTTTTATGGCTAATATGAAGATAATTGATAATAATGAAGTATATGATTTTTGTTAATATGCGAATTAAAATGCTAATAATTTCACTCGCGAACGATGTCAATCAAGGTCACGTGAAACAGAGATATAGTACGTTGTTTCGTGGGACAGAGAACGCACACTGCCGGTCGCGGCCTGTGTAATGTGCATGCTAAAGAAGAAGGTATGAAGTGAGGGGTGAATTCTCTTAACCCTTCATAGAAATACATTTTTAGACAGCTTTTCATTCTGAGTATAATACTAACATAGCATGCAGCCCCTGCTTACAGCACTGAACACACCAGTAAAAAAAGAATAGATATTGTTTGTCCTCAGAAAATAAGGACTAAACACGTCTGTATCACTACCATACAATGGGCTATACGCGATTGAAAATATTTATAAACTAAATTATAGTACATAAAAAAAGAATCTTCAGTGGCATTCTGAAGATTCTTCTCTCTTCCTAAATTAGTCCTATGAAAAATTATTATTAGTATTAAAGTGATTAAGTTTCTTTATTATTACTATTATTTACTACTTAGTTTTGCTAGTCAGTTTATTTTTTAGTATTTTTTTTTTGTTTTTTTTGTGTTGCACATAAGTGATCAATGAAACATTGTTTGCCTTTTAAGCCTGAAACACAAGGCAAGTGAATGTGTTATAGTCAACCATTTTGTAAAACCCTGTACTTTAAAATGTTGATAATTGTATCGATTTAATAAATGAATAAACATAAATTGATTTATTTTGATAAATTTATTAATTACTACTAAGTAGTGGTGTAAGCGTGTTACGGTGTACGTGTGCAGATGTACTGCTACGGCGTGCTAGGCGAGTGGTGCTGGTCGCCGGTGGAGGCGGCGTACATGTCGGCGAGCGGGAACCGCGCGCGGGAGGCCGCGCTGCACGTGTTCAGTGCTCTGGCAGAGGCCGCGCCGCCCCAGCGCGCCCCGCCCGCCCTGCTCGCGCTGCTGCGGCACGCGCTGCACCTGGCGCAACACGCGGACGAGCTGCGCGTGCTCAACACCGCGCTCGACTGTCTCGGTACGTACGTGTGCCGCCCGCCCTGCTGCGGCACGCGCTGCACCTGGCGCAACACGCGGACGAGCTGCGCGTGCTCAACACCGCGCTCGACTGTCTCGGTACGTACGTGTGCCGCCCGCCCTGCTGCGGCACGCGCTGCACCTGGCGCAACACGCGGACGAGCTGCGCGTGCTCAACACCGCGCTCGACTGTCTCGGTACGTACGTGTGCCGCCCGCCCTGCTGCGGCACGCGCTGCACCTGGCGCAACACGCGGACGAGCTGCGCGTGCTCAACACCGCGCTCGACTGTCTCGGTACGTACGTGTGCCGCCCGCCCTGCTGCGGCACGCGCTGCACCTGGCGCAACACGCGGACGAGCTGCGCGTGCTCAACACCGCGCTCGACTGTCTCGGTACGTACGTGTGCCGCCCGCCCTGCTGCGGCACGCGCTGCACCTGGCGCAACACGCGGACGAGCTGCGCGTGCTCAACACCGCGCTCGACTGTCTCGGTACGTACGTGTGCCGCCCGCCCTGCTGCGGCACGCGCTGCACCTGGCGCAACACGCGGACGAGCTGCGCGTGCTCAACACCGCGCTCGACTGTCTCGGTACGTACGTGTGCCGCCCGCCCTGCTGCGGCACGCGCTGCACCTGGCGCAACACGCGGACGAGCTGCGCGTGCTCAACACCGCGCTCGACTGTCTCGGTACGTACGTGTGCCGCCCGCCCTGCTGCGGCACGCGCTGCACCTGGCGCAACACGCGGACGAGCTGCGCGTGCTCAACACCGCGCTCGACTGTCTCGGTACGTACGTGTGCCGCCCGCCCTGCTGCGGCACGCGCTGCACCTGGCGCAACACGCGGACGAGCTGCGCGTGCTCAACACCGCGCTCGACTGTCTCGGTACGTACGTGTGCCGCCCGCCCTGCTGCGGCACGCGCTGCACCTGGCGCAACACGCGGACGAGCTGCGCGTGCTCAACACCGCGCTCGACTGTCTCGGTACGTACGTGTGCCGCCCGCCCTGCTGCGGCACGCGCTGCACCTGGCGCAACACGCGGACGAGCTGCGCGTGCTCAACACCGCGCTCGACTGTCTCGGTACGTACGTGTGCCGCCCGCCCTGCTGCGGCACGCGCTGCACCTGGCGCAACACGCGGACGAGCTGCGCGTGCTCAACACCGCGCTCGACTGTCTCGGTACGTACGTGTGCCGCCCGCCCTGCTGCGGCACGCGCTGCACCTGGCGCAACACGCGGACGAGCTGCGCGTGCTCAACACCGCGCTCGACTGTCTCGGTACGTACGTGTGCCGCCCGCCCTGCTGCGGCACGCGCTGCACCTGGCGCAACACGCGGACGAGCTGCGCGTGCTCAACACCGCGCTCGACTGTCTCGGTACGTACGTGTGCCGCCCGCCCTGCTGCGGCACGCGCTGCACCTGGCGCAACACGCGGACGAGCTGCGCGTGCTCAACACCGCGCTCGACTGTCTCGGTACGTACGTGTGCCGCCCGCCCTGCTGCGGCACGCGCTGCACCTGGCGCAACACGCGGACGAGCTGCGCGTGCTCAACACCGCGCTCGACTGTCTCGGTACGTACGTGTGCCGCCCGCCCTGCTGCGGCACGCGCTGCACCTGGCGCAACACGCGGACGAGCTGCGCGTGCTCAACACCGCGCTCGACTGTCTCGGTACGTACGTGTGCCGCCCGCCCTGCTGCGGCACGCGCTGCACCTGGCGCAACACGCGGACGAGCTGCGCGTGCTCAACACCGCGCTCGACTGTCTCGGTACGTACGTGTGCCGCCCGCCCTGCTGCGGCACGCGCTGCACCTGGCGCAACACGCGGACGAGCTGCGCGTGCTCAACACCGCGCTCGACTGTCTCGGTACGTACGTGTGCCGCCCGCCCTGCTGCGGCACGCGCTGCACCTGGCGCAACACGCGGACGAGCTGCGCGTGCTCAACACCGCGCTCGACTGTCTCGGTACGTACGTGTGCCGCCCGCCCTGCTGCGGCACGCGCTGCACCTGGCGCAACACGCGGACGAGCTGCGCGTGCTCAACACCGCGCTCGACTGTCTCGGTACGTACGTGTGCCGCCCGCCCTGCTGCGGCACGCGCTGCACCTGGCGCAACACGCGGACGAGCTGCGCGTGCTCAACACCGCGCTCGACTGTCTCGGTACGTACGTGTGCCGCCCGCCCTGCTGCGGCACGCGCTGCACCTGGCGCAACACGCGGACGAGCTGCGCGTGCTCAACACCGCGCTCGACTGTCTCGGTACGTACGTGTGCCGCCCGCCCTGCTGCGGCACGCGCTGCACCTGGCGCAACACGCGGACGAGCTGCGCGTGCTCAACACCGCGCTCGACTGTCTCGGTACGTACGTGTGCCGCCCGCCCTGCTGCGGCACGCGCTGCACCTGGCGCAACACGCGGACGAGCTGCGCGTGCTCAACACCGCGCTCGACTGTCTCGGTACGTACGTGTGCCGCCCGCCCTGCTGCGGCACGCGCTGCACCTGGCGCAACACGCGGACGAGCTGCGCGTGCTCAACACCGCGCTCGACTGTCTCGGTACGTACGTGTGCCGCCCGCCCTGCTGCGGCACGCGCTGCACCTGGCGCAACACGCGGACGAGCTGCGCGTGCTCAACACCGCGCTCGACTGTCTCGGTACGTACGTGTGCCGCCCGCCCTGCTGCGGCACGCGCTGCACCTGGCGCAACACGCGGACGAGCTGCGCGTGCTCAACACCGCGCTCGACTGTCTCGGTACGTACGTGTGCCGCCCGCCCTGCTGCGGCACGCGCTGCACCTGGCGCAACACGCGGACGAGCTGCGCGTGCTCAACACCGCGCTCGACTGTCTCGGTACGTACGTGTGCCGCCCGCCCTGCTGCGGCACGCGCTGCACCTGGCGCAACACGCGGACGAGCTGCGCGTGCTCAACACCGCGCTCGACTGTCTCGGTACGTACGTGTGCCGCCCGCCCTGCTGCGGCACGCGCTGCACCTGGCGCAACACGCGGACGAGCTGCGCGTGCTCAACACCGCGCTCGACTGTCTCGGTACGTACGTGTGCCGCCCGCCCTGCTGCGGCACGCGCTGCACCTGGCGCAACACGCGGACGAGCTGCGCGTGCTCAACACCGCGCTCGACTGTCTCGGTACGTACGTGTGCCGCCCGCCCTGCTGCGGCACGCGCTGCACCTGGCGCAACACGCGGACGAGCTGCGCGTGCTCAACACCGCGCTCGACTGTCTCGGTACGTACGTGTGCCGCCCGCCCTGCTGCGGCACGCGCTGCACCTGGCGCAACACGCGGACGAGCTGCGCGTGCTCAACACCGCGCTCGACTGTCTCGGTACGTACGTGTGCCGCCCGCCCTGCTGCGGCACGCGCTGCACCTGGCGCAACACGCGGACGAGCTGCGCGTGCTCAACACCGCGCTCGACTGTCTCGGTACGTACGTGTGCCGCCCGCCCTGCTGCGGCACGCGCTGCACCTGGCGCAACACGCGGACGAGCTGCGCGTGCTCAACACCGCGCTCGACTGTCTCGGTACGTACGTGTGCCGCCCGCCCTGCTGCGGCACGCGCTGCACCTGGCGCAACACGCGGACGAGCTGCGCGTGCTCAACACCGCGCTCGACTGTCTCGGTACGTACGTGTGCCGCCCGCCCTGCTGCGGCACGCGCTGCACCTGGCGCAACACGCGGACGAGCTGCGCGTGCTCAACACCGCGCTCGACTGTCTCGGTACGTACGTGTGCCGCCCGCCCTGCTGCGGCACGCGCTGCACCTGGCGCAACACGCGGACGAGCTGCGCGTGCTCAACACCGCGCTCGACTGTCTCGGTACGTACGTGTGCCGCCCGCCCTGCTGCGGCACGCGCTGCACCTGGCGCAACACGCGGACGAGCTGCGCGTGCTCAACACCGCGCTCGACTGTCTCGGTACGTACGTGTGCCGCCCGCCCTGCTGCGGCACGCGCTGCACCTGGCGCAACACGCGGACGAGCTGCGCGTGCTCAACACCGCGCCACACTGACCGCGTGTGTCTCCGCAGGCTCGTACGCGTCGTGGGTGGGCTGGGCGGGCGGCGCGGAGCTGGGCGGCGCGTGCGTGCGGGCGGCCGGCGCGGCGCTGGGCCGTGCGGCGCCGGCCGCGGCGATGGCACTGCGCAAGCTGGCCACCGCCGCCGCCGCGCCCGCTGCCGAGCTCGCGCAGGACATCGTGCACGCCGCGCAGGTTATACTCGCTCTTACTATTCATACTTCCGTTAAGTATAGACTTTAACAGATGTAAATATTATTTATCACCTTTTGACGAGCCGGCGCGGCGACGTGGCCGTTTCGACCGCACTAACTAATTCCTGGCAAATTTTAATTTTTTTTATGAGTAGGAATGGAACAACAAAAGTAAATACAAAAAGTCGCTCTAAAATAAATCATTCAACAAAATGTAATAGATAGATATAAATACTTCATTTTAAAAAGAAAGCCTACTGAGTTTTTTGGCAGTGTTTCTCAGTAGTTGCCAGTCATACACAGCACGGTAGGAAAAGAAATTAGACTATTTTTATGTAGACTCGCATCTCAAAAAAAGCATATTTTCATTTCATTTCATTATATATAACGGACGAAAAGTCTGTAGCGTTTAGAATAAAAAACACACACACACACACGGTCCTATAGCCCCAAGCTAAGCAGAGTTTGTGTTATGGAAACCTAATAAATGATACACAAATACTACTTTACTTATGTAAATATAAACTTTTAAAAGATAATTCACACCCAGGCTAGAGACAAACAGACACACCACTGAGGTCACCGGCCCATCAATAATAATATTATTAAAATTAAAGAAGTAGGTAGGTATGTACTTACGATCTAACAATAAAGTAAAAACTATGTAAATACAACTATTTATGCATATACAATTATTGGACTCTAGAAATTTAATATGCTATAGAGCGACGTGTGTGGTACCCATGTATGGGTGCGTCGGCAACTAATATCTGCGGCAGGCGCCGCGCTCTCCGCCGCTGAACTTGAAGTAGCGATGCCGTTGCTGCAAGAACTCGCTCGGACTCTGAAAAATGAACTCAAAATAGAGGTCGGTACTGTTACATGAATTTAAAAAAAATATATCTAATCGTTACAATATCTATAGGTAAATCGCTGTAAACTTGCCCTTCTGATAGATGAAAGCGAGGTGAAAACATAACCAAACACTTAGGAAAATAATACCAAAGCGCTTCATACTGGCCGTACTCGACAAGTGATCGATGTTCACTCCAGTAATATAGTGATGAAAGATCTACTTAAAACAAAACAGTTTCGGTGAATTATGTAGATGTTGGTGTGTATAAATAAATAAATAGATGAGGTTGTAAATTTAGGGTCGCGATGCCGGACAGTGCGTAGCGGGCGCAGAGCTAGCGACGTCGCTGATGTGCTCCCTGGACGCGCGCGCGCAGCTGGCCGCCGAACTGTTCCGTCTGCTGGCGCCCGCGCTGCCGCCCTACGCTCAGCACGTCCTACTTGTGCAGGTACCTACCGCCATGCATTATCATCATTACTGACCATCTAAAACCAATAACGATCTAACCAACATAATAAAAAGATTGAAACACCAATTTAACGCGCGCGCTCAATGTAAAAGTATCACTCAGCACTTGGATGTAGACACGAGTTCGATATATCAAAACGTCACCTATATCGATAGATATCGATATCGATATCTATCGATCTATATCTGACATAACTGATATTACAAAAACTTTAAACTAGGTAACAATGTGAACATGACCGCTAACTTCGCTCACAAACGATATTAACGATTATTCGCTACTTCTATGTATGAAACGTTTATATAGTTACCATATTATTTTCGCAGCCACTATTCTTGTTGCTGAAGTCAACAATAAGTTCACTGATGGATCACGCCTTACCGTTCATGACGGATATCGCGCGGCTCATCGTCGCCGGCTTCCACACAAAGCCACATGCATCGGGTACAGACGTTGTCAGACTTGTAAGTATTTCTTTATTTTTATTTTATTCTGCATAGTCTTGCGCTTGACGGCAACATGCCTGATGTTAAGCAATGATGTAGTGTACGATGAAACGCGCCTGTCCAATATACCGATTCACTCGTGATTACGAATGATTTGCGGTGGTAAGGAGGCAGTAGAATGAAGCTCCACATGGTTAGTCATCTTATAGGAGCAACGATTCCGACCCTCTTAAATAATGTCACCAGACGTCGCACCGGAACACGGTAAAGCCGCTTGTCGGTATAGCTTTATCTGGTGGGTAGTCACTAACTACACTTGTTACTATAATATCTCATGCATACCTGGATGGATAGTTAACTTAGTCTGGCTGCCGAAACCGGAAAACAGCTAGGATAGATTGTTTTTTATAATAACTTCAAATAAAAAGTAAAAATAACGTCTATGATCAGTCTGACCTGTCACGAATTTAAGAAATTAAACTATTCTATGTGATGTTTTCTAACACAGTCAGTGCTAATGCTGGGCCCAGAATTCGGTGGTACGCAGTCAATGTTCGTGACGTGCGTGATGTTGACTTCGCGTTCGGTGTCCGAGGACCCGTCAGCTAGGCCCGATCTCACAGAAGGACTGTTTGTGATGCTTCAAGCTGTTACTAAGAAGCGGCCTAACTATATTGATTGGCTTGAGGACCTTCTACCAGATTTAGTGGAGCTAGGTATGTTTCACAATTATTTTATAGTTACATTTTCACGAACAAACATTTGGAATTTACTGACGTATGTACATTATTTGTGTTTGAAATTTTGTTCTAAAATCACTGAAAGGGATCTTAAGGTAAATAGACCATGGTTTACCTAATTTTCCATAGCCTCTGACTGGCCATACTAGATAGAGTTACCAGCCTTGACTATACCTTTTTGCTATTTAGCATGGTTTTTTTTTACGTTAGTTCGTCTTGCTAAAACTCGAGAACAGCCGAACTTGTTTAGGTTTTGAAATAGTCGTAGAAGTTTAAGTAAGGACTATACGCGATAAGAAGTTCACCTGGGTAGCTAGTATTAAAAAAAATCACATTTGATTAGTACTGATATTGTAACCCTCATAATAAATTTTGATTTTGGTCTACACCTACCGTCTAAGATACATTTCTATTATCACATAAATTAAGATTACTAACTCGATACCTTTTATTAACTACATAGAAAACTTGTACTGTTTCCCAACACACTGCTCATGCCAGTTTGGGAATCAGGGCTTGCACATAACTTGGTCTTTAGTTTTTAGGAACAATAAAGATTTATATTATTGCAGCCTGTAGATGTATCAGCGTGTGGGAGTCGGGCGCCACCCGCGCGGCTTGCGGCTGGCTGTCCGCTGTCGCCGCGCAGCGCCCGCGCATGTTGCAGCCGCACGCGCCCGCGGTCTCGCACCTTGCTCTCTGCTGCATCGGTATGTGTCTGCCGACACTCTTATCAAACAATAATATACTAACGCCCGGAGCAAATCGGATTCACTTAAGATGATACGGGAAACCGGTATTTTTTATCCTATAGTCTTGCGCTTGACCACAACTTGACTGTTGTTAAGCAATAATGTCGTCTACGTTAAAACGATATAACAGATTGCTCTGGTCGGTCCTGATGTGTACTTGACTTACTGACATAAGACCGGTTGCTGTAATCAACGGTCAGTTAACGATTTTGGCTTACTTTTGCTAGAAAATTCTAAACAGATTTTTATCGATTTACTCACAATTAGAGATTCTCCAAACAAAATTTCTCACTGACGAGAATAATATTAAAAATCTCCAGGTGGTCTTACACCGCGAAACCAGATCTCTCACTTATCGGACTTGTTGCTGTCATTGAATCGCGCCACGTGGGAGGATGGTGCAGACCTGGCCTCCTGGCTGCGGACTGCGTTAGCGACACCTGGCTTCCCGACTGTACACGCTACTGACCCACATAAGCACAAGTTTTTAGCTGCTGTAGCAAAGTAAGTATTAAATCACCATTACCTACACCAAAGTTTACAAATATGATCTTGACAACGGTTTCTTTTTCAAACCCCATGATACCTTCATGGGGTTTGAAAATAAAACCTCCGTTTTAGTTTATACGCACAACAAGTTTGACAAATTGCGTGACTATAGGAGTAAGGTACTCAATCAATACGACAATGTGTGATCAGTAAATTTTTTACCCAATTGACTTAAGGTGGGATACTTTAAAACACCTAGGTAAAAAAATCTAAGCAGTTCCCCTTAGCGTGGTCCCCTCTAACTGTCAAGATCGCCGCCGGTTTGAATTATGCGGTAGACCAAAACTTTTCTAATTATTCAGCACTAGATAATTCATTGCCAAGAAGTTGGCAGTGGCTACCCCGTGCCGCGTTGGTGGTGACAGCCGGATCTTTCACCAGTTATATCTCCTGTATACATGAAACTGATTAGCCAAGAAAGTCTGAATACAGATCGAGTCACCTCTTGATCGTAACAAAGCGATGAAATGGGGAGGGGCAGTTAGGGGCAGATATGACCTCAGTACAGCAGTCTATATCCTCCCACTCCTTTCACCTCTCATATGAACCTGACCTAGTGTGCTCAGAAAGCAATTGGTTTAGATCTGTTGGGCTGAAAACTAAATGTATCAAATCTTATATCACTAAGCACTACAGGTATGAGATTTTATTGTGTTTTACGTTATTTGTTGTTTCAGGGAAAAGAGCAATAAGCGAAAATTATTAGAGACTGTCCAAGAATTCTCTCTAGTTTGTCGAGGTCTTGTTGATACGGAGTATGCGCGGGAAACGCTTGCGTCAAAACAACTAGTCACATAAACCTACAAAATAACACAACTTCTGGCATAGATAACATTAGATATTCACTAAATGTTTCAATACCTATTCTATCTCTGTATTTGGTTACGATAGGTATTTGACAAACAATAAAAACATTGAAGAATCAAGAACTAAAGGTTGAAGACCAGAAATATGACATTTAATAACGTCGCTTATGTCTTTAGTCTCTTATCTCTTGAGTTATGCTTTCTTTTTATATAAGGACTCCAGGTACATTTCAAAAAGTTAATAATGTAACTCTAAAGAGTAAGTGACAAAAGATGAGCGACTTATTTGTTCTAGACGCAACCTCCAGTGTTTTAACGTAATCTTCTTGGTATGTGACTTTAACTCCATACAAAAGTTAACTTATAAAATTTTAAGTTGACCTAAATTTTGGTTCTGTCATGAGTTTGTCATCACAGTAGGGAACTTAACGAGCAAAGTTAGTATCCTAAATGTTTAACCTTAGGATTGTCTCGTTGCTCGGAAGAGAATAGTCAAATTAGACCAATTATGGGATATAGTGTAATTGATGTCAATATAGCGCGTGTGATCTTTAAAGAAGTCCGCACATTGTCGACAAAGAAGAATTAGCTTTGGATTACAGTCACTACTATCGAGTTTTCAACATTTGATTTCACAACTATTTCGTAGTGGGCGATGTCTTGTGAATATGTGGGCCACGATGCCGTATTTAAGCTATAAATGGTTAAAAAACGTGCGATGATGTCGAAAAAACTATGACAAGCTAAAAATAAAAAATAATTAGTTGAGATAAGTTAGAAGCTACCCCGATAGAGAAAAGTTTTACAAATCCGCTGATTTTTCATTTGATAAACCGTAAAAAGTGTCATTTTAATTGTTTACTAAAATTTGTATCTCTAAAATAAATAATGATATAGGGTATTTTTAGACAAAAATGAAGAGAATTCTTAGCTTCGTTGCTTTGCACCGTTACGTCGGAAATGATAAAATGACTGTTAGCTTAAGTACGGCAGTACGTATTGCCTGTATTTTAATCAATGACGGATTGGGATTTGAATGAATTCGACATTTGTAGTTGACATATCATTTCAGATAGGTTGCAAAGGGCGGTGCGTGATACGCAGACTGCTTATTTACCCCTAGTTTCTACTGGCGAAAAATACACAACAAAACATGTTGCAAGCACTTTGTACCTCTATCACATGGGATGAGTAGAAAAAGATAGACTGTCATCAATCATGTTTTGTTGATCAGTGCAAACGCACATTACTTCTTGGAATGTTTTGTATTTACCTGTATTATTTATTTGTTACCAATTTGATGGCATTAAGATCTCAACTAGTTTACTGAATATAGAAAGTGTCTTTTTTGTAAAACGTTGCTTAAATGGAAAAACGTATTTTTTTAAATAACAACCTATTATTAAAAAAACGAGTCAACTATCAATATTTCAAATGTACAAATCACACTATAAAAAATATTTTTTTGAGAAATGACATTTTTCCATTTAAGCGACGAAATAAAAACTGAATTATTAGAGACGCGGGTAGTGTCGATGTTAACAATTTAGCGATTTCAAATTAAGGTATTGTTTCACGTGTATAAAGTCGACAAAATGACCTTTGAGGCTACGGAAGCTTTGATTGGATGTACGTGAACAAATCTTCAAATGATAACCAGATAATAGTAAAAAATAGTGTTTTTGAATTATTTTACAACAAAACTTTAGCTGTAGCTATATGAATTCTAATTCACCCTTAGCCATGTTTAAAAAAAACTTAATGTTAAACCGGTCTAACAAGCAATTGTACCATGCATAATACGAGTATCTCGTCTGACAAGTTATTTTACTATTTATTATTTACAATAATTCTTGTAGATCTTCTGAATGTAAGTAGAACATATCGTCGATTAAATGGACAAATTTCATTTTACAAATGTTCATTTTCAAAGTGTAATTTGTATATTTAAAATAATGTTGACAGCAGACTCGTTTTATTAATGTTATTTTTCAAAATTTATGAAAAATTACATTCAGTCAACGGATGAAATCTAATTTTAACGCGTACGATTCAATCATGTGATATTTGATTTAACGTGTTTAGTTGTTTAATGACAAGCTATTTATTGACTATGTAAATAGACATTACTAGAAGTAGTGATATCATTTGTATATATGATGTTAAAAAAAGGTAATCAAATAAAGAAATTCATCTTAAACTATCTTTAATATTTCTATTTTGTAAATAATTCTTAAAGATAACATTATACTTAATTACTTTTTAATAACTTATAAATAACTAGGTAGTATACTTATTTGTAAAAAATAGGATAGGTGTATATAAAAAAACAATATTTCAGTCGTATTTCCATTAGATAAAGAAGGCCACGGAGAAAGAGAAAGGTAATACAGGAGGCGGGAGAGTTAATTGATGCTAAGACATGATGACAAGGATAGCACATCATTGCGAGCGTATGTGTGATTGGAACCCAGACTGATTTACTGACAATACACAAATCGCGCCCTTGTTTATGACATACAGAGTATATTGGACTTGGGCTACCAGCGCGAGATCCTCAATAAAAGAGCGTCTATGGCTGCGGATACTACACGGTTTGCTCAAAGCAGTCAGGATTGACAGCATCAAGTTGCGATTGCTCAAAAGTCTTCTATTTACTTACAATATTTCTAGCTCCTTTTTACTATCCTTGAGATTTGATCGCAAAAAATTCAAGAAAGGTTTGGTATCCCTGGACATGGCTGGGTCTCATAACCTATGCGTGCCTTCGTCGATGCTGGTTTACAGTAGTTGTGAAGAGATTGTGGTGATGGCTGCTTCAAGCATCCCGTATATCCGCGGATTATATTTTTGACTAGACAAAGGAGCCCTTAACAAACTCGAACGAGCACCTTGAGTATTAGGCTTGCATGTAGGCAAGAATACATTTAACATAGAAGTACTGACAGCATGATTTAAAACTTAATGCGATTAATATACATAAAGAATAACTTGATTTTGTTAATAGACAATGAGCAATTCTTATTTACATACATTTTATACCTAAGATTACTGGCCACGACGTTGCGTAGATTTCTAGAGTGGAAACAACTTATTGACTACTAGGACCGACAGTTAATAACCTTCATCAACGCTTAAAAAGTAATGTCATTATTCGGTCACTCATCCTCAGTATACCGCGCAAGGGCCGCTTAGTTATTATGTAATAAGCTACATAGCCAAAAATCCTTTAAACATTTGTACCTTTCTATGAAATAAGTAAACATTCTACAATTTTACGTACAATTTTTTAAACACGATTATGTCTTAATTTACTTGTAAGGTACTGTGCACTGTCAACAACATCACTGGACCAATTTGCGGAGGTGTTTAATTTTTACCACCTTAATAGAATATACAAAACTTATGGATTTATTGATATGAATTATTCATCAATAGTGATTTTATAACAACTTTAAGCAAACGGCAGTTGTGTGGTTATCAAAAAAAAATGTAACTGCTGTCTACTAGTGTTGTTGACAATACACAACTTATGTGAATAACATTTAAAAGTCCACTTCACTAAACACTAACACATTAAGAATATCATGTAAAGTAGCTAAATGTATCTTCAAATCCGTTCACTGTGTTCGCACTAGCCGTCGACTAGTAGAGCCAACGTCGACTCATATGCTTGTCGCGTCGCTTGTTTTGTGAGATCGATTTTGAATGGCCCCGATAGGCAACACTCTAATTAGTGTATGAACACCTATTAGCTATAAATTCATAACCATTATATTGTCTAACCATTGATACTGTGTATGTTAGCGTATTCAACTCGAGCCTTCGAATCCCATGCCGGATCAAAAAGTGTTAGGACTTTTCGAATTTCTCAGCAATATTCTGTAGTAGGATCTATGCACATTTTTTTATTTATTCTGTAATTGGCTTGCGCTTGACCACAACTTGCCTCTTGTTATGCAATGATGCGGGCTAGGATGAAACGCGCTTACCCTTGCACATCATTTGACTACGATTTTATTACTATTGCAATACTAGACTCAAGGCTGTGAATATATACACTTATACACTTAAGTTTTATACCTCTCCACTACACTTTAAAAAGAGAAGCAAATAACATTCTCATCACTGTACTCGCATCTTCCCAGATCGAATTAACTGCCAATACTCTTCGAAAGCTCAAGAATCTGAGTCGTCCTTAGCTTCCGCCAGAGTCTCCCACTTAGTGATCTCAACGTCAAAATCTAGGTACTTGTCAGGTTCGCAGTGTCTGTTCTTGAAGCGGAGGAAGTTGAGCGCCTGGTCCAGCGTCAGGTGAAAGCAATCCTGCCGACTCACATTCAACGTTGAACTCTCAAGATCACTGTGTGTGGTTCTGGCGTAAACAAGCTTCCTCGCGTTGTGTTGCCCTTCTACGGTAACCTGTAAAAATGCAAGCATACATATAAAATATGTTGCGTCAGTTTTCTGATTAATAATTTCGATGCAAGTATTTCTTAATTCCTTTGTGGTTAATTATAATTTATCTACGTATACAAATCAAGTAATTATTGTAATTAAGTAGAGTTCAGTGAATATTTTTTTTCTACTGGACTCCAAATCATAACCTTTAAATCATAGCATAATTTTTTTTTTATTGATAATTTGAAGTGCTAGATTATGATTGGGATTCAATTTGATAATTTGATGTTGCCATGATAAATCCTTTATCACACATATGTAATCGGAACCAACTAAAAACTCGTTTTTTAGCAATAAATTTTCAATTTAATTGTCTAGTCACGTGTAATAGCCGTAAACGCTGTAGTACTGTTATTAAATGGCGCGTTTATAGTCACGTGATTTTTATTCAATTTCATCAATTTTTATTATTCATAATTTTTCATCATTCATAATTAATTGAAAAAATTGTTCATCGAGTTTTTTTGCATTAAATATCAATATTATTAATAATATAATTTTAAAATAAATAAGAAAAAAATTTTTTTTTTTTTCAAAAACCCAATTTACTGTATACTTGCCTCATAGGTATAATATTGAGCTTTGCGCTTGGGTCCGATATATGCGACATAGACGATGACTCCCCATGTCCGTATGTCGACATCGACGCGCAAGTGGAAGAACTCGTTAAATGCCGTGATAAACCACGTGTCGTGCTGCTCAGAGTTCACCTTCATCGAGAACTTGTGCTTCTCACCAATCTTTAGGATCGCAATATGTTTGTTCTGAAATTGGAAAAAGAAAAATGATTAACAATAATTGTAATGCAGTGGTAGCAGCACGTACAGACTTGGACCCCGATTCTCGCACTTAAAACATTTAACTCTAAAAGAAACATGTCGGAAAAACATTGAAATAAAACTACTTTTTAACGGATTTTATCGCGGTTTATTTTAGATTTTAGATCCCGACGTTTCAAAGTCTTTTCAGACTTCATGTTCACGGGTGGAAAGACTTTGAAACGTCGGGATCTAAAATCTAAAATAAACCGCGATAAAATCCGTTAAAAAGTAGTTTTATTTCAATGTGTGATATTCGCGTAAATCTAAGACAATACTATGTCGGAAAAAAATCAGAAAACAAATGAACCTTTTTTATTTTATTTATTATGTCTAATACAAATGCACGTGGTGCGGGAGGGGCACTGGAAGCGGCACGTGTAATTACGGATAATAATATATATACAGGCTATTACAAAACTACCCGTAAAAGCGGTGCGGGAGGGGCGGCAGGCGGGCGCAGGAGGGCGCGGGGCACTGGTAGCGGCACGTACCTGCACGTGGTGCCCCAGGTCGCGGTGCGGGAGGGGCGGCAGGCGCGCGCAGGAGGGCGCGGGGCACTGGTAGCGGCACGTACCTGCACGTGGTGCCCCAGGTCGCGGTGCGGGAGGGGCGGCAGGCGCGCGCAGGAGGGCGCGGGGCACTGGTAGCGGCACGTACCTGCACGTGGTGCCCCAGGTCGCGGTGCGGGAGGGGCGGCAGGCGCGCGCAGGAGGGCGCGGGGCACTGGTAGCGGCACGTACCTGCACGTGGTGCCCCAGGTCGCGGTGCGGGAGGGGCGGCAGGCGCGCGCAGGAGGGCGCGGGGCACTGGTAGCGGCACGTACCTGCACGTGGTGCCCCAGGTCGCGGTGCGGGAGGGGCGGCAGGCGCGCGCAGGAGGGCGCGGGGCACTGGTAGCGGCACGTACCTGCACGTGGTGCCCCAGGTCGCGGTGCGGGAGGGGCGGCAGGCGCGCGCAGGAGGGCGCGGGGCACTGGTAGCGGCACGTACCTGCACGTGGTGCCCCAGGTCGCGGTGCGGGAGGGGCGGCAGGCGCGCGCAGGAGGGCGCGGGGCACTGGTAGCGGCACGTACCTGCACGTGGTGCCCCAGGTCGCGGTGCGGGAGGGGCGGCAGGCGCGCGCAGGAGGGCGCGGGGCACTGGTAGCGGCACGTACCTGCACGTGGTGCCCCAGGTCGCGGTGCGGGAGGGGCGGCAGGCGCGCGCAGGAGGGCGCGGGGCACTGGTAGCGGCACGTACCTGCACGTGGTGCCCCAGGTCGCGGTGCGGGAGGAGCGGCAGGCGCGCGCAGGAGGGCGCGGGGCACTGGTAGCGGCACGTACCTGCACGTGGTGCCCCAGGTCGCGGTGCGGGAGGGGCGGCAGGCGGGCGCGGGGCACTGGTAGCGGCACGTACCTGCACGTGGTGCCCCAGGTCGCGGTGCGGGAGGAGCGGCAGGCGCGCGCAGGAGGGCGCGGGGCACTGGTAGCGGCACGTACCTGCACGTGGTGCCCCAGGTCGCGGTGCGGGAGGGGCGGCAGGCGCGCGCAGGAGGGCGCGGGGCACTGGTAGCGGCACGTACCTGCACGTGGTGCCCCAGGTCGCGGTGCGGGAGGGGCGGCAGGCGCGCGCAGGAGGGCGCGGGGCACTGGTAGCGGCACGTACCTGCACGTGGTGCCCCAGGTCGCGGTGCGGGAGGGGCGGCAGGCGCGCGCAGGAGGGCGCGGGGCACTGGTAGCGGCACGTACCTGCACGTGGTGCCCCAGGTCGCGGTGCGGGAGGGGCGGCAGGCGCGCGCAGGAGGGCGCGGGGCACTGGTAGCGGCACGTACCTGCACGTGGTGCCCCAGGTCGCGGTGCGGGAGGGGCGGCAGGCGCGCGCAGGAGGGCGCGGGGCACTGGTAGCGGCACGTACCTGCACGTGGTGCCCCAGGTCGCGGTGCGGGAGGGGCGGCAGGCGCGCGCAGGAGGGCGCGGGGCACTGGTAGCGGCACGTACCTGCACGTGGTGCCCCAGGTCGCGGTGCGGGAGGGGCGGCAGGCGCGCGCAGGAGGGCGCGGGGCACTGGTAGCGGCACGTACCTGCACGTGGTGCCCCAGGTCGCGGTGCGGGAGGGGCGGCAGGCGCGCGCAGGAGGGCGCGGGGCACTGGTAGCGGCACGTACCTGCACGTGGTGCCCCAGGTCGCGGTGCGGGAGGGGCGGCAGGCGCGCGCAGGAGGGCGCGGGGCACTGGTAGCGGCACGTACCTGCACGTGGTGCCCCAGGTCGCGGTGCGGGAGGGGCGGCAGGCGCGCGCAGGAGGGCGCGGGGCACTGGTAGCGGCACGTACCTGCACGTGGTGCCCCAGGTCGCGGTGCGGGAGGGGCGGCAGGCGCGCGCAGGAGGGCGCGGGGCACTGGTAGCGGCACGTACCTGCACGTGGTGCCCCAGGTCGCGGTGCGGGAGGGGCGGCAGGCGCGCGCAGGAGGGCGCGGGGCACTGGTAGCGGCACGTACCTGCACGTGGTGCCCCAGGTCGCGGTGCGGGAGGGGCGGCAGGCGCGCGCAGGAGGGCGCGGGGCACTGGTAGCGGCACGTACCTGCACGTGGTGCCCCAGGTCGCGGTGCGGGAGGGGCGGCAGGCGGGCGCAGGAGGGCGCGGGGCACTGGTAGCGGCACGTACCTGCACGTGGTGCCCCAGGTCGCGGTGCGGGAGGGGCGGCAGGCGCGCGCAGGAGGGCGCGGGGCACTGGTAGCGGCACGTACCTGCACGTGGTGCCCCAGGTCGCGGTGCGGGAGGGGCGGCAGGCGCGCGCAGGAGGGCGCGGGGCACTGGTAGCGGCACGTACCTGCACGTGGTGCCCCAGGTCGCGGTGCGGGAGGGGCGGCAGGCGCGCGCAGGAGGGCGCGGGGCACTGGTAGCGGCACGTACCTGCACGTGGTGCCCCAGGTCGCGGTGCGGGAGGGGCGGCAGGCGCGCGCAGGAGGGCGCGGGGCACTGGTAGCGGCACGTACCTGCACGTGGTGCCCCAGGTCGCGGTGCGGGAGGGGCGGCAGGCGCGCGCAGGAGGGCGCGGGGCACTGGTAGCGGCACGTACCTGCACGTGGTGCCCCAGGTCGCGGTGCGGGAGGGGCGGCAGGCGCGCGCAGGAGGGCGCGGGGCACTGGTAGCGGCACGTACCTGCACGTGGTGCCCCAGGTCGCGGTGCGGGAGGGGCGGCAGGCGCGCGCAGGAGGGCGCGGGGCACTGGTAGCGGCACGTACCTGCACGTGGTGCCCCAGGTCGCGGTGCGGGAGGGGCGGCAGGCGCGCGCAGGAGGGCGCGGGGCACTGGTAGCGGCACGTACCTGCACGTGGTGCCCCAGG
Source organism: Meganola albula (assembly GCA_936450015.1). Classification (NCBI taxonomy): domain Eukaryota; kingdom Metazoa; phylum Arthropoda; class Insecta; order Lepidoptera; family Nolidae; genus Meganola; species Meganola albula. Next base: position 10,736,225 of record OW388148.1, read on the forward strand.
TCGCGGTGCGGGAGGGGCGGCAGGCGCGCGCAGGAGGGCGCGGGGCACTGGTAGCGGCACGTACCTGCACGTGGTGCCCCAGGTCGCGGTGCGGGAGGGGCGGCAGGCGCGCGCAGGAGGGCGCGGGGCACTGGTAGCGGCGCGCGGCACAGGACGCCTCGTGCGGCCCGCGTCGCCGCAGCCTCACCTCTCGCCCGCACCCGTGCCGACACGGGTACCGCAACATCTCCGCCACCTGCACCACACCACACCACTTAGACCCTTTCGACCAGTAGCAACTGGCTGATAAGATCTTTTAGAAAAAATAAAACAGTTAACGCGCAAGACTAACAATACCCGTTAGTATTTAACAAAAACCGCGCAGGACTCATCATCCGTAATGGCTAATTACATTTTCAAAGGATAAAATGTTAAAGCGCTCTTTAAAAGATTCGGAATTCAAAAAGATAGTTGGTACTTTAGTACGACTCAGACACTCAACTTAATCTTCGGATAGCAAATAAACATTACTTTACTATGTACTTTGTGGTTTGGTGTTTACAAAAACTACCGAGAATTTGTCAAAGAATTGAAAACCCCAACACCAGTGGCATATTATTAAGCTAAAAGGAAAACATTTTTCTTTGTCACTTAAAGCCATGGCTGTAAGGTGTAATGTTCTAGAGGTGTGAGACGAGTAGATAGAGGTTAAAGTGTAGCCTATAGCGTTAAACGCTAACGAATTAAAAATTTGTAGGAAAGCTAGAAGTACATTAGTACCTTAGATACGCAGCAGCGTTGCAGTGTGACAATCTACGCTCTATACAACTTACCCCTTCCATCGCCCGGTTGCGTACAGAGGAGAAAGTAGTCCGACAGACGGGGCACGAGGCCAGGCGAGCGCGGCACCGGCTGCACACCAGGTGCCCCCGCCGGCACTGGGAGATGGGCGGCTCCATCCACTCCAGGCACACGGGACACTCCAGCAGACGGAGCAGACACTACAACACAACATCTTTTCATCACTTTCTCTTCATTGTCACAACAACGATGACGATAATAGTACACACAAAGTGAATAAATTACAACAGCCGGTTGGACAACGCCTAAAACGCTTACATCACTAGACCCTTCCCCATTTCTGGCTTCGCCAGACATCACAGCTATTCGACGACGAGAGGCCTGGTAGACGGTGACTAACTGCAGCGGTAACCTACTTACCTACTACTTAGTAGTGCTGATTAATTTCACAGATTACATACGAATCATTACACTGAGAGGCCGACCCATTCCGAAGACTAACTCTAGGCGTAGAATTGTGTATTTAATTGAAAGATACGTCCGTCATATAAGTCTTAACTAACTACTAACAATGGGTGCTACACAGTCTGAGATATTTTTCAATTACTAACAAGTAAATTTGCCTGTGAGGTGTTTGGGTTTATTAATGGTCTATTTAGGTTTATGAGATACCTAGGAAATTATAAATTCCATTATCTTAAATATTTACGACCTTATTCATTAAATTTTTAGTTTAAATTTACTTTGTCTATTTCTTACTAGTATAAATGTGAAGATGACAAAGACAAATTAATTAGGTATAAACATATTTTACCTAATAATAATAATAATAATTTATTTGTCTGAATATGGGTATACAAGGTAAGGCTCTTTAGCAATCAGTAATTTTTATTAATTCTCAGTAATTTTTCTTTGAACGATTTATCAAATCCGTAAACTTGTTTCCACGTTATGGCGTAATTATAGAGGCAATGCACTTGACACAGAGCCTAGAGGGAGACTAAATTAGGTAAGCTGCAAGGACAAAGGCAATGAGGAGCGGAAAAATAATTTCGTTGCGTGAACCCGAACTGCATAATATGACTATTTCATTTACCTGGTTAAACTCTTGAACAGAATACGGTTCGGCATTTTCCCCATTTGCTGTAACAAAAATAATCAAATCATCAAACATATTTTAAGCGAGTTTGCAACAAAGTATTAGAACAAAATTTACCATCTCTTTTCCTCTTAACTCCCACGTACGGAGATGTAGGTGGTTGCACATCAGCAGCAGTTTCTGAAGCATTCACAGCCGCTGGTACCTGCAATAAATGTTAAAACAACTCAAACACAGCTTTACTCCCTTGAAGGTAGTCATTTAGCTTCTGAATGTAATAGATAATAATACACTCCCAATAATCTCAATCGAATATCGGCTGAAGCCTAAACTGGCTGGCCACAGAAGTGTGTGCGTGGATCGGGCTTAAGTTACACGACGTGTGCTTTTTTAGAAAGGGGGGTGTCCCACGAGCAACTTCCTGATAATAGACTGGCTGACCAGTCTCCTGATCCGTCGTGGTATCAGAACCTGTGATTTCAGTGGTTCGTAATGGTAATAATGATAAAACACATACCACACTGCTATCATTATTTGATGCGGCTGCATTATCTTCTGTAGCCACCTCAGGCACAGTATTGTCATCGTGCATCTCTTGTTCATCAGGACCGTCTACTTCGACAATCTCTTCTTCCAAAGATAGAGATGTTGGCTGGTTTTGTGTTTCTGAAAGTTGTATTTTTAGTGTGAAATAATGAAAAGAAAGTGCTACCTACACCACAAAGTTCAAATATTGTGCTAAGACATACCTTCGATACCTTCTTCATTTTCTTCTTGTGCCTGGTTTTCCTCTCTGGATCTAGTTGTTGACATGGACGACTGAACGACGGGTTCGATCTCTAAAACATTCGTTACTAGTTATATTATATTACTAGCGGACCCGGCAGACGTCGTTCTGCCTGGTAAAGCAGTGCCATCTACCGGGTCTCAGACCTACCGAATTTAACCAATAATAAATAATAGGTATCTAGGCCGGTTTTCGGCACTTCTTCGCTTCGCTTCGAACCATCCTCGTACTTAAAGGGGTATTTTAAAAAAAGAATTAGCGAAATCGGTCCAGCCGTTCACGCGTGATGTCGTGACAACGAAAAACGGGTTTCATTTTTATATATATAGATTGACTAATGTCCGTTAGTTATTTTATGGTTTTCAATTTTACAAAATATTTTATTTTTAGGATGCGCATAGCGGGTGGTATAAAATGTCAGATCGGAATGTCACCGTACTATCGCCGTAATAACGCGAAAAAATAATTTAAAATACTTTCTGTAATTCTATGTATCTTCCAGAAAGACAAATTTTTTACACAAAGTCCTATTTATTTGTATTTAAGTAGGTTTTCTTACCGTCTTCGGACTGATCAACAGTGACGTAAGGCTCAGGCGAATGCGGCGCGCGAGGCAATGCGGAGTGCGAGGTAGGCCGACTTGTAGGCACGGGGGAAGATTCTGCAATCGGCGACGGTAAAGATGGTGACACGTTCCCTGCACATCATATTGCAAAATTCTACTAATATCGACTAGTGTTATTCCATCAACAATTAAATATTGACATAATATTTAATTGTTGATGGAATCCGCAGTTCAAGGAACTTCAATGCACTAGCTACTAAGTTAGACATTGATTTGTTTTGCACAAGCACGAAAACAATAACACAGCGCATGATTGGGGAGTTTTTAGATGATAAGCATCAAATCAGTCCCTAAGCTATAAGCCGGTTTCCAAACTGCGAACCATAAGTTGTAAAAACTACATCAAATTACTACAAAATTTTTCATTCGGAATTGATAGAACGTGAACTAATAGATAAAATTGAAAGAAAACTATTAGGCTTAATTTTTTGTTTACTTTTATTTTAAAATAAGCTTTTACTTTTTTCATCTTTTGATTGCTTTATATTAGTAATCTGTGTGGGCTTGTAATTAGCTAAATTGTTAACCAAAGGAGAGGTCAAAAGTGGGCTAGAATTTTGAACACCAATGTGATATACCTCATTGGAAAGCTTATTTAATAAGCTGTTAGAATTTAACTAAACACGAATTTTAGGAGCAACCATTTTTGTAAAAATCAAAAAAATGTAATAGAAAAACAAAACGCACATTACCTTTAATTATCCGTTTCCTAAGCAGTATAAATATTGCAATCACGTCAATAATTGCATTCTGTTACAGTACTTTTCTCTTGTAATATTATTCTAGCTGCAGCTTAATGTAATTATGACGAAAAATATTTGTTATCTTATTAGTGTAATAACAAAACGCGTGGAAAAAAATATAATTACGGGAAACGTCAAGATGTCATTGTCATTGGTCAGTTTGATTGACAGCGTCGAAATAATTTTGATTTTTTTGGTTGCTCAATTGTCATTTGACCATGGGGTTGCCAATTGCAATAATCATAATATTGCATTAAGGATTCTTATTTTCAATTTCAATTTTTTAAAAAACGGGGGCGTGTAAAATTATTTTAAATACACCAAAAAATTTAGTAAATTATGCTCTATTAACCTATGTAACTCAGATAGCTGTTCAAATTTACAATTATTTTAATCCCAGGCTCCATACATTTTTTGAACGTCTCCTTTGCTTACTATAAAATGTTATGTGTCTGTTAGCCCTCCTAATAGTAATAAATAAATAAATAAGAATATCTGCAAAAATCTGTAAATCTATTATAAGACTATGAAAAATCTTTCCGTAGATGTAACTGTCAACTCTTTGAAAACTACTTAATGTTTTAAGTGGTGGTTTTAGTATTCTTGTAAATAATTATTTTCAAAAGGTTCGATCTGTAGTTCATCTTTCAGCACCTGTGAAGGCAGCAGGTTCTCACTTTATAGTGAACATACAAATTGTCAAGGCAACAGTACTTACTATTTGTGCCATGTGTAGGCAATGAGGTGCGTGCTATTTGAGACCTGGAAGCATCACCACTTGCTCGTTCACTGGCTGAAAATGATGACATCAAATTCGAAGCAGATGTTGGGGAGAACAGCGAACTGCGAGAAGGATTGGAACTGCTACCCCCTGCTAAAATTAAGAAACTTTTAAAGAAACCCAATTAACTTGTTAAGAGCAAAATTGTGTAATCAATAGTTACTAACACCGAGATGATGTCGGATAATATAAGTTGGAGTTGGGTTGTCTTTGTGCATAGTTATGTAGACTGCGTGTGAGCTTCTTGAAGGCTAATAGACGCTGTATGTCCGTGCGGGAAGAGGGCTGGTCGCGTCTTGTCTCGCGCAGGTCTGAAGGACGCACGTTGAGTACCGGCCGCGACACACAAGACAGTGGCACGTCATTTAACCTCGGATTTGACCTGAGGAAACGTGAAACAATACTGATGAATGTGCATATAGTCAGCTAGAATAGTTGATGGACAGATTCAATATTACAATATATCTTAACACTAAAATATTTTTCATTTTATTATATTGAATCTGATCATTAACTATTGTAGCCGACAGTACTTATTTTTTAACATGCGATTGTATAAGTAACTTATTGAGGAAATGTGAGCAGCTGTTTGTAGTCTATACTTAAGCAAATATGATGCTCCTTCAATACTGAAATAATTTAGAAGATATTTCATACACTGAATAAGTAGGTCCCTATAAGATAAAACAAGAAAGAAATTAAAAACATTGTTAATCAAACTTTGATACTGTGCTTTTTCCTAACTATGTTCTAAAAGACAGTCAAAGAAACATTGTCTATATCAGCTATCTAGTGCAATGTTTCCTAAATGCAACATCGTTTTTTTTAACAATTATGCAATGTCCTCTTGGGGCTGGTGTCGTGGTCGGTAAGACACTTGCTATTCACGCCGCAGGTCGTGGCTTTAATTCCAATCCAAAACAGACTTCTGTGTGATGCACAAGTATTATAACAAGTACCTATGATAACAAGTAGTATATCAGATATATGGTTTCCATGACACAAGCTCTGCTTAGTATGGAATCAGATCACTGTGTGTGCTAATATCTTAGAATATTATTATTATCCCCTAATAGAGATTAAGTGTGATTAATAGTGATCTAAGTTTATTAGAAAATTAAATTTTTAAAGATGATACCGTGTTTCTCCAGCACTGCTTGGTCTAGGGGTGTTGTTAATTATGGACCAGAAAAGTGCACGATCCATTCGTGCTTGCTGTTTCCTTGCTGATGCGGGTGAGGCAGGAGGAGGCTGGAGACCTGGAGTAACAATTAATAAAGATTAAACAGTTCAGTGATCAAATATAAAATTGATATATCCCTTTTATGTCTAAGGTAGACATGCAAAATTCTATCTATTCTATTCATTCTACCTAAAGCATAAATCTATACATACTACTACAATGAATTAATACTAATATTAAAAAGCTGAAGAGTATGTTTGTTTGAACGCGCTAATCTCAGAAACTACCTGTCTGATTTAAAAAATTCTGGCACTGTTAGATAGCCCTTTTATTGAGGAAGGGTACAGGCTACTTTTACTCACTGCTGGACATGTTCACGCGGGTGTAGCCGCGGCGCAAAGCTAGTTTGGTAATAATTATATCATTTATTTTATATTAGTGCTCAAAATAATAATAGTTAATCTAGATTTGCTTATTATATATATTCTGTTACTTTAATTAATAATGCATCCAATGCATTATTAATTAAAGAAACAGAATATAACTGTTTATGCTATGGCTAAAATACTTCAAAAATTCGCAAAGAAGTACCTAATTAGTTTTAAGCCAAGAAGAGGGACAAAGGATTCAAGTTATAGTGCAACAATGTTACCTACTAGATAGTTAGATACAAACAAGAATATAATTGAGTTGACTTTATTTATCTATCTTCAGGTGATTGAGAGGTTAAAACACCCTCACCATAAAGGTGCATAAGACATTCATAAAACTATTTTTTTTTCATAGCACAAACACATATAACAAGTGAAAGAATATTGTACGTCAAAACAATATTTAAGTCATTTCGCTTATATGATCATGCTATATGTATTAAAAAAAATTATGGTTTGTTTAGAATATATTACAGACATTCCACAAGTTAACAAAAAATATCACCACAAATCTACCCTTTTTAAAAATATAAAGTAACCTAAGCTCTATTGTAATCACAGTCACAATGCTATAAAATCATAATCTAAACTATAAAATCAGCCCACAATATTCACTTCACTTCAACCCTTTTTAGTATCCAACTGCGGGGCACAGATCTTCTCTCAACTATGTTATGAGTTGAGAGTTTAGGCCTTAGTCCAAACATGCTGAACAAGTGCAGGTTAGTGAATGTGAAATATCCTCAAATAATTAGTTTTTAGACATGCCAGTTTCCTCATTATGTTTTCCATCATAGATATTGAGCAGTGGAGATGAAACAATTCACGCAAAGATGTGCGGGCACAACTGGGATTCGAACCCACACCCTTGAATTTTTAAGGCGAGGCCCATACCACTGCACCCCTGCTTCTCTTTATTAATACATTAGTATTTAAATTTAAGTAACTAAATATTACATGTCATGATTTAATAACTCTCTGCCCTGCTCCTTGGTGTCACATTTATTAGACACTTTCCTTGTTACTATAATGTAACATCACCTATTTTGTCCCTGATTTTTTTAGTAATATTAGGTTATATAATTTTTATACTTTCTTAAACTGTAATTTTAAATAATTCTTTAATATTTTTTTTAAATTAGATAGCTACATATTTGGTACTGTTAAGTGACAATCTGAAATTTAAGACCCCACTTCCTCTTCTCATAGCATCATATGTTTCATCAACCCCATCCTCTGTCTGAAGAAGTGAAATAATATATGGGTGGCAACTTACCACTAGGCCCTGGCATATCTGGAGTATTACTGTGGGGCTCTGGCAATCTCCTCGGCAATTGTGAGCTTGGTACTGGTGCTGCAACGGCGTTATCCTCATCATCTACAATGGTTAAATATAAAACTTTAAAAAATTAAATAAGTTTATTCCTTACTAATTAGAGGGTAGAGTAGACTAGTCTTACATCCTCTCAAATCATATTTGGATTAATATTTTGTGTTATATTGACTAAATCAAGCTAAGAAATATAAAAAATTAAACCATTCAAAAATAATTTAATTACGAAGTAACAAATTACGCACCAGAGCTCCAAGGGTACTCAGAAATACCTAAAGATTTCTTCAAATTTTCTTTTCGACTCATAGTAATATTATTATTTAATCATTAAAAACGAAACACTTTACCGATTAAAAAAATTTCTAATCTGATAATTTTTACATCAACATTAGAACGCAAAATTGCAATACATCCATTTTCTTCTTCTTGATGGAACGAACGATTGATTGATATTGACTTGACACTTGATGACAGTCGATGACATAACCACAGATGAAGTAGAGATACTTGACGATTACTATCATAGATTCATAAAAAAAAATTAACCGACGAATCGTGGGACTGGTGTACTAATTTTAATTAATCGTGGGCCACGATTAATTAAAATTAGTACACGAGTCCCTAGCCTAGCCTCGAGATTTTGTCATAAATAAATCTATAATACCATTAGTAAATGTTACGTTAGTTTTATTAATAAATATTTGATTCAAGTTTATTATTTTTTCATTTCTTAAAGCTTGGTATCAGTCCCATTGCATCGCATCATGGTTAAACTTCCATAATAAAATTCAGAATTATTTTCCCCATACCGCGAGCCGCGCGCCGCGGCGGCGCGCCGACACGCCGCCTCGCGCCGCTCCCAACATAAAGTGTCGACAACATTTAATGTAGGTGCACAACACTATTTTCGATTTGTTGTTGTGAAGCCAGACCTAGGTTCTCTTAGTAGTCTGTGAGCCAGACATGATTTCTGTTTATTGGCAATGGATCTTCGCACTTCGCAATTCTCATATATTTATTGAAGTGAAAACTTCTTTAGCGGCGTTGAGCACTTTTTCTGTAATGGGTATAAAATCTTAAACTCGCGTCAGGACACGTGACCTGATCGAAAAAGCGTAAGACGGATGGAGAGTAGACAGCTATCCCCTCTCTACGGCGCGGCGAAAATGTATGCCTGGGCCTACTGTTTCGTTTAGGCAGCGGAGGACGCTTGCGCGAATGTTTTCACTTCTGCCGGCACTCCCGGAGTGCATTTTTGACGTGACAACGTCTTAAATTAGGTTGCGGCTGGGAGGCACTTATGAAAAAGTGTAACGCTCGGTAACGTTACGATGAGTCACCGAACGAGAGAGAGGCCCGCCGAATGCCTTGCGTCTCTCTCCCACTCAACTATGTTTCATCCTTCTTCCTACTATACGAATGAATATTCACATTAAAATTATTTTACCACTCAAAGTCGTTGTCACGTAAAACTTTCGCCCGTATACCGAATTTACAGGCAACCAATTTTTTTTTCTATGGAAGTCCTGCCTCTTCAGCGTAAGCGTTTATATGCTCCACAGACTACTCAGAGAATGCTCTAAATTATACAAACGCTGTTAGTCAAACAAAACTGTCAACCAAAGAGCATGTAAACGCTTGCTTCAACAGGTTCCAACTCCAACCTGTATGTGTCAGTTGTAGAGATGAGACATACTTGCTAGGGCTAGGGCTAAATACTAGGGCTAAAAATACCAGGGTCGAAAACCTAGTTAAAAAATACTTGAAACTATTTGGTAATAGGCATCAGACTTCCATGAACGGTACGCGTTCAACCAAATTTGAAAATACTTGCAAAGAAATTTGACGCGAATTGCATGGTAGCCTATGATGTATAAGGTTCAAAATCGGATTTTAGTTTCTAGTATTTTTAATTCACAAAAGCAAGTTTATTTCTTATTCTTAGTACAATTTGAATCGTTTATCTTTGCACGTACCTATATTTATGTGTAGCGTTTCAAGTAGGTACTTTATTACTTACAAACTACAAGTATTTCCAATTTCTAGGAACCTAAACATAATTACTATGACTTCGAATTATTAGTTCTTAGACATGCCGGTTTCCTCACGATGTTTTTTCTTTAAGTACCGATATTGAGCAGCGGCGATGAAACAATTCACACAAAGATGACTGGGCACGACCCGGAATCGAACCTGTGTCCTTAGATCCGATTAGATTACACGTGCATAATGTACCTTGACTAATTCGCTTCAAGCATTCAACCTTCATCGGCATCAATTGGAAATACTTCGTCAACGGAACCGGGCCGAGCCCCGTACCACGTACCTTACGTACTGAGGCGCAGCTGGCGCGGCGACATTAATATTTCAAAATACTTGCATAGGAATTTGACCCGAAGTCCATGTTATCCTATGATGCATAAGGATAAAAAAAAACTTTTTGGTTCAAAGTATTTTGACGTGACAACGTCTTATAAATTGGTTTGCCGGGTGACACTTCAAGAAACTGCGTTACGCTCCGCTCACGTTATGCGCTCACAATGAGAGCGAGTGAGAGGCACGCGTCCCTTCCACTCGGGCATGGTTAGCCCGCCTAAGAGCGAGAGAGACAGACATAAAAAGTGAAAGGCACGCGTCCCTTCCACTCGAGCACAGTTAGCCCGCCTAAGAGCGAGATTCTTTGTATAAATTAATGTTTTAAATATAATTCTTTGTATAAATAAATGTTTTAAATTGTTACTATTATTTCATCCTTCTTCCTACTATACGAATGAATATTCACATTAAAATTATTTTACCACTCAAAGTCGTTGTCACGTAAAACTTTCGCCCGTATACCGACTTTACAGGCAACCAATTTTTTTTATTCACAAAAGCGAGTTTGTTTCTTATTCTTACTTCTGTAAGGATAATTTTCTTATGCACGTATTCTCACGTGTACCGTTTCCGCGGATCGACGTAATGCGTACTTTATTACTTGCAGTTGCAAGTATTTCCTACTCATACTGGCCGCCGTACTTTGTAACAAATACTTGGTTTTTAAACCAGGTAGCGTAAATACTTTTCATCTCTAGTCAGTTGTCATGTGGTATGATGTGGTTGTCAAAAAAAACGGCGCCAGCCGGCCGGTTTGTTAGTGTTGTGTGTGTGGATTTTGTTCGTGTTGTTTAAAAACACAAAATTAGTTGTTGAGTAAATTGCAAATTCTAACAAAAAGCTGATAATGGCAGAGTTACCATATCAAGCAGAATATGCTAAGACTGGCAGAGCCGCGTGTAAAGGATGTAAACAGAAAATTGACCAAGGGGCCCTACGTATCGCCGTTATGGTCCAGGTTCGATATTCAATGCCACCTTTAATGTTTTACAACATGTAGCTTAATAATGCTACTACGTTAAATCACCAATCTGTAGCCAACATATTTCTTATCAATTGTCTTTTCAACGCAAACAGTGGCTCGATTTTGTATTGTTTCCTCTTATTTTCAAGGTCATAGTTCATCGCACTTGGTCGGTTAAGAACAAATGTATAATAGTGAAAGTCCGGTGAATCATTATTAAGATGTATATCCTCAGGATGGTTGGATTAATTTTTCCCAAAAGAAAAATCATGGGGTCACTGGGACAATAGCTGGGACAGGACAGCTAGCAACTATAAAAGCATTGTGTAAATAGGGAGAATTCACTGCACTGGATTGCCCTCAAGGCAAGATAGTGAATTAAATTTTTGGAGCCAATAGCTTTACTGGCCATGTACATTGTGAATATTATCATAATGTTGTGACGCTACTAGTGAGCTCACTTGTATTTTATTGTATGCTCCTAATTGGATGTTAAAATAATGAATATTATAATTTATCTGAAACTATCTTCTGCCTGTGGCTTTGCCTGTGTGGTATTAAAATAAAGGGTTATGGAATAAAGGATAAGGAGATTATGGTGTTTGGACCCTACTTTCCATGATTAAATATATGGTATATTGTGGGGTATTGTTGATAGTGAAATTTTATAAGGATATACAACCTGATGACTTGATATACAGGCTTATACCCAGTTTAGGCATCTGTCTCCCACAATTTTGATACTAACCCCATGTGGTAAGCGTTGTGTACATTGAAAATTGATTGATATTCAATAAATATTATTAATATTACAAAATCGGGGATAGTATGGGGTGTGTCACATATAAGAATGAATTTTTTTGTCCCAAAATAATTAATTTTATTTTCAAAAAAGTAGCTATAATTATTTTATAATTTTCTCATTTTAATATTCCCAGTCTGCATGGTTTGATGGTAAACAGCCAAACTGGCATCATGAAGAATGTTTCTTCAAGAAGCAGCGGCCCCTGTCTGTTGGAGACATTAGCAATTTTAACAAACTCAAATCTGAAGACCAGAAGAGGATAAAATCTACTATGGGTATGAAGGCTTTTTGTAACAGATTTCTCTTATGTAATATTTTAAAGTTACCTATACCTGAAAGGCTTATAAGGATATAGTACATACTTTAAACACATAAATGGAGCAGCAATGGGGGTCCAATAGTATGAGACTCTGGTTTAAAATATAGATTACTGTTGTGATCTTAAGCTATCTTGTGTAATTTGTTTCACCAAAATCATAAATAATCCTAAAACACATGTCCATTCATACATTACATCTAAATTAATCTAAAAGTAAATAAAGAAAATAACTTCCTAAATATCTAAAACCTAAACCTAAATAATACTAGGATTAAAAAAGTCCAGGACATGTTTATTATGTCTACTAAGGCCCACTTGCCAAGGTAGAGGTATTATTTATTATTGGGAATAAAACCAAAACTTTCTGGACTCAGTAGTAAAAAAAGACCTGAGCCCAGCAAAAGAACATTAAACAAGTGTTTCGTTTTTTTTTTAATTATATAAAACACAGTTGACACACACCAGTGTGTTACTTTATTTATTATGTTTAAAAAAAATTGTTTTAGAAAATAATACTGGGATTGTCATGCCTGATGCTCCTAAAAGCAAAGGTAAAGGGAAAGGCAAAAAGAGAGCAGCTGAATCTAGTGCATCTGATCCTAATTTATCTGCACTTAAGGACTTCTTCATTGAGTATTCTAAGTCTAGCCGAGCCACTTGCAAACACTGTGATATTAAAATTTGTAAGGTAATGAAATCATGTTGTAACTATTGAAATGAAACAATAAATAAAAATCATAAATATGTATGGGTACAAATTATCTGTTAAACTTTATCTGGTCACGAAAAATAGCATAGTATAGAATTTCATGCTAGAACTGTTTATTCAGAATGTTGTTAACTTCAGTATGAAATGTGAGCTGCAAAATGTAAGTTACAGCTTTCATTTTGCTGCAACATCTTTAGATGTCTTGAGACTATGCCAGGTTTCTCAACCTGGTCTCTTTATATTCTCACATTTCTACCATCTGTGTGTACAATAACTATGTTTGAACATATCTGTACCTAGCACATTTACACATGTACACGTATACAATATTTTATAATAAACAAATTTAGTCTTAAATTACAGTATATCAATGTTAATTAACTAAATCTTGTATTTAGGATGAAGTTCGCATCAGTAAAACTGTGTATGACACAGAAATAGGTAGCAAGTATGGAGGGCAACCATTATGGCACCATGTCAAATGTTTTGCTGAAAAGAGGAATGAGTTACTGTATTTTGCTGGTGGAGAGAGTTTGCCTGGATTCAATAAATTAAGCAAAGATGATCAGAAAATGGTTAAAGATGAGATTAAGTAAGTTTATTTTTATCTTAGCTGTAAAATAAATTACATCTCAGTGGGTTAGACTGTTGAACATACAATAGCAAAAATAAGAACAGATCACAACATACAATTTTCAAGATAGATGTCTTCAACTATCACATTAAAGTAGTAGTTAATGACCAAGTCAGTGCAGTCTGTAAGCTAATTCACGTAATTTCTTGACGCACCGATCAAGTTGCGTTGCAGTTGCAATTAAGTTTACGTCTTACTGCAAAATGGTATTCTTGTAACTGTCATTCATAACCAAAAAGCTAAAGGGCTCGCGTGACGCGAACTTGACGCGAGCGTATCTGACAGCGGTTGTCAAAACTACGAGAGTACGAAAAGGGCTGTTTTGATCGAAACTTAACTGCAACAGCACTGCAACTGAACTTGTTTAGTTACCTGAATTGGCCTACAGATCCTACAAGACAAAGTTGTCAGCACACACTAAAATTAACCAATATGCAATCTATACTAATACTAGCTGCGCCAGCAAACTTCTTACTGCGTATTAATAATATATAAAAAAAGAATTTAAGGGTGAACAAACCTTATCACCTAAGTGATAAGGTTTGTTCACCCTTAAATTCTTCACCCTTAAATTCTTCACCCTTAAATCGGCTACTATCTATTTTCTATGAAAAATAGATAGTAGCCGATTCTCAGACCTACTGAATACACATACAAAATTTGGTAAAAATTGGTAAAGCAGTTTCGGAGGAGTACGGTAACAAACATTGTGACATGGAAATTTTATACAATAGACTAGCTGCCCCAGCGAACTTCGTACCGCATATAACTAATGTAATACGTATGTATTTTTAATGCCACATTAAACAAAAATAAAAACAAAAAAATTTGACCAAAAAATTAAAAAAAAAATTTAAGGGTGAACAACCCTTATACCTTAGGGGTATGAAAAATAGATAGTAGCCGTTTTTCAGACCTACTAAATACGCTTAAAAAATTTCATAAGAATCGGTCATAGGAGTAGGTTGTGACATGGAATTTTATATAATAGATAGATTATAAAGTTGAAGAGTTTGGTTGGTTAAACATGCTAATCTTAGAGACTACTGGATCGATTTAAAAAAGTCTTGCACTGTTAGATAGCCCATTTGTTGAGGAGGGCTACTTTTTATCCCACTGCTGGGCATGATATAAAATGTAGGTCATGCGAGCGTAGCTGCCGGCGGAAAACTAGTGTTTATTTTTCTTAATATTACAAGTGACAGAAGTTACCTGTTTTACAGACCATTAAAAACAGATGAAGTGCCAGTAAAGAAACTGAAAGAAGAGCCGAAAGATGCAGCTGAATTAAAAGCAGAAAAAGATAAAGAGAAGAAAATCGAGAAACAAAATAAATTGTTTCATAAACATAGAAGTGCTTTGAGTCAACTAAAGAAACAGGATCTGGAAGTGTTGCTTGGACATAACTCCCAAGAAGTTCCTAGTGGCAGAGATGAGGCAATAAAACAGACTTATATTATTATTATATTTTACACAAATGCAAAAGTAACACTCTGTTATCTATTTATTCTTAAATCACTCATTAATTTAAGTGATACTTTGTATGAGATAGTTTGAAATCTGAGAATGCACAGAATAAAAATTTTAGTCCTACAAATAACAATGTGATAGGAAAGTTAGGTTCAAAGTTTTATAGGAGTGAACTAGTTATTATTTTACTTTTTTTAAATTTGTTAGATTAGTTTTATTGTTATATAGTTTTCGACAGGGTTTCTAAATAATGTCGCAAAACTACACAACAAAGGTGTTGCTTTCAGTTCTTTATCTGCTAACCGTACACTAATGTACACTGGTGTATGAATTTGATGGTTCTTTTAGTGCTTGGATAGACTTGCGGATTGTATGGCATTTGGAGCTTTAGAACCGTGTGAAGAATGCAAACAAGGGCAACTAGTGCTGGACACATATGGATATAAATGCACAGGTGATTGAGACCAAATATCTGATAGATATCCTGGTTTTTGATTTTTGTAATCCTTAGTTAACAATAAAAAAAATACTGGTTTAATAAAACTCATGGAAAAAGTCAATATTGACCATATATTTTTTACTTACCTTCTTTCAGGTAATATAAGTGAATGGACGAAATGCTCTGCGGTAACACAGAATCCGATAAGGAAGCCAATGATAGTTCCTGAAGACTATGCTGGTGGCAGTATCTTCAAGAAATACAAGCCCAAAACTGACGTCAGGCTGTTTGAAGCCTTGCCACGGCCAGTTATGATTATTAAAGATGAACCAGTAAAAGTGTAAGGTTTTTTTAGTATTAAATAACATTTCTGCATTTATCCTCAACTAACAAGTTTAACGATTGCCACTTGTTGGTTGGTAGAGGTCACGTAATGTCCTTAATTGCTATTTCTATGTAAAACAACTGATTTGTTTTCGATAGGGTAAGGAAACTTCCTTACCTGGACCATGTGATATAATTCCTAGTGAAGCCAAATCAATGCCCAATGTACTTACCTACTACCACTACCAGCCCATTCTGGAGAGGGTCTCTGCTATAATCTTTGAAAATTTTTCCAGAGTCAAAAAAGAAATGCCTATTCCACCATTAAAACAGCTACAATTCTTTTTGTTTGGCAAGTTGAAGAATAAAGAGGAAACTAAAAACCGTATCTTAAAGCTAGGAGGGCTTGTAGTTAGTAAGTTAACTGATACAACAGTCGCTGTGGTGTCTACCAAGAAGGAGGTAGAGAGGATGCCTAGTAAAATGATGGAGATAAAGTCTATGGATATTGGGGTAATGTTATATAATCATTTCATTATTTGTTCTAGTGCTTTCTGCTTGGTAAGAAGTTCCGCGAATTGGGTTTTTCTAGTATGATACATATTCTGTCAGTTTGTTTTAGTTTTATTATTTTATTTAGTTTCACCTTTCCCGATGTTTGTCATCAAATCTTGCAAATAAAATTTGATTTACGGTTGCCTTATGAGCTGAAATTTTGCGTGCATTAGGTACCTATATAACGATGTTTTTCACACATGACGTTTTGTACCGCAAACGTATACATGAGCTTATGTTTGAAGAAAATTGTTTTACCCACGCGAGACTAGTGACGCTCCACAAATAGATTTCTTTGCGATGTTATATACCTAAATAAAATCTGTACATAGGTGACATCACGTGACATTTAGGCGTAACGCGCAATGTAAGGCCAACGTAAAAAATAATCAACTCAAAAAACAAGAAAATATTCTGTAATATACTTTAATAATATGCAAGATGAATTAAAATCTTTGTAAACGTTTTGTAAACATCTTTAAGTAAATGAAAGTATATTTTTAAAACGTGCCTAACAATGTCTTAATTTCTAACACGGTTAATTGTATATATATTATAGGTTGTTGAAGAGTCGTTTCTCGATTTGATTGAGAAAGATCAGACCATTTCTAAAAGTCTTGAACTCATAAAGGACAACAACATCGCTGATTGGGGATCTGACGTAAGTTGATAATACGTTTACAAGTACACCTACAAAACAAAAAAGATACATAAAAATGTGTTAAAGATTTTTTTTTCTGTAATTTTTTCTAATACCTACACACATAACACTCTATATGACTATAAAACTGGAATAGGTAATATATCACTTTAATATACTTGAAACCATACATTCTCAGGTTCTTTATATTTACATTTTATTTTGTTACAAATTCTGATGTGCCAAATTGTTGCAAAAAATTTTACGTCACTACTATTGCATATGGATCAAATTTAAGGCCTACCCTAATTTTAAGGCATACCCTTTGAGTTTCACCTTGTATAGTGTACAATTAAGTAAAGCTAGTGTTATTTTTTTAAAGCCTGCCACTAGAGTCCCCCAAGATGTTTTAGATGGAAAGTCGATACCTAAGTCAGGCAGCATGTATGTGAAGTCAACAAAATCGGATCCCGTTAAACTTAAAATACAAGGTAAGATCTTCAATCTACATGTATTCCGTCTGTTCTACGAAAATATAAAATGAAAACAATTAAGGTTTTGTCAAAAAAAGGGGAAGACATTTAAAATCGGGTACTTAAACCACCAGGCAAAAATGGTTGAAGGTCTTTGGGTCACCAACATACCTGTATATACATATAATATGTCTACGAAATTTTACTGATTCGGGTCACTAGTTTCGAGCAGCGGTGGCGCAGTGGTATCGACCTTGTCTATGAAATATAAGGCGCGGGTTAGATCCCCAGTCGTACCCACACATCTTGTCTTAATTGTTCATCGCCGCTGCTCAATATTGGTGAAGGAAAAAATCGTGAACAAACCGGCATGTCCAAGAACTTATCATTCGAAAACATGTGACATCCACCAACCCGCACTTGGGCAGCATGTGAGGTAAGGCCTTAATTTTCTCAACTCGTAAGATAGTTGAGAGAAGACTTGTGCCCACCATTGAGACAAAAAAGGGTTGAAGTGGGTCACTAGCTTCAGAGGAGTACTAGAGAGGGCAGTGGATCCTAGAAGCCTTCTGTTTTCTTTCGCTTCTAATGTGAGGAAGTGTAACATTATCTACTCGTAATTATTACCAGGTGGTACAGCCGTGGACCCAGCGTCGGAGCTACAAGACATAGCTCACGTGTACATAGACAGAACAGGTGCTAAGTACACCGTTGTACTCTCACAGACCGATGTGGTAGCGCAGAAGAACTCCTTCTACAAGTTACAAGTGTTAGAAAGTGATAATAAACGAGAGTGAGTTTTTTTTACAAGTCTGATATATAACCTAAAGGTAGCGTTTGGTTCTCAGCGACCGCGGCGCACGACTTCCTGCTATTTATGAATTTATATGGAACACTAAACAAATTCTGCGACTTGGTCACACCGGAGGCAGTGCCGTCACGCGACCAAGATGAAAAGCACACACAGTGTTCTGGGTGTAGTGTAAAATTACTTTAATGGAACACTAATTTCTTCTATTTGTGCAAGAAGAACAGGAAGAGTTGCAGCAATGTTGCGGTCGCGGTCGCAAAGAACCGAATGCTACTTGAAATTAGTTGCGTGGGGTGTCAGGCACCCCAAAAGCTGGTTTTCAGGCCCATAGATTAAAAAAGTAATTTCGTGTGCCGGTCTACTAAGTAGCTTCGTAAACACGTATAACATATAGGTATATATATATATATATATATATATATATATATATATATATATATATATATATATATATATATATATATATATATATATATATATATATATATATATATATATATATATTGATTTTAGCTGATTAGACTCTACGTGAATGGTACTCTACTAGACGTGTCTGGGATGTAAATATCCCAGATTATTAAAAACGTATTATGAAATTCAGAATCTAGAATCTGTTCCTGAAGCAGGCTGATCGCATGGTGTGAATAGACTATGGTAAAATTGTAACAAAAGAAACTAGGATGTTCACTTCCCATTGTAAAATACCTACATTTAAAAGACACTTGTGGCATCTAATAGTATTTTCTTAAATTTACGCGGATTTCCCGACGTTACAGTCTTTTCAGTAGTTTTCATACTTCATGGTCATGGTGGGACTGAGGTATTTGACGTCCGAACTCGTTAATTACTATAATTATTGACTAACTACAAACATATTTATTTAATTGGCACACAAAACAGAATACAGTTCAAATTACTTATACAAATGAGTGTGTTACAAAAGTTTACTTTAAAACGGTATTCCAAAGCATGTGTACACAGTATGACAAAAGATAAAGTACATAAAGTGTGTGTTTAAAGACTGTGTTTAACAAACGGTGTTTTCTGTACTAGTAAAAAGAAAGTAAAGTATATTTTATAAGTCGCGTTCTAAGTGTATTTTGCTTGGCTTTTGGTACAAGTAAATAAAACAGTTTACCCTGACTGCTAAGCCGAAGGTCGTGGGTTCGATTCCCACCCAGGACAAATCTTTTTGTGATAAACACTCATGTTTGTTCTGTATCTGGGTGAAATTTATCTATAATATCTATGTATTTACAAAAAATAAATGTATTTATGTAGTTTATCCGTTCCTAGTACCCATAACACAAGAAAATGTAATATATTATTTTAAGACTAGGTGGCGCTGTATGTATGTGTGAAAGTATTGTATTGTATTCCAACCATTTTCTCTGTTCAAATTAGGATGTTTTTAATTCAATAGCCTCGCGGATCTTTTGGTACAGCTATAGTAATTTATTGTAACTGCATCTTTAAAGATAAATATTGCTTCTTCTGCAGCTACTGGTTGTTCCGTTCGTGGGGTCGTATCGGCACAACTATCGGTGGCACTAAAGTTGAACGTTGTAGGAATGTGGATGACGCTCTGCATAAATTTGAATCGCTATACCATGAAAAGACATACAATTTATGGGAAAACAAAGATCATTTCATGAAGGTATAATTTGATATAGATTTTTTGCACTGTATTTATTTAAGCATAGTGTGGACTTGCGCAGTGATATCAGCTTTGCCTTTGAAATATAAGGTCGCGGGTTCGATACTCGGTCGTGCCCACATAAGTTTGTGTGAATTGTTTCATCGCCGCTGCTAAATATCGGTGAAGGAAAACATCGAGGGAAAACCGGCATGTGTAAGAACTAATCATTCGAAAACATGTGACCTCCACCCACACGCCCTTGGTGTAGATTAAGGCCTAAGCTCTTTCAAGTCTCAAGATAGTCAAGAGAAAACCCGTGCCCAGCTGTGGGACACTAAAAAGGGTTGAAGTGACCTATACATTTGAATGGATCCTTGGCATGGAAATGATGTATGTAGTAATATTTTAAAAGTTGATTACACTAACCTGGTATTAGTTTTAGCCAATATCTTTTTTTTGTGATTGTGGGTAAATATCACCCAAATTTCGCCGGCTATGGTCCCTTCCTTAATAGATGGGGAGCCTATCGCTGTTTATTAGCCACAATTTCCAACTTCAAGCTGAGAAACTAACATTTTCTAGTGATATTAAAATACTTGTATTTTTTCTTTATCTATATCATTGTTATAATTAATTGTATACTAGCAAACCCGGCGAACTCCGTTTCGCCACCAGATGGCTTCGTTTTATGTAACATTTTTCCGCTTTTCTGTTGAAATTTTTCCTGAATTTTCTTTGCTATAAACCTCACGGAGCCCGAGACCTTTCCAACGAATGCAAAACCGTGGAAATCGGTTCGTGCGTTCTAGAGTTATAGCGTCAGGAAGGAAAACCCGACTTATTTTTATTAATTGTATATTAGCTGGCCCGGTCAACCTTGCGCGCGTATTTCTCACCTTTTAAATCTTCCAGACTAAACTTCTATAGACATTTCAAAACTAAAATCAGCCAAATCAATTTATATCCTAAGTACACACGGCTACTCATCAAGCTATACATGTCCAGTATAAGCTGACCTCTCGTTGTACGGAAATCCTATACAATTCGAGATCAGCTGTACTGCATATAAATAGCTTGATGTAACTTAAAAAAAATAAGGAATTCCACCACACTTTTTACTACGCCTTTTCTTTAGGTTCCTGGTCGCTACTTCCCTCTAGATATGGATTACGGCGATGCTGATAGTACAAGTGCCGCATCGAAGTTGACAACGGATACAAAGTGTGAACTCCCTGAACCAGTACAGCAGCTAATCATTAAGATTTTCGATGTGGATGTCATGAAAAAAACTATGTTGGAATTCGAGGTTTGTTCAATATTACCGTGGTAAATGATTATTAATTAAACCTCACTAAGGTATACAATAGGGTCTGAATAGGTTAGGATAGTGTACCGGTGGGGTCGTGTTTGTGTCATTTTTGAAAATTAAAATGACTGACTCAGGTGAGAGACGGAGCACTGTGGGCTTAGTGGGTATTACCCCGCCAATAGTATCGGGCACCGCCATCCGGTGCCACGAGCCCAACACACTCCCGCCTTTCTATAGGGACGGGATAGTGCATCAATGCATTCCCACATCGGAAACAAAAAATGTTTAGGTTAGTGTGTCGACAAAAAGGGCTTCTAAGTTTCATATCAGAAAACCTGACCGATGCGTAACACACTAACTCCCGGTTCCTATCCTATATAATTTTAAACAACTACAACCTGGACTGGAAAGCTATACCTAACTATACTTAAAACCATACATTCTTCTGGCTTACCTTCAGATATCATTTCAAATTTTTTGTTCCAGCTTGACACAGAAAAGATGCCTCTTGGTAAACTGTCGAAGAAGCAAATCAAGGACGGTTATAAAATATTGTCAGAATTATTGACGCTTATAGATACGGGCTCGGTCAGTCAGAGCAAGATCGTCGATGCGACTAACCGGTATTTTAATCACATTAGTCCCCATTTAATTTTATTTTTTATTCAGGCACAGCCTTCATCGGCATCCCGACTAGGGAGATAATATATACGTATATAGTTTACAGAATACATACATACATAGCGTCATATCTGCATTGCCCGAAGGTGTAGGCAGATGTGATTATCACCCAATTTTAGCCGTCGATTTTTTAGGCCTCAGAAGCAATAAAGGCCAGAAAGGGCGAGCATTGGTTATTCAATTGAAATATTATTTCAATTAAATAACTAATGCTCACCCTTTGAAATATTGAAATGTTTCATCTCCTGCCACTATTTATATAAAATATTCATGCGTGGCCGCCGACTTTTTTTAGCCCAAATCATCAAACAAAATGGATGATCTCCTTTAATCTATACTAATATTATCGCGTAGGCACTGTTCATAGAAAGGTACCGCACGGATATTTATTTACTAACACCTTATATATTACACTTATTTACACGACAGAATACGTCCTATCCAGCGTCACACACTGAAGCTTAGTGTGTATGTTAAAAAGCAGAGGTAAAATTATGCTTTCCTGTCGAACGTATTCACTTCTTCAGTTTTACCTAAAAATGGTTAAATTAAGATGTAGCTTGAAGTCTGCTTTTGTTTTAGGTTTTTCACTTTGATTCCTCACGACTTTGGAGTCAACAACGCTCCACTACTGGACAACACTGACCTCATTAAAACTAAAACTGCCATGTTGGACAACCTGCTTGAGATCGAAATTGCATATAGTTTGCTGAAGACAGGTAATGATATGGCACGTAATAAAATTACATCAAACCCTTGATCAGCATATCAGGAAAATTTCGGTTGAGTAATTTTCTTGATCACGGCCGCATTAAGTTTAACCCTCGCCAATAAGTCACTAATTAAAAATGGTGGCTTACCCTTATAATGACCGTTTGGATCGTCGGCAAAACAAAGATTGATATATTTTTTACTACAGGCCTTGGTTGTTTTAAAATAAATAAGCAAGATATGTACCTTTATAAAAAGCATATATCATGTGCTAAATATACTCGGAAAACAGCTGATTTCGAGAATCGTTCCTAGAACGTATAAAACATTAAAATTCAATGCCTCTAATACTGAATATATAGTTGTTGCGTGCTGTACCGACGTGTGTGACTAAGGACAGCAATAAAGTGCGAGTAAGAGGAAATGATTAATACGGGGTACGGCGCGGGTAATACTGTATTAACTACATATTTATTTTTATATTGTAATACTACCTCGGTGGCGTATGGGATAATGTGTTCGTCTCTAGGCCTTTAAGAAAAGTAATGTTGAGATTTTTCCAATTTCTCAGCACTGCGGAGTTCAGACGCGTTCTGTGCCCAATCTTTCAACGGCCGTTACAACCAATCCGTCCTAATGGACTAAGAGAGTGAGGGGAATAAAGTGTGCACCTGGGTTTGCGCATACTCCTATGCACTATAATATCTTCTTAACTCTGTTTTTTCACTGTTTGATTATATTTTGATTTTATTATCATTGTGTTAGAAAAGTCTATTCGAAGCATTGCTTAGTGTGATCTACTATGCGAAAACACATGATTTTAGTTCCCAGTGTTCGTTTTTTTACTATTACTAGACAAGTATAGTTAATTAATCAAACATACTAAACTATTTAGTTCGCTAGAAGGGGATTTTATTTTTATTTAACTTTTAATTCTTATTCATTGTGTTTCAATCCTAAAATATACTAGACTCAGATGAAGTGAGCCCCATCACGTCTCGGTACCTGAAGCTGAAGGCGGACATATCGCCCCTGGCTGCGACCTCTCCGGAGTTCCAGATGATACAGGAGTACACCCGCAACACGCACGCCACCACACACTCTGGATACACTCTTGATGTCGAACAGGTACGTACATTACTTCTACTTCGCAGGTTCGATTCCCAACCAGACGACATTTTTGTGCATTAACTTTGTCTTCGGTCGAGATGTATTTTTCTATTTATAAGTATGTAGGTGCATATCGTTACTAATTAACCGACTTCAAAAGGAGGTTCTCAATTCGATTTGTATATTTGTCTGTCCGTTTCGTTTTCACGCCAAACTATTGAACCTAGTTGGATGAAATTTGGTATGGAGATAGTTTGAGACTCGGGAATGGTCATGGGATAAGTTTTATCCGACTGTGCAAAAAGAGGTAAATTTATTAGCGCGACATACGCGCAGGCGGAGCGAAAAGCTGGTATACTATAATTTTTATTGGTATCTGTAAACCTCTACTATAATTGTGTATGTGTTAGTATCGAGCAACATTTGGTTATAATTGCTTAAATACACCTCGAAGACAAAAATGTATTCAAGTAATGTATCCGTTCCTAGTACCCATAATAAAGGGAACATGATTTCTTAATTGGGACTAAATGGCGCGGTGTGTGTATGGGACAATAATATTTTAATAATAATAGTAATTATTATTAGGACACATCAATCAAAGACTTATTTACACTTTTCCATAAGCTTTCCATTCGGCGAAAAAGTCTTGCTTTGATTTATCCTTTTCCTCGAATAAAATATATTTTAAATACATAAACATATATTTAGGTATTCAAAGTGGTCCGTGAAGGTGAAGACAAGAGGTTTAAACCATTCAAGAAGCTGCACAACCGTCGGCTCCTGTGGCACGGTTCCAGAGTTACCAACTTCGCTGGAATACTTTCTCAAGGTCACATACCTAAAACTTATATTTTTTGGTAACAATCGGCAAAAGAACTAGTCAAGTAATTAGTCCTCATTTGACTAACTAATAAGTCATTATTTGAAAAATAAAAATATAAGTTAGCAATTTTGGAGTCAAAATCTGAGATAGCATGTTTAGCCTACGCGTAACCTACTTGACGGTATGTTCGTAATTAGTGTCAACACTGGCCGACCAACTGCGACTTCTGATTCTTTCGTGCGCACATGAAAAGATTTTGCCTCGAGTCATTGTGTAAATAGTGTACTTTGTGATCGGATATTTTAGTCCAAAATAATGTTCCAGTACCTTAGCCCAATGTGAACAATCCTAGGTCTCGGAGACCTATCCGTCAGCCTATCCCCCCTACTATTGGGAGCTTAGAATGAAATACAAATGCACACGTAAAGATAAACTACACACAAACATGAACAGTTTATGCATACAAACTGTTCATTTACCTCGGCAGAGGGGCGAGAGGGGAGAACGCGCGCAATACAAGTTACGAGTTAAATTTTCTAATATTGGATGTAATGGGAACCTGAATCAAGCGTTTTAAATAAGAATAGGACTGGACTCGCGGCTAACTTCATACCAAAAACCACAATCCACAGTCAATATTATTTTAAAATGTATGGAAAAGTGATATATATGTAGAAAAAAATATTTATGTATGTAGTTACCTACAGCTACCTCCTTAAGTAAATTTAGGCGCTAAGATGCCACAAACCTGTGCACATATACATAAACACGAACATATAAATACGTTTAAAATAACACAGGTTTTTTTGTCGAAAGTTACTAAAATATGTTCGTACCTAAATATTTGACTCCAAATGTTCAATCTTACTCGAAGAGCAATAAAATGTACGCATTTTTTTTGTCATCTAGATGTGATTATTATGTAGAACAAACGTTTGTGCCCACTGCACTAAACAATATGAAGTTGTTGCGCATTCCGGTCCAAGATGGCGGATTCCCAGTCCTATTCTCATTTGAAACGCATAGTACACTTAGGTTTGTGGACACATTTAGGCACCATCTCAAACCTCTGGCTAGCAGCGAGGGGTTTCTTATTACAGCACTTACCATTTTGTGTTTTTCGGTGGTCAGGTCTCCGAATCGCTCCACCGGAAGCACCAGCCACTGGCTACATGTTTGGCAAGGGTATATACTTTGCGGATATGGTATCTAAATCAGCAAACTATTGCTGCACTCATAAGACGGAGCCTGTCGGTTTGTTGTTGCTGTGTGAAGTTGCTCTTGGTAACATGTAAGTATTCTATTAGAAAGTTATGCATGAATTAGGGTTATGTTAAGTCATGTAGAGATTAGAAAATCAGCAGGAAACGAATCAAGTTTGAGCAGTTTTCTATGTTAGACAACTTTTAACCTTAAGACATTTATCTATCTTAAGTTCAGGTGGTGAATATATTTACTGTCACCTTCATAAGTAAGCAGAAAAAGAAGTTTGATTGTAACCAAAGTTACCTATTGCCGTTTAAATCAGGTAGTGGTCATTAAATAGCTCTTGAAATTTTGTTAATAATACAGGAAAGAGTGTCTTCATGCTGAAAATGTAAAGCTGCCTCCGAACACACATTCCGCGTGGGGTGTCGGTGCCACGTGTCCTGATCCCAAACAGAACAGAGTCCTGGACGACGGCACCATCGTGCCTCTCGGCAAGCCAATCCCGCATCCTGGAAGCTCTGCGGTGTTATATAACGAGTATCCTTTTAAAAATCATATTATTTTAATAGCAATACTTTTCACTATGGATATGCAGTATATTATATTACACTGGCGTATATCGTTCCTATAGCGAACATTAGACCAGCACCTTATGTGAGGTTGCCTACGCCCAACCATTCCCACCGAGACAATAAAGTTTTTTGATGGTGACGTTTGACGTATTCTACGTGTCTATATCTTGTTCTGTGGTCATTCTCTTTACTTTTGACTATGATAGAAAGAGAGCGACTCTCTACAGAAAGCGAAAGGGATTGAGTTTCAAGATGTTGTTACTATGGTCTTTAGTTTTATTAAGAACTTACTGTTTGTATTGTGAATTGTGATATAATTTCGATTATAATGTTAGTGTGTGTCATTCCCATTGCCATTTCCTTAACATTTGTACAGATTCATTGTATACGATGTCGCGCAAGTAAACGTGAAATACTTGGTGCAGATGAAGTTCAATTACAAATATTGAATACCAATCTGATGTTTGTTCCATTATTACGTTAATTGTTTTTATTACCTTAGTATTTGATTTAATTTTAATAATTTGTGTTGTTGAACTATGAATGCGATGGTATAAATTTACGTATTTTTTATAATATCGTAAGTGCTGATCGTTCCACGCTCTTAGTGGCCCACCGGATCAAGCAAATACGGTTTGTAATTCAAAAAGACAATAACCAAGACAACCCATTGAGAAATCCTAATGCAAAATCCATCCTGCATTGTCCGTATTTAAGCGATGTCTATATTGGTTCGTCTTTTCTATTGGCCTCGCTTAAATGCTCTATTATGTTCAGTTTGGCTTCAATTAAAATAATAATAAGCCGTAACCATTATCACATGGCCAGTCCATTTCCACTTAAGTTCGTCGATTTGGCTAAGTTGAGGTTAATTTAGTTATTTGTCAAAGGCACTGCTTTTCACTTTTTCTACCTTTTTCATCCCTTTCTTGCCTTACCTTACCCGAGTATTTTTTTGTTGATTTTGTGTTTGTTGGTAGCTACGAGTATTTATAATTTACGTAAAGTAATCTTAGATTTACAGTATTTCAGAAATCTCATACGCCAAGTAAATTGTCGTTAATATTATAATATTAACAATTGTTATATTGCATTTTAATTATTTTCAGCATAATTATTAATCATTGTGTAAACATTGGTAAATCTTTTTTTTGTTTATTATCATTAGGAAATAATTAAAATATTTTAACAATTTTGTCATTTCATTTAAACAAGTATTTAAGTACCTATCCCTACTAATATTATAAATGCGAAAGTAACTCTGTCTGTCTGTCTGTTACGCTTTCCCACTTAAACTACTGAACCGATTTGGATGAAATTGGGTATGGAGGTAGTTTGAGACCGCAGAAAGGACAGAATAGTTTTTATCCGACTGCGCAAATAGAAGGTATTTTTTATATATTAACCAAAGCATTTCACTTTGTATTAACAAACTTTAAGTATTGTAATGTGTCTTAACTTACAAAAACAATGTTGATATAAATAGTGTGATATCAATAAATGATTACTAATTCTATATTTTTTTATTCTGGTAGAATATAATCACTATTATATTAGCGTCAAACAAAGTGTTATCGATAGTCGAAGTATTAGGTGGTGCATGGTGCAGCAAGCTCTATTAGCCACGCACACATTCACAAAACACGCACACTACTGTCATTGGTTTTTGTTCTCGTCTTGATCACTACACTACCAAACGCCTTGTAAACGCCAGTTTACATCCCAAACCTATGACTACATCATTGTTTAACATCAAGCAAGTTTTAGTCAACCGCAAGCACTATGCAGAATAAAAAACTAATCGAACAAAGATATTTTATAACCATAATTTTATAATCAAAGCCATATTTTTTTTATAGTGGTCTGCAACAATTTATCTGCATAAACATAAAAAATAAAACTTTATGTTGTGTCATTTATCGCAAAATACGCATTCTGGTAAACCATTTCGGACCAAACACACAGACTACTAAGAGAACTGACCAAACATGACGTTCACTTTTTAATGTTTTTGAAACATGACGTTATTTCAAACTGTTCTTCTTCTTCTTCTTTTAATTATGGCCTCTGCAGAAATGATTCCGCAATTTTGCCAGTGTCAAGTTTAAATAAGTTTAAAAGTTTTTAAAGATTAGTAGTAAAAAACTGCGACGTTCTATGACGCCATTCGAAAACCTGCAGTGTTGCCAGATCAAAATTTCAAAATCCAGGAAATAATGGAAAAAAAATCAGGAGATTGACCTGAAAAATCAAGAAATGAATAAAATATTTATTTACTTTTACGATATTCATAATCAATAACTAATACTTTTCATACATTTGACTTTTTAGCTTTGTTTTTGAAAATTAAATCAATTCTTATATTTCAGTACAATTTTAGTCCTAATTTCTGCAATAACTGGTATTCAATTTATTTCTCAATTTGGCCTATATTAAATTAATTTTTTAAAATAGTCTTGCCGCTGTGGTACCATATTTATATCTAGCTAATAGTAAAACGTCTTTTATCTCCATTTGCTGCAAACAAAAAAGTAAACGACATCTATTACATGCAAAATTTAAATGTATGTTATAACATATCAAATGGTACTGCAAAAGTAATTAGGTGATTTAAATAGTTAAATTAAGATTTTTTTTATTTTTTAGTAATTCCTATCAAGTTAAATGATTTATTTCTTTATGTATTTTTTTAACCGCAATGTCCATAAAAAATAGACTTTAATTTCACTTCAACCCCTTTTTAGTGTCCCACAGCTGGGCACGGGTCTTCTCTCAACCATTTTACGAGTTAAAAGAGTTTAGGCCTTAGATAGATACATACAGTATGCATTGCAATAACACGTTTTTTTTTTCATTACACTTACCTGAATTCGATTAGAGAATTTCATTTAGTGTTTACTCCGTAAACAAAATCTATTCTATTGAAAATTAGTAGGTAGATCTCATACGTTATTTACTCTGATACCTATGATTTTATTTTATGACACAGATATCAGGAGATTTTATAGTAAAATCAATAGATCAGGAGAATCTCACACAAATCAGGAAATCTCCTGATAAATCAGGAGATCTGGCAACACTGACCTTAAGGTAGATACCAGTCTTTCTTCTTCTTCTTCTTTTAATTATGGTCTCTGCAGAACTTATTCCGCAATTTTGCCAGTGTCAAGTTTAAATAAGTATATAAGTTTTTAAAGATTACCAGTCTTTCAAACTGTTGTCGTCTGTTGTGCCAGAATTGACATTAATGAATTTTAGACTGTGTCATTCTTTTAGTCCTTTTAAGTCAATGTCACAACACTTGTTGTCTTGTCAGTCGTCCCAGTTTCAATGATGGAAATAAATAACAAATTAAAAACAGTTTACACGATTGTCTGTCCTGTGTTGCATTGTTTCTATTATTCCAACGATAAAATTATTTAAGACGTGTTAATCAATAATATTTTAGTCACACTAAATTAAGGACAATTAGTAAAAAATGGAGTCTGAAATTATCTCTTGGAGTAACAAAGAAGTTTTAGATTTATTACATAAAGAGAAAATATCCAGTTTAATAATAGATATTTGTAAATCTAATGATATCGACGGGCGGTGTCTTCTCTCTTTTGTGGATAGAGATTGTTATGATTTTCCGTTCGATCGGGTTGGATTGGGAGAACGCAAGAGATTCATACTGCTCGTGAAAAAGTTGCAGAAGAATAATCGTAATGCAATGTACGAGCTTGGACTTTGTGACGATGCACTGAGTAATCCTTCGACAAATATAAATTTCTTGGGTACTAATTTATCCCATTTAAGTTACAATCTTCATAATAAAATACCAAATGATATTTATGTCGGGAATAATGAATGTGTGTCTACCTACACTCCTGATGTTAAAGCATCGAGATTGAGACCTGAAATATGGAAGACTGCGATAGCATTAGGTAAGTGAAAGAATAATATAACAATGGGGAGACAGCCAATAATAATGCTTCAATGTTTGCTCACTATTACTGTATTACCAATTACAGTATTGTATATATGATAGTAGTACTCCAATAGACACTACTTATACTCACTATTCACATGTTGGGTATAGTTTTGAACCTCAGAGGAGAAACAAACATTCCACTTGTATAACAATGCAAGGTACATATTAATGAGACAATCATGTACCTTGCTATTTTTACAACAAACATGCAGGTCATACATGCAGGTCTTTCTTCATTGACATTTAGGACAAAGATGATGGATGATTATAAATTTTCTTTTTATGACAATTCGCAAGGAATGTTTTATGTAATAAATCTATGAAATCATCCATACCTTTTGAATGACTATGCCACAATGAATATTTTTTGTTATTACGTACTGCCTGTGTGAAGCAAGGGCAGGCTAGTTTTATTATAATATGCGTAATGGCTTTATAATGTCTTTTGAACAGTTTTCTTAGTTATCATATTCTGGAAACTTGATTCCCATATTCATAAAAACATATGACACATCTAAAGGCTCACCATAGTAAGATTGTCTTATGAAAATCACACTAATATTTAACTGAATAAGCCTTTAGATGTGTTGTAAGTTTTATGAATAGTGGTCATTACAGTCAAGAATTAAAAAATGTAATGTAACATTCATGTTGACATCAATCTTGAATCTGCCTAATGATTTATGATGGCATTGGTATGTACTCAATTGAACACTAAATTTACATGCCCCTGAAAATTAAAATAAATGAATATATATTTTTATTTTTATGAATTATACATGATTTAAGATACTCGTTTCTGCAAAATATACTACTATGTAAAGTTATTATTAAGCCACCAACAAAATAACAATATTTTTGGACTGCAACTTTTGTCTCCCCAATGGTGTCAACAACTTTGGTGTGTTTACTGTGTATATACGAGACAGCCCTCCACAAACTGAGAGGGTGCATACAGCCACTTATTAGAATCATTTTCCATTTTTTGGATTTTCTTGTTTATGAAAAAAAAATGCTTTGAATAAAAGATTGTTAAAAAAACTTCATCAATGCATTAGTTTAAGGAACGATGCATGAAATGATGTGGTGTAAGTGTACTTGGTGGTAAGGACTATCCCCAAAGTGGGAAGATTGACCATTCAAAATTGAGGTTCTCATAAGGTTTGTCTTCTGCTAAGTTAACTAACCAAAGCATGAATATTAGATAGTGATACCCATAAAGATATTAAACTAATTTCATGTACTGATCATCTCAGTATGATTTCACCCTATCAATTTGTGGAGGGTGGTCCCTTTCACCCAGTATTTTACACACCATTTTAACCTTACTAATATTACAAATGGGAAAGTAACTTTGCCAAAACTACTTAACTGATTAGCAAAACTACTTGGTATGGAGATAGTTTGAGACCAGTGAAAGAACATATGATAGGTTTAATTTACCAGTGCAAAAAGAGGTTAATGGTTTGGCGCGATTCGTGCGGGCGGAGACTTGGCCGAAAATCTAGTATTATATATGTTTAAGATTTTATGACTGTCCACAGGCTATCTCTTCCTGGTAACCTGGGTGACTGCAGTAGTAATGGTGATAGTGCATGACAAAGTACCAGATATGAAGAAATACCCTCCACTCCCAGATTTGTTCCTAGATAATGTGCCGCACATTCCTTGGGCCTTCGACATGTGTGAGATCACTGGCTCCTTCCTAATGGCCATCTGGCTTGTTGTTCTTTTCTTCCATAAACATAGGTATGTATGACTATTATCTAATTGATGTTTACCCTGTATTATGAAGTGTAATGATGGAGCACATAGAGTTCACAATTAAGTGGGCTAGAATACAACCCCTGGCTAGGTGACCAAAAAGCTTTCTGTGTATCTTTGTACAATTTTGTATTACAGTACCTAGTGCTTAATGAATGAATTGATTTTGATGACGTTTTCTTTGTTTTAAAACTGATGGCGTCGAATTTCAATGAATTTAAAAATATTGAAATACTTTGGCAAGTGTGTGTGGATTAGGGCCTAAACACTCAACTCGTAAAGATAATTTAGAGAAGACCTGTGCCCAGCTGTGGGATAGTAAAACGGGTTGAAATGAAGTGATTTTTTGATTTCATGTATTTGCTTACATCAGTTACGTCACACCTTAGTATTTTCGTGTGATAATAGGTACGTAAGTAAATTGTATGTTGGTAACCTTTTGCTGAGATATTCTTCACAGCTTACCTGTATATTACATTCAGTTCAGTTTGTTAACCTTTTGTTTTTAATTTTACTCATTAAATTTAATTACGCACGTAACAATAAAATTGTGCAATTTGTTATGTCAAACAGATTTATTAAACATCCATTTTTTGTAATAGTAGTATGAAAGATTATCATAATTTAAAGCTGTGTCTCATAACCATCATAATATGTCGCATTTATGCAATAAAACCACGCATGTTTTAATTTTGTTCGATTTTTATTCATTGCATCTACCAATTTATGGTAATTTCGCAGTCGGATGCCACTGGCACTGCAATTGATACATCCACGCGGTTTAAAGGTTTAATGTGAAACTGTCACCGTTACTTCCTCGTTGAACCGATTTTTATGCAGACATTATGAACTCCGAAGATAGACTACATAACATAGGACATTGTCATGTCCGTATATTGAGTATTCTAATGACTACGAAACTCCCACACTGCGTATGTGTGACACGATACGTAGGCAGGTACTCAAACAGTTTTTAACTATAAATTACTAGCTTCCGCGGCTTCGCCCGCGTGTTCCCCGTTCCACTTCCTTAGGGAGTGAGTTTTGAAAAATCCTTTATTAGTGCACCCCTAGGCCTCATACGGAACCTATGTGCCAAATTTGGAGTCTCTAGACCAGCGGACGTCAAACTGCGGCCCGCGACAAAACAAAAAAGTTTAGTACTTAAATAACAGCCTCAGTTTAGGTATTCTTTATTTGAAAGTTTCGTTTTTACCAACGACATATTTAGCGCTCGCTTTGCTCGCGTTTTCAATTGTTTGCTTTATTTTCCATTTTCGATTTGCTAACGATAATTTCGGGCTCGCTTCTCTCGCACTATTATAACTTGATTTTTCGTGTTAGCAAAGAAAAATTTTGCACTTGAAACGCTTGCGTTTTCAGTAACGTAATAATGTTGAAAATGCCTATTATTAGAAACAAATTTTGCGCGCTCACTTAGCTCGCGATTACTTTTTCCTTTGTCTTAAATTTTCATTATTATCAACAAAATCTTCGCGCTCGATTCGCTCTTGCTGACACATATCCTTTGTTTTTAAGTTTATATTATTGCAGACAACATTTCCGCGCACGTTTCATTCGTGCTTTAATTTTTAGATAATTGTCAGTTAATTTTTCGCGCTCGCTTCGCTCGTGATGCACATGTCTGTTGTTGCACTGTTTTCAATTTCGTTGTTATGTCGCCCTCGCTGCGCAGCGATACCTCACATAGTCATTTATGGCCCATAACCATAAAAGTGTGACGACCACGGCTCTAGACACAGCGCGGTTTGGGCTATGCGTTGATATATCTGTCAGTCAGTCAGTTTCTTCTACCCTCTAAGTAAATGAATTATGTATGTTTATTATCATCTTCATTTAGTTTTACGTTAGAACTAATAAATAATTCTGTTTTTGTGTTAACCTAATTGATCATTGTGTAAAGTCTTTTGTGTATACAAAGAACAATGACGAAACAGTGGCAAAGCAACGATAAAGTAAATGCCTTATGTATGTAATTTAATAAAAACAATGGATTGTTATAAATAACAAGTATTTTTCGTTGGTAGATGTTTCATGAGTCGTGTTTCTTATCAAACATTAAGTCCTTTTGCGTGCCCACTATCTCGTAAGTGCTGCGTGCCATGTACATATATATACCTAGGCTATACTATAGCTGTATACCTAAAATATATGGAAAGTTATCGATCTCATTTCCCAGGTGTCTTGTTAAGAAACAATTGAGATCAAAGGTCTATGAGAATCTCACGGAAAAATAAAATAAAAATTTAATTATATAGTACATAAAGATGTCTGATGGTGCTCTTAGTAGTGTAATAGAACAATACAGCACCGTTAGGCTCCCGCAACCGGGTACAAATGATGTCCGACGTATTTTTTGTCGGATGACCTAACCCAATTAGCTGGAAGGCTTTATTAATTCACCGTACTGTTTCGGTGAGTCGTTCGAAGACGGTCGAACCGATGATATCCGAAGTACCGACGGGGGGATTTTAGTGGGTAACTGGCAGTTTAGAGCTGGAGACCGCTCGGTTCACAAACGGGAGTCCCACATACACCTCACCCATTCAAAAAAATCTGAAATAAAAAGTGTTCCTCATTACATTTGCTTTGCATCTCGTAAGATTCTGTTATACCTACGTACTGACTCTCAGAGCACATTTACAAGTGCCTTTACCTGCTCTAATAACTGTATTCTGTTTACATAATGTCGTGTTTACCCACTTTCGCGCTCTGCTTCTCTCATGGAATACCAATTATCTCGTTAAGTACCAAGATTCGCAACGAAACTCTTTAATTTAATTTAACGTGATGAAATTAGTTGCTTATGTTCTCTAACTTACAGGTACAAGTTTATAAAACGAAAGGCAGCTGTTATTAGTTTAGTAACATGATAATCACACTCATTACTGAATGGTTGTGAGAGCAAATTGCTGGCAACATTCGCATGCAACTGGTTTAAGTTGTTGGAAACTAATTTTGATTCTAACTACCTATTTATCATAGTGAATATACCTGACGAAAAATCATCTACAAACTAAATAGCAATTGGAAATTGTCACACCATTCTACGAGTCTAGCTCTACTACAATAGCAGCATTAGTTGAAAAAGAACGAATGTTAACAATATGGATTAGGGCAAAATATAAAAAATCATAGTTTAAAATAAGTCCATCAGTAAAATAATAAGAAATTGATAGACACGTATTTTTTGCTTTATCATTGAAATGAAACTTATTAATGTAAAACGCATTAAAGTTTTGAGTGGGAGTGCGCTACGTCATACCTCTGTATAACACTTACCAAGGTGTGACGTTATTCGAAATTTCGCTTCGACGTATCGCAAAATAAATTTTCGTTATTCCTATTTTAACCAATTTTAAAAAGGTTTTATATTCGAACCGTACCTACCTAATGTAAGAGTTCCTTCAAATGTTTCCTGTGACTTATGTAAGGGTCATCCTTTAGGTTTATAATCCTGCGGCGGTTCTTTGCGCTGGCGGGCACTGTGTTCCTGCTGCGTTGCTTCACGATGTTAATCACATCGCTGTCGGTGCCCGGGTCGCACCTCAAGTGTGAGCCGCGCTCGTACCCCCCGGCAGACGACCTGACGGTGTGGGGCCGCCGGCTGCGGCAAGCGTACGACATCTGGAGCGGCGCCGGGATGTCTGTGCGCGGTGTACGCACCTGCGGGGATTACATGTTCTCCGGACATACGGTTGCGCTCACGCTTCTCAACTTCTTCATTACTGAGTGTGAGTATTTTGTTGAGTGGTAGTATTATTTTCCTCTGTATTGGAGGTTCTATAAAAGTATGTTTTAGAGGGCTATAAGGCCAGCGCCTCATCTACCGTTTCATATTAACGCTTTTCTTTTAAGCCTTTTCTTGGTTAGAGATGGATTTAGAAGCTCAGTCTCCAAAAAGCATTTTTGTAGTTTTTTTGTGCAGTGGTGATTTGTTTCATCGCTGTTGCTCAATATCGGTGGAGGAAAACACCGTGAAGAACCGACATTTTTAAGCACTAATTATTCGAGGACATGTGAGATCCAATTACAGGCACTTGGCCAGCCTGTGTGGATTACGGCTTAAACTTCAACTCGTAAGATAGTTGAGAAAAGATCCGTGCCCAGACGTGGGACACTAAAAAGAGTTGAATTGAAATGATTAGTATTTACTTTACGACATAGGTATCTTAACGCCTAAGTACATACTTATGTAACAAATCAAAGGGAAATGTAATATGTATTTGCAACATGAGTTTTATTTCAATACATGAGTTATACTAGTTTTATTAGTAGGTAAATGAGCGTTATGTAGGTACTAGGTAGTACATTTTATTAGGTATCTACAAGGTATTTAATTACCTACCTACCTGCAAATTAGTCATAGTTATGAAAGGCTAGGCTTGGCAGATTACGAAATAAATGATATTAACAGCACGTAATTTCCTAAAATTAAATCTAAATTATGTCATGACATGGTATAATGTTACTCTTTGAATCTTCACATCACATAACTCATAGCCAGCCGTCATTCTGATAAACAATAGTATTATCTATCTAAATCTTTAAGTACGATACGTAAATATTGTATGCAAGCAATTTCCTACATTTAAGCATTAATACATATTATAGGTATCTATAGTGCTACAGGCTGTTCTGTCAGTAATTTTGCCTCTAATAAGTACCTAACTCCTTTGTTCTAGCAATACGTACCTCTAGCCAGGTACGCAGTTGATTTATTTTATTAGAGAGTGCAAAATGTAATCAATTACTTTCATTAAAGATCCGTTTTTCAAAAAAACATAACTGTCGCTGTCCGAAAGGAGATAATATAAATTGTACCTGTATTATCTATTGTCTGCATTGTTGGTTCAAGTCAATAAATATTGTTACAATAGAATATAATAATATTAAGAATTTTCCTGATTATGAAGGACTTTGGCACTAACTAAAATGTTTACCGAAATCGATAGTTAGACCTTATGCGTCATTGACTTTCTGATAAAGGAGGTTGCATGTTAAATAACGTCACACGCTCCTTTGTTTATTACGTTGGTAGGTACCTAATTAACCGCCTAAACAGCAAGTGGTATTTACTATGTTCAGTTTTATCTGGTGATGGCGTGGCGCAGCAATATCATTGTACCTACAATTATATAATATATAATTGCCCCTCTAAACAAATTACATCTGCCGTCACAAGAAAGAAGGGCGCTTCTGACGTTTTTTTTCGTAAGTCAGTTCTACACATTGTCAAAATCAGTGTCTTCTACTGATTCCGACAACTTAATTACGAAAAAAAATGCCAGGTGCCACCTTTTTCTTTCTGATTGCATACATGGAAAAGCGATAAAGAAAGATCGTTCAACCTGAGATTGGCAGAATCAATGACGGTCAATGACGGTGGATGCCAAAAACATTAAAAAGTGTAGTGAATGTAAAATCAAAAAGAACAAAATGTATGGAATCGACATTCATTATGTTCGAACGAAATTTCTCGTGACAAAGAAGTTAAGAGTAGACCCGTGGTCAACAGTTTGACATTAAAGGATTATTATGACCCCTAGTTTCCACTGGCGAAACATTCACAAGAAAACATGTTACAAGCTCTGTCTATCTCTATCACTTAAGTATGAGTAAAAAGAGATAAGAATAATATGCATGTATCATGTTTTGTTGTGTAGTGCAAATGTAATCGCCCAGTTACTTAACTACTTCTTTTTTTTGCCGGCATACCCTTTATGGATCCCCTCGCCCTGCGCTCACTCCTGACATCGATCTACTTAAGTCTGTGGGACTTTCAAAGGGTTCCCATTAAAATCACACTGTCCTTGGCCCATCGTATCTGGATGTGGATATCGCTCTTGCATGCACAGAGTTGTTACTTACTTACTATTTTAACCATGTAGGACCATTTCGTTGTGTCACGTCACGGGAGACCCTGAAGTATTAAAGCCAGCCCCCTCCTGAAACGGAATTGTCTGAACGCGAGTTTTTTTTTTGGGCGGTTTTTTATTATTAGGTAGATAGGTATTATAACTTGACGAGGACTAACATACTAGATTTATTAATAGGAAACGTCAACCTCGTTTTGTAATAAGATAGAGTCAAAATCTAATTAAGTTCGTAAGTCGTTTATCGTGGTAAAATATACCTACCTAACCTGCTTTTGCGCAGTTGTGTAAAAAGTAGCTTATGTCTGTCCGTCTCCGGAGCTTAAATTAACATTTTATCGAATTTCATCAAAATTGACTCGGCGTAAAGTAAAAAAATAAGCTTAAAACTAGTACCTACGCAATATGTGACTTGTGACAGCGCAACGTCAGTAGTGTGAAATATCGTATGTAGTAAATACCATCCTATCGTTGTATTTGCGTTAATGCGTAGATAACCTACACATCCATATGACGTATTCCGGAAACTATAACAAAAACATAATACATACGCAGAAATTGTTATTTACATAACTTTATTTTTTTACTAAGTACCTACCTGAATATTTGTATCAAAAAAAATCCAAGACGTAGTTTGTTAGCTTGCCTGCAGTAACAAATCAGGAAAGGGCGTGACATATATTCTTGAGCCGCATTTGCTAATCGTTAATGATTCGGTCGCCGCCGCGCGCCGTGGCCGTTCTCCTTGAGTGATAAATATTACGCATAATGTTATCGAAATTACGATGTTCAACAAAATCAGGAATGTGCGGCTAATCTATAAATATTATTACACAATACTAATTAAGTCGTAAATATTAGAGTAAAGTAATGCATGCAAAATAACACAAATACGAGTGTAGCACATAATACACTTGGACAAGTATCATAGAAAATCTTATTCTTCTACAAATAAATTAATCTTCCAAGTGCATGTCGGGCTACGTCATGCAGGATTTGCACCACTATCACACGAGAACCACGTTTTGGGATTTCCACATGTAAAATAAGTATTTGGGAAACAGATTACTGAATGGAAGAGTACTCTTCACAAATCCTTAATATTTTTGACTTTTGAAACTAGGTATAAGAAATTTTATACCTACACCTACCTTGTTTGTTTACCACCAGGTGATGTAGTAGAATACAAAATTAATTTTCTTAAAATTGTTATTGTTTTTAATTACCCTGAATCACCTGCTAAGTATGCTAATTAATTATGTATGTCAGATAATTAACAAATATACATTTTTGTTGTTATTCACAAATGCTCCACTTATCAACACAAATTTATAGCTACATAATCTGTGACATGGATTCATATTATTAGTATCATAGTGGATTAGGATACATAGCGAGGTATAACGACTAGATTAGACGCACACTTCATACAGAAACCCACTTACTGTTAAACTTCTTTTATTGTCCGTGGAGTAGAGGTTTGTGATCCATAACACAGGTTAACATTAACCTAGTTTGGACACCCGTCTTTTACCTCATGTTAATGTATTACCTTATTATTATTATTTTTATCTCTGTAATAAATAAGTGTAGGGGATAAAAATATACATATTGTTATTATAACCCTTATAGCTGTGTATTTCTATTTAGTGATAACAAACTTTAGTTTCCTACTGTACAGCTGGGTACAGGTCTAAGGCGTTGTTTAAGGTGTTGTCTTTCGACGAAATACACCTCCATTAATATGGGCACGATCTGTTAACCATTTCAAATACGCGGGTGTGAACCGGCGATCTATATTTCAATCAAAGCAGAGTCCGTGCAATTTATTTAACAATTACTTATTATTTATTTGATCGATTTCCTTCGCTGCAAATTATTTCACAAAGCGCAAATCACCATCACGTAACTTTGTTTTCTGAGTTTTACCATTCCTGCCGTAATAGCGTAGTTTATTATAGTTTACAAAAATCGGCTAAAGTTCAATATTTGGTTGGAGTTGTTTTCGCAACATCGCCCTTTTTCTAACTCATACGACCACGATTCGTTTTCTTAGGAAAAACCTTGTTAACAGTAATGGTTAACATTGCAGACACATCGCGCAGCCTGTACTTGCTGCACATCCTGACGTGGGTGATGAACATGTTCGGCATCTTCTTTATCCTGGCGGCGCACGAGCACTACTCGATAGACGTGTTCATCGCGTTCTACATCACCTCGCGACTCTTCCTCTACTATCACACGCTCTCTAACAATCAGGCGCTCATGCAGAATGATTCTTCCAGGTACGTGCATTATATAGATAGTTACAATAATAGGTATGTATCTACCAGTGGCGAAAAGTCCATACAACACAATTCCCAGCGGCATCCCTTTAGGAATTTGCCAATATAATGAACTTAATTAAACATTATGTAACGCCTAAAAGTTTTAAATACCATCAAAAATGCAGAACATACTTTTTAGTAAGTTTCATAGTCGGCGTAGGTAACCAAGAAATACTTGTCATATAATTTGCTCCGTCTTCCCTTTTTCAAATTCCCTTCGCCACTGGTATCTACATAATTGATATCTCTTCAAAGTTTACACCTCAGTAAATTATTTAGACGCGCCTTATCCTTCACCGGTTTCAAATACTAAGTATTTCGTAAAGTACCAAGTCAGGCCAGAGCAGACTGGATTCGCCTACGTGACTATAAGGACGTAATCATTACGTTATAATGTCTGAACTTCCTAAGAATGGCACACACTGCTTGCACACATATACCTACCTCGCGCAAGCAGTGTGCACTGTATATCAAATTGCAGGTAAGGATAGCAAAACTTACAAAAAAATGTTATATTTCAGAACTAGAATATGGTTCCCACTACTGTCATTCTTCGAGTCTGAAGTCGACGGCATCGTGCCAAATGAGTACGAAGGCCCGGTGACCATCCTCAACAATATTCGTCAGTGGTTCGTGCAACTGATCACCGAGGTGAAAGCATCTTCAGTCGCCAAGATAGCAGGCACTAAGCTGCAAGAGGGCGCCGCCATGGGCGAGCACTCGGTCGTCAGACTCGTAGACGGAATTAAGAGGAACCTCAGCTTAGTCGAAGAGTACAAAAACTCCCGCCAAAGATTACGTACGCTCGACAAAAATATACAAGCGTGTATGCTTGATGAGCGGAGCGACGTCGAGCTGCGACACAGAAATATAACAGAATTTCCTCCAGACTCCCTACTTAAAGAATTTAGTAATCCGCCTTCACCAGTTATGAAGAAGAGTATATGAATGACCCGAATGTTTACACTATAGAGGCTGTTTAGATAACTATTTCGTTGTTATTTTATATAGACAATGAAATTGATTAGATACCTGAATGTTTACATTTCCATTATAGATTTTATATCATGTTATTCCATATTTATTTTTACTATATGGTAAGTTAAATGTAGATTAAATTGTTAAGAGAATTTATTTGCTCAAAGTACTTATCTTGAATAAATAACATTTTCGCTTATATTTTTGGTCTTTCATTGGTCGTTAGATCTTGTTTCTGAGTTTCAAAATATTTCTTGGATAAAATTGCTCCTAAATAGATTCTTTCTTTAATTTTTGCCCTTGAACTCTTTAATACATAATTTAATTAATTAACTATATGTTCGCCTTAATCGTAGTTATGCTGCCAGACGTGGCATTGTTGTAATAAAAACTCCTTGTTATTATTTAGTTACCTCCGTATTCATAAACGTAATTTGAGCTCATTATAGCTAAAATAGGTCTTTGTCTGTCATCTTGACATTTAAACTAGTAAGAAAGAGACAAAATCTATTTTAACAAGTCTTAATTAAAATAACTTTTTTATGAATAAGGCCGTTAAGCTAGGCAGTTATCTAAAGGTTGGAATAAACCTTGATGATCAAGAGATGTCAGTTTTTGCTAGTTTTTCAAAAAATAAAAAATTGTAAATGTAAACAATCAAAATACATGCGGTCTTGGTAAATTATTTGATAATAATTTACTATAAGGTTATTCTTGTCATTTATAGCTTATAACGTTCGACAAATGGCACAAAACAAATAATCATCTATTGTAAATATATCCCATCGTATTTATTTACACCTATCAAACAAAAGAATGTGTAAAATATCAGAAGTCCTTACAAAAGGTAAGATAAATAAAAATGTTATCTGTACGTATTTTATATAATTCATATGAAAAATTGTTAAAAAAACTGTTTATTAATAATATTGAAAAGAGATGAATTAATTTGTCATGAAAAATTGATATAATACAATCAAGTGATGCCTTGTCTCAAAATGAATCACAAGAATTTATTCTGGCGTTAATTAATTCTACTTAGTGTCAGTCTGTTCCAACATCATATATTTTAAATTTCTTCAAAATAAAAACAGTGATCATTTTGTTAAACAAGTTATTTTTACTAACAATAAAATTAATTTTATTTAAATACATGTCTAAGTAAAAAATTAAAAAAAAACTTTCAAATAAGCAAATTGTAAATAAAATTAATACTTTTAAAATAATACAAGCCTTAATGAAGGATAAATTTGTTAAATAGAAATCTTACTCTGAAACTTCATAGAAAATTGATTAATTTAATTCATAAATTCTAATGCATTACGATAATAGGCCACATTTTATAATAAAACAATTATACTTCGCCACATAACAGGAGCGCTTAACAATTATACTTCTTTGCAGTATATACAATGACTATATCAAAGAAGAGGTGAGGATGCATTAAAATAACAGAACTTAATGAGTAGTGCTTGCTTAGTGCTAATTGGGGTCGATTTGAGCTGTGAAGCAAGTAAATGTTCAGTCCATTATTCAGCAGCCACCTCTTGCTCACTCTGGATCAGAGCCTCTGAAGGATTATCTTTTTTCCTTTCTACACTCTCAGCCTGATCTTCAACAACAGTTTGTTTTTCTTCAGAGTGCTCACGTGAACTCACAGTGCCATTTTCATTGACCTCTTCTTTTTCTGGTGAGTTCTCCTTTGATGCCTGTTTAGTATCTGTTTCAGTTTCTTTTTCAGGTGACTGTGCTTTAGGAGTTTCGTCTTTTTCTACAGATTTTTGTCTTTCTTCAGTCTCTGGAGATTTTTCTTTAGCATCACCTTTGCCACCCTCGTCATCAGTCTTGACTGGTGTTCCTTCCTTTGAAGTGGCACTCTTCTCTTCTTTATCAGGTGTTTTCTCTTTTTGATCACCACTTTCATCTACTGTGTCAGTTGCTGGAACCTCTTTGTCTTGTGAGGACTCTTTAGCTTCCTTATCCACAACTTCAGCATCACCATTGACAGCCTTTTCCTGAAATACATCATACTGCTGTTTAATTATAGATTAGTGATATATGTTATGGGTCTTACAAAGTTTTGTTAGAGAAATAATTTGTGCCAACTAGTTCTTAAACAATGTAGATTAACTTTCAGCATTCAAGGGGCATACTTAGGTATGCCCCTTGAATGCTGAATCGTTATTTATGGTGACCACTTACTACTCCTAGTAATTTCCTGGATGGGTTAGAAAAAAATGCCTGCCGAAGTCATAAATGGGAATGTGTCTAGTGGACTGAAGGGTTTTTGGTTCCACTTACTGAATGCCTACATAGCATCTTCATTTTTGTTATTATTATCACAGTTTTATTTTCTACATAGCCTACATAACAACTTTTTGTTTTTATCTTTTACATAAATATATCTATTTCTTGTCTATTATTTAGTCTAGTTTTTTATGTAGCCCATGTGTTTTATAAGTAGCTCCTCAATTCCTCTGTCCTCTTCCTTCATTTTTAAACATGCTGTTAAATACATATAAATATTGCCACCTGGTGTCTGCAGTAATATCACTTGACATGATAATGATAAGAATTTTAGTATATATCTTCAATTTCTTCATTATCATTCTCTAAAACACATGGCAATTGGTGTGTATAGGCCTTAAAAGCTGCATTCTACATAGCTACACATCACAGCACAACTTACTGAGCATATCTAAAGAATATATTTACATATCTAAATTACCTTTTCATTTTCAGACTGGGGCGGCTCTTCTGGAGGCGCCTCCATCTTCAAGAATTGTTCTAAAGTGTCCACCTCAT
Source organism: Meganola albula (assembly GCA_936450015.1). Lineage (NCBI taxonomy): Eukaryota > Metazoa > Arthropoda > Insecta > Lepidoptera > Nolidae > Meganola > Meganola albula. The sequence continues at coordinate 10,780,307 of OW388148.1, forward strand.
TTGCAAGATCAAATTGATCATAATCCTGAAATACATTAAAAACTTCTAGCAACCTTATAATATATAAGAAACAGGTTATTTACAATAAACAAACATAGATCACAACAGATGGCAAACACCATATAGACATTGTTATACAAGCTAATAAAGAGAGCAAACACAGAGCTTACTTACTCCACAGTATTCCTCATCGTTAAATATCTGCGGCGGTAGAGGAGACCTCGGGTTGGGGTCACTCACTGTTCCACCGTTCGACTTAGAATTACTTTGCATAAAATCTTTATCAGATTCTCGACCAGGTTCCGTTATATCAATGACATCATATTTAATGCTTTTTGAATCTAAGATCATTAATACACGTTGTTGTCGCTTTTTCACCTAAAACAAATAATAATTCACGTAATCAATTCCAATCATTACATGAATCAGCTTCATGAATAAGTCTCGAAAAACCATCCGGTCCTTCCTGAATTTCCTATTATTAACCGTACCTCTTTGTTCCCGGAAATACCACTGATGTATACTTTTACCACCATGGTAAAGAATTACTATAGTATCTACAAATAAAGATAAAAAACTTAATATTTTAATACACAGGAAAAATAGGCTTGGCCATTAGACAATCTGGTAAAATAATAATTTATCACTTCTAGACAGCTGACATTTCAATAGTGTCACTTAAGACAATGACATTAAAATAGGTATTTGTCATTTGTGCACATGTCCAAATTTTAATTTTCTACCATTAAATGGTAGAAAATTATACTAACAAAACTTTCTCTTTTAATTTTGCAATGATTGTGTGGTAAGCGGTGTAGTAGCAGTTGTTTAGGCAAGTTGTTACATTTTCAAGTTTTTTTTTATTTCAACCAATCAGAAGAGGCTTCGCCTTTGAGATATAAGGTCGCTGGTTCGATCCTCGGTCATGCGGGTGCCCAGGGTGCTTACCTACACATCTTTGTGCAAGGTATTATTTCATCACCAAGAAATACACCGTTAAACCGGCGTCTAAGAACTAATCATTCGAGGACATGTCACATCCACTAACCCATACTTAACCAGCGTGTGTAGAGTCGAATTTTCGCGACAACTCTTTGTTCAATAAGATTGAAAAATATTGGTACCTCTATTTTCGCGAAAATTCTTATTATCATATCATCCTTCGCCACAAACATGCGTATTGCAAAAGCAATTTAGACTTAGTAGTTTCAAAAAATAAGAAACTACTAATGTTGAAATAATTGCCGGCGTTCCATTTCACTTATATTAATTCAGATTTCGGTAATACAATCACGGACGTATTCAGTTCTTTTTATTAATTAAAAGCGCCATGCATCGAGATAATTTATAATGAAAGGGTGTGTATACTATACGCAGTTAGTATTATCTCCTTTCACACATCGAATTTCATCATGGTACCTACTTTTTAAGGCAGCAGTCGTTAGGTAGGCAGGCTTTACCAGCCTAACTTTCGAGTGAGATGTTGACTTCTTTTTTTATTATAAAGTTTAGTGGGTCCCCAAGAAAGGACATGAAAATTCCGCTGCCGCCGTCTATGTTTAGGAGGTCCCATCCGCAATAAGGTGACTGCCGTTCAACGGGCACAATTCCATACTTCGATCTGCAATTAAGTTTTCTAAGTACTCACCTACATTCAGAAACTACTTACACTATTATTTGCTCAACCCGGAAACTAGCTGTTATTAAGCGAACACGCTTAACACTGGACCACCAACACAGTTAAGAAATAATAAACGGTTTGTTAGGTTTAAATAAAATTTATTCAGATTGTTTAATGTTCATGGACATGGACATAATTGTCACATACTAGGTACTTACTTAAAATTAAAATAAATCTATTGCAGCAACATATTAGATGAAAGCAAACGTGGAATGCAGTTATAGTAGTCACTTAATATCATTAAAAAGGCATTCTATAAAAGAAATCGTAGACAATTTTAAAATCATTTCTAGCTAGTCTAGCTTTCCTTAAATTCTATGTACAAACAGTTACTATCTACTAAAGTTGCGCGAGTCACCTACCGAATAAAATTGGCCATAGCTTAACGCTGACAGTCCTCATGCATGAAGTCCCAAAATGTTTTACCACAAACCATAAGAGTTATAGGGTCCACATGTGGTACTTGGGATTGTTAGTGTTAATAATGACAACTAGGTAACGATATTAATATAAAATTGTTTGTTAAAATTTGTCAGATAACATTTATCACATGTATATTTGTGAGGTTGTGACAGGTTTCCATACATTGACTGTCAAAACACCAAAATTATTTCTTAGTTACAAGCACCGACCAAAATCTATAGACACCGCATAGATGAGCCCTCACGCTTGCCTAACTTATGTTGTACTACTGCATATCATCCGACCACAAGCTAATTTTGACTAGCTCGTCAAGGGCAAGAACTTGAACGATCCAATCAAAATCACCTAATCTCCTCTAATAAGTACTTTTGACGATTACAATTTCATACAATATTTGAACAAAGCAGCGTCTAGTAAGTATCTAGTCGGTAAATAAGTTATCCAGTTATTGAGAAACATCGGCATATAGTGTATTTTTTTAAATTAATTATACTGTCTCACAGCTGGGCAAAGGCCATCGTCTTCCATCTTGTCCTATACCTCTGACCATTCTATATCGAATACATTCAGATTTGTCCCACAATCTTTTTCTCGGTCTACCTGGGCGACGTCTGCCGCCTTGTGCCGCCCAGACTGGGTGACCCAGTGCGTGGATATTCGGGCCTATCTCTCTGGCTGTACCTATTTGACACAAATTTAATGGCCAGCCTTAGCCATCTTGTGGCCCACATCTATTGTTTTTCGACGAATTTCGATATAGGGGAAATTACATTTCTTTATTGTATTTACTTAAGTTTTATTCTATAGGGGTAACTACTGTTACTATGCAACGAGACACGGCAGTATATTTTTAGACGTACACAAACAAATTTGATTGTTTATCAAATATAGTAGCAGATACGGTGTACGTAGAATTATTGGCAGACGACCAGATCAGTCGACAGTTGTCAGTTAGTGTTTACACCCAACAAGCAGTGGTGATAATATATAATTTATAAATAAAACTGTCTCGTTGGTAAGCGTGTTCGCTTGATAGCCACGCGGTCCTAGGAACAAATCCTAGGTCAAGCAAAAAATGTTCACTACTTACTCTAAATATTTTCTTTATTATAATTAAAAAAAGGGACCAACGAAAACATGATTAATAGGAATGTGATTAGAATAGACGGGATTTATAAAATTCTAAACGCTTCTACACACAGTGCCGCCGGCTTTGCTACCGACCAAGCAGCGGTGCACTCCGTGAGTTACAAATGTAAATTGTTACAAATGCCGCATGCCGTTCGATAAAAGCCGGCGGGCTGAGCCACCGGCATGTGTGTAGGTGCCTCAAATAGACATTTGTATTCACTTCAATCGTTATTCTCCCACAGCTGGGCACGGGTCTTCTTTCAACTATCTTAAGAGTTGATAAAGTTTAGGCCTTAATCCACACACCCTGGCCAAGTGCGGGTTGGTGGATGTCACATGTCCTCAAATAATTAGTTCTTAGACATGGCGGTTTCCTCACTATGATTTCCTTCGTCCTTGAGCAGCGGAGACCAACAAACAAAAAACATAGTGATACATAATAAATAATACAATTTATATTTACATTAAAACCACAAAGGAATGTACAAATGGTTAATAATATGGTTCGATGACCTCATACAACTGCACTGAATGAAATTGGTGCTATCTACGCTCTCGTAAATATATCAGCCACGTTTATTATCCATTGTTTTTAAACTTATCTTTATCTAACTTTTGTTACAAGATTGTAAAAACATGATAAAAATGAATATTTTGCTAACATAAATCAAGTGCATAATGGCTAAGACAAAACAAAAAAACTAGGTAAGTTAAATTCTTTTCAACTAGGTATTAGACAAAAACAAAAAGAAAGTTCATTTTAATTATCTATTTCAGTGGTTTCCAATCAGTGATGTGTATGTATGTACCACTTTGAGAAAGACCTCTCTCACACCCCTCATTACAGAACATGTCAACATGTGGTATATTTAGTCATTTTAAAATTTTTATATTATATACCTGACTAATATCATTATGAGAATTATTCAAAATTCTGACACTGTATATGAATAAATGAAATGACAATATTATGTCACGCATATCTTAGGTAAGAGATTGCTGCGCTTACCCCTTGCCCTTGATATAACCCCGAGTACCTCTGGGGGTACGCGTACCACTAATTGGGAAACACTGATCTAGTTAAATGTATCTAGAATAGTAGATTAATTAAGTTGTCTACTATGTTAATTTAATAGATGAGATTTAATTGCCTCAACAAATTTCACTAGTTTCTCCTCTTACTTCAGTTATACAAGGGCAGTGACCTTTGAAAATTACTAAAATAATTAGTCTCTATAACATAGACCAGGGGTGGTAAACCTTTAAAACGTTTATTCTAAAGAAATGTTCAATGACATGTTGTTAAATAAATGTTATCTTTGTAAAATATCTAAATCTGAAATTTTTATTTACGATCTACTAATTTACTTAAAACTATAGTAATAAATGTTTTAGCTTAACGCGTAATCTAAATTAATGTAACATTATTGCAAATTAGATGACAAGTCAGAAACTACATATATTAGGTTTCCGTGACAATACTTTTAACAGAATGCATGCTGGAGCTATCTGTCAAACTTTGTGATCGGTGACATGTACAAATAACAAGCCCAAGGTTCATCATTTCTGACATAGGGTAAAGAAACTTGCCTTTGTTTGTTTAGTAGATATATTTTGGCAACGTGACAACTTTCATTTGAGACATGTCTCACGTCGCGTTCGGTGAACAGTTAATGGTGTTTACAAATGACCGGTCTTTAACCATCATCCATCAATACAGACTAATTCTTTGTGCATTCATAGTTTGTCAGTCTGTTCTCACGTCAACTTGAGGATAATTAATAAATTCCGACGGGTTTAAATATATGTACTATATATTTATAGATTAGTTTATTACAGATACTTTTGATGAATTTTTAATGGAGCTACTGTTAAAATTAAATACCAAATCCACATATAGATAGAATACAGATACCGGCCGTAAATCGTGACACGTTTACTATCTCTATATAACAATAAGTCTTGCTAAGCATTTTGCCTGGTATACAGTAGCGTGACTCACCATTAGACGCACCGGACAGAGAACAGAGAACGTACCAAGAAATGACATATTTAAATAATAAATAATTATATTATAATTTCACGCTTACTAACATTAAAACTAAAATACAATACATTTTGCTACAATCTATTAAGTAAATCACTTTGTATGAAAAAGATCATAATTTAATTACATCAGATATATTTATAGCATAATATTGATACATAAGAAACAATATCATATTTATCCCCTTAGTCATGAATGTCTTATAAGGTTATTACAGCTAAAATGTATTTATAAATTAGTCTTTTTTTCTTACTAATAAAAAACATACAAAAACCATTTTAACTATAGAGGCAAGATTTTTATGAATAAGACCGTAATTATATAAAACTACGATTACATATTACATACATTATACACATATCTATAATTGCCTTAATAAATGTTGTGCTAAGTCCAGTCCTAAGACGAACGTACGAGATCAATAAAGACGTTAAATTTCATTAAATTGTTATTTCGTGTAATATCCAAGTAAAAATATATGTCTTACATAGATATTATCTCATTTGCACGACATTTGAGCGCACTTAAATGTGCGTTTTACTTAAACAGTCCTTCTTCCCTCAGCGGTTGACTTTACTAGTATGTTGTTTATTACAGATATTGGTACCCTTTATATATAAGTTTTTAACTAACCAACATAATTTCGATATCTGTATCAAATACAAGCACTCGAAATAAAAGTAGAATAGCGTAAAGGGCTAATTGCTTACACCTAACATTTAATAGGCCGTTTTACGCCTCTATTAAAACTAATACAAACCACGACAGGCAGGCATAATTTAAAAGTGTGACTCAGTCATGCTTTTGAGTAGGATATACCAATTAGAAACATTCTGACAAGAATTATAGATATCGGGATACAACTTGACAAACACATTAATATGCGTCTACGGTTACGTGCACTAGCGAAGTCGCTCTGCTTGTCGAGGGTCGACGAGACTCGTAACACAATACATGAATTCGTATTGGACTCATCCTCGGCTCGTAACTAGACACACTTTAATATTCGCTTTTACAACTACAATCAACGAATTAATGACAACAATACCGACGTCGTATTTCAAACATAGAAGGTATTGCACGTCAACGTCTGTAGGTACTAAAAAAAACCAACGAATCTTGTAATCCAGCATTTGTCAAATTGCATGCCCGCCGACCGCGTTACAGTGACACGCATTGGTTTACGCCAATGAAAAAACAGTGAGTGTAAGAGTATTGGAAACGATTTATTATGCTCATGGGAATAAACTACACTATAATAAAATCAAAAACGTCTTGTTACCATAGCGCAAACTAAAGGGTCACCTATTTTCTAATACATATAATATGCTGCACACAAAAATCAGTATCAAGAATTTGATAGCGGTGTGCAGTCTTGATATTAAATTATATTATTAATTAGAAATGTTTCTTACAGGTCTGTTGATAGCTTGTTTTAACTCATATTGAGGGTTATAATAATTCCAAATTTTATTTGTCACCTAGCATTGCTTGTAAGGAAGTATACTTACTAGCGTCTTAGAAGCTAGTTGTGATTTTGTAGTTTGTAGCTATGCTATTAGACAGAATATAGGACCAGCGAGGGTTAGACCGCGTCCTTCAGGTTTGTAAGTACCTACACCAGTGACAAACTTAACTCTTCCTATGATTTGCGTGACACACACAAACTAATTGGTCTACACAGCTTTCTCAGTAGTTATCACGTCATTCACTGCACGGTGGGAAAATAAATTAGATGATTTATGTAGATTTACCTACGTTTAACAACTTATTTAACTATGACATTGACAGATGACGTTAAGTGTCGTGCTAGCAGATTGGTTGACGCAAACCATAAGGAGGGATGAGTAAACAGTGGTTGACCTACAGAAGCGCGGTGTTTGTATGTACAAAAGAGCGTGTCGTGTATAGTAATGTGACGTTCAGACAGGAGTGCCGAAGTCAGGGTCACCGTCCCCGGCCACCAGTCGCGCCGGGAACTTGCAGCGCTCCGCCTCGCCGTTCGTCAACGTTGTCTCTGTTACTCGTCGCGCTGTACCTATCCTATAGGATTATATAAGTATGGTTATGTTACTTACTTGCATAATGAAAATAACCCTATGCCCGTTTTTACTAACATAGGGAAACGTCTAAATGAGATGCCTTAATATTAAGCAGTTGCCCAGCATAAAAAAGGTTTCACGAACGGTTAGACGTCGACATAAGATCTTAGGAATGGCCTAAAGTTACGACGCCGATTCGGTGACACCTAACGCTTAGGCAATTCACTTTTACACATTAAAATAGCCGCGCAAATATTTAAAATGAAATGTTAAAAACGCATGCCACAGATTATTGAAATTCATAGACAATTGAAAAAAAGTAAAGGAAGGTATAGGAAGTGCATGGTATAAACGAATGGTGAAACAGAAATCATTGCTTACATTAGGCATTACTTAATTAGGCGTCGCTTTGTTTGATTTTAGTGAATAAGGGCATTAATGTATAAAAGTTAAGTAGCTAAACTAAATATTAAGTAAAACTACTTTTCTGTGACTTTAATATGAGCCTATATTCTATATTCGTACACTAATCTTTTTCTACAATATCTTTAGCGGCAACTATAAGTAAATAAGAATATTAGATAGAGTAAAGAAGTTATAAAGATGGCAGTTGTCTAATATAAAGTGTTAGTTGTACGACACTGCTAGGGATATATAACATACCTGAATCCTTTAGATTCTCTTCTAAGCGGTTTGATCTCGCCATTCGTCGTGTTAGTGGAGGAGTCTTTCCTCTCGATGTTGATGGTTGGTGGCGGAGTGGTCAGCGCGGGTGGTGGCGGTATGGTGAGAGGGGCGGGGGTCACTGGGGTGGTGGGGGTCTCTGGGGTATCGGGCGACTCCGGGGTGTCGGGGGACTCTGGTGTGGCTGGGGTAGGGGGCGACTGTGTGGCCACGTCACGTGACATTGCGCTCTCTTGTGGCTCGTCAGAGGAAGCTGCCTCTACATCGACTGGTCTGTACGCACCTTTAGTACGCCAATCCTAGTCACACATTAAACAACTATTAATTAGGTACCTTCTACAAATCAACATGTCGTGACAGAATAGATTAATGTGGTAATAACGTTTAAATATGTCCTACTTGGCAATCAATGCCGAATGCAACACTATTTTATTATAATTGATGCACGTGTAAAGAATTCTGTGTAAACAATATTTAACTGCGAATGACTGGCTAGTCTCCAGGGCGAGTGTGCTCTCCAATTCATTAGCCAAGGTCTTTCTCAAATTAATACGTAGGAGATCATTTTAGTTCTCTCTACTAAGCGACAACGTTGTCGGTATTTAAGATGATAATAATAACATTATAATAATAGATTGACATTGAATTATTTTACACTGAAATACATTTTTGATAAGAAACTACGTGTCGACATTGTTCCCAATTCTTTTATCACAAGATCGCTAAAATTTGGTTTGGTTTTAATTTTTGTATTCTGATAACGTTAGACTAAACTAATAATATCTTGGCAACACTAAAATAGGGCCTAAGTTTAATTTGACGTTACAAGAGAATAAGTACCGTTTATAATAGGTCATCATAAAATAAAAAAATTGAGATATATAAATTTGGAGATATAAACAACGGAATCCGGTAGGTAGAGGGCTCGCCTTAGGTGAGTATTGTATATTCATTGGGTGGAGGCAAATATCACAATTTTTTTACTTACCTAACAATTAGTACTACTTGTAAGCTTAATAATTTACGGTATAATGAAGATATAGACACACCAAGTGTCTATGGATTTATATATTACAGAGTCTTGCTGAAGTTGAGTAGAGTTTTAAAGTGAAAACTTCTTTAGCCGCGTTGGGCACTTAAGGGTTCGCGTCATCGATATGCTCATGACAGGCGCATGCGCAGCGCCCGTATGCTGTACGCGTTAGACGCTTTTTGGATAGGTGAAATCTCGAGTTTACAGTTTTCACTTCTATCAGCAGTCCCTACAGTTGACAATATTTTTATTTTATTTCTACTAGAAAGACGGTCAAGAAGTAAAGGCCCACCAGATGGCAAAATTCACCGTAGTCTAAGGACACTTGCAACACCAGAGGCATCACCTGCACGTTGCCAGTCCTTTAGATTAAATAAACTTTTTTCTTTATTTTTTTACAGGTTGCATGGTGATCTCTTAGGAAAACCGTGACGATTAATGTGTTTATACATCAAAGGTGTTAATTAATTACTCTGTCAAACTTTGTCAGGGTACTTGGTAACGAAGAATAAACTCAATACAAGAAAATGTTTAATTTTCGATTAAGAAAAAGTAATCTATTAAAATTTTTCCGCGTACAGTATCTAACGTACGATGCGATTGCGCGCGCCCTGGTTCATAAAAAGGTACTGTACGGATAGCATATTTATGCTAAATACAAATTATTGTCTACACTGTGTAAAAAAAAACTTAGCGAATAATAATGAAACATTAAATTAAACAACTCATTTTGAAGACTTATTTAAACTCCTTGTATAATATAGGATACACCTAGTTTCTAAACTATTATATATACACTACATATAACTAGCTGGGCTAAGCAAAGTATGTGTTATAGGTGCAGCTAAATAGCGAAACTAATGTTACTGTGAGGGTTTATAAACAGAGTGGTATATCGTCGGTATGCAGTGATAATTAATGCCATAGAAATAATATTAAATATAATGAATACAATGACACCAAATTAGAAGTCAAATGTCCAATAATAAGAGTTACTGAAAATATTAAGTGTATCGATTAAATAATTAAATTGTAATATAATGTCAATCTAATATATAAAATTCTCGTGTCACAGTTTTCGTTGCCATACTCCTCCGAAACGGCTTGACCGATTCTTATGAAATTTTTTATGCATATTCAGTAGGTCTGAGAATCGGCCAACATCTATTTTTCATCCCCTTAAGTGAACATTTTTTTTTTAATAAATACGCGGTACGAAGTCCGCTGGGGCAGCTAGTTATGTATAATATTATTAATCCAAATTAAAATTATTTATTTACAGAAGAGTGAAATTCATATAATCATCAACAGAGTAAAAAGATTGTTCCGTAAATCATACTGAGGTGATTGATACATGAAAATAGTTCAAGAACTATATGGGTTTTGTTAATTTATGCGGAATGTATACCTTAAAGAAACCCTAATAGCGAATGGCCAACCTTTCCACAATGGGGTTAGTCCTTACCACCAAGCGCACTTGAGTCACGTCATTTCACGCAACGTTTCTTAAACTAATGCATTGATGGATGTCTTATTTAAGCTTTTTTCCATTCATATCGAGTGCTAAGTTATGAGTAGTAATTGTATAAAATGTCCCTTCAACCCTGTTTAGTATGCTTATCCAATGACAATGACATCGAGACTCTTTAAAGCAGTTGTCAAGTACTTGACTCGAATATCTTTGAACGGCTCAACGAAAAAGTACGGCTCGACTGTCTTTATACGGCTCACCGAAAAAGTACAGAGAATCATTAAAAGCCTCTCAGGAAAACAGGACAGTCAACCCAAAAAAAAATTTGTTAATAAGTTGACTTTTCATTGCACGTAACAAGTGTTGGTGGAAACCATATGATATAATAATATTACTATATCATATAGTTTCCACCAACACTTGTTACGTGCAATGAAAAGTCAACTGGTTAGTGATGAAGGATATGTCTTGGGAAAAGAAGACCCTGATTTTTGGATCAAGGTTAGTGCTAACGTGTGAGGTTAGAGACAGTAGTGCAGTACAGTGCAGTATCACAGTAGATGGTACCTGTGGTCGGCGCGTGTGTACTGGCGTGGAGACGGCCGATTCGCCTGACCACGGCTCGCGCCGCGTAGCGCCCGCCCACTGACACACACATTATATAAATAAACTACTATCTCTTAATTTAAATTCCCGTGTGTTTGTAACAAAACTCCTCCGAAACGGCTAGGCCGAGTCTATGTAATATTGCGTGTATATTCAGTAGGACAGAGAATAGGACGTAAACTGTTTTTCATACCACTAACACCACAGGCACTTAAACCACCCGGAAGAAGCTGAGGCGGGCAGGTAGTTTATAAAAATGTAAACTTGTGTGAGTCAGGCTCCGAACAATTTTATTTTTTGTTGCTATCCGGTAGACCAACAAAAATAGTGGTAGCGGTTGTGGTCAGAACGTAGAATTCATTATTGCATAATGTGGCCAACTATTTCATAAAATAAAAACATCAGCTGCCCACAAATGATGATTTTACCTGGCCCAGATTGAAACATTTCCTTTCACGGCGAGTACTATATATTGAGTGATAGAGTAAAGAAGTGTGTGTACCTCTAGTCGTGTTTCAATCTTGATGGAGTCATCGTCCATGTTTAGTATGTTGAGGTTATTGTTGATGTTGTTGTAGTCTGGGTAGGGAGCCGCGCGGGTACGATACGTCTCCGACTCGCACTCGCTGCCTGAACACACTTCTGGTGACCGTCTGCATGATAACGTACACTTTTTTACTGTCATTCACTTTACTTTTTAATGTTTTGGCGTCCTCCGTCATTGATAGTGATTCTGCCTACGTCAGCTGCCGTATTATGAAAGTTTAAAACGATCGTAATTACGTTGAAAGAAAGGGATGCGGTTATATAATGCGTATATCCACATCCCTTTCTTACAACGCAATCGCAATCGCTTTAAACACTCATAATACGGAACCAGGTCGGAAGACACATTGTTTAAAATTAACTATGCGATGGAGTACGGTAGATATTTCATTAATGTGTAGACGGGATATTTTATAATACAAAATGGAAGAGGTCAAAAAAAAGGTTATGTTTCACAAGCAATACATTGGGTAGGTATGATATACAAGACGGGGATTTACCAATCAGGGGAAGAAAACATAAAAAATTACAACCATGGCGATTACACCGTAAGGCAACTATGGTGCACAATGTAATTTAATTTGTTTCTCTTTTTCAGGTAAAGGTAAACGCAAATATGGCCGCACCGCACGCGCCGCAATCATCACTTCTGTTCAGGTACTGCGGCGACTGCGGAGCGTGCGGTGCGGCACAAGTCTGCGTTCACCTTCAGATGCACAATCTGGCACTGCAGAGTGGAATCAGAGTGTACACCTAATAGTTTGTTAAAATTTTACGCACTGTTATAACCATAGTTGACATGAATGTATGCACCCACAGAAAAATATTAAAACAGTTTTGTGGGGCAATGAAATATTGTAATGATGTTAAATTTGTAAATAAAGATCCATACACACAAACACACATACATACTAGGCAATAAAAATATTGTTATTAAAAAATTTGCACTTATAAGTCCAAGTAATTGAACTACTTTTGACAATTGAGTAAAACAATTGGACTATACCACACTTACCTGGTATAGTCAGGTGTCCTTGGTGCAGTGGGCGTAGCGCCCGACCCATCTTGTTCGCCACAAAACACTTCGCCTTCCTCGGGGTACAAGGGGAACCTGACAATGTAATTCAGCTTTAAAATGCAGCTTCGCATAAATAATTAGATCCACCAGAAGTTTCATGAAGATTTTCATCCAGTCTTAACTGGGAAAATTCGACTAATGTGGAAAGGTATAAACTTACAAATCTGACCTATAATTATCTTCAGATAGTCTATCATCATCGTCTGTCGCTATAAACTGTACACAGAGAGCGCAGTCTCCCTTCACACTCTGCAATGCTTGTACGGCTTCTTTGTGGCACGCCTGTATTAAAGGTAAATATTCAATTATCTTAAAAGTTGAGTAAGTTTAGTCCTTACATCACAACTACAGGCCATGTGTAAATTGGAGGATGTCACATATCCTGGAATGGTTAGTTTTCCACCTGATTCCCTTAATATTTTCCTTCACGCGTATTGAACAGCAGCGATGAAGCAATTGACACAAAGATGTTCCGATATGAACGTGAGCACGATTTCGCTGCGTTACGACTACTCCTTGTAGAAATCCAGGGTAAGTAAAATATTGCTTATGACCTGGTTCCTTTATTAAAAATTGTGGAACGCAGTGTGACGCATCATTCACTTTGTTGGGAACGAATGATTTCGTTAATGACTGATTCATTACACAAACGTCACACACACAGCGTTCCACAATTTTTTTATAGGAAACAGCGTCGACTAAATACTTACTTGACATCACTTTAAACAAATATTTAATGAAATGTAATTGCTAAAAGTTGGCGGATTGTTGGCGAATGATATGTAGCGGTACGACAAAGTTATGCGAGCGTGGGTCGGGCCTAGCTACGCGTTGTCTGCAGGTATCTGATATACAGTAATGGCTTAAGTTTGGTATTAAATGTTACTGTTCGTTAGTAATACAGCAGCCGCAACCGCAGCAGGAACCGGTAGTGAGTGTACCTGCGTGAGGTCGAGATCGTTGATGGCGAGTATCGCGTCCCCGACGTACAGCTGTCCGGTGAGCGCGGCCGGCCCGCCCGCCTCCAGCTCGGAGATCAGGATCGGCACCCCGTGCTCGCGCCCACCCTGCGCCACACACATACCGGCAGTTACACATCCGGTATACAGTACCGAACCAATTTATTTAGAATTTATTGGCCCACGGCACTCGCAAAAACGTGGAATGCAAAATGACTATGTTCTACGGTAATTAAATTTTTTACGAAAAAATTGTCTAAATTCGACGTGTTAATTTGAGAGAATGTAATTATTTAAGGAAAATTGACATACGATCGCTTCGGTTCCTTGGTCAAAGCAAGTTATTTTTAAATGTTGCTTTGTTTCATCAAATCAAATGTTGCTTCTTTAAGTAAAACAATCTGTCATAACGATTTTTTTTATTTTGTTATTTTTTTTCTATAGGGCCCATCAAACTTTCTAGTCTGTATACGTACAGTGACAGAGATCCCGAGGCCGAGATGTGGCGCCCGTCGCACGCGCACGTGGCGAGCGCGCGGCGCGGGCGCGGGCCGGGCGCGCGACCCGCGGCACACCCGCACCAGTGTCTTGTGACGCTGCACCAGGATCTCTGCCTCCACCTGTATACAACAGACGCACACTTGCTTACACCAGACAACTTAATTGTAAATTGCGCGATATAACGCCCCCTAACAACAGCGCAGCACGTGTGGTTTCCCCCTAACACCCTGCAACACAGGGAAAATGTGAAAAAGAGAGAACCATTAACTGAACAGATACAGATAGCTTACGCTAGGCGCCTGCGACGCCCTCGAACCTCTCTACTATTTCGCGCGGCCCTAATAATATAAATCCTGTAACATCTAACATTGAATACGATAAATCAAAATTGTCATTTCGCAGTTCTACGCGATTCCATGAATTCTTTGGCTTTTGCGAAGGCATCACAAAAATTCGAAACCCGCGTGCTACATCATAAATACCGGGTGGAAGGGACCACCCTCTGCAAACCATGCAGAAATTTTGTGGGTAATGGTCGTGCTCTGTATTGTAACCTTTTACGGAATGTATCATTAGGGAATATAGCGAACGGCCAATCTTTTCACTATCACAAAGTCTCTATCACCAAGCGCACTAGCGCTGTCATTTCACGCATCGTTCTTTAAACTAATACATTGATAGATGTTTTATTTTAGCTGTCTTTCATTCAAATCGTGTTCAGCATACTGAGTAGTAAAGTAAAATTTACATTTTTTCTCAATAAATAATAATAAAAGAAATTAAAAAAAAATTAGAAAATTATTGCAATTATGAAGCTGAATGAGCACCCTCTTATTTTGTGGAGGGCTGTCCTTTCCACCCAGTATGGTTAAGTTTTTATCTTGATTATTCTACATCGTTGATCATCAAAAGTATTTGAATCATTTGTCAAGACAAATAGTAGCAAAGACTAGAATTATAAATATAGAGTCTACATATTTCATACTGATATGTATCTAAGCTACCTGGGCCCACAAGGAATCTCGTAGTTCGGAGCGCATATCTCGACCAAGGAGTTGTAATTGTTGTATCCTGCCCGCCAGCTCTTTGTCTAGGTATTTTGTAGCTAATCTGGAACATAAATAAGACATTTCTAATGTTATTTGAATATGATAACTGAATTGTATTTCATTTTTAATAAAATATTAAGAAATTAGAGTAATAACGTAACTTTGTCCATTGACACATTGACATCCATTTTGAATGGTAGTTAAACCTTATTCAGAAAAGCGCATTAGTTGTAATTAATTACGTATCACTTCAACTTTTTTAACGAGCAGCGGTGGCGCACCGGTATCGGCCACGCTTTTGAACTATAAGGTCGCGGGTTCGATCCCCGGTTGTGCCAACACATCTTTAAGTGAATTGTTTTATCGCCGCTGATCAATATCGGTGGAGGAAAACTTCGTAGGGAAACCACCATGTTAAGAACTAATATTTGAGGACATGTGACATCCACCAACCCGCACTTGGCAGTGTGTGTGGATTAAGGATAAGTATGTTACGACTTGAGAAAGCTTTAAATCTCAAGTCGTAAGATAGGTGAGAGATGACCCGTGCTCAGCTGTGGGACACTACTAAAGTATAGGTAATATGTAGTGATAGAACATAGCTTTGCAGCGAAAAAGGCATGCACTAGGCAAGCTTAGAATTGCAATGCTTTTTTATGGTTACTCAGCAAATAAAATGAACGACAACGTGAAATAACAACTTTCACGAGACACACATATTAATATCCACATTAGCCTTGACTAAAATGTCCGCCATAAACTTATTAGCGAAATGATTATATCTATAATTGCTTCATTACCGTTTAAGTTAATAAATTGCTAATTATTATCACCTAACAGTAGGCACCTGTTCTTAGTCCCACTTGGGCGCCACCTACTTTCATGCCGTCCAGTAGTTACATCCTTTGTTATGTTTTCTATTATCTATATATGTACGCGCACGACCAGTTTTTTAAAAGCCGAAACGGTGCGCACTCCACGCTCAGTGCTCCAATTGGTAGCCTTTTTTAAACGAAACTAAAGACGACCTTCGCTCGAAGCTTGCGAGGAATGTGTGCAGCATGTAGCCTTAGATATTCAAAACAGTGGATACCTGGCTTCACAATTCCTATGACTGTAACAGTATGCTTACCTAGCTCCAAATAATTCAGAATGGAGCGCCAGCACAGTTTCCCGCAGTGCTACGTTTTCCCTCGCCAGCTGTGCTGCTTCGCACCGAGCTCGAGCTGCATCTATTACACTGCCCGCCGAGTCCCCACTATCTAGACAACCACCTGAAAATTCTTTGTATAAAACAACGACATCGAAACCTTTACCTGGAACTATTGTGTTTAAGTCTAAAGACTTCTTTAATTCAGGAAGTACTTTAAAAAATCCGAACAGAAATAAGCTTGTTCATACAAAATAATGCATACCAGGTAACGCCGCTCTCGCTTGTACCAATTCCGCCCTCATGTCGACTAGTTCAGCCTGCAACAAAAAAATAATCCTCAACCATTAAGTCTCCCAAACAAATGAACGGCATCATATATCAACAATAAGTAGTGTCGAATGTCATGGAAGTGATTCAGCACAATAGAATTTAATCTGGGGTCTAAATCAGCGGCGTAAATCCGAATTAGGGAAGCGACGTGCGACATTGTGGTCGGGAACACTCAAGGTTAACATTAAATCGTTTGACTTCTCTGCCCGTGTGTGTGCCTCAGATTACAACCCTCGTCAATTTTACGTGTCATCACCCCACTGATTTTGCTGATTTATATTTTCGTTAAGTTAATAAGTGTTTGACATGTGGTGGCAGCTCGCAGTTTATTATCATTGAGCATGTCCTTGTCAAATTCCTAGTAACTGTAGATGTATTAATTTCCATCAATTGCTTCTAGCACTGGGTTAACTGTTTAGCATTATTGTGCATAATAGACATTCTTATTTGTATAGTTAGAAGAGTCGGTACGCGGTAAAACTATAGACTATTCAAAACAGTTAATGCTGAGGTATTATAAGCACTTGTTTGTCTGAACTTCCTGGTCACATTCGAAAAAGTATTCGTCATCTAGTATTTTTCATCCCAGGATGCAAAGGACGACCACTAGTGTTCATATAAAATAACCTATGATTATAATGATGTACTATGTTATTAATGGCCATACGTTTTTACCACTTATTGGCAGAACACTTAAAATAGCTGAATGCGTGTGCGTTTAATCGAACATCTCTCACTTAAACAAGGTACCTTACATGGTTGAATCAATTTAACCACATCATTTTATGTATTTGCATTGCAATTATTATTACAGTGCATGGGCATTACATTACCTTCTACCTTTTTACAGCTAAAGTTCTTTCTTTTCTTTTCTTTGTAACATTTCTTTAATACAAAGATAAAACATTGACAAGATAAGGCCTTACAATTTTCCTCTAACTTGAAAACTAATTTGAAATTTTCTCCTACAGAAAATAGAATGAAGTTTATAGTGAAAATAAAGAGACGTTATTATGATAATAAAACATGTTAAATTTTCAAATCGCAGGCAGGGTTTTCAGGCAGTCTTCACTATCCATTAGATAATATTTAATAAAGGTTTTCCCCGTATGTGATTTTGATCTTATTATACCCGTGCGAAACAAAGGCGGGTCGCTGGAATATAAATTACATTTTTTATAAGTAAAAGGTCTCACAATTTAAGCATTCACCAGTCATATAGGATATGTAAATATGTAATTAGAAGACTATTAAGTTTATTTTAGATCATTCGTTAGCGTCCGATTACGGCATTGGATAAAATTGTTAGTACCTATTGCGCATTATAAAATGTGGTGACTAGTGACTACACGAACTGAAGGAATTTAACGTATATTCGTGACTTATATGACCGTGGTAAATTAAATGCGCATTGGTAACTTAACCTAACCGTTCACACAAGATTTACTTGTAAGTTGTCTAGGTGCTCGTTAGTAGATCATTATTAAGTATTTTCGCTTAACAATGTCACGGACAAAATCTTCTTCAAGGCTAAGTGCAAAGCCTCGAACATCGG
This sequence comes from Meganola albula, assembly GCA_936450015.1. Taxonomy (NCBI): domain Eukaryota; kingdom Metazoa; phylum Arthropoda; class Insecta; order Lepidoptera; family Nolidae; genus Meganola; species Meganola albula. Next base: position 10,798,596 of record OW388148.1, read on the forward strand.
TCTTCTATTGGATACACTTCGGAAAGTGTGCGTTGGAATTACATAACCTTATTCTCTGATTACTTAACAACAGGCAAGTTGTGGTCAAGCGCAAGCCTATAATAGGATAAGAACACCCTCTCTTAAAAATAAGATATCTGAACATAGCCGGCTATGTGAAAGATAGTTATTCACCTCTGCCTACCTTCGGGTAATACAAGCGTGAGCGCCATGTTACGTTAATTTAAGTCTTCTTATAAGATTTAGTTATAAGCTGTCTTATAGGTACTTAAATTAATGAAACATATTAAAATAAAGTAATTTTAAATCTCACACCTTGATTTATTAGGGGCTTAGGACTCTTATTACCGAGCCTTCGTATAGATTACACTAACGGATCTCTGGTAAGCTGTAGAATTATATTAGTAGCTAGCTAGTCATCAGCTACAATCAATCAACAGCCCAGCGTTCTAAAACTGGGTAGGTGGCATTTAATTGATAATTTCCCCATAAGTATAAGGCTAGGTTCATATGAAGCGTTTGATTTATTAATCGCGCATTATAGTTATAGACAGTCGCTATCTGAACACAACGGCACCACAAATAAAAATAATTTGAAAATAGTTTTAATATAAAAATAAGGATAAGTTTAAATTTAGAACTATTTTTTTTTCAGTAAAACCGAATTATTTTCTTTTGATTTGTGCGAATATTTATTGTTTACCTTAGAGCATTTAACAGAAGGTGTTATACGCAACTTCTAGTACTAAATTGTTTCTGCCAGTTCTTGGAGGAGGCGAGATAATCACGTACAGCACACATGTAAAAGTGGAAGAGACTTTACAAATGCACACGCAAACAAAAGCTACATGAACAGTATATGCATACAAACCGTTCATGTACCTCGGCAGAGGGGAACGCGCGCAATACCCAGTGCCGTGTTAAATTTTCTAAGGCATTATTATATCGCGCGGGTATTGTACGCGTGTTCCTGTGAACGATAGACACTGTTTGGTTAGATCTTGTGCCGCGCTATCAGAATAATATTATTATAAACTCAGCTTAATCCTTACAAAGCACGGGATTCTATAGTAAAACTCGTAAAGCCACTATTCAGGAGTACCTTTGAATATAAATACTGGAGGTAGATATTACGAAACAGGTAGCAAATTGTGCAGGTGCAGTGATGCCTATAAATGGTTATTACTAGGCTTGGACATTGTCGTTCACTTTATGGAACTGACTCATCATATCTCGTTCCGTGGAGTGAACTCGTTCTCTAATTTCCCTCTTACTGAACTTCACCTGCGTCAGTTAGTTCTGTAAGTTGGAACTTGGTAACTGCGGGCGGAACTAGAACTCCGACTATTCTCCTACGGCCTGGTATTTTCGTTCTGCAGTTCCAAGTTCCGACTCACAGAACTTATTGACGCAACTGAAGTTCTGTGAGTAGTAACTTGGAATTGCGGAACGACGCAGTTGCGATTGAGTTCCGTTCGTTCCATATCGGCAAGAAGTTCTTCAGAATGAATCGTTCCAGGGTTACTCCAGCCTAGTTATAACAAGTATCGATAGGTAGCAGACAAATACGATAATCATGATTTTTTTAATATAGCTCGACCACAACTGTGGACTAGACGTAACGCGTTTATCCACTCGTGTGAGAAGGTAGAAGTTGGATAAGGCTCCTTAAAGTTTACCACGACGAAACTATAAATGAACAACTATTCCGACATAGTAGTATTTAAAAAACCTATGTTATTGCTAAAATTTTATAAATGGACTTGATTGAAAGATACAAATCAATTTCAATAAAAATAATAGTACGCGTGGTGTCACAAAAATTCGGTAGGTACCTACATTACAACGGGTTTGCAAGATCATGAGATAGAGTGCATCCGATCAATCATACATAACATTTTATTGTTCCCGATACATAAATATATCAGCCTAAACAGAATTTAATTAACATACTTAATTTCGGATCACTGGTTTGAAATAAATTATGTCAATTTTTCTTAGATAATTGCATCGTCGGTCTAGTTGTAAACGTGTTCGCTGTACCTAATAAAGACGTAAGCGCCATGTTATGTTTTTTGTAACCACCGATAAAAAAAAGTGACGTTATAAATTTGACGTGTGGGTGTCTGTGTGTTTGTAGCCTCATAGCGCTTAAAAGGACGGTCCAATTTTACAGAGATTTTTATTTGAAAGCGGAAGGGATGGAGATGGTTTATATGTCTGGAGAATGTTTTTTTTTAAATTTTAAGTTATTATGTTTAAATGAATTAACAATTACTTGAGCGGGTTTATGGCCGGATCCACATTCTTATACTTCACTCACGTTATTACAAATCACGATTAAACTTGGAAAATATAAGCATTTGTCAAAACGTGCAACATGGGTGCGTACAATGCTTACGTGTCCTATCAACAACAGTTTCTCGTCGAGGCTTTCTGCTCCACGCCCTTCGTTCATTATCCTTGGCATACATAGTTTCCGGATGTTCACACTTCATAATCCCTGGATCCGAAAAACAGAAACAGAATAAAATTTGTTTTCTGGAAAAATTCAGGATAGGAAGTCCCCTGATCCTTTGTAGTCGACGCATTGTTCGAGTCTTATTCGGGTTCTGTAGTTTCCTTTAGGGCTAAGTATATTGTTACTTAGTTCAAAGCAGGCGTATATTCCTGAAAAATTTCTCGTTCATGACCATACCATACCAGCACAAAAATGAAAGACGAGATAATTACACAAGATCTATATTGCCCCATAAGTGCTAATGAGCTCTGTTAGTTTAAGTTTTAATAAGGTGTATTAAGTTAACGAGGTGCTTAGTTTTACTGACAATCCTATTGTCAAGGACCTTAAAACCCCTGCGGTTGAAGTAAATATATGATTTCCCATGGTAAAGAGCTAAGCAAGCTTAGCGCTTTACGTATAGCTCTAACTGCAGCATGCAGCGCAGGGCTGACTGTGTGAGATAATAGTGTGAGATAATAGTTCTTTTAATCATTTTAAAGGCACTATAAGGTATAAAAAATGGATTAGTCCCTACAAATGTAATACTGTGAATAAACGAAAAGCAAGCTTTAGACATATCACTCATTTTGTATAATCAAAATTAATTTTATTTTTAATATATTGTCGTTAATATGTTGTATTAAACAGAGGCATTTGGTAGGATTTCACTTTCAATAGTTAACTAACACTGTAAAGGTCAAACGATGAGTTTGTGCACGTAAGTGTATCAATAAATAAATATAAATAAATATTAAATATTTTTTTTGGGACGTTAACACACACGTTCATCTGGTCCCAAGCTAAGCAGAGCTTGTGTTATGGTAACCAGATAACTGGTATAATATAATACTATACATATAATACTTTTCTTTTGTAAATATATACTTATAATAGATATTTACACCCAGACTCGACACAAACACAAAATGTTCATCATTAATGTTTGTCTCGGGTGGGAATCGAACCCACGACCTGCGGCGTGAAAAGCAAGTATCTTACCAACCACGCCACCGGCCCGTCGATAAACAAACACAACCTACGCCGATTTCAAGATCATTATCGCCTGAACATCAAGTGGGCGATTGTTGTTACTGATCGTTCATACTATAACGAGTAAGAAATGTGTAAATGTGTAATGACTTCAACACAGTAATATTAGACGCATTAAAAAACAAGATTCTTTTTATTGAACAGATAACATGAAACCCCGGGACAATGAATTAGATTTATAAGATTCATTAGTAAAGTAATAAACGTGAGTATCACTTGCTTATGAAAGGTTTGCGGTAATTTAAATGCCAGCTACACAATAATAAGTTATTGCGATATAAACGGTTACCGACCAAAAAGGCTGCTAATGAATCGAAATAACCCATCACAATTTATAGAAAACGCCTGAAAGAAAATACGTGTAGGTAGATAGATTACTGTATGATCTTGTTCCCAGTCTCGAGAGCTGTAAAAGGGGAAGATTGATTTACCGTTGTTTGATATCAATCTCAGATACAAGATATAATTTGACCGTACTACACTGCTACGGCAGTGCACGCGCCACCCGCCTCCGGGCATTACGTACGAGCCTATATAGAGAACAATTCATGCAAAGTAACTACAATAAATCTATCGAACGTCGTGTCGACACTTTTACAAGGCTTACGAGATTATATCTGATTCTCATGAATAACTACAACAGCTACATTTTAGATGTGAATGTTTATATTGTCGGGTCTTGTTTGGCACGTTATGAGACCACACAAATGGTAGATGATAATTAGATAGAAAATTTAGGTTATTATTATTCTACTTGGGCGATTGATTTTAGTTTAGACAAGTGCGGTCTTAGGTAAAACTTGAAAAAACGTCAATGTAACGCTTGCGCCTGTATCACCAAAGCTGTATGCTAAGAAAATTATCACACACACTTCCCAAAATCGAGCTGTCATAGTCTGCACTACCACAATTTTCAATTTTATACATTTCTAAAAGTATTTTTGCTTTACCTAGGACCTCACGTTACGTCACTACTGATACTAATACTGAACAAATTTAGCCTTCTAATTGAAAATCTTTTTTTCAGACACATTTGTATGTAATTAGTTTTAAAATATGTATTGTTATTTACAAAATCATATTTATTCAATAGTTAGAAATAATAAATCTTCGTATTTTCGTTGCGTGTTACTTGAATAGTTGTGAGTTGCAACAACATTTACTTACGATGCTATTGCTGTCTTCATTTTTAGTAAAAGTTGTGATTTGTTTGTCAATATGCTTACTCACTTTTCGAGTAGATACATTACATTCTGTAGCATAAAGGTGTAAGATTTGGGATAGTATATTTACATAAGAAGTAGCATTTACTAAATTAGTGTAGGAAGGAAGGAAAGTATCATGTCTGCTTAGTGTTTACACTGTAATGTTTTCTTTCGCCAAACATTCAAATAATTCGCGCAACCTACTGTTTCTCACATCGGTCGGATACCTAAATCAATCGATTTATCAATCTTAAAATAAAATATCAGTAAGGTGGTTAGTAAGAACTGAATGAGAATAACCGCGGGTCGTGCTTTAGCCCTTGTTTGCAATAAGCGGTTTCAACGAGGGTGCGGCGAACCAGCAGCGGCCCAGCCCAACAGCATACGCGCACCGGCGTACGAGGGCTTATGAGAGGTTCTTACCTAGAACTGGACTATACTGGCTATTGATGATTCAGAAATACGGGTGATATTTTAGATGTAGCAAATGTTTAACGAGGATATTCAGAAGTATCGGGTTCTGATTGTGATTAATATAAAAATTACATCAGATGAAATCCTAATAGTCAGCTGTTTTCTAAATTTCGTTCATACCCACTCGACTAATAGTATGTAGGTACGAATTTTTATTTTATTTAAATCCCATAGAATGGCTTTTTTGTGTAGGTACCTTTATCAACATATTTGTATAAATTTTAGAGATCTAAATAAACGCATCTAATTTGAGCTCCTCCACAACTGCCTACTTTACGCCCTATTCGTTTAGTTCTATAAATCAGAATTGATTATCAATTTATTGCACTCCCGCGCAATATTATTCTTGTTGAAGGCGTGATGCTACAAAAACACACATAACCGAATATTAAGATAACACATTTGAATATCAATGATCACCGATTTGATAATAACAACAACATAGTGAGTAGGGTTCATTGCGTAATGTCTATAAAACTTAAGATACAATTGTATTGTATTTATTATAATGTCACGTCCGTGACTATGAGTACCAAATAAGTACTTAATATTCAAAAAGTTAATAGGTTCTAAAATTAAAATTTTCAGATCAATTAAAACAATTTATCACATAACTTGATAAAAGCATGCGCCAATGACGTCATAAAGATAGTATCGCCATAGATCTGCAGATATGAAATTGTTGAAGAAAAAGAGTGACAACATTCTTTAGTGATAGGTACTGATAACTTTTCATTTATTATTATTATTCCTATTATATTATTTTCATTATTTTAAAATTTCAATGATAATTTTACAATTTGTTTTTAATGGCTCTGATGTATTATTTTATTTTATTTTTATACCTATTTAAATAGTTATGACTAATGCGGATTTCTGTTTTTAATCATTTGTAGCTAATTTTTAATATGGGCACAGCCTGAAATAAATGACATTTTATTTATTTATTTTTTTATTAGCATTTAGCAGATTTTATTGGTACTTTCACTTTTAATAGTCTTTTCTAATTCTCTTTCACATTAATTTAAAAAAATTACATTATGCGATAGAACTTGATAGCAGTGGCAGACCCTAGGTATTCGTCACATAATAGCCGGCTTTAAGGTCAAAGGTTTTAATACAGCCACAGGTAACATTTTCCCAGACAATACTCAATAACAGGAAGTCATTACATTTTATTAGCAACCTGTAGAAATCCTTGCCAAACTGTGAGGAAATTATTTTGGACTATTCAAGTCTGTCTCGTACGGAGTACACAATAGAACTTTCCTGTGCGTTTACTTTACATGAGGTCATTGTTTCGTTGGTCTTGAACGCCCTACATGCATCGTTGATGTGTTTGACAAATACCTGCATCGTGTGCAACACTTCATTTGCATGCGTCCCGGTCTCCTGCAGTCGGTGCACGCGGAGGACGCAACTGTCTGTCCTCTAACTTTTCACTCATTGCTAGTCAATATTATGCAAAATATTTCACTATAGTTGAACGACACACGCCTGAATCACACCATAGAAACACGGGGTTTAAGAAAACGGTCACGCGTTTATGTTAATAAGTAAATAGCATACCTAAATGGACTAGGTCTAGTCTTTCCAGACTAACGCTTATCGTGTAAGGATAATTTAAATAAACGCATAACATAAAAACACAACATTAACATTTAAGGGCGAACTATTTTTGTACGTAAAGTAAGTCATTATTATACATTACTAGCGGCCCGCCCCAGCTTCGCCCGAGTAGCTTCGGTCCACTCAACAATTTACAAAAAATGTGATAAATTAACAACCGCTCAACCGATTTTGTACAAACTTCACATAAACCATCTACTAAATAGTCCGAACAATGCCTAAACATTTGGTTTGAATAAGTTGTAAGTTATAAAATTACGACGAAAAGTGGCATTGATTTTTATATATATAGATTATTATAGTGCGTGAGATGTGAGATCTTATTCCATCACTGCGTTAATAGGTACAAATGTTGTTTTATAGTCATTCATAAATAGATAGAGTCTGAATGCTGGAAGCGGAAGAAAGAAATGTTTAATGAAATTAAAACTAGCGGCATGCACACCCACGCAGCAATGATACTTGAAACTTATGCAACTGATCTCCAGACTTGCATTACAATTTACATCCGTATGCATCAATGCGTGCATTACCATAAACTTTATTTTGAAACTATTGACCAATCAAGATTTCAAGAGCAGCCAATGTTCGGATATAGTCACGAACAATGGTGAGAGTATAAGGTGCAAAGGTGATGGATCGCGCCGCCCAGCCGTGGATGTTATCGGACAGACAGCATGAGCGGTGAATGAGAACGCGGCAGGAGTTCACTCCGAGCCATTTACCTTATCTCATACAGAGAGCCATTAGGAGCCGCTTTTCACTTTGTTTTGAGTGTTTCCATTCCAATATAATACGGAACGACGTAACAAAGCTTCGAGTATCTAGGTATAAGATGCGAAGAACTACATAATATCTAAATGTATTTAGATAAATGATTCCGCGTAAATCTAACTTATATCCATCTAGTTGATAATAACTTTAGTAAATCCGTGACTAAATTGTTTAAAGAACTTCATCACAAATAAACGAGGATTATGATTACACTAGTTAATCAATGTTTTGTGTTTTTCTCCTTTAGGGCATTGAAATCATTTGATATTGACAAAACCTAGATTATATAATCTCATGCTTGAATACGGCATTCCGTGATTCGATAAAATGGATACATACATGCGTTTGAAACTACAGTTCATAACGGTTAACAAAGCAACAAATGATCCTAAATGTAATTCTAGTGACTAGTGTGGCCTCACATACCCCAATCTTTTAGTCTCTTATCTAAGACATTACGGCTTTTATATGCTTACAATAATCAGTTTCAATACTGTTGTTTGATCGGAAGTCATACAATATTAATGTTTTTAATACTATCAAAGGACTAGTATAAATTAAGTGTCAGTAAATTCAGATTGTTTCCGTTGCTGGGACGATAAGATAAAAATGTCAACACTATTTGCTGAAGGTAAACAGATGATAATATTTTTATCTGTTTCATGAATGTGTGTGTATTTAAATAGAGGAACGGAAAACAAATAGTTAAATTAAGAATGGAATTTAAGGTGACTACAATAATAATTGCTAGTGATTATCCCCTACTGATTTTTGGATGAGCGAGAAGAATACCTTGCTAAGGAATCCGGAAAATCGGTATAAAATATTTAAAGGCAAATAAGGCTTTTACAAAAACTAAATAAATTCATATCATGACATGACATAAAAAAAAAATAGGAAAAAAAGCGCCTTCTAAAAAGTAAAAATGAATGTTCGTGAATTGTTCTAATGTACCAAATCTGTTTTAGTTCTAGGTAGGGTACCTACTGTCTTATCTAACGATTTAGCATCGACTGTAAATATTATTTTTTACTTTTAGAAGTAGGTTTTATTATTATTAATGTGTTTTCCACTGAAAAATATTAGGTATTTTCTTCATATCAAAAGGATTCATGATAGTAATATTTTCTTTATAAATACCGAATTTTCAAAAGTGAGTATTCGTATGGCCCATAAGAATAGAATTAACCTTAGTAATAACAGTTGCACCTGGTGCGCGTAAATGCGCAAGCGCAGACATGCACTGAGCGCGCGTCGTGTTGTCTGTCTACTGCAAGGCGCGATACACGCTTCTCAGAAATGAATCAATGCAACGCATGCATTGTACCGAATGAGGATGTGGTGTTTTTATATAACATATCTAATTACATTTTTATTTAGAGTTTGATTTTATACGTCCATAGCTACTTAAAAGCGTAGCTTTGCTTAGATGTAACATAGCGCTCACGCCTGCATTACACTTGGTGTAGGCCTTAAAGTATGTATACCTAAGCTTGGTTAGACATACTGTTGATGCAGGAAAAGGTAAATATTACCCACATTTCATCAGAAATGTTTAGGTCCCACACGTAATAGGAGAAGGTGAGCCTATTGCTGTTTTGCGGGCATAATTGCGAATTTAAAGCTGATATTGCAATTTTGTTTAAGTATATCAGAAACTTATTTTCGCTGACTTAGTGCCTTTAGAATTTTAACCGCAGACTTCCCATTGGTGTATTTGTGAATTGAACATTAATCATCAAATAATCTCTACAAGAACAAGTTATACAATTATGCAACCGCAAAATGGTTATTTATATATATTTTATATATATCTAAACAATAATCAATAAGCAGTTAATAGAGACAAGACACAAACACATGTATTACATACGTTGTTGTCGTACATAAATTATGGGTTTTTATAAATGTAAATAATTTAAGATTCCTATGACAAAGTGTTCATACAGTCGAATAAATTACTCGAAAGTCTGATCAATACTTTATTTTTCAACAATATTTCAATTAGGTAATGTTTACAGCAGGTATTATAGCCGGCTGCCCCAGCTTTGCTTGGGTGATTTATAAACGCTTTTCCGTATTTTAATTTTTACTTTCTTTTACATTAAGAAAAAAAAACATATACGGGGCAGTAGTTAGAAATTATGGAATTATGTCCTCAATTCATTTATACAAGTTTTTTTTATTGTAACTATAGAAGAAGATACAAGTTAAGGTATGAACGTTTTTAAATATGATAAATTTTTGCATGATTCACTTCACTTTTAAAAATGTCTTTAGAGTGATTCTGCCAAAAACTTTGATAGTTATGGCTACATCATGACAACAATGATTCTGCTTATGTCAAGGTTAGTGAGCACGAAATGTCATATTAGGAAAAAATATGCGAAAAACGAAAAGAAGCAAATAGACTACGAACATATAAAACGATTAAATCAAACGAAAAATGAACGATGTAACTACTTCATGCAATAGGCATAAAAAGGAATGTTGTTCGTTGAATTTACTAAATAATGGGCTTGTAATATTATGTCAAAAAAGAAAGAGACGGAAGAGTGTTGCCATTAACTGATTAACAGGACGAGGGACATCTTTAGAGAGAATCGTACAATGAAAAAAGATATGCCTTATGGAACCGTCCTTGACCACAATGACCATTAAAAATAGAGGTCACAGTCAATAATAGACAACATGACAAGTTTGACAGACATCAATCAAGGGTGACTTAATTTAATAATGCGCGAAAAAAGTATAAAAAATTAAGAGTAAAGTAACATAAAGTATAAATTCGAAAGTTATAGTTAAAACACAGGCTGAGCTGTCTTTAATTATTAATTTGGCAAGAAATACAGAAGAACATACGTGACCTAATCGTGAGCCGAATGATGCGGACGGAATGCATCTCAATGATTGATCAATAATCATATACCAGACTGAAGTGACAGGTGTCTGTTTGTTCAATAACTGTTAATCTACCTCATAAATTCAAAAACCACATAAAAATATCATACAGATCCTTATAGTGATTCTAGATCATAAACATTTTACAACCACAGTTTACGATGGTTCCAATGCGGCATTAAAAAGTTAGATTGGCAATAGGCATGGCATATATTTATTTTCATATGTATTAGAATATTCATGTAATATACTTTTAATAATAATTGTTAGCATGAGATTGTCTAAGTATCTATATTTAAGTATGTATTTACAAAACAAAAGTATTATATGTATTTAGTATATTACCAGTTAAATGGTTTCCCTACTACAAGCTCTGCTTAGTTTGGGTTCAGATGGCCGTGTGTGTTAATGTCCCACTATATTATTATTATTATTACTTAAATTATTATCTACGTCTTTAGCATGCACATTACACCGGCTGTTACAGGCAGCATGCGCTCTCTGTCCACGCAACCATTTACTTATATCTGTGTATTTCACATGACCTTGATTGAAATCATTCGCTAGTGAAATTATTAGCTTAGCTTAGAATTCGCGTTTATAATTAAGAAATTTATACGAAATCGTTAATTGCCATCACTTATACTTGCAATACTAGATGCATCACTCAAGCATTTACCCACTAGATGTCGACGGTTACTGGCAACTTTATCACACCCAGGACCATCAACAAAAAGTCTGTAAAGTACCTACATATTCCTTAAGGTGGAGGTACCTCTCCAGTCAGGTTGCTCACAGAGCGCTGTGCACTTCCTTCCTTTCAAAACAATGTGTTATAATCCATTAATTTAAGAAATTGTTTCAAGAATCTACGATAAAATCTTCATCCAGTGTGCAAACGCGCTAAAGTCTAGGAAACAGGTTTCGTAGTATAGCGATGTTTGCGGTTACAAGATCCGTCGAGGATAGGGGCACAATCAACTTGACCACAAAATGAACTGCATCTCTTGTCCAGACTGCATCACGATCTACCTAATTTATAATCCCACAAAACCTCTGAACATGTAATAAAGGTGCAATAATAGTAGTTGCATCGAATAATGGCATTTTCGAGAAATGCAATGCAACGTATTTTATCTCTAAAAAGGTAGGAAAATTTATCTATTTAATGGTTTAAAACGGTTTTTCCTCAATTAAATAAAGAACTATTGTAAAGCCACAGTGTACACAGTAGAGTCCATAAATTGAACAATTGTGAACAGACCGAGTAGCCAAAATAATTTCGTGAACGGATCGCCTAACTACATCCAAAATTTAATTTGGAAAACCTAGTACAGATACTTCTGAATTATCCTAATACAATAGAAGAGACGTAGATATATTTTTGTGGCCCTGTGAATGCCTATACTCGTATTTAAGTGAACTCGACTGCACAAGATTTGTAAAAACACAAGTAGAAGTATTTATCTGCAGGATAAAGTTGCTATAAATATAAGTTATAAATAAGTTTCTATTGAGACTTTTCAATGTCAATTATGCATAAATGAGAATCTAGCTTCGGTTCTAGGTAAAGATTATCTTAAAGTACATAGTAATCTATTAACTTCGCGATTAAGTTTATTTAATATTTAAATTAACATTTATCTGTAAATAATTGACGATCATTAACTCACACCAGAGATCAAACAAGTGTTTTAACACTTGGGTTTATACATATTTACAAATCGACTACTATCGCCAAATAAATGGAAAGTACTTAGTACGTTTGATAAAGATTTAGTAAACTTAAAAAAAACACGAAAATTGACTGCTATATTCTTTTAGGCTAGGAAATAAATATAAGTCATCAGTTGGCGACAGAAATAATTACAGGCCTATATTTTTCTTTTTTTTAAACGGCAATTAAGTCGTTTTAAACTGTTCTACCTGTGTCGATTTTGAGGTGGCCTATTGTAAGCTCCTCTAATGATGCTCAACCGCGGCCTTTGAAAGTGTATGTGACTTTTATAGCTTCATTTTTCCACACCGAATGTATCTAGTCTGTGTTTTTCCAAAGTAATCGTGAAAATAGCTATGATTGTCATTGACCTAGACAAGTACTAGTAGAAGGAATGTGCGAAGTTATTACTTAGGTACGCACTCATATTTACATCTTCTATGCCAGTTGTGTTATATTTCACATCTAGTAAATATCCAACCATCTTAGTAAATAACAAACCACTACATTAAATTATTCGACTAGCCTGTTGGCATAATGGTTATTGACCCTGACTGCTAAGCCGGAGGACAAATCTAGGACAAATCTGTGTGTAATTTATCTATCATATGAACCTACGTACTATTTACAAACAAATATTGAAGTAGTAGGTACATCAGTACTTAATTCCCGTCACACAAGACAATATGTATATACTTTTTTTGTGGTATGTACACCAAATCGGTTTCAGTTATCTGCGGGACATAAGACAACCACTAGAAATAACTACAGTGGGAGAATGATTTGCGAGGCAGCTTTAACATTGTGAGATTGTAAAAGAAGTATTAACGTTAAACGAAGCTAAGAGAATGCTTTACAGACACGCGCAGTTTGTTAACACAGAAAACATAGCAAATGAAATTTTAAAAAATACTAATTGGCTTAAGTTATTTGCGCTATAGAATGTTGAATAAGCAATCCTAAACCTTCAACAAAAAGAAAATATAATTGAAGATGAAGTTTATAGACGGTGTGCCAATAAGCAATAACAAAAGGAAAGCGTCGTGTTTTCCTTTTTACAGCCGGATGCCTCATCTTGGAGAATTGCGAGATAGTTACAACAGTACCTACGAACATAAGTCAACCTAGCGATTTGTGAGAGAGTAAGACTAGTAATTGCTTCGTGTCGTTAAATTTTGCATTTAAGTTTAATGCCGATAGTTATTTCTCGATTGAGAATTATTACGCCAAGTTACTAGAACTCGTCAAGTTGCACGTGTGTAGGTAAGCAGTGTAAACACGCATTTGGAGCTAATTAACCGTCAGTGGCTAGTTTATTCCTCGGCCTGCGGCGAAGGATTCCCACGAACCGCAATGGCAGGCTTGTCGCATTATCATATTAAAGGTAAATCGTGTAGGTACAGCCGTGACAGACTAGAACTAGGTACTAGGTAGGTGCCTGCCTATACAAGCTCAACACCGCTGCGTTGCATTGCATTTGTTTGTTTGTTTGTTGCTACTGCGTAATTTCTATGTGATCGATGTCGGACCTTGGCCAGTTTACATGTTCGACGTCAACAGCAAATATTATTATTGTTTATTTTTCTTATAACTACAAGACTATTAATTGCAACTCATTAACGTATTAATTGCAAGCTGTGTTGTAATAAAATTGAAAGGGTATATACACGAAAATTGATTTGATGACTGACAACTGGATAGTGGATGGTTTGTTTGAACATCAGCAGTATACATTAACACCCCATAAGGTGTGTACTCTTTCTGGTGTTTATTATAGTTTAACGAGAAGATATAATACTTTGTAAGCCCGTCGTGAGTCTATAAAATGAAGTGCAATACCAATCAGGAAATTCTCATTGAGTTTATGAGAACGATACCTATAAATTTTACATTTTAGAGATGGAAAGTGCAGTATGGTATAAAATATTACTCTTTGTTACATTGGTTTATTTTCAAAAGTCGAGATAATATTTACAAATTCTGTTAAATATTTTCAAATAGGTACCTGAAGTTTTTAGGATTAATTGTAAAAAATAATTAGTTTTAGAGAACTATGCATTTATAGAAAAGACTTTTATTTATATCTATAAACAGTTAAGTATTTCTAAACTTATGTAGGTACATAATGGGGTGTTTGACTTTAAAATGATCACAACATTATCAACACTAGTAGTAGAGTGTCAATTATTTATAAGATATGGGCATTTGTTCTACTTATTAGGCCATGTACAAACTAGTGAACATTCAACATCGCAAATTTGCGATACACTATCAATAAATCTGTATTGATTGAAATAGAACCATCTAATTGAAGAAGTTTTAATATATTACCTTGCCACCTAATTATTTACAACCAATAAGTTCTCTCACGGTTACAAGTTCTCATACTAGTCTATTGCTAAACAAAAGCTTTTCGTTTACGTAACATGCTCAAACTACCTCATTTCTAAAGGCCTCCACATTTTCAATTTGATATGCATCGTTTACCGTTTCATAGATGCAGCTTGCGAGTGCGTAAACTTGACCGACCGTTGATCGAGTGATTAGCTTATTTTTACTTTAGTGAAAAACCCTGAAAAACCAGTCAGGTGCGCGTCGGACTTGCTAAAGCAAAAAAATACACATTCTGTAAAAAAATCAGCCCTCTAAATGCCTATTACTCATGAGATTAGTCTACTGACATGACAGTCCGACTAATAGACGGGCAGCGGAGGCATAGCAGTGTCCCGTTGACACCTTTCCTGTAACTTCTTCAGAATCCTAAAATAGGTTGTAATTGTAACAGCCTAATTGACGAGTTTTAATTTATTTAGTGCAGTATTTACTTAAGATAGGAGATTCTTAGCTAGAGGGTTCCATGTAAATCTATGATATGAATCATCACCTCGTAGGAAACTGAAGTATGTAATTTTAATCGGTGTCTGGCAATACTGGCAATGAACACACCAGATGAGTAACAACTGTTCCAATCATTTATTCTATCTGGGGCTAGTCCAGTGAAGTTAGGTAGGTATATGAGTTCATAGGTATAAAAAATATTCAAAGAAAAACAAAAAATAAAAAATAAAATTTACATTAATTGACGTCGGGCTAATATAGCACTTCTTAACACGTCATAATAAATTATGTACTAATCTAATTTATTTTTAAATTTAAAGTAGGCGGTCCTTTTTCTTCTTTTTTTTACTTTTATTTTGTGGTGCACGCACTAAATTCTATATTCCATTTTTATTATCTTAAATTTAACCTTGGGGGAGGAGTCCAACTTCGGTTGCCATAAACTCCAAAGTTTGTAAGAATGGGAATATTACTTACAAAACTGTCGTGCCTACTAATAAGTATTTCACGAGGAAGAAATAGCGGCAGAGGCTAGTACTTATAAGTAAATTGGTTTAATCTATGATCAGCTCAATAAAGCTTTAATTATGATTAACAACTAAAAGCAACCCTTCAAGATTAATTGGTTTGTTAGTTAGCATACTGTTTCCACGCATGCGTCATCGCAAATTACGACTGCCACGAAAAATAGTGCAGCAGCAAAGAGTGTCGCGATTTGCAATACTGAAGCTTACTTATTAGCAGATTAAGGGTTAAACTAACTTACAACCGTATTCATAAACGTCTTATAAGCTCATTATAACTAAAATAGGTCTATTATTCGTTTGTCTTTGTCTGTCATCTTGACATTTATACTAGTAAGAAAGAGACAAAGTCCATTTTAACCAAAGAATCTTATAAGATTCTTATGAATAAGACCGTTCGTCTACTCTATATTCAGCTACAGGACCCCGATTTTCAAATGAGTGGAGTAGATATGTGTGATACGTACCTATAACGAAATTCTATTGTGTGTTTTAAACACATTTCTCTAGTCTTGTGTCGGCTTTCGTGGTTTTCAGGCCTTAGTATGCTGTATTTCATGGCCGGTTTGTTACGATTGCCAAAATATCTTCTAATTGAGCTTCTAATTATTTGAGTTCAACGTAAACTAATTATGCACTCTTAACAATGCTTCTCGTATAACGCAAATTACTTAGTTATAACAATGAAGAAGTTGTATTGCACTTGTTAAAAACTTTGTAGTTAGTGGATGTAATGATAAAATTATTTGCCAACTTATAATTTTTAACTTCCAAACCGCGGTAAATGTAAACCGCTGCTCTATATCGGCTAGTATTATATTATCTGTGATATCGGTAAAGGGTAACATCGTGAAAAAACCAGCATGTCTAAGAACTAATCATTCTAAGGAAAATTACATCCACCAACCCCCACTTGGCCAGCGTGGGTGGATTAAGACCTAAACTCTCTCAATTTGTAAGGTAATTGAGAGAAGACCCGCGCCCAGTAGTTGGACACTAAAAAAGAGTTGAAGTAAAATAAATTGGATAAGTTCTAGACCACCCGGATAGTGACAACCTATAAGAAATTTTCATTACACCTACATAACATATTAGAGATGACTGTAATCGAGAGGATGGACACTGGATAGTGGATACGGTTCATGGTAATCGAAGATTATTTATCATTACGCTTAATTACTCTATGAACACACGCGTCCCAAACATCGAAGAAACGACGCCGACGCCGCTGACTATCTTAATAACTTAGTTCAATCGCACATTGGTTATGATGACTAAGATATACATATTTTATAGTGTGGGTAATTTTGAACCTTAAAAAAGTTTTCATTTGTGAATCTGTATATTTTGTGAAGCTTGTGGCGTCGCGTCTTACCGTTTAAACGAGTGGACCAATTTTAATGATTCGGTGTTTTATATCCTTTAACAACATTATTATAATGTCGCCGTCTAGTCGCTCTTCAAAGGCCAGAGTAAATTTAATGATAAAAGAATACTTAGCAATTTTTATCAGGTTTTCAAGTAAACAAGTTGAGATTTCGTGTGCGATAAGTGTCATCATGTATGCAGACTGTGTAACAAACATTACGATGACGCAAATAAGTCTACAAACTATAACATTATGTAATATTTCACAAGAAAAATATTTGGTACTGAAAATAATTTTTATCTCATGAAGGTTAAAATTTCTTCCAAGTAGTTGATGATAGTCAAATGAGTTCGTCAATAATACGACCGTCCGGCGTGGCGCCGCTGTTAATGCATTAGTCTTAGTACTTACATTCAGTCAGTTTTATATGCTAGTTAACAACTATGGTTCTATTTTTTTAATCAAAGAAATAAAATAGTGCAGACTTTATGATCTTCTAATAAATATGACTCTTGTACTTTTAAAGACTTTTACTTATATTTCCTCTTTATGAGAAATCGACTGCATGTAGCTAGAAATAATGTAACCGCATTCGACACAATAAGAAAGATTTTGCTAGATGATAGCAACCATTTATCATTGTAGGTACAAGGGCAAAGCGAAAGTAAAAGACAATTTATGTAACTAAACACAGTGATAAACTAATATTGATTAAGATGATCGATGACGAATTGCAATCGTTTACAACATGATGTAACTACAACTACAAGTGTCCAGAAGATACAAGTGTCTTGAGCAATCCGCGACATTTGGTTGAACCAGTGATTCCCAATTAGTTGTGTCCACGTACCACACCAAGACCTCTATCTCTCGCACATAATATAAAGGGTTTCTAGACAAATTACATAGTGAAGCGGTAAAGAATATCTTATGTCAATTCCATTCATTTTGTTATATTCGAAGTTGCGCTAGTATCGCTTCTCTTTGTAAGTTGTCTAGAGACCAAGGAATGGTAGAAGGTAAAGAAGAACAAGAAGAAGTCAGTGTCGAGAGAATTACGCGTATCTTAGTTAAGATATTGCTGCTAGCATCCTCGCGTACCTCTGGGGGGTTTGCATACTAGTAATTGAGCAACACTGGGTTTAACTAAAGCTCCAGACATACGTATCAACTGAGTTTAAACCTTTCTTTTAATCACCGTCTAATCAAGGGTTTCATTGAAGATAGTTAATGTAAGGTTTATGGCGTACGCAGACTTTCTCACGAGTTAGCTGACCAGATCAGAGCATCTTTATGGCAGCTAATCATTGCACTTCTGAGAAAGTTTCTTTTTTTCATTAAGTGTGTTTGTAGGTTGATCTATGATCTACGTGCCTGTACACCCATGCAAAGGTTTAGTAAGTGCTCGTAAAATACCTAAGTTATAATCATTAATGGTAAATCATAAAACTAATACATTACTTATGTACATTTTTATTACTACATAATTATTTATTATCCTCCCTAGTTATACTTAGCTTCTTAACAAAATGAGAAATATCTGAGGAATAAATAAGGTAAATAAAATTTAGTAAACAATCAAAATATGTGGAGAACGGGCAGCAAAATTGCAACAGATACCTATCAAAAGACTTCAGCACTATAAGATAGTGAAATTGCTGAAACCAATAAACGAAGGCTTTTATTGCAGCGGACGCGGCGGGGAGGTGCGCGTACGCACCATGTCCGCAGAAGGCGGGCCCGGCGTCCACAGAGCCACCGCGGATGCTGTGGCAAGCGCACCTGTGCGACATTATACCAGTCAGCCGCGACACGATAGTGCACACGCGACACTCGCTAACAATTATGACTCAGTGATAATATAATCAGTGACAGTGCTACATCTCTATCGTCTATAAGCTGCTACGCAATCTAGAACAACCCTAGGTCGGTACTAGAATTTATCTTGTTATCATTAATTGTGTGTTTTGATTGTTCTGCATGCGATTTAATATGAGCGAATATTTATTATACCTATGTCAGCGATTTTATACGCGTGATACAATAAAAGCGTACCAAATATATTGCCTGTAAACAACCCTACATGTTAATCCAGGTAGTAATCTTCATGTGTGCAAATTTATAATTCAAATATTTTCAGCCGTTTTTCAGTGACGGTAAAACAAACCTATAAACTAAAAATAGTAGTAGGATTAAATTATTAATAGGCTAAATATTATTTTACAAGAAAACCATGACACTGTCGTTTCCATTACCTACGTAGGTATACCTGAGTGAGATAATGTTCATACACAGATCACAAATATAACTTTGATCCTTTTATATAAGTACCGCAAAAAAATTTAACAGATTAAATAGTATCTAACACAAGCAAAATTAAAACATATTCAATCCAAGACTTAATTCATTAATTGTAGGTACGTACTAGGAAGTAAGTAAATAAAATAATTATGCTAATTAATTCACTGGTTGTTAAGACACGCCATAAAACTGAATTTAAACAGTTAATATTAGATGGTCAACGCCTTAGTTTTAGTAAGCTGAAAAGCTTCCGCCTAAAACGACGATATTCTAAAAAAAAACGTAATAAAACCGCGATAAAATCCACTAACTAAAAAAGGAGAGTGATGATTATAATTATACTATGTCCAACATCAACTTGTTATTTCGATACAGTCGTAAAAACAAACAACCACAACTTTTTTTCTAATATCAAAGATTTTGGGATATAAAATTAGGTAGCTTCAAGCTAGCGTGTAAAAAGTATAAAAACGCGGTTTATATCTTCCTAGTTTTCACTCCAAGTGTATATTTTATGATTTCGGCCCCAATCAGCAGTTAAAAGGAAATGTTCTGTCTACATATTATCACTACATAATATAAAACAAAGTGTAAGATAATACTGAAGGTATTTTCATCCAGATTTCAGCAATGACCGAGATATTCACGAGAAATTAGCAAGATTGGTGTGATATAATTCCTATGTTCCCGGGCTAAATCGGGCGGCTCGATAGTTAAATTATATTACTACTTATCCTATTCCATCTAAACATAGCGATATATTTGTTATAGATCACTTTACAATCATAAATTTATATTATTCTAAGAAATGTTATCGAATATGATCGTAAAATTCACATTATATCCTGTGTCAATAAGTTACAATAAGATTTGTTAGATCTCACAAATGTCAAGTGTTTGTAAATAATAACATTATAATGTGATAATATTATCAATTCTGCATAATGGAATAAGTTCAATAAGAAACTAATTTAATTTAACACTAATTTAGGAGAAATTTCACGATAGACAAAACTATGTGTGGAGCCATACATATAATGCTCCACATCATTAAATAAATTACATTTATATACTTGGATTTTTGTTTGCAATGAAAAAAATCATAATTACAGGACCTATTTCAAAATCTTTTCACTAATAGAATGTTACAATAATGACTGAGTTGGCTTTTTCTCAAAAGCCAATTGGACTTGGGACGAGATCATATTGCAACTCAAGCAAAGGAAGGGCAACCGCTTATACAATTACTATGTACATATTTATGATATTAATAAAATTTATATCAATTAAGCCCTTATGTCTTCATAAATTCTATTCATACATGTTACATTTATGAAATTACGATAAAAAAGACTTTTCGGGTGCTACAATTAATTATGATATTAGAAAACTTCAATATATGAAGGAACCTCCAGCGTAAACCATAGCATAAATCAAAGCATTTCTAACTGTACAACGAGCTACAAGAATGATATATACCTAATAGTTCGAAACTAGCCGTAATTATATCTGTACTTACATCTCTATTGGGCCTGGCCACTGGAAACCCTCCAGTGGTACCTAATATATTACGTAATAGCCTGTTAAAATGGAACGGGTACAGTATAAATCTCTATAATTGAGATTTATACTTCATCTATGAAAGGATTACTTCCTATCGTTCAAAGAAACTTTAGGATTCAAGATCAATTTAACTTCGTAGATACATGATTCTAAAGGAGTAAAAACAAATAATCACTATTTCCTCCAAATTTTTTTTCATCATTTTTCAGGACTCAAGGACAAAAAATAGTAATAGGGATTCCTGAAGTCAAAAAGAAATATCACTAGTCAGGACTGTCACAACTAAAAGTATTAAGAACACTGGGATGATTCAGAAACGTCACTTTAATATAAAATTATAGCTCCAACGACCAACTGATCTAATTTAGTTACATATAAACCTAAAGTCAATGCTTTATTAAATATTGAAACAGTTGCTAAATGTAGCAATGAAGAGAGCATGAAGGGTTCGCCTTGAGCGGTTACTCAGTTAGGTAAGCACTTCCGATTGCAAGTGTATGATGCTCATCTGTTTACTATTTCGAATAGTATATTCACTTGTTAGTTACTATTTATAACTAGATCAAATAACCGTATTTACGATAAGGATTTTATAAACTATAGTATTGAATTTGGTGCACGACTAATAATGTTATGAGGAATAAGAAAACTACACAAATGGCAAATTACCTATTTCCTTTGGTCACGACATCTCCCTTGAACGGCTGAATTGAATTCGCCAATCCTTTTTTTTAGTGTGTTTGTTTTAGTCATAAAAGATTAAATAAGAAAATTGCGCAGAAAATTGTATGTACACTTTTTAATGGAACCTTATGGTGTAAGAGGTTTTATTTATTTTTAATATTCCTAATTAAAGCAAGGCTTTATGTTAATTCCATGGCACGATACACAGGACATTATTGTATTTCAATTAATATTGCTTTTACTGATACGATAAATCGGTATGATAACCTCCAAGATGATGGTGATTGTAGAATTTAAACGGAACCTACTTTCTGTAACCAAAATTCAATATTACTAACCAAACGTAATTATTAAGCATCATAAATCATACTCAATGGAACATGTTCATATACAAGTCAGTGAAAATTGAATGGGCTTTCGCTTGTAAATAATGCCATGAGTCCTTTCATGTAAATCAAATTACAAAAAAAATATAAGGCAATTAGTCTTCCGCACTAAGGTATTTTTTGGTTTATTAGTTAAACTCTTGAACAACTTGATGAACACGTCAATTTTAATAAGAAATGATTATCCCGTACCCTTAATAACTATCCCATCAATCTTGAATTCAATCCAGTGGCAAAGGATAGGCCTTATAAACAGGCCTCAAAATAACATTATCTACGTTTCATGCAGAACCTCTCAGTAATATGATAATATCTACCAAATTATGGACCTTTAGGAGACGTGATAATACATATTGTTGGCGATGCTATTAGTAATAATGATACAGCACGCCCGTGTCTAAGGGTCCACCATTAAATCTGGAGGTATGCGTATCAACGTAAGTAAACATTCAGTAGTCCCAGTTGCCACGAGCACCTTGTGTTTGTTCTTTACAAATAAGCTGCCGACGAGGAAGGTTCTCGTCAAAGATAACCTGGACGATAACATTTTTCTTTTCTAATTTGTGTTCAAACCTTGACCGAATCAAGACGGTATAACTACACTAAGCTGTTTTAGAGCCATTAATAATACTTAACCCTCAACGCAAAATTGCTAAACTAACCTGTTTAGCAACATATTTAACTCTAATGGAAGCGAGAAACTTGAAACGTTATGCATTGATAGTAAATTAGATTATGTTAAGTTACATGGTTTTGTAGTTTATCTTAAGTGGAGACGAAAATTTGTTTTCTTAACCTCCATCTTCACTTCCCGCGTATATCAGTTGCCAGACGAGAGAGAAAGTACTAGCGCTATGTTTCGTAACTTTTCGTTTCAAATGAGTAACAAAAATTTTATCAATGTTTGTTTTAAATAACGACTTCAATATCCATAAACAGATATCAATGAGCACAACAATCAATGAAATGCTAATTTAATGTGCATTACATAAGATACAACACTTCAACATATTGCGTACATTGAATAAACGGGAAACAAAATACTAGAAGATGAAGATGATAACTCTACAATAGACCAATTGAGTAAAAGTCGAAGTTTCAAGTCGCGCACTATCATTTATATTCAGATTGAATTATAAATCAATGACATCCGAAGTATTCACCATTAGAATGAGCACACCATGTGAGGTCTTGACATGCCTTGCTTGCTTTGACGTGTAGTAAGTGTAGGTAGAGATTTATACTAGTCGAGCAGTCGAGGGAGGCCTGGTACTCTGAAATACACATAATTTGCATGTGCAGAGCAAAATGTCGCCAGATAACTCCGCCTATGTATTCAAAGCGAATCATCACCATACTAATGTGGCAATTACGATAATGCGGCAGCGGCAAAGCCGGTTTGTTAAAGCACGGCTAAGCTAACACCGCGATGGACATTATTATTTTATCTGCGCTAGTTTACATAGCATAGTTGATTTAATTATTTTGTCCATATAAAATAATTATTTTTAAGTTTATTAGATAGAGCCTATCCACTTCAATCATGTTTTGTTAAGTAGATAATAATGGTTATTAAAATATTTGTTGGAAAGTATAAACCATGACTAAGACAAAACTGAAAAACTACGTTCTTGTTGGTTCAAGATTCTTCACTACCACACGCATTACAAACATTTAATATTATTTTAACAGCCTACAATAAATAATTAACACGAACAAAGAAAGCATTCAATATGTCCGTATTACGGCATTCCATCAACGCCCTGTCATACACGTAAAAGCTTGATAGACACTGTTTTATCGGGCCTTTTACCATTGTTTAAAGAATTCTGTCAAATGTCTTTATATTAAGAGACACTTTAGTGAAATTTTCAATAGTAACAACCACAATAATAATATAATCTACACTACACTTTAAATTCCAAGACCAAATAGTTAAGAAAAAGTTCACATCCAATTCGGAAATGGTTATAGGCAGTAATTTGTATTCATTTGCAAATATGGAGGGTCACACCACGCATATTTAAGTAACATGGTAACAGACTTGTTTTGAATGTGGTAAAATGAGTTTTACGAGATACAAACAAGTGAAAATTTACGAGCTCCAAATCGTTAGGAACCTAGTTACACGGCCCAAATGTATGAACATCGTAATAAAGCAGCTGTCACATAAGGTTTGTGATTTAAATCCACAAATGAGGATTTTTCTGATCTAACCAACAATTATAAGATCGTTTGAAACAATGTACAAATACCAACTCTAAGACAAATCCAATATATTGGACCTTGCAGTACAGTGTTGACCCTTTCAACAGTGACTTATACATTCAACACGACCATGATTCAACCATTCTAAATAGACTTAGTAATTCTTAGGAGAGGTGATATCATCTGCTATGTCTGAAATTACTTAAATAATACTATGAGGGTTAAAAATTCTGAAAATACATCGAAAATAATATTTTCTTTTTATCTATTTTGCAATTGTTTTCAACTGATCGATTTGAATAGAAGGTGCGGCAACGGGTGCTTTGCGCCACCCAGGCCAACACGGTCAGCCTAATCTCAGTTCCGATGTTACACAACAGTACTGTCAAGTGTCACTTCTGGGGATATTTAGCGGCAAACTATTTGCCGACTATATAAATAATTTGTATGCACTCACTTCAGTAGAATAATGTTACTACCTCCGCGCTATTTGCACGTCAAGATAAATTTGACAACAACCACATATAACATAACATGTTTGGTTTTTACTAAATAAGCATAATATGTGCATAATGATACTACATAGAATAGGTAATTACTTGTTTTAAAGTGTCAAAAATAGAACAAGTTTAGATAACGTTAATATTTACCTAGATAATTCCGTTATTTCAAAAATAAAAGCTTGACATTCTCTTCATCATCATCATTCTTACATCATTCGTACATACACCTACATGATTTAAAGTCAGACATCGAGATTAAATCAATATTATAAGCTATTACTATCAGTATGAAGATAAAGGAAGGTATTCACAATTACATCTTATAGTACCTAATTTAAAACTTACAACTAAAAAAAACTTAATAATCTAAGGTTAATATAATATAACACGTAAACGGTAGTAGTCACGCAAGACATAACTTTCCGATAAAGAATCAGGTAGAATTAAAATAATTGTAAAAAAATATTTAGAAGTGGCTGTTGGCCTCTGACAAAAAATACCGGAATAATTAGAAAGATTAAATAAAGTAACTTTAAATGTAGGTACTATTTTGAATAATTGATGACGACTTTTTATTAATTCATAGGGTATGTTTAAATATACTCGAAAGGGTAACGTACGTAATTGGCAGCCGGTTTGCGCAAATGGTCGCCGCACTGTCTGCCTCCAGCCGCGTCAGTAACCTACTTAGGTTTTAACCACACAACTGACTTCACGTTTTAAGGACATGCCTAACTGACGCTACTCGTAATGAAAAACAAACATACACCAACATAAACTTTCCAACTTTCATCAGTCGAATATGCTCCAAGACTGCATCTCTACACCACAACAAAAGTAGATTTAGCATTACAAAACAACCAGCTAATTGTTACTAGTGTGAAACTTGTGGCAGTAACTTTTCATTAGTTTTCATTCTTATGTGACAACGATTCTCGGAACGGGGACAGAGAAACGACCGGCGCTGATAACGTGGTCTAGGAGCACTCCTAGCTATCTGTAGATCCATTAACACAGTTCCCCGCTGCTATTACAACGCAAACAAAGCTTACATGTCTACTTTGTCAAGTAACCGCGGTTGTACAACTCGATAATTGTTTTAGACACCTACTTATTTTCATTTTGTTAGTACCTAAAATAAATAACTGTCATCGTCTTTATTGTTATCTGACGTATCTCATTAATTATCTAAATCATAATCGCGGCACAGCACTGGTAAATTATAACTTATAATACTTATTATTTCTTTATTATGAACTTTATTCCGTCCCACTATAATTAATTTATCAATTAATTGGACATACGCAGTTGGAACAAGCTTCATAGGCTTTTAGGACATGTAATAATTATGTTGTTAAAAGTGAATGACGAAGGACAAATTACAATGATGTCTTCCATAGACATGTTTATTTTTCTGATGAATTGAATATGAAGGTTGTTTATTTTAAATGGTGACTCAGAAATTGCAACATAAAGGCAAATTGATAATGAGCAACCCGACGACATTCCACAAAGGCCGCGTAGTTGCAGACAGGTAAACTTTGGCAAAGTTGCCACCGTGCGCCTGCGACACAATAACGGTACGG
Source organism: Meganola albula (assembly GCA_936450015.1). Classification (NCBI taxonomy): domain Eukaryota; kingdom Metazoa; phylum Arthropoda; class Insecta; order Lepidoptera; family Nolidae; genus Meganola; species Meganola albula. The sequence goes on from OW388148.1 coordinate 10,824,811, forward strand.
TAAAATATTCCAATTAAACGATAATTCCTGAACAAAGGTCTTCGATCAATAATACATTTTTACGCGTTAAGATTTCTAGCTTGCTAAAATGACTATGAATCGAACAAAGCATAACTTTAAATAAATTCTGTAATTTAACACGAGTAGGCGATAATGTGAAATTGAGATAATTTTACCAAAATGTTTATTAGTCGTTAAATGATACCTTAAACGTCCACGTCTATGTTAGCGTCACGAATTGAAGGGCCTTATAAATGAAATGAAACCAGAAAAGAACTATCAAAATGTAATAGTCAACTCGCTATCTCGGGTGGTCCACTTTCATTGTATGATGTCTACAACAGTGCACGTATCACGTTCAAGGTAAAAAGTAATGGGACATCCTTTTACCAACAGTTTAATTTAACAACGGAAGCAGCATGACTAGACAAGAAAGGAATCAGATTAATTTTCTTAGTTGTCCCACCGGACGCACCCGATTTGTTAAAATAAATTGATACAAAGGACCGATGCTACAAAAGCGTGTAGACAAAGGAGTAGGCGTAGTACCATTAGATATAAATGCTGCATCACCAGGAACGTTACCATAAACAACGCAGAAACTTATAATATATCAACAATATTGCTTGTATATTACACAAAAGGTGATACGTTCACTTTGTATGATAATTATAGTCTCCCAATAATAGTCTGCGTTGATGTTGGTTTAATGAAACATAAAGTGTTCCAATAAAAGCATTAGAGTTATAGAGCGCGTAGTGCAAGTGGCACCTGGAAGCGTGTGCACTGTGCAGTAGCCGCGTTGGCTCTGGTCCAGCTCTACTGAACTTTGACAACTAGACGCGGCGGTAAATTGCTGTAATACATCCGTCTGCTCCACTCACACGCGCAATAAGCGCAACCAATCTGGAAACCGATTTCTGGAAATGTCATAACGCTACTGAATTCATATCATTTCCTATAATGAAGATATTATAGATGCTTGGTCTGATGATAATAATTCACTGTGACTTTGTTATGATATGTGATACTTGCATCATGTAGGTCTAGAAACGCTGACTGACTAGTTATATTGTCCTCAACTCGTGTTTTTAAATTTAAAATAACATCATTTTTAGTTATTAACCGTAGAAAGTTCGTCTTAAACTCAAGACCACGTAAAAAAATATAAGCTAAATAATCGTAATAAGGATCATTTCTCGTAATAATTCTGCGTCCCAATGTCGCTTGATTTCAAGAACCAAGGGGTCGATGCCCTCAATATAAAACGTGCAGTCCTTTTCCCTCTGAAATTTGATTGCGTCCAGGTATGTCAGGAACAAATCTGTAATGACGGGGTTTCGTCAATTGATCTTGTACAACAGTACTTTTTCTCAGTTGTAGTGACATGTTCAACGAGAAGCTATTGTGCTCGCTTCGGGTGCGTGTCATTTATTTATCGACTCCTAATCATGCGGGACGCTTTTTTATAAAGATTCATTAAAAGAATTCAATGTGTCGTCATCCACTCTATCATGATTTATCTGTCAATTATACAGCCTAAATGAAAATTCGACGCGGTAGTAAATTGAGATGGCCGTTATTTGATGACTTATTCCTGATTCCTCTCGCCCGCGGATATCCGAGGTGTGCGGACGTGTCAATACTAAACTTAGCGCTTCTTTGTTACGTGGGGGTCAACTTATACTGGACGGACAGCCAAATTGTTCTAATCTCTCGATCGCGACCACTTTAAGTTGACCTGTGGTCGAGTTTTACCCTCGGCTCGCGGCCGCTCGTTTATTATTATTGTTGTTTATTTTCAAAGACTCTAAATATGTCGGTAAGAAGAACTCCACCGAAGGAACTCAGCGGCTCTGCCCCTAACCTCTCCAGCACGCAGCTCAGCGGTGACAGACACGATAAACGGAAGCGAGGGGATGTACTGGAGGAAGAATTGAAGTCTTTTATGTTGGAAATGAAAACCCTATTGCGCTCAGCCACAGAAGAACAAAACCGCAAGCTTTCGATGATGCATTCTACTATGGAGGAAATAAAAAATCAAAACAGCGATATTACAAAATCAGTTGATTTTTTATCCGCAAAATATGACGAGTTTCAGTCTAAACTAGAAGAAAGCGAAAAGGAAAGAACCAAAAATCTAGTATACATTAAAACCCTAGAGAATAGAATCGAACAACTGGAACGCGCCGCCCGAAACACCAGTATTGAAATAAGGAACGCTCCTAAAAGCAAAGCTGAAAAGAAAGAAGACCTAATTGCGATGGTAAAAAACATTGGATCGGCGATTAACACAGATATTGTTGATACTGACATCAAGGATGTATACCGCTTTAACAGTAAAACTTCGGCAAAAATGCCCATTGTCGTCGAATTTACCACGGCCTTGAAAAAAGAAGCAGTACTCATATCAGTGAAAAAATTCAGACAATCTAGTGCAAAGCTTACTACCTTACATGCCAATATCGACGGTCCAGCCGAAATGTTGTACATCTCTGAAAGCCTAACCACAGCAAACAAAAGAATCTTTGCAATGTCCCGTAAGTTTGCAACTGATCACAACTACAAGTTCTGCTGGTCCTCGCAAGGAATAGTCTACTTAAAAAAAGAAGAGGGAGCAACAGCCGTACGAATTCTCAAAGAAGAAGATCTCAAAAACTTAGTTTCTGCAAAATGACTACGCGCCTTTT